>CM028249.1:45574815-46318539 GCA_016432835.1 Brassica nigra
CAAGTTTCTTATGGTGGAGAGTATAAAGGAGGTATGAATTGTGTCCGAATGAAAAGTGTGGTTGAGAGCGAAAACGAGACTGTTACAGTGGTTAACACGAGGGTGAAGATGGATCCTTTTTCACATTCAGAACGGTATCAACCTGTAAAGCCCATTGCAAAGCATGTTCTACTGACATTACAAGTTAGTGAATGTAACTCTCAGAATGATTCTCGACTTTTCAATGGCAATAATTCATTTTATGTTCTTTTTAGGCTTCATCAAGTGAGGATGACAAAAACAACGTCTCAAGTTCCTCAAATTTCAATGAGTTCAAACCACTAATCTGCTGTTTATTTATTTTTTAAACTTTTATCTATATTCAGAATACCAAATAAATGAAATCCCTGAAAAAGCATTTCTACTCACTATCCTTTTTATTTCTTAAAAAAAAAACAGACCGCACAAAAATCACAAAATACAATTGTTTTAAAATTGCACCCCAAGTCAATGTATTCACCATTTCCTCATAAACAATTGACCACCATACATAAGTAAAAACAATCCTATATCCGACTTTTTCAGTTATAAAACGTGATGAACGAAATAAGAGACGACAACAATATCTTACCTAATGATCTCCAAGTTACTCTAACTATCAAAGACTACAACCCCAACGCAACATCAACACTCTTCGGAGATTACATCGATGGAAACCATATTTGCTCTCTTACTTGCGGCCATAATTTTTCATTTTAATTGCATTGATCAGTGGCTTCATACAAAAATAAGTTGTCCGGTTTGTAGAGAAAGTAATCTATGATGCTTGCATGTCTTATAAGAGTTTATGGGTTCTAATTTCCAATAGCACTTTTGTTATCGTCTTTACTTTGGAATTTTATTCTTCTTCTTTAAAATTTGCTATATTATTTGTCCTCATCTTATTATTTTCTTGGTTCGCACCTTATCATCTAAAAAACCCCCAAAAACATTAGGTACGTGGAAATTAAAATATATACAAATTAGAACATCAGCTATGACAACTATTATTACAACACACAATGACCTTCTAATAAAACTTCGCTACTTTACCTAGCTGTACTTTCTTACTAACACTCATAAAAATTTGAATAGGCCAAAATATGAATTCATCAACCTAACATGGTTTACAAATTAAATCAAGAATGCAGTTCCAGCTTATTATACAACACAACATACAAACCCAATGGAAGACCACTAGTATATATATATATATATATATATATATATATATATATATATATATATATATAAAGTAGACTTGTGATGGCTTCTCAGCCCTCCACATCATCGAGGAAGTATGGGCGTTTTGCTCCACGTGTCGCGATACCAAAGCACTTGCGCTTTTCTGTTTCCAGCTGTTTGTCCTGAATCGACTTATTTGAACTGGATCTTTGTTACATTTACAAATTAAACCCAAACCTAAAGCCCTGTTAGAAACCCACATTGAATTAGGTTTCGTCTTCCGTCTTCCTCTTGCTCCTACGACATCGACGATGATATTCACAGAGATTTAAAGCGTCTTTTGATATATGTAATGTCCAACCATCCTTTAATTCGTTCTTTACTCTGAACGTATGAGCAAAAATTCTAACTCCTTTTGCTTTTTCCAATCCAGAGCTTCTGTTCATTATTATTCAAACCGATCTGACCATGCGACTACTCAAATTTATTTCTCAGAGCTGAAGGTTGGCTGCTGTAGACAGACTGTTCAGAAAAAACTGCTTCGTCTTCGGGAGGTCCGAAACGTGAAGAAGGGTGGGGAGTTGATAGTCTTTGATATGATGTTTATTGATTCGATGGTTAGATCCTTATTTCAGTATTTGGTTTCAGATTTAGAGTTTTAGTTATTATTTTTTAAAATCCAGTTCATTATTGTTCAGGAGACGCTCAAATAAGCCTCTATCACCATCTTAACACCTTCAAACATCTTCAGAGAGAAGGCTTGCTGTATGAGTTGAGTGCTTTTGATGTTGCAAGAAGCAATCCAAATTCCGGTTAGGTGACGCTTCTGTCGCGATAAGATTTACGAATCAGACCATCTTGGTTGATCTCGCATCACCCAGTCAACCGATCTTGACTAAAGGTTTAGGTTCTGCAATTATGACCAACTCATGACACTCGCTAACATAAACACCGATTTGTTAGGTTCTGTTTCAGTACATTCCCCTTATAATCACTTCATTTTTATTATTGCACCATATTATACTACACAAGGCTTAATATGAATGTTTTCATGTAGATATATATCTTAGGGGAAGCCAGGGTTATCAAAACGTTTTCCAATGAGGAACCAAAGTACTCAACGCATCATGGGAACCATGATTTGAAAGGTATTTGACAACTATACAAGTTTTAATATGCTGAACCGGTCATCTTATCTGTGCTTCCTTGGTTTGGAGATTCGTTATAGTATTAGGCTTGATCTATTTAGGGAGTCAAGGGTGTGCCTCAGTGTATTCAACGGCCTTGCTAAGTTCCTCAGTGAGAAGTTTGCTGCCTCTGGTGAGAAACCAAAGGTGGTAGTTCCAACAAACATAAACCCAAAGTTAGTTGGAGGTAAACACCATCGTTCTCTTCACATCTCCCTACAATATATAGTTTCCAGCAAACGTTCCGAATGTTTCTCACACTTACCATCAGCTTGCCTCCTGTAAGAGAGTGTTAGTTAATCACATCTACTTATTGTTCTGCTCATTGAATGATACATTTCTTTGTAAGCTGTATTAGCATCTCATATGTGGTTGGCTTGCACACAGGTCGGCTCTTTTTGAATTACCGCTATCACATTGTCTAGAAGACATTGTTAGCAGCATTCTGACCTTTGAATTGAAGCCTCTCTCCATTCAACTTCCATCAAAGTTTCACCATCTCTCGCATTTTTAAAAGCCACCAGCGACCACCGCTACCTTTGTTTGAGAATCACGTAAGTTAAAATGCTGCTATAAAGTGTGTCCAACGTGTTTCCGTTCTTGACTGTTCTTTGCAATTACTCATGGCAGGGTGGTGATGAGCACCCTGGTGATGACATGCCCGTGCTTTGAAAAGGAGTCCTCTTGGTTTGAAAAATCGTGACCTGAACCAAAGTGGCTGCAGTGGTGACTCGAATGTTGAGGGCTAGAGAGCAACCACTGATGTGAACAGTCGCGACCTGAAAAAACTATGTTATGGTTTTTATTATTTTCCTGCGATTTATACTCTGAATTTTATGCTAAAATAACAACTCTTCTTGCTCGAGCTCTATGTTTTTAGTACGAGAATAACCTCTCATGGAAACTACTTTGATAATTAGGTTGATGCTGTTAAACTAATTTGGTCAAACACTATATATAACCAATCTCAATAGAATGTTAACGGCAAAGCCGCACGAACGACTATTAAAGCAGAAGTTCAATATTACTCGAAATCTCTAGCAACAAAATAATATGACTGAACTTGCTTCACCACAATTTAAATAGTAACCAGAACATAAAAAAACCCCATAACTAGAGTTGAGTCAGTACGAGAAATGATATGTTTAAACACATTAAAAATTTACCTACAAAACAGACTTATCATTTTCCTTCGACAACAGCTGGACATTAATTTTTTAAACCGTTACGGCTGCTACAAGAAAGTAATCCCAGGAGTCAGAAGAAGTTTATACATTTCTTTCTACCAGCTCCTAACATAAACATTTTCCATCACTTGCATAGCCACCCTCCGATATCATATGTATTGACTACTTCACCATAAAAGCTCTGAAGTTTCTTAATTAATGGTGAAGAAGAAAACTGTACCTTATGGGGAACTTGGCAACGACCAGCCTGCAACAGTTAAAGTTAAACAAGTGAGGCGTACTTCAGGCACCAGAACCGCTTTATCTCGCGCCACAGAAACAGAGCAAGGTTCTTCACAATGTAAAAACACATTTTTATCGAACTTCAAGTGTATAGTAGCACGTGACATGAGGCTTACAAACGTAGCTTTGTGTAGTTTTTAATCAAAGTTATATATTTCTAAACATAATAAAATATACATCAACCAAACCAACATAATAAGTATATATGAATATGAATTATTTATATAATTATTCTTTAGTCAAGTCAAAATAATTTTTGCTCTTGGTGATGAGACATCACTTTTCTTTGAATGAATTATGAGACATCACTTTTTGATGATATTAGTCTATTTTAAATAATTTATATATGCTTCCCACTGCCAAAATATGCAAAGTGTACTTCATATTTTTTGCTCTCGATTATGAGACTTCAGTTTCGATGATATTGGTCTATTTTAAATTATATATATGTGTGTGCTTTTCAGATACTATATTCTGCCAAAAAAATGCAAAGTATGCTTTTATATTCTTAGGTCTAGATTATAAATCATAATATTAAAGTATATTAAACCACTTATATATATCTGATTATATTTTTAAATAATATTCATTTGGTTTATGATCCATTAGAGATTCAAAGTAACAAAACAAATTCACTTTTTAGATTTGTAAAGATAATCATGAGTTAAATGAGATACTCCTATATATCCATAATTCATGTATCTCTTTCTACAATGTAAAACATAATATCCAATGATTATAAAGTATTTTGAAGCACTAAATACTAATAGAAAATACTTATATATAAAAGGCTAATATATTTTCATTAAATTATTAATATACATTCATATTTATTATACTTAATTTTTTAAAAAAATTCTACAGAAAAAAGAGTATGCCATAGATTAATTCCCATAAAAACATATTAAGAGTTAGCCATCTAGATTCAAGACTTAAAAAATTAATAAGAGGGTTTATTATGTTTAAATTTCCAATTTCATTCCTGTACTATTTTCTATTTGCATTTAGCTTTTTTCAACAAAATGAAAAATTGTTTATCCTCATTAATAAATATTTTCCTTTCTACCATTACTTTCTCAAATAAATTCAAATAGCACAAAGAAAACTAATAAATTTCAAACATGAAATAAAGATAAATATCAAAATTTAAACTTCAAATGTCGAAACAATTATATACAATTCACCATTTCCTTCCAATGTATCTTCACTACTAAACCTAATAAATAATCATCAGCTTGGATCAAAATAATGCTTCATGATTACACGTATAAATAAAAAAATTTAACTACAATCTATCACACAAATATTGCTATATTAACTAAACACCAAATACAATTAAAAAACAGCAACCCCGCGCGTACCGTGGACATACCACTAATGATTGGTAAAGTTGAGTACTTTATAAATAAATAAAACTAAAGTATAGAGATAAAACCCAACCAATCAACCCGATTGTTAATACAGTTTACTTCACCTTTTTACAAATGATTATTACTCCCATACGCATTGAATCTACTATCAACTTTCTGTCGAAGATAAAATCCTAAAAAGCAAAATAATCTATTCATCAGTACATACGAACCAGAAAACAATTAGTAGTTAAAAAAAACAATTGTTCCATTAGTAAAACATCTACCATTATAACTCAGCAGGAGACAATAATGCAATAACACGACGTGCAAAGCCAAGATACTCACAAAACATACACGTGCATTTGCATAATTCTTAAAACTCAACAAAAGAATATAATTTCCGAACCCGGCGCGTAGCGCCGGAATACCTCTAGTTAAAGGTATAAATTAGTGATCTTATGTATATATATTCTAATATATGAGGGATATGATTTGTAAAGCTATATTTAAATATTACAATAGCAGAATTTATTATAATATCGTGTTTTAATATTCATGGTGCATCAAATAATTTAAAATCATGTTTACGTATTTGCTCCTTATTATATGGTAAAGTTGTTACAGATATAGGCTTTAATTTATTTATAATGATTTAAATACTGTTACATGTTACTGGATCATCTAAACTATTAAAATTGAAGTACATTTAGTATTTAACCCTAATTTTTCCTAAATAATTACAGTTTATGCCATTGATTTAAAATAAATAATTAATTCAAATTACAAATACTACATTAATTATTTATATTTTGCTGGAGAGTTCACTTACCAAAAACAGCTTTCTTAACTATCTTCCTAAAATCAAGCATAATCAATTAGAAATATAACCTTCCAAAATAGAATTTCCAATATTTTATGAGTTTAAATACAAATCGATTATATATAAATAACTAATCAAACGTCATTCTCTTGAAATCTAACATTCTAATTTCTAACATTAATATTACCTTAATTCTAAAATTGTTTATTTATGTTTTCAAGTGTTGCATGTTCCTCATTTATTTCCAATACAAAGTAATCTAAGATACATATAAAATTAAAAAGATTAAAAAAAATTATTTGCCATAATATATTTGTTTAGAAAAATAAGTGTATTAGTTTACACAAGCATATTAAATGGTTAAATTTATAAACAAATACAATATAAAATAGTCAAGATAGTAAAAATGATCAAATTTATTTAGATGGCATTTTGGTTAATTTAGCATCTAACCACAACCAACACATTTAAAAAATATTTATAATCTATCTATAAATCATAATATCATCTATTACAAGTAAAAAACACTCGTGCGGACGCACGGGTAAGGATCTAGTTTATACTATTAAAAGATAAACATTTTGAAAAAATCTACTTATACAAGGTTATTGAATCTTGTCATTAGACTACTAATATCTTGGCCTTACCTTAAATTTAGTCTAACAATATGTTACCATATATTTCTCTAACAATATTTACCTTAATCAGTAACAAATATATCAATATTAAAAAAAATATATAATTTTTCCTATTATTTACTCCTAGAATTCGATATCTAACAAACTGATTTTGTAATTAATCAATATAATTATAAACTAGATTTTGATCTGCGCAACCACGCAGGTGTTTGATTTCAATTTTTATAACCGTAGAAATCTTGTTTTTATTAGTAGCAAATATTCTTAACATTAACCATATTTCAAAGCCTATGAAAAGACGAGTCTTTATCGACTCTTTACCTCCCACATATTTTCATATACATCAACTCTTTTCAGTTTTCACTGTGTTCAACGTATACCTCTTAAATATTACAATAATTATTTTTTCCAACAAAGCCATTTATAATCTCAAACTCTCTGTCTCCCTTCAGATACAATGAAACCGAAAATTCACTTCAACCCCTATAAATTGGAGAGGGTTGGTAGCAGGATGGATCTTCACAGACGCTCGCAGTTTATCTTCTATCTTCAATCGGAAAGAGAGCAGCTTATCCTCGATGACCAGGTATGATTGATTTTCTCTGCAATTTCCTTCCTAGGAAGCCCAAAGAGATTTATCGATCTGATCTGCGTGTAACCATTTGATGAATTGCATCCCTAATGATCCTAACCATTCCCAGATGAACTAACTTTCGCAGATGATGAGTAAACCGGCTCCCAAGAGACCTCCGCAATGTTATGCAATGATCGGAGGCCACTGAAGAAGAAGAAGCATGCAACAATGTCACGGGATGCTAAAACTTTGAGCATGATTAGACAAATGTTCAAGTACTGCTTCTAACTTTTCTCTTACGATCACATCCATTACATTTTTCATTAGTTTTTCTCCTGGCACTTATGAGTTTTGTATTGTTTTAATCTCAGTACTGATCTTTATGCTGAACGTGATTATGATGAACGAGACATGGAAGCGTGCTTTGATGATATCATGAAGGAATAGAGACGGAGGTAACATCAATATCTTGATCATGAGTTTCATCCATTTGTTTCTTCTTATATATATTGCTCAGTGGTTTGTGTTGATTTTCTCAATGCAGTGCGAGAATCTCAAGGGAGGAAGATGAAATGGAAGCAAAGCTGATAGCAGAAAGAGCGAGAGAGACAGAGCAAGTTACGGAAAGTGAGGCCTTAAAAAAGTTAGAAGAAACAAACCCTCTGATCATCTTTGTCTTCTTTTTTGAATATATGACTTAAAGTTTAATCTATAGTGGTTCTCTCATTCATATCTCTTTGGCCGCTTGAGGCACAAGAGTTTTTTTAACCTTACCTTTTTTTCAAATTAAGAATATTTTGTTCTTTTGCACAAAAAAGAAAGAATATTTTGTTCTTGAAACTGTACAATTAAATATTGGGTCACTCGAGGAATCTGTTGGTGACCTTCCAATGTTGGTGAAAGCTTGATTTTTTTTCCCTGTGTGTAAAACCAGAGAATGATAAAGAGAAAAGGATCACGTTGGAGTAGCTTTAGTTTCACTTTCTTACAAGTCCATCAACATGATTTTTGTGATTCTTTTATAATCTTTTCCTCTCAAAGATCTTTGTTTGAGGTCTCACGTATCAGATGGTGACCAAAGAAGAAGATTGTTTTCCTGCAACAAAGCCTTTGAGATGTTATTCTCCTGCTTCTACGACTCCTCTTGAGGAACTAGAGACTATTTGAAACTTAGAAATCGTGGAATCATCCTTTCTCTCTCCCATTTGGTATATTATCATTCTTTACTTACTCTTCAGTTTTGAGCTTTTCTCTTCACCACAATCTGAAGATAGTTGAAAGCTTTTGCTATGGTCCGACTGTCTCTCTCAGTTCAATACGTTATAAAAGTTAATTCTTTTTGTTTAGTTTAGGTTGACATTCAAACAAATTCATATAGCTTTGCTGGATCATTTATGTACTCCAGTTTGATTTTTGTCTTCCAGGTTGTTGGTGATTTTTGCATCTAGCAATTAAAATTTTTTGTTTGGCGACAAAAAGAACCTAAGAGAAAGATATGAGATGGGATCTTTTTATGATCATCTAGACTATTATTTCTATTTAGACGGGTGATTTTATAGAACCTAAACAGGAAGCAACGCTGGAGAAATAACAATATCTTCCAGAGGCAAAGCCAACAAAATTAGCGTTTTTGTAATTATATTCATCTACCTATAGATTTGGCGTTCATATAAATTGGAGATATCTTTGTATAGTTGATGGTGACTCCAATATTTTTCATTTTCTTCCATTTGGCTTTATCTGTTCCTCCACTTATACACTTTGTTTCGCAAAAGAAGATATAGGAGGTCATTTGAGTAACATTCTTTACTAAATATCGAATGCATGTAGCCATGTACAATGTCGGCAGTGAGTCCAAAAAAACACTACAAAGAATAAGTGACCTGACCAGTTACAGGAGGTGATAAAAAAGCCAACTAATAAAAAAGCCTACTATGCTAATACATCTACAATGAGCGTCATCTCCGATGATGCAAGTAAATACTTCTCCAACATTGCATAGGTAAATCTAAGAAGTCAAAAAGAACATAAATAAACAAAATGAATTGTCAACCTATTATCTACTACATAATTAAAATATAAACATGGCTAAAAGAAAGTAAAATCTAACAATACTAAAAGGAGAATATTCTCCACTCTAAAGCTATCCACGTCACTTTAAAAAATCAACCAATAATGAAGTTTTATTTAGCCTCGTCAGGCTATCTTAGAAGTTACAATAGGGCCATATTTATTGGGCTGAGAAAATTGATGTGGCCCATTTTAAACTGTTCTCTTCTTTTCAGTACAATATTCGTAGCAAGACAGCATTCTCCGACTTTTCCAATCCATCATTTTTAATTTCTGAAACTCCCTTACTATAAAGTCATCAAGCTCCACTCTTAATCATTCAATTATGTTCTTTATTTCTCTTTTCATGAAAGATGGGATGTGTAACGGGTCAAAACTCTCCAAATTCCCCCTTCTCACCCTATAAATAACAGGCCTCTCTCTCAACCACTACACTCCAAACACCGTTGATTTTAACAAATTATAAAACACAATCTTATTACAATTTTGGAAGGACAAAATAAAGCTACATGTAAACACTTAAACAACCAAAATCAGTGCATATCATCTCCTCTCTTTTTTACTATAAGTAAAATGTTCAAAAGTTTGCAAAGTTGTCTAATTTAAAAATCAATTATCCGCACGTAGCACGGAAGACGACCTAGTATATATAATGAGACTCTTTTCTCTCTTCTAAGAGCATTTACATCAGCATTTTTAATGATTGTGGGGCCCATCGGTCGTCTCGGTTTGGTTTAGTCGAATTGGTTGGAGTTTGGTCTGGTCTGATTTGTGTTTCCGCGTTAAATAAGTGAAACTCTGCGTTTTTGTGCTGGAGTCGATTAGGGCTCCACTGTTACCCTTCTTCTACAGTTCAACCTCGCCGTCTCCTCTTTTCTTAATCTGCGAAGCAAATTTCGTAACCATGGTGTTTGATTCCGAGAAGCAACCGATCGTTTCTCTTGGACAGGTCTTGAGCTTCTCTTTTACACATCTTCGTTTGATATTCTCTCCTCTTTTCTCTGTTTATTGAGGGCTTTAGAAAGTTGTGAATGCAATATGTAGGTTAGAGTTTGAATTTTTCTTCTTAGGGTTGGAAAATTAGTTTGAATTTCCATGTAATATGTGCAACTTAGCTTAATTGTGATTTCAAATTTGTAAGCATGAGTTCTGAAACTGGTGTTGCTGTGTAGGCTGGTGATTCAGCTTCAGGTGGGATTAGCTCGCTCAAAGAACCTTTGATTAAGGAGAAACACCACAGCCCAGAAGACTACTCTGTTCTTGCAGCCATATTCCTCTGTGAGTTCTTTTTCTGTCGCTTTCTATTGTGGTCACAACTGTGGTCACAGAAAGATTGTGGTTGCTATTAACAGATTACTGCCAATGTTTCTTCTAAAAAAGCAAGTGTTTGGTTTGCCCATTATTCATACCAAGAAGACATTTTTTGCAGGTTTCTCTTCCCAGCTCCTGGAGCTTTACTTTTTGGTTACGAGATTGGTGCTACTTCTTGTGCCATTATTTCTATTAAGGTAACAGTTTCACCTTTTCCTAAAACTGTGCTTAGGTTGTTCACACGTGTATCTGCAGTGGCATTGTGTGCCCTTGATTTTTTACTGCACATGTATTCGTTTAGTTGTCTAAGCCCTTCATAGTTCTGGTAATTACTCTTCTTTTTTTCCTTACTGTACAGTCTCCTAGGCTAAGTGGGATCTCATGGTACAACTTGCCTCCAGTGGCTGTTGGTATAATTATGGTTTATCTTATTAATATTGTTCATATTGTTTATGTTGACATTTGTTTAATCCTTGCAGGTTACAATAACTCCGTAAGTCTGAGAGCAATCATTGTTGAGTTAGTGAGACTAGACAAAGAGTCTGATCTCGGGCCGGAAAAGCCTCAAAACTGCCGGAGAGCTTCCTTTCACTTGGAAAGCGTTCGCTGTTAAGATCTTTGATGAAGACGACGGTATCATCAATGGCCCTAGGTAAGAGTTTTCTTCACTTACTCGAGTAATATTGTTTTTATTTAAAAAAATTGATATGTTTTTGTCTGGGTTTTGGTAGATGGGAGTGATCATATAAGGTGGCTATCAAGATCGTTGCACGGCCCAATATGGATCACTTGGGCGAGTTTCTAGCTGGTAAACGTGCGGATGGACCGCAACAGATTCTGGACATTGTACTCAGGGAGTTGTCTGTGAAGAGGTTCTGTCCTGTGGGAAGATCTTTCTTTCGCCTGATATTAGGACACGACAGCGACTTGGTGAAGGGTTATAGTCGTGGTGTGGATTTTACCAGAGTGTTAGACCTACACAAATGGGTTTATCTCTAAACATCGGTAAAAAAAAGTTAACTTTAAGAAATTTGTTACTTTATTGTGCTTATGTGCAGTCACCTTAATGTTCTCTCCTTTGCTTTGTAGACATGGCTTCAGTTGCATTCATCGAGCCTCTTCCTGTGATTGATTTTCTTAGCACAGCTTCTTGGGAAAGATGTCTTGTCATAGCCATTATCTGACTCTGATCGTATTAAGGTATGATGCTCTTCATCACATATTATTAAGCCCTTGAATCTTCTCTCAGTATTAAGTCCTTGAATCTTCTCTCAGTATTGGTGATTGTAGCATATCAAGAAGGGCCTGAGGGGAGTGAAATAGAGTTCACTCATAGAGCAAACGTAAGAAGGAAATACCGTGTTGCCGGTTTAACGACTCAACCAACGACTCAACCAACATGAGGTAATCAGATATATGACCCCTTCGCATTTCCTATCTTCATTTGCAATTCCAGTTAGATAAAATTTCAGACATTATACATGTGCTTTAATATGAATTTAGACATCTCTTCTCTTTTTCTTATACATCTCTTCTGACAATCACTACAACTATACTATCTCTTCTGATAATCACTACAACTATACTGAGCAAAACACTTGACTCCACCTCAATATTTTAAACTACAACAGCATATGCATCTTTAACATCCCCGCGCTTGAGTGGGGTTTTGCTCCCTAGTATATATTCAAGTCATATAGATAGTTATAAGTTTTGAGTTCTTATAGTATGAAAAATCTAATTTGATTTCGTGTATTAGGAGTTTTTAATTAAAAAATAAATATTTAATAATATTTTAAAAAAGTGATATTTTTATTGGTTAATCAATATTTAATGATTATAATAATACTGAAAATATGTGTCAAATTCTAAAATTAGTCTGGTTACACTCAAAAATCAATAACTCCAATTATCTTTATTAGGTCTTCCAATTGGGTGAAAGTTTGTTTACCCAAAAACCAATATTTTTTTTTGGCCCAAGATATCTATTACAACTTTTTTCAACAGAATGACATGTTTTGTGACTTTCCTTCTTCTCTTGATCAGTGAAGCTCTAAGATTTTGTTCTACGGTAAAAAAAAAAATTAATTACTAAACAAACACCTCAGAAATTTTGATTAAGTAAAAGTATTCTTCTTCAAATTGTTGGATGATGAAAGATCACGCAAGTCAAAATCGGGATGTTTTTCTTTGTTTTAAAATAGGGAAAATCGCATAAAAAACCTTCAAAGTGGCAACCACTTATACTTTAAACCCTGAGAGTATTTCACAAGCATTTAAACACTCAAATTGACAAATTTAGCATATTAAACCTCCAATCTGGCTTACTTGTACATCAAGTCAAAAACGTAACCGGTACTGTTCAAAATCGATGACGTGTCAGTTTTTTTTTCTTAAATTAATAAAAAATTAAGAATAAATAAATATAAAAATATCATAAAAATCATAAAAATTCAAAAAATCATTAAAATTACAAAAATCACAAAATAATTATTTTATTTTATTAATAAAATAAATAAAAATATAAACATAATAAAACTTGAAAGAAATCATAAAATCTCCAAAAAATCAGAAAATTCATAAAATCAAAATAAAATCAAAAATTAAATTTAAATAAAATAAATATAATAATAATAGATAAAATAAATATAAATTCAAAAATATAAATTAAGAATAACAAAATTGAAAAAACAATGTAATTTGGTGTTTATGGGTCGTGGTTTTGAATCATAAAAATCATGATCTTAAATGATTCTCTTGAAACAAATTGCAAATTAAAGGGTCTGTCTTTTAGAAGCTATTCCCAGCAAACACTTGGACTTTTATTTGTTCGTGTAGCTTTGGTGATGAGAATCAATTCGTTAGCTTAAACCACTTTGGTTATGTCAATTGAATAAGATTGAATTATTATGAATTTTGAATTTTATGAATTTTTATATTCATTTATTCTTAAAATCATTTAAATAATCTTCCTCTAGACTTAGAACCAGCACTACACGAACAAATTAAAGTCCAACTGTTTGCTTTGTGAATAGCTTCTAAAAGACTTGGACCCTTTAATTTGTTTGCTTTGATTTGTTTCAAGAGAATCATTTTAAGATCATGATTTTTATGATTCGAAAATCCACGACCCATAAACACCAAAATACATTGTTTTCTCATTTTTGTAACAAATATAAATTTTATTCTTGAATTTATATTTTGAATTAATATGTATTTTATCTATTATTATTATATTTATATTATTTAAATTTAATTTTGATTTAATTTTGATTTTTATGAATTTTCTGATTTTTGGGGATTTTTATGATTTCTTTCAAGTTTTATTATGTTTTATATTTATATTTATATTTTATATATATTTTATTAATAAAATAAAATAATTATTTTTGTGATTTTTGTAATTTTTAATTATTTTATGATTTTTACGATTTTATATTTATTTATTTTAATTTTTTAAAAAAAAAATTAACTCGATACGTCATCGATTTTGAACAAGATCTGCATTGCTTTTGATTTGATGTAGTGATTGAGGTTTAATATGCTAAATTTGCCAACTTGAATGTTTAAAATGCCTGGAAATATTCTCGGTTTAAAGTGTAAGTGGTCGCCACTTTGAAGGTTTTATGCGATTTTCCCTTTTAAAATATATTTATATCTCTTGATATTTTTTGTCGATTAGGATCAACTCAAGAGTATCTCTATTGTAATTAGTATGTTGTAATAAGAACGAAAAGAAAAGACAACTTGCTCTGAAAAAGTTCTTTGTATTTTTCTTGCTACCCGTTACAACGTCGTCTTTACAATCTTTATAGTCACTGCACCAATAGTAATGAAACACTAACTACTCTCTTATTGGCTCTCTATGCATAGGATTGGAATGTTGTAAAGCGAGGAGGTGACCTTCACAGACTTTCCTTTTGAGATATTTGCAAGACATTCCTTCTGCAGTTTCCGTTTGACGTGTTGACCACCATGTGAGCTTCAGACATGGGCCTCGTCTCTTCTCTTTTGGGTTTATAACTATCTCGGCCCATGTTCTATTGTTTACTGCTAATACCCCCTTCAAACTCAAGGTGGAAGGTCCAACTCTGAGTTTGTCTCTCAATGTGGTGAAGGCTTGACGCGGCAGCGACTTTGTAAATATGTCTGCAGTCTGTTGATGTGCAGGGATATGCCTCGTCTCCACAAAAACCAAAGCTACTCTTTCTCTTGTGTAGTGCCAGTCAGTTTCAAAGTGTTTAGTTCGAGCATGAAAAGATGGATTGATAGTGAGTTGAACTGCTGAAAGGTTGTCACATTGCAACACTGCAGACCCTGACTGAGATACACAAACGTCACGAAGCAGAGATGCAATCCAAGTTAATTCAGCACATGTCTCTGCCATGGCTCCGTACTCAGCCTCTGTAGAGGACCTTGAAACCGTCGTTTGACGCTTTGCACTCCAAGATACAAGATTGTCACCAAGATAAGTGCAGAAACCTGTGGTTGATCTTCTTGTATCTTTGCAACCAGCCCAATCACTATCACTGAAGGCACTGACACGCAATGAACTAGACTTGCTTATGTGAATACCAAATGATGAAGTACCTTTCACATAACGGAGCAGACGTTTGAGAAGAGCAAAATCTGTCTGAGTAGGCTCATGCATTCTTTGACACAAAATTTACTGCAAACTGAATATCTGGTCTCGTTAATGTTAGATATTGCAGCTTGCCAGCCAGCCAAGCTTCTGAAATACGAAGGTTCAGGAAAGAGCTCAGCCTTTGTATCAGAAAACAATTGCAGAGGTAGAGGAGTTGGCATCGGGTTGCAACTGGACATACTGGCTTGATAAAGAATGTCCTCAGCGTACTTAGCTTGCGAAAGAAACAGACCATCTGTAGTATCTTCGACTTGTATATGCCCAAAAAATAATGCAGAGGTCCGAGATCCTTCATGGAGAACTGAGAACTTAGAGCCTCTTTGAATTGTTGCAACAACACAGAGCAACTTCCAGTTAGAAGAATATCATCTACATAAAGTAGAAGTACCAAAGTGTTGCCGTCATGATGGTAGACAAACAGAGACGGATCAGCTTTGGAACAAGAGAAACCAAACTCCAACAGATAGTTACTGAACTTGTCAAACCAAGCCCGTGGAACTTGTTTAAGTCCATAGATTGCTTTGTCCAGTTTACACACATACGACGGTCGTTCTGGATCAATAAAGCCCGAAGGTTGGCTCATGTAAATGTCCTCTTTTATGTCTCCATGGAGGAACGCACACTTGACATCAAGTTGAGTTATCGACCAGCCTTTAGAAACTGCAACGTTGAGAACCAGACGAATTGTAGGAGTTCGAACCACTGGACTGAAAGTTTCCCAGTAGTCCACACCTTCTTGGTCATTTCCTTTCACAACCAAACGAGCTTTACAGCATCGTACAGACCCATCAGCATTTAACTTAATCCTGTAAATCCAACGGCAGCCCAAAACTTTCATAGAAGAATCATACAGAACAAGATGAAACGTTTGATTCTCTTCTTGTGTTTCCATCTCTTCCACCATCGCATTATTCCATCGAGGCTCTTTTAGAGCTGCAGCAACTGATCTTGGTTCAGTCAAAACGTGAGGATTCATTAACAAGGCATAACGCGGATTCGGTTTTGTGATTCCAGTTTTTGCTCTTGTGGACATAGGATGAACATTAGCAACAGGAGGAAGAGCATCATGTTGAATCTGAACAGGACTGTTGACCTGTTGATAGTTGTTATCTTCAGGAAAGTTCGGCTCCGGCATCTGCTCTGGTTGCGGGGACATTGGAGGCTCTGTAGGAAGCTCTGTATGAAATTGGGGGCGTGGTATGAGGGAGGGAACACCACGTTGATCATCCTCTGGAGCCGAAAACTTAGTAGCTTTCTGCCACGACTGCAAAATAGATGTCGAGTACTGTGGACCAGATGTTTAAACTTTTCAGCAAAAGGAAAGAGATTTTCATCAAAGATCGCATGACGAGTTATATACACACGACCGGTAGGAGGATACAAACATCTATATCCTTTGTATGCAGCGTTGTAGCCTAAAAACACACACTGCAAAGATCTTGGTTCAAATTTGTGGGAAGTGTATGGTCTTAGACACGGATAGCAAGCACTTCCGAAGACCCTCAACGCCTTGTATTCAGGTTTCTTGTTGAACAAGACTTTGTATGGCGTTAGATTGTCAATACTTGAAGACGGAAGAAGATTGATCAAGTAGTTTGCTGTATGAAAACCTTCAACCCAGAACTTCAAGGGAACTTTACTAAGAAACATCATAGCAAGACTTAGTTCAATCAAATTGCTATGCTTTCTTTCCGCCATTCCGTTTTGCTCGGGTGTATAAGGACACGACATCTGATGCTTTATCCCATTGGAAGCCAACTCTGTCTGAAATACGTTACTGAGAAACTCGCCACCACCGTCTGATTGAAACACTTTTATGCGTTTACCCAACTTGTTTTCGAAACAGAGTAAACACATTGCAGAAATCAGACTTCAAACGTAGAGGATACAACCAACTATATCGAGAGTAGTCATCAACAAACACCACATAGTATTTAAAACCTTGTACAAAGTTGACAGGAGCCGGACCCCATAAATCACAATGAATCTTGGCCAAAGGTTCAAATGTACAAGATTCTGAAATAGAAAAAGGTAAACGGAGACTCTTTCCCATCTGGCAAGGTTCACAAATGGGATGTGTTCTGCTCTTATTTATGTTTATCGCCTTGCTGTGTTGAAGATGCTGAACAATCTTGAGACTTGCATGGCCCAGCCTGTGATGCCAGAGAACATCATTCACAGCCTGTTGTCTTGATGAGTAGAAAGTCTTGAAGTGGTGATTCTCCAGCACGTAGAGGCCTTCACGCCTTGGCCCCTGAGTTAGCACCTTGTGTGTTTGAAGATCCAGAACGTACACCTTTTGAGCATCAAAAAACACACCACAAGGATAATCCTCACGTAACTTAGAGACATACAAGAGAGGTTTCTGAACAGATGGACAGACCAAAACATCAGTGAGAGGTATACTACCTGTGCTAACTGAAAGGTTTGTTGATCCAACATGAGTAATCGGTAAACAGTTTCCATCAGCAACCATTATAGACTCATTACCGTTGTAAGTTGTTGAGTTTTGGAGACCAGACACGTTGGAGGTGATGTGAGCGTAAGCTCTGATGCCGATACCACTCGATATGAGCTGTCGCTTGAGCTCGAGTAACCGGAGCCGTAGCTTTGTAAGTAAGAACAGAGAACTTGTTTGTAAAGCTTCCTTTAACCTTAGTCTCTCTTGAGAATAAGGTCAATGCTGGAAGATGATTCTTTATTGATAATTAGATATGTTTATATAGGGCTATTACAAATCATAACCCTAATCAAGAAAGGAAAACTCCTTAATATCTATAATAGGAAAAATACCAAATCTCTATTAATGCTTTTAAGAAAAATACTAGTTTCTAGTCTTCTTCTCCGTGCGTGATACCATAACGTGTATCATTATTCCCCTCTCGACAAGGAGCTTGTCCTCAAGCTCTATCTCCGAAATGCTTCACATAACTTCGGGCATCTTCCCAAGTAGCATTCTCGCTTCCTCATCACCCACCGACCAGAACTCGCGAACTCCACCATGATGCGGGCTCAAGAAACTTCCCGGTTTAGTGGTAACACTCGTCCTTGTAAAACCGTGGTAACACGGATTTGTATTAGGCTTGTCTCCTTTGTGCGGTTTCAGTAGTGAGATGTGGAAAACATCATGGATTTGAGCACCATCCGAAGTCGAAGACGGTAGGAAGCTGTTCCCACGAAGCAAGATTTCAAATGGTCCATAAAACTTTGGGGAAAGCTTGTGAAAGCTTTCTTAGAACGGAGTGTCATGCGGATGTAACTTCAACCAAACCCATTCCCCTATGGCAAACTCGACTGAGCGATGATGTTTATCGTAGGATGCTTTCATTCTGTTCCGAGCGTTTAGTAAACGTTCTCTTGCTGATGCTAAAAACTCATCTCTCTCTGCCAATGCAACATCAATAGCTTCTACTTTCGAACTTCCGGTAGTATAGTCTAAAAGTCGAGGTGGCTCTCTTCCATAAACCATCTTAAATGGTGTATCCTTTAGACTAGTGTGATAGGATGTGTTATAGCAATACTCAATCCAAGGAAGCCATGTAAGCCACTTCCGTGGTTCATCTCCTGTGACACACCGCAGATACATTTCTAGAGTCCGGTTGACGACCTCGGTCTGACCATCGGATTGTGGCCGATAGGCTGTTGTAAAACACAAGTTGGTACCCATAAGTCGAAAAAGTTCTCGCCAGAAAATGCTGCGAAAAACCTTATCTCTGTCTGATACTATCGTCTCTGGGATACCATGCAATCGGACAATGTCTCGGAAAAAAGCTTGGGCCACAGAGACAGCGGTATAAGGATGACTTAAAGCGATGAAATGCGCATACTTTGAGAAGCGATCAACCACCACTAAGATGACTGTTTTCCCTGAAACTTTTGGTAATGCCTCAATGAAATCCATCGAGATATCAGCCCATATCTTCGTTGGAACCGATAGTGGCTGCATCAATCCCGCGGGTTGCAGCGTTTCCCATTTATTCTTCTGACATATCTGACAAGTGCTCACAAATTCTTGAACACTTTTCTTCCAACCTCTCCAATAAAAATCCCGTCGGATCCGTTCCATAGTTTTTGGACACCCTCATGGCCAAAATTATGAAAACCAGTCATAACATCTCGACCAAATCTGAATTTGAATCCGATAAACTACTCCTTTCGTAGAATAAGCCCATCCTTTGCTTCCCATATCTCGATTCCTGCCAATGATTTTATCTCGAGTTCGCCAAGCTTATTGTCATTCTGAATTTCTCTAACCCGAGCCAAAATACCATCCTCGAAACATTGATGGCATGTAATTCTTTATCCTCCTCAATCGTTGTCATGACATCTGAAAAGCATCGCAACCTTATTTGTCATCCCCGAACGATACTCGACCGAGAAATCAAACCCAAGGAGTTTATGATCCAATGTACTTGTGGAGATGTCGAGACGTTGTTCCATAAGTACTTAAGGCTGTAATGATCTCAGACGATGAGAAAACGCCTCCACAAATACGGTCTCCAATGAATTACGGCTTTAGCTAACCCAATCAATTTCGCCAGATGCAGCCAGCTTTACATGGCGAAGCTGCTAACGCGCTGGAAGAAAGCGATGGGATGACCTTTTTGCTGTAGAACCGCACCAATCCCGCTTCCTGAGGCGTCACATTCTACAACAAATTCTTTGGTGAAGTCTGGGAGCGCCAACACTGGAGATTCGGAGAGTGCCTTTTTGAGGGAGATGAACGTGTTTGTTGCAGTCTCGGTCCAAATAAATCCCTTCTTCTTCAGGAGTTGAGTCAATGGAGCAGCCATGAACCCATAATCTTGAATGAATTTTCGGTAATATCCTGCCAAGCCCAAGAATCCTCGCAAAGCACGAACTGATGCTGGTTGGGGCCATTTAGTAATAGCTTCAATTTTTTTTTGATCAACTTGGACACCCTTTTCTGAGATAATATGTCCCAAATAGCCCACCTCTGCTCCAAACGAACACTTGACCCTTTTAACAGAATCGATGTGTCCGTAACACTCTAACACATACTCAACGTGTCGCATATGATCCGTCCACGTCTTACTATAGATCAAGATGTCATCAAAGAATACTAAGACAAACTTACGAAGAACCTCAGTAAACACCGAGTTCATTAGGCTTTGAAAGGTGGATGGGGCATTGACGAGACCAAAGGGCATTACCAAAAATTCGTAGTGACCATGATGGGTGCGAAAAGCTGTTTTCAATGTCACGAACATGCGAACGATGATACCCGATGTTAAGTCGAAGTTTTGTAAAAATCGAGCTCCATGTAACTCATCAAGTAATTCATCGGGAATTGGAAACTTGTCTTTCACTGTAATTTTGTTGAGATCTCGATAATCAATGCAAAATCTCCAAGTATTATCAGCTTTCTTCACCGATCTGGAGAGGAGAACGGAGAACTACTCGGACGAATGACCCGTTGAAGCATCTCGTACGCCTTTCTATTTCATCTTTAAGGAGGTGAGGGTGGCGACGACGCATCTGCTACTGGATTGGATCCTTGAAGTAATCTGATCCGGTGATCACAGTCTCGTTTAGGGGGCAGGCCGACGGGTTTTGAAAACACCATACTGAACTTGTTGATAACATTGTCGAAGCAAGTCGATGTTGCCACTTGAGCCGTGGCCCGATGCTTGGTTTGGTCGTGCTATGGGTGATATAGCAAACCCGGTGTTGTGAACACTTCTTCTTCATCGAGAACCGCTTCCCAATGCCTCATCGACATTCTGAGCATGAAGGGAGACTTGTGGTTTCCCTGCTTTGGATTCACCGTGCATACCACGGTGTCGAGTTGTGATTGAACTCAACAGCCTTATTCGGTCCATCCGGATCACTCTCCTAAAGCATTCAACCATCTGATCCCGAGAACCACGTCAAAACCTTTCAACGGAATCGCAAAACAGTCGGCTTTGAATTGGTGCCCTTGTACAGACATTACCATTCCTTGGCAAAACCCCTGAATCGGACATTTTCCACCATCAGGAAGAGCGACAAACCGCCCGGATTTCCGGTGTATCGAATTCCCAGCTCCTCCACTAAACTACTCTTGATAAAGTTGTGTGTGCTTCCTGTATCTAGTAACACCCATCCTGTTCCTGTAGCAATATTAGCTTGCACTTGGAAGGTTTGCTCGGTTTGTTCCCCATTCATGGCATTAAGTGAGATTTCTAACTCATCTTCTTCAATCCACTCATCTTCTTTGTTGTCTCCCTCCGCGACCGCATGATATAGAAAAGAACTGACTACACACATGACCATGTACGGATAATTCATCACAATTAAAACATAGTCCTTTTGCTCTTCTGTCCGCCATCTCTGCGGGTGTTAATTTTTTCCAGATTTTTTCTGGCCCGTTTGCTTTTGAGGTCCTGGTTTTGTAGTTTTCCTTCGATCCTCGATTCTCTTGCGAACCGATACACAAGGGTCTTAGTGATAGCGCTAGATGACCACCAAACGTCCCGTGTTTATCATCTCAATCTTGTACTTTATTCTAGCATACTCATGGCTTCAAAAATCGCTTTGTGCAAAATATTCAACTTCTTTCCGTAGTTATCACAACCCGACGTAATTGCCATAGTTGTTGATCACCCGTGAGTCTTGTTTGTCGACTTAGACATTCTTCAAACCGATCGACTCATCCTTGTTCCAATGTGTCTAAGATTTGACAATTCTCCCATCGGGTTTACCGCATCTGCCTTTCCAAATCGACTTTTGCAGATCCTTTTAAACTCCTCCCATCCAAGCCTATGTGTTACCAATCGCAAGTTGAGGTTCCATTGTACGCTTGTCCCAAAACAAAAGTTGCTTGTCTAACTTTCGCATCATCGAATATTCTTTGGTCACAAAGAAGTCGTCACACTTTTGTAACCACTCCATAGCATCGGTTGTCCCGTCAAATGGTGGAAACTCTATTTTGGCTGCTTTCACACATCTTCTTTCGAAATTGTTGCTTCTATCCTCATGGGTTTCGTAATACCCTCTCCATCAACCCTTCGAGTTTCGATAATCTCCAAAATTTGGATGCAAGTCGGTGGTGCCTCAATTGGTCTTACATTCCAGTCTCCTCCTCCATCCGCTCTCCTATGCCCTCGTTCTCTTCCAACAGCTCGGTTTGGCCACGGCCCCCCGGAGAACCCATAAGTGGCCTCGTTTGCCAAGCCGCAACTTCTCCGAATGTCTTTCGGCTTTGGATGGTGTAAAACTCGTACAGTTCGATATCGCCGTATCGCCCCTCCCTTTACCTCCACTTAATGTTCCAACTTCGAAAGTTCTTGGTGAGAATTTGATCGCCTTACCGCGATCCTCGTTAGCTTTAGAACGCACCATTCTCTTGTAGAGCTTTCATGTTATCGTCTATCTTTGCATTCATCGATTGCATCATCTCCATCATCTGCTATCTGTTTCGAAGCCTGTCCCCATTGAATCGTTCTCGGTACCAAATTGATATGAGCATCAGCCTTGACTGAGCTCGAGTAACCGAGTAGCTTTGTAAGTAAGAACAGAGAACTTGTTTGTAAAGCTTCCTTTAACCTTAGTCTCTCTTGAGAATAAGGTCAATGCTGGAAGATGATTCTTTATTGATAATTAGATATGTTTATATAGGGCTATTACAAATCATAACCCTAATCAAGAAAGGAAAACTCCTTAATATCTATAATAGGAAAAATACCAAATCTCTATTAATGCTTTTAAGAAAAATACTAGTTTCTAGTCTTCTTTCTCTGGTACGTGATACCATAACGTGTATCATTATTCCCCTCCTCGTTACCGGAGTTGTCAGAGATTTGAAGAGCAGCGAGAGCAGCCTGTGGAGGATCATTCTGCTGATAGTTATTGTCAAACCAGTTATAACACTTCAACGCGGTGTGACCTATCCTTCCACAGATTTGACAAGTTGGTCTCTGGTTTGACGAGCCAGTGTACCCATTCTGCTGATGAAAACCTCTTCCTCTAGAAGAGTAACCTCCACGACCTCTGTTTGAGCCAGACCTTGTGTAAGACCCTCTTCCTCTGTAATACTGATTTGAAGTTTGATGAACTTGTTGCAGTGACTCTGCTTGAGTTTGAAACGCCATAGTAGGAGTCACATAAGGAGTTTCATACGTCTGAAGCCTAGCATCAAACCCTTGTATTTCAAAGACAACATCTTGAAAGGTGGGAGTTGGAAGACGAGACATGGAGCTTTGAACCACGGTGACAATAGCATCATACTCTTTACCTAGATCATTGATAAAGCCACAGATCTTCATAGAGTCATCCACCGGTTTCCCAATGGAGCTTAGTTGGTCACAGATCGAGGTGTATTCACGCAGATACACAGAGAAAGATTTGCCTTGCTTTGTAAGAAGCTGAAGCTTCCGTTTAAGCTCAAACTCACGACCAATCGAGTTACGGTTGTAAGTATTGGTGAGAGCAGTCCAGACCTCAAAGGACGTTGTAAGAGAGCAGACACTGCCAAGGGCTTCTTCGGTTAAGGTTCCATAGATCCAAGATTTCACCAGTTGATCCGTACAGTACCAGGCTTCATGAGCTGGATTCGGAACGAGTTGAACAGCTTCACCGACACGCTGCTGCACCGTCTGAGGAGGAGCTGGATACCTTCCGTTGACGAAACCCAAGAGCTTTTGACTGCTCAAGAGCGACTCCACTTAGTCTTCCACAAGAGATAGTTGACATCGTTGAGTTTTAACGTTACAGAGCTAGAAACATGAATCTTTGAAGGAAACAGATAAGTATCAGGATAAACAGCCATTGATTCACCTGTTAAGGTATGAAGGCTCTGATACCATAATAAGAACGGAAAGAAAAGACAACTTGCTCTGAAAAAGTTCTTTGTATTTTTCTTGCTACCCGTTACAACGTCGTCTTTACAATCTTTATAGTCAGCTCAGATCAATAGTAATGAAACAGCTAACTACTCTCTTATTGGCTCTCTATGCATAGGGATTGGAATCTGTTGTAAAGCAGAGGAGGTGACAGCTTCACAGCACTTTCCTTTTGAGATATTTGCAAGACACTCCTTCTGCAGTTTCCGTTTGACGTGTTGACCACCATGTGAGCTTCAGACATGGGCCTCGTCTCTTCTCTTTTGGGTTTATAACTATCTCGGCGCATGTTCTGTTGTTTACTGCTAAAATGTTGCTTTCATGAGTTTAGCAACTTAATTCAAACACGCTAGACACTCTTATTTGGCTTAGCATTTTTAAGAAAACTTACACTCTATTGGAAGACATGGGTCGAATAGGCTTGGGTGATAGTCAGATTCGAATGATTTCATATTTATAGGTGATCGACTATTTGAGGGTTTATTCAGAGAATATACCTTCAATAACTAATTAAGATTTTCGTTAACAATAGAAATAATATTTTGAAGTTCTTATGGTATTTATAATACAACTTGTATCGTCACTAAAAGGATAACAGGTTGAAGCTATTTTGGAAAATCTAACTGAATACATTTTTTAATTTTTTTAAAAAAAAATGAAAATGTGGAAACAAAGTGTGATACAATTTTTCTTTTAGGAATATCCTTTTAGTATATAATATCAATTTTTATTTTTAATAAAAAGTGATAATATGTTGGAGTTGTTATGGAAAATCTATATAGAACTCATGTTTTCATATTTTTTTTTAAAGTTAAAATTATGGAAACAAAATGTGAATTAATATTTCTTTAAGAAAAAAAAAATCAATTAAGTTAATCAATAGTTTATATATATACTAGGGCGGGTAAATGAATGATCAATAAAATAAATGTCTTAAATTGCAATGAAAATTGGTGTATTCTTATTGTTTAAAAAAAGAATTAAAAATTTGGAAAAAAATAATTTAAGAAAAGCGATAAAAAGTAAAACTTAACAAACAGCCAACTGGAACAACCAAAATATCAAAGATTCAAAACATAGGACTGTCGATGCTTTTAAAAAAATGCATAGCAGTTGCTTCAGTTGAAGGCTATTTAATTGAGACAGGGTTTTGGTTAGATATGATTGCACTTTGAGAGAAGCCTTCATCAGTCCATCCCAAATTTGGAGGATTGGGCAAATGCTTTAGGAATTTTGGGAATTCGATTATTGAACTCTATCATTTCCATGATGTTGGAAAAAAATAATTTAAGAAAAGCGATAAAAAGTAAAACTTAACAAACAGCCAACTGGAACAACCAAAATATCAAAGATTCAAAAAATAGGACTGTCAATGCTTTAAAAAAATGCATAGCAGTTGCTTCAGGTGAAGGCTATTTAATTGAGACAGGGTTTTTGTTAGATATGATTGCACTTTGAGAGAAGCCTTCATCATTAGATATGATTGCACTTTGAGAGAAGCCTTCATCAGTCCATCCCAAATTTGGAGGATTGGGCAATTTTTTTAGGAATTTTGGGCAGATGTTTTCCTCCTATTGATGTCATTCATTAACTAAATAGAGATACATATAATGAGAGACTTATTAGATGATTAAGCTATAGTTAAAGATTTTATAGTTATAAGTACAATCACTAAACTTAATACAATACTTTTAAGAGAGTGCATCTACTAAGCATGTACACTTTCGATTATTGAACTCTATCATCTCCATGATGTTGTAAGGACAAACAAAATAATCAACTTCGGTGAAGAATATACACACTACTTGGTCACATCTCACAAAATCTATTTGCATTAAACGACAAACATATGCAAAAAAGTAAAGATATGTTCAATGGCCTCCCTCCAGCCTAGGAAGAAGCATCTGCCTTATTCGAATCATCCGCTGCATCAATGGCCTCCGCTAAACACAACACTGCTATGATCTCGCATTAGCATCATGCTCTGTAAAAAGCGTGTCTGCCGATATTGCTTTGATCAATGAAGTAGATGATTTTTATACGGATTTAGATGATGATGTCCAAGGGAAGAAAGCTAACCTTTTTATATGTGTAGATACACCGCCTCGAAGAGGGGTTAACTCTCATTCAATGTGAGATCATGTTTGACGTTTGTATATGGAGTTAAGTCGTTTATTTAAAGCGATGAATCAAACCATAGTGACGGTTGGGATTTTTAAATCGTAGACGAAACAACGCCATAGAAGTCACATACAGAGATTCTACATGACGATTCGTTTAAATCGACATCCCAAAACTCCATTGTTGCTGCAAAACGTCAGAGATCTATGACCTAGATGAACCCTAATTTACGTTTCATAGAAGACAACTCTATACGGGTTAGATTTGGACATAACTAAAATCAAAATAATAGTCCAATCTGTTTATACGCGAAGCCCATTTAGTGGGCTATCAGGCTGGTCAGCACATCTAAACATAAGCCCAGCTGTACTTCGAAATATAAGTTAATGAATAGTGGAAATGTGTCACGCTGAGAGCACTCAACTTTATGACATGGATGCTGATGTATCTCAACCAGGAGGGAGAGAACACAACTTTATATATATAGAGTAAATCCAGTGTAAATTTAAATCTTAATGGTTTTTAAATCCGTAACATTAAAATACAAAACTATTGTATTATTGTAATAAGAAGTTATCAGATGTAAACATATCTTTTGTTCTCTTATGTTATGTTAAGAAAGTGGTTGATTATGTGTGTCAATGATCTTTTTGTATAGAAATTTTCTCGGCTATAATATTTTGCAGTGGTGGGATGAAAAAAGGATGTTGAGATTGTAGAGATATGTGTTAATAAGAGACCACGTTGGTGTTTTTTTTTTGGCAAATTTATTTAGCCGGACGTGCTATATATTAGCAAATTTATTCGAATCCATTTGAACTTTGGATTTGTTATTTTTCATTAGGTTTTTGTTATCCATATGATTGTTTTTTATTTGGAAGTACAAATTTTACTACACATATTTGATAATTTTAAACAGTTTATACCAACATAAATAAGACATGACAAATTTAACAATTTACACTAATGAAATAAGAAATGACAAATTCAAATAATTTACACTAACAAAATAAGAGATGATGTTAGGCGTTGTTGCTGTCGAACGTCTTGGTGTGGTCGAGAAAGAAACTGAGATATTTTGATTAAACTTCATTATTTTATTTAGTTAAATTATAAGTTAGTATTTTTCTAAGAAACATATCAAATATATATATAATCATAAATAAATAGTAATAAATATAAATTTGTACATATAACAAATTTAATTTTTAGTTTCTTCAGTTTATTTTCAGTTTTTAATATTTTAGTGTCATTTGAAATTTTAATAGTTTAATGCTACATCTAATACATATTTACATTCTAAAATGTATAATTGTTATACCAAAATTAAAATAAACTAATAGACCAATCTATAGAATTCGATTAAAACTATATATATAGAAGAAGTTATTAATCTTATTTGACGTAAAACATATTTAAATATGTGTTAAAATATATTTGTTCTGTTATATTATGTTAAGAAAGTGGTTCATTATGTGTGTCGATGGTCTTTTTGAATAGAAATTTTTTCGGTTATAATATTTTGCAGTGGTGAGATGAAAAAAGGATGTTGAGATTGTAGAGATATGTGGTAATAAGAGACCACGTTGGTGTTGTTTTTTTGGCAAATTTATTTAGCCGAACGTGCTATATATTAGCAAATTTATTCAAATCCGTTTGAACTTTGGATTTGTTATTTTTCATTAGGTTTTTGTTATCCAAATGATTGTTTTTTATTTTGAAGTACAAATTTTACTTCACAAATTTGGTAATTTTAAACAGTTTATATCAACATAAATAAGAGATGATAAATTTTAACAATTTACACTAATGAAATAAGAAATGACAAATTCAAATAATTTACACTAACAAAATAAGAGATTTCGTTAGGCGTTGTTTCTGCCGAAGGTCTTGGTGTGGCTGAGAAACAAACTGAGATATTTTGTTTTAACTTCATTATTTTATTTAGTTAAATTATAAGTTAGTATTTTTCTATGAAACATATCAAATATATATATATATATATATATATATATATATATATATTATCATAAATAAATATTAATAAATATAAATGTGTACATATAACAAATTTAATTTTTAGTTTCTTCAGTTTATTTTCAGTTTTTATTATTTTAGTGTCATTTGATATTTTAATAGTTTAATGCTACATCTAATACATATCTACATTCTAAAATATATAATTGTTATACCAAAATTAAAATAAGCTAATAGACCAATCTATAGAATTCGATTAAAACTGGAAGAAGTTATTAATCTTATTTGACGTAAAACATATTTAAAGATGTGTTAAAATATTTTATTAAATTGATAAAATATTATGATTTAAACTTTATTGATTTAAAGAGTTGAAGAAGTTGTTAATCTTATTTGACGTAAAACATATTTAAAGATGTGTTAAAATATTTTATTAAACTGATAAAATATCATTATTTAAACTTTATTGATTTAAAGAGTTGTGACTGTTTTTTTTTTTTTGTAAACATTAACTTAGCGATACGAAGAAAAAAACCTATTGATGTGTTAACATGTTTCCTATTTATCTTAGCAAATAGACTTTGTTTGTGAGACTTCCTAAAGAACCAATCGTTTATGCTAAGGAAGTTTAATAGAAGACTACCGTTTTGTGAAAATAGAAATAGAGAAAAATCTGGTGTTAAAAAAAAAAAGGAAAAGAGAAAAATCTGCAAAATTTATTAAGGTAAGAAATAATTATTTATAATATTTTAAGCTAATTGCTTCTCAGATTATAATAAGAGTGCTGCAAGTCACAAACATGGATAAAACAAGTGAGATATTCTTCTTGTACACCAGATCTCCCTGGTAAAGAAGGCCAGTGAAGAAGACCAACAGTAACGCCTGTGAATCCTTATACGTTTGAAGTTTCTAGCTTCCCAACACGTCTATCAAACATATCGAATCCCATGATTCCCATCAACTTCCCAACACGTCACGAGATCTAAACGATCTCACTTAGATCGAAAGAGAAAACACCATTATAAAAACATTATTGAGATCTAAGTTTCGAAAAACCTTGGCATCTAGGAAAGCATATCGAATCCCATCAACTTCCCAACATGTCTATCAAACTGTGAGGACGATGTTGAATGGATGAAGTCTTACCTATTTATAAGTGAAGAAACACCGACTCTGAGAGAGAGATAAGTATCATTTAATGAGTTGTGCGTTTGGGGTCGAGGGCGTTAAGAAGATTGGTAACAACATTGAATCCAGACAAATCGAACTGGCTCGGAGGAGTCATTCAGTGAAGACGAAACGACGAAATCGCACCATGACACAGTATCGTCGAGACGATTCCTCTGAAACGACACGCTGTAACTCCATTGCTCGCTAAGGACGACGCAGATCGAAGAAGGTGGAACCCTAATTTCCTGATAAACCTCCCCTGAAATACAGGCCTTGCTAATCCACATTCACATATGGTAAGGTCTCGACATTAAGAACCCAATTTAAGCCCATTTAAAAACGCATAGGAGAAAGCAGGCAAAACTCCATAATATCAAAACACGTGTCACAACTACATCATCTTATTTTATGACGTATCTCTCTAGAAAGAGAGAATCATCTTCTTTATTTATAGATATATATATATATATATTTAATGATAGATCCCGTTCTTTTGGGGTGATTGTTAGGCTGGGTACAATATCTTATAACTTTTAAAAAAATTAATGAAAAGTAATGTCTTAGGTACATTTATTATTATATTGTTAATCAAATCAATCTATACTATTATTTATGAAGTGATTTTGCTTACTTGTCATCATCTCCATGATTTTAGGTAGTTTTCCTTATGTCATTTATTTATTTTTTATTTTCATATTTTCTATAAATTTAGGTAATTTGCTTATTTGTTATGTTTTTAATAATTTGCTTATTTGTCATATTCTCCATAATTTTTATTATTTGTTTATTTGTCATGTTCTTAATAATTTTATTTATTTGTCATATTTAAAAATAATTTTAGGTGGTAATTTTAGTTATGCTTAATTATAATGTTCTCAAGGATTTTAGGTTATTTTGCTTATTTTTCATGTTTTATTATTTTTAGAACCTTATTAGTCATATTCCATGATTTAGGTTAAATCATTAGTTTTAATAAATAATTTTTGAATTGTTAGCTTTTTAAACATTTTAGTGATTATTTAATAAATGTTTTTAGTATATTCATAGATAATTATTATTAACGAGTATTATCAAATTTTAGCAATAATTTTATAGTTTTATTCATCTTATGTTTACTTTAGTAATATTAAATCGTTTAATTTTTTTATTTATTATTTTTAAAAGAATGCTTAATTCTCTTTTATGTTATCGGATTATCTTGCCAATAAAAAATATGAGTCCAAAGGATATAATCTTTGGCCGTTAAAAGTTAAAAAAATCTAGCTTTTAATAAACATATATAATTTATTTATTAGCTTTAGTTTATAAAATTTTAGTTAAATAAAGGTATATTTTAATTATTGTAGATTTGTTAATAGGTGTCACCATGACCTCGATGAAAAGGAAATTCATATAAAATGCAATTAAGATTTTTATGAATAGGGTATTGATATCATAGATTTTGTAGATTTATCTTTTATATTATTTTAAAATTAATTAAAATTATTATAATGATGATACTTTTTACATGTGTGGTTTGGTGATAGAATAATTAAAAGATTTGGCAAGTGCCAAACTATTATCTATGTTGCGTTGTAATAAAAAAATTATATCTTCTGCTTAATTTAATATTTGAAACTAATTAAATAAATAAAATTGAAGTTAAAATTATATTACAAATTTCGAATTAATGAAATATATATTAGTCCGCACAATTGTGCCGGCCATCCTCTAGTTATCATATTATTGTACACACGTTCAAGATCTATGTTATCATTGGTTCATTCTACCATTGTAGATCTATATTATTAGGTATTAGAATATTTGTATAATGTAATCGATTTTTAAATGTATTATATGTTCACTTTAATTTATTTGGTTTGATTTATTCTCAGGTTATCGTTTGTACTGATTTGTTTATATATCTGGACCTAAATGAATATTATAATGTATGATTTATGTAAATACTAATAAGAAAACATTTCTCCGTTAATATCACATAATAACAGAGTTCAGTATAATACTATAGTAAATGAGTGAACCGACTTTGGTCAGATTTTATTATACAAGTTAATATCTTAATTAAATTTAAACCAGTCGTTTAGGAAAGAATATTATTTTGGTCAACCGCATAATATGTTTGTCGTTAATGATACCAGGTGACCGGTCCGCACCCTGTACGACCATAAAAAATCCAAAATATGGAATAAATAGTGTATAGTTTTAGAAATTACAGATTTTATATTATCACTGATTAGAATTGTATTGTATATGTGTTGTAATTATGTATTTTAGGTGAATAATATATTTATGTTTATATTTTTTAAATTTTGTAGACATATTTAAATAAAATATAATAAAAGTCAATATATTATCCATAAATAATATAAATTAAGAAGTAAAATTTTCGATAAAGAAAACAAAATCCATTAGAAACCTACAAAAAACTTATTAAATTTTGTAAGCAATTGTAAGGAATAAAATTATTTGAAAGATTTATAAAGTTCTAAATTTTATTGAACAGAAAATAATATTAAATTGACATACCGTCATCAAAATAGTTTGAAAACTGGATTGTAATCAACTAAAATCGGTCTCCTAACTCATCACTATCCATCTGACAATAGAATAAATAAATAACTGTAACAGTTTATATATTTTTAAAATTTTATTGGATAAAAAAGAGATTAAAATTACGTACCCTTGACTACGGAATATTCTGAAAAATTTATTTGTAGACAACATTCATTGTTTTTGTCTGCGGCTTCCCTTCTTTACCAGTTATTAGGAATTTTAATCCAGATCTCAACTTAACTCTTGAAAGTGCAACGTAGAGCTGGCCATGAGAGAACACTGGTCTAGGCAGAAACAAACCAACATTTTCCAGCGTTTGACCTTGACTTTTGTTGATGATCATCGCGAAAGCCAATGTAACAGGAAGCTGTCTTCGACGCATTCTGAAGGGAAACTTTGTATCAGGTGGTGTGACAAACATTCTCGGGATCAGAACCTTGTCTCCAGCAATATTTTTTCTGGTTATAATTCTATCTTCTATCACATGGGGCAATAATTGAGTAACAATTAGCCTAGTACCATTACATAAGCCATCTGCAACCAGAGTCGTGCCTAAGGTACATTTAAAAAGGCATTCGCCCCAGACCCCCAATAGATATAAACAATTTAGAGCCTCCATTATAAGTATCATTTCTATTCTGGTTGTTAAGACAATTTTGTGAATAACTTTTTTCACGAGAGTTCGACTAGTTTTCCCTCTAAATTCAACTATTTGTTTCCTGTATAATATAATTATGGCTTCATATTATAGGTATACATAATAAACTTGATTGTTTAATGTTTTAAACTTGTGTATTTAGTCAAGATGATATATTGTATTAGAAAATTGTTTTTAATATAGTTATAAATTAAGTTTATTTGTAAAATTTGTCATAGGCCCATGTAACCCTTCGCACGGCACTGTCTTCAACATCCATGTTACGAAGACACATGATAGGAGCACCAACCTTGAGCTTCAAACAGTGTCTAGACAGTCCAGCAACTTTAACACTGTTCAAAAACTCTGTAGGATATATTACATCTTCTTCTATGTCAACATCTGATGGGATAATACTGTCAGAGCTAAGGTAAACCTTCTCTTCACCTGAAAGCAAATGTAAATCATTTTCTTTAGTGACATGTAAAAAGTTAGTGGAACATAAGAGTTAATGATAAAACATGTTATCTGGCAACTGCGAAAGCATGTAATCATTTATTTTATCCACTTCATCATTTGTGGGAGTAAGAATGGCTCGATGTCTATTCAAATCTTTATATGTTGACGTTTAAAAGCTTGTCCATAAACCTCCTTTGCGATAGTCTCAATAGGATCTTCTCCACTATTTTTTATCAGCAAATCAGAAGGAATGTCAATCTCAACTTGACCGTCGTTAGGCAAATTTATTTTTCCATCTCCAATATCCAAAATCCAGTTTGAGAAGGATTGAAGCTCTTTTGCTGCATCATCAGTAAGACCATCGAGCAATCTCATGTTTTTTTGTTAGCTTCAAGACTTTGCAGTGCTCCCAAAGATATGACGAATTCAGCGCCGCCAAAACAGTCTCTGCTCTACCACCTCCAGGTATAACCGGTAAAATCTGTCTGAAATCGCCACCGAAAACAACAACTTTACCCCCAAAAGGTTTGTCTTCAGAAGATCTAATAATATCACGCATAGTATGATCCAACGTCTCGAAACAGTGTCTGCTCATCATAGGCGCCTCATCCCATACAATTAACTTTGCCGCTTTAACTAATTCTGCACGATCTGATCCCGGCTCCATTTTCTTGCAAGTACTGAATTCGTCTGCATCTATCGGAATACCAAATCTGGAATGTGCGGTTCTACCTCCTTCCAACAACAATGCAGCAATTCTACTGGATGCGGTATTTAGAACAATCAGACCTCTAGATCGGATCGCTGATGAGAGTGCTCTGTATACGAAAGTTTTTCCTGTGCCTCCATAACCATAAAGAAAGAACACTCCACCGCTATCATTTAAAACTGCATCCAAAATCTGGTTGTATACCTCTCTTTGCTCATATGTTATCATCACCATAATTCTTTCATTTTCCTTTAGCTGATCTTCCACAACATATTTAAGCTCATAATCTATAAGGCGGTTGCTGTTGTAACGGCCAAAATCTTCTGGCTTTGGCATGAGGGGCCATTTTTTGAGGCTATGACCATTACTGAGCAAATGATTTTCGATCTCAGCAAGAGCAATATTTTTGATCTGCTCTATGGTCAAGTTCATATCTGCAAGTTTAATAATTTTATTAAATAACAGAGTTAACTTTCAAATAGAAGAAAGTTTATTATAAAAAAATCACCAGGTCCCAGTTTCTTTCCGCTTCTTGTAAAGGATATCTTCAGTAAGATACTCCCAAGTAGCTTCCCACACAACATGAAGCTGAGATAAAGATTTGGATACCAACATTCTCACAAAAATCTTTCGGGCATACGTGGCAGAACTACATAAACTGGCATCTTTGATAGCTTCTATGAATTCCTTGTCATCATCCATCAACCCCAATGCATAGCAAGCATCTTCGTATGTAGGATATAAAACACCATCAACTGTTCTTATATCCTCGTATGATGTTGGCCCTCTTATCCAATTTAGCAATACTCTTAAGAAATATAGCTGATCACCTGATGGATGAATATGTGTAATCCTCCCTATCGCAAAGCCTCGTTTTCGTGGTACCCATTCTCTCGTACCTGATTTCCAAAAATATTTTGTTGGAAATTCGGCATATGTCAACTCTCTTGCCTCTGGGTATTTATTGTTTGCTTTAAACCAGGCTAGAAACATGGATTGGTTGATAGTCTTTTTGTTGAGAATACTCTCCATAGGTTCATCTTCATCAAAAACACCATCTCCTGATCCGGAAGATGAAATCCAAGTTTCTCTACAGAAGTAGTACGATAATGTGTAGGAAAAGCAAGAATCCGCCACGACGACTTGCATGCAGTAATATATCTAAGTAAGAAATACGAAAACATAAATTAGTAAAGATGAACGTAGACCTTAAAATACCAAAGACAGCAAAACTCTATTAATTAATAATGTATTTAGTAATTTATATAGTTATTAATTTAATAAGAATTTAGTTTTTGGATGTATATTACATAATTATTTTAGTGTAAAAAACTGAGTTATATAATTTCATTTATGATATAATATATTTGTTAAAGCTTATACATATATATTTTTACTAATATTAATAGATTATTGATGTATTTTCGTATGATGATTACATAGCGTAGAATACAAATTTTGTTTTAAATCTATTATTAATAAATTAAAAATAAAATTAAAGATGATATATATTTTAAAGAAAGTTAAAAAACAAAAGATTTGTGTTTGTTAATATAAAATTAATATATATGATATTATTGATTTAGCACTTCAGTGTGACCATATATTTAACTAAGAGCTATATAAATATTATTATTTTATTATTTTATCGAATTATCTCATATTTTACATTGGTCCAACCCGGGACCGGAGAAATGAATTTAATGTATAAAGTTTAATATTATATCAAGTATTAATTTATTGATTTTCTACGGAAAATGAATTGCTTATAGAGTTTCTACTGAAAATGAATTGCTTTAATATACCTAGTATTAATTTATAGAATTTAATAATTTGTAGACACTAAAACGAATTGCTTTAAATATAATAATACCTGCAGTCGTAATATGTTTTAATTTCGCCAATGACACCATCTTCATCTTCTTTATCCATTGAAGCTGGAGCATAATCAGGCCCCTTATGGATATATTTGAAAAGATACTTAACAGCTCGTATTTGGACGCACCATTCAACATTCATATGCGCGCGATATCAAAGCATGAGGTCTCTGTTGTATGGTACAACATTTCCATTGTCAAATCTGATTCCATTTTTCTCAATAAACCTACCATCAATCTGACGCATGTAAGCTGGAAATCCATTTGCATCAATCAATGTCCTGATGTTGAGAAGTCTTGGAAACATCTTAGAACATTTACCGTTAACCATACATACATTATCCTTCTTTGATGCACCGCAAGGTCCATGCATCATACAATCCCCAACGATTTCATACAGGTCTGGATCTACTGTCTTGTCCGATATTTCAGCGGAAATAATCTTATCTATATCATTGGCTGTGGAAATTTGGATCTTTTTTCCATGAAGAGAAGAATATGAGCGTGTGGCATTCCTCTTTTCTGAAACTCAATCTTGTACATTATTGAAAAATGAAAAAAAAAAGATTATCAAAATTTTAATAAACAAAAATACTATCTAAAGTAGTTGTTCCAAAAAAAAAACAATTAATATAAGCAATATGGAGAACAAGTGCAAGGACATTTACCTGCAGCAGTTGGCCCAAATAAGGAGCTGCTCTTTTTTGTCAACTCGCCGATAGTTTTATCGAGTTTCATCTTGAAAACCCTACACAATATTTCTGGTCTGTCTTCGCTGGTCAGATTATATTTTTTCAGATACCTTGTAACTTCATGCCATTTTGGATTGCACGTAAAAGTGATGAAAATATCTGGAAATCCATGGTACTTGCACAGAGCCATGGCATCATAGTAGTGCTGCTTCATATACGTTTTTCCTCCGATGAAAGTTTTTGGAATGAAAATTCGGCTCCCTTGATCAGCCATCTTAGCTCCACCTCTTCCAGCTGCTTTCTGGATTGCATCGTAACTATCTATCATAAGAGTGTCGCCTTCAGGCTCGGGAAAGCTGAAGGAGGAGTTGTGAGTAAATCATTCACTCGGGAAACTATGAAACTAAATTATGTAGCTTTCATTTATTCAAGTGATCTCAAGAGAAAGAAAATGGCTTACAAGACATGGTAACTTCCAGTTCCTGATTGCAAACAAACGGAAGATCCTTGTTCAACTTGATCTCCTTCTATTGTGCTCTTCATTTGAAGGTAGCAGGAGAATTGTTTTGCAGAAAGAACCACAAGATTAGTCATGTCATCTTATATCAATAGTGTTATTATCTTCCATTTAGTAAACGTATCCAACCAGTATTGGATACAAGAAAATCCACAAACTTAACAACTTTAAAGACCTTGATTTTTTTACATTTATATATAGTATGTACGTTTTCGAAAACTTAGGGAATCTTTACCTCAGGATAATTATCATTGTCAATCTGAGAAGCCTTCGAAGAAGCTCTCTCGTGGATTTACTGAAGTTCTTAAGTCCCTAATCACTCGGTACAAAACACACCTAGGTTGAAGCCTTTGAAGAAGTCTCGTGTGTACCCAAGCAATCAATCGGCCGAGACTATTTTAATTCACAACCAAATACCATTCAAATATCGGGCCAAAAGAAATCATAAGCCTAGCCCTCACCGGATTACTGGACGCTTGCTTAATCTCTGGCATCAAGAGAACAACACAACCTCTGATTCGTAACCCTAGCTGTAACACCCCCGAACCGTTCTAGGTATAGGTCCAACCACCGGCCAACAATCAAACAAGAACATGACCGATGGACCAACTTTCTACCAAGGTTCTGGAGCGCTACATGACGGGCTAGGGGCGTTCTGGCCAAGGTCACAAAGAGTGCAATTCATGACTAAGCCAGTTCGACCACTAACACGTCCCGTCAGATCAAGGCCTAAGACTTCTCAACCCGTACCTCAATCTGACGTTGTGTTAGCTTGGACAAAGCTAATATCAGATACAACAAGGCATTTACATAAAACATCGATTTATTTATCAAACATGAAACATGGTTCAAAACACAACTTATTTATACAAGTAGTGGCTAGCCAAAGAGTAAAAATACATACTTATAGTCTGAAACGCCGCAAGCAAAAGATGAAAATACTACACCAGCCGGCCTAACTTCCCGACCTCTACAAGCTCTACTGGTCACCTGAAAACAACAAAGAGTGAGGAGGAGTAATCTAGCATTACTCAGTGAGTTACAATCCCCAACTAACAAATACAACCCTCGCTATCCCACCCCAAACAAAACTAAAGCGAGAGGTTCACCTAATAACATAAATTAATCATACTTATAATAAGCAATCAGAAATCCGGCAGAAAATAATACGTAAAATATCGATACTATAAGATAGTCTTTAAAACTAAATCGATAAACTAGGGTTTACCAAACCCTTAACATAATATAATATATCTAGGGCCGTGACGTTAGGTTCCTCCTTCATAATCGGCAATATCCTATCTCCCTACCACGGCTAGAAGAAGGAACTTTCAACCGACCATGCCCACAGTCATTCGGTCACCGCGACAGCCCACAGTCCTTCGGTCACTGCCACATTACACCGTCGTGTAATAACTCAGCCTTAGGCCATGACCCGCTCTCTGAGTCTTCCGATCCAGCGAATAAGGGGTTTCCTTGAACCCGCCGGTACGAGGTCTGAAGGAACGCTAACTCACCCACAATATGCCTAGCAATGGCGGGTTACGCGATGCTGTCGGCCAATATATAAATAATACTAAACCCGTAATATAACCGAGGTTCCAAGCAATAATCACAATCAACACAATCAACCACATTCTAGAATATAGATGAAAGACTAATTCCAGAATATCTAACTACCGCAACCTAGCAATATCATCTAAGCATTCAACGTTTCTAACCAATCAACCTAACGATTAGCATGCTACTACGATTCTCAAGCAATAACTAAGCATGCTATAAACTAATCAACCTAACCATTACTATTAAGTAAACAAACCGTTACTTAGTTTAGACCTGGCCCCCTGCCATGATCCAACTTCCAAGTAACGGAACCTGCATAAAACAGCTTAGCAAACAATTGATTATAACTCACGCTTTTGGTTGACCGTGGCCTTGACCCCGTGTCCGTCTTCTGCGATCCGAACCCTTTTCTTGACCTTCACAAGTAGACCCACGTCTGGACTGATCTTCAGTTGAGTAGAACCTTCTTCAGATGTAGACTCAAATCGGGCAGAGTAACTGTTCTCGAAAACTCTCAAAACTGCCGAAAAAGGATCGAAAATGATCGAAACTCTAACTTTCTTTTCTACTTTCTCTCTCACGTTTTTCACTGGATTTCAGGTGTGCTGGATGGTTTGAAATGAGCTGGGGTCGTGGGGTATTTATAGGAAGCAGCAACCAATCAGAAACAAGCCGTGTGGCAGCCCGTGTCGCTTCGGGATGGCGTCGCGGCACCTCGTGCTCCACATGTCTGGCTGCATGACCAGGATGTCATGCCAGATGACACCACGCCCTCCACATGTCTGATACACAGCCTGGTTGCATGCAAGTCGACACCACAGCTCACACATGTCGCCAAGATGCTTCAATCGCAGCGCGGCACCTCGTGCTTCTGTGTGTCACTCCGCATGTTGTGATCATTTGGGCTTCAACACCTCGTGCTTCCCTTGCCAGCTACCCTGCCAGGCAGTTGACACCACGTCCTACACATGTCTGAAGGCATGGCCTGCTTACATGCACTTTGACACCACATCGCCACATGTCGATCAGCATGCCTCGGTCGCAGTTGGCGGCACCTCGTGCTTCTATGTGTCACTCAGCATGCTGTAATCTCCTGAGCTTCAACACCTCGTGCTTCCCTTGCCAGCTACCATTCCAGGAAGTTGACACCACGTCCTTATCTCATAGATCAAGCCACCTCGAGCTTCTCGGTCCATTCGACTGATTCCGGCCCTTCCGGTGAATTTTCGACCCGCGATCAATCCCGAATATTTTTCTACGCCCGTTCTGATGAGCTGAATATTTTTAATAAACTCCAAAATATTTCTGACCTTGATGGAAAATATTTCCCGAGTCTCCGGCTTCCTCGAAAAATCCCAAAATACCGAAATCAGCTTTTTGTTTGATTTCGGATTTTTCCGTCGTGCTTCAATTCCGTCCCGATTCCGTCGTGCTTCGAAAATTTTTATTCTTCCAACACCTCCGCTTATCAATCTAACACCTTCTCCAACAGGGCCGAGCAGCTTAAGGTTCCTTCACGATCAATTCTTCGACCACTTTATTAATAATAATTTTTTTTTTAAGGGTTCCTACATTCTCCCCTTAACAGAATTCGTCCTCGAATTCTAAGGTTCTGAGGGCCTCCTTCTTCCATCACGACATCTTCTCGAAAAACTCCGGTGGTTGGCCTTAAATCTCTCTTCATCCTCCCAAGTGACATGAATCCTGTTTTGTCTTCCCGAATACTTGTACTTGAGCAATCTCACGATTCTTCAATTTCGAACACCTTTCTCCAAGTCGGATTGGTCCTTCTGGATATGTAAGGTTCGTCCTTAGCTCCTCAATTCTCTCGGCTCAACAGCACTTGATCGTATATGTTTCGAAGCATGGAAACATGGAATACCGGTGTAGATGCATATCCTCGGCAGATCCAATCGATAAGCTACCTCACCAACCTTTCCGATGATCTTGTGCGGACCAATGAATCTGACTGCGAGTTTCCCGACCTTGCCAAATCTGTCTTTCCCTTTCTGTGCTGTAACCTTCAAGTAGACCCAATCTCCTATCTCAAAAGTTACCTCTCTTCTCGACTGGTCGGCGTACTTCTTCTGACGGTCCTGAGCCTTCTTCATGTTGGTCTGGATCGTCTCCAGCTTAGTCATAGTTTCTTGTGCAATAGGCGATCCAAACATTCTTCTTTCTCCCACTTCCGTCCAACACAAAGGTGTCTTGCATGGCCTTCCATACAGCGCTTCATAAGGTGGCATTCCTATGCTCGCATGATAACTGTTGTTATAAGAGAACTCGACCAACGGTAGATGCTTCTCCCAATTTCCTGCCCAATCTAAAATACACATCCGAAGCATGTCCTCGATTGTCGAATGGTTCTCTCCGTTTGGCCATCTGTTTCTGGATGGAACGCCGTGCTTTTGAACAGTTTAGTTCCCAAGGCTTCTTGTAGTCCTTCCCAAAATGCTGCCGTGAATCTAGGGTCACGATCTGAGACGATGTCTGAAGGTACACCATGTAACTTCACGATCTGATCGATGTACATCTCGGCCAATACTTCAACTTTATCCGTGTCTCTCATAGGCAATAAGTGTGTGACCTTGGTTAACCTATCCACAATCACCCAGATTGAGTTGTTCGATCTACCTGGAGCAGTGGGTAATCCAGTGATGAAATCCATGGAAATAGAGTCCCATTTCCATTGAGGTATCGGAAGATTCTGCAACAATCCTCCTGGAACTTGATGCTCGGCTTTAACTTGTTGACAAGTTGCACAGTGTGCAACCCATTGCGCTACTGATCTCTTCATCCCCGGCCAATGATAGTATCTTCTCACGTCTCGATACATCTTTGAACTTCCAGGATGAATACTAAGTAAGGAATGGTGTGCAACCCTTAGTATCTCATCTCTCAGCCCTTGTCCTTTTGGAACGGTGATCCGTCCATTGATAAGCAAAGTTCCATCTTCCGCCAAGTAGTATCCAGCATTATTTGGTCCGGCTTGCCCTCTTAGTTCTTCAGCAATCTTTTGTAGTTTCGCCTTTAAGTTGCTCCTCTCGGATCTTCTGAATCAAGCTGGCCTGATTCATTGCTTGTACTCCCAATGGTTCACTGGTTTGTCCCTCCAAAACGACCAACTTCACTTTCTTCAGCTCTTGGTTCAACAGCTCCACTTCTTTTTCCATATCAGCATCCATCTTCCTTCGACTTAAGGCATCCGCAACCACATTCGCTTTACCAGGATGGTAGCGAATCTTTAGATCATAGTCAGCCACGAATTCCATCCATCTACGCTGACGCAGGTTGAGCTCTGGCTGGGTGAAGAGGTATTTAAGACTTTGGTGGTCGGTGTATACCTCCACTTCTTCTCCGTACAAGTATGATCTCCAAATCCGCAAAGCGAATACCACGGCCGCTAGCTCCAAGTCATGTGTGCTATAGTTATCTTCATGCTTCCGTAGTTGCCGCGAGGCATATGCAATGACTCTCCCGTCTTGCATTAACACACAACCTAACCCAACTCGTGAAGCATCCGTGTAAACCGTGTAAGGTTTACCTTGCTCGGGCAAAGCTAACACAGGTGCACTTGTGAGAGCTTCCTTCAACTTCTTGAATGCCTTCTCCGTTTCTTCCGCCCATATAAAAGGAACTCCTTTACCGGTCAGTTTAGTTAAAGGCTTTGAGATGGAGGAAAAGTCCTTAACAAACTTCCGGTAATAACCCGCGAGTCCGAGAAAACTCCTCACTTCCGTCACTGTGGTAGGTCGAGGCCATTCTCGTATGGCTTGGACCTTATCTGGATCAGCAGCCACGCCCTCTCCTGATACTATGTGACCAAGAAATCCTATCTCTCTCTTCCAAAACGAACATTTGCTAAACTTAGCAAACAGCTTCTGATTTCGTAACCTCTCCAAAACCAGTTTCAAATGCTCTTCGTGCTCTTCCTTACTTCTTGAATACACCAGGATGTCGTCAATGAAAATGATCACGAACTTGTCGAGGTAGTCATGGAACACTTCATTCATCAATCGCATGAAAGCTGCAGGGGCGTTGGTCAGACCAAAGGGCCTAACAATGAACTCATACTGCCCGTACCTCGTCCGAAATGCTGTCTTCATGATGTCTGACTTGGCAATAGAAATTTGATGATATCCTGATGCCAAATCAATCTTCGAAAACCAACTAGCTCCCTTAAGTTGGTCCAACAGCTCATCTATCCTCGGAAGAGGATACTTGTCTTTTATGGTGATGTTGTTGATACCGCGATAATCGATACACAACCTCATGCTTCCATCCTTCTTTTTCACAAATAGAACAGGAGCTCCCCAAGGTGAAGAGCTTGACCGGATGAATCCCTTTTCCAATAGATCTTCCAATTGTTTCTTCAGCTCAGCCAACTCTGCAGGTGCCATTCGATACGGTGCCTTAGCTATAGGTTTTGCTTCAGGCTCCAAAGTAATAGTAAAGGGATTACTCCGAGGTGGAGGTAATTCCTTTAATGGCGCAAAGACATCCTCAAACTCCTGGACCACTTTTATATCTTCGATCTTAACTTCATCGTTTGTGGCTCCTCCACTAACCGATAAAGTTACCAAATACACTTCCCCGTCTTGAAGCAAATCTTGTACTCTCAAAGCTGCCACCAATGACACTGTCATACTAGGACTGATTCCGTAGTATACCATCTCTGAACGTTTGCCTCTGCCAAACAACAGCCTTCCACAATCGATCTAAACTCCATAGCTCGATAACCAATCCATTCCAAGGATTACTTCGTAACCTTCCAAAGGCACGACTAACAAATCTGCCGAACTCTTTCTCTTGAATGATCAAAGGAACATTCTTGATACACTGATGCGCGAAGGGTTCGGTCTGTAGGGTCAAGACTGCCACGTTTACCCTGTCAACCAAAAGCAATCCCAAAACTGGGCAGCCACCTTAGGGTCACAAAACTATGTGTTGCCCTGAGTCGAACAATACATGTGTGGGTTTACCAGCAACATGTATGGTTCCTGCCACAGTAACTCAATCAACAATATCTCAATCACAGAAATACTAATCAAGACTCACACAATCAACAATCACAATCAAAATATTTCTAAACGCAACCTAGCGATCAAGCAATCTATACCTAACCGGAATCCTAACTAAATTCCAACAACTTAATCTACACAAAGTTCATGCAATAAAAAGAGGAGGTTTAACACCCACAATACCTGTGATGGGACCCTTAGACGGTCCTGCATTGTCTGGTTTTCTATACCTAAGGCATAAACTCTACCTCCAAGGTTTTGCTTCTTTGGTGCTGGCTCAATTGCTGGACGGCTAGGAGGAGCTCGGATCGCAGAGGGGTCGCAGGATTGGCTTGTTTGGACATGACGATGCATAATGGCCCTTCTTGAAGCAAGAGTAACAAGTGATGTCTTCCATCCTTATCGTTGAAAAACCCTGCTGGTTGCTTCGCTGATTGCGAGGACAGAACCTTGAAATGTGTCCCCACATATGTAACAGACCCTAGAGTTACCCGATTGTTGACTTGGCCTCCAAATCCTCGGCCTTTGCCTTTGTTAAATTTTGGACCCTTGTTGTAATTTGGTCTTTCTCCTTGGTTGAAATTCGTGTGTCCACCAGAATGTTGTGTAACCTTTCTTTCAACCTCTAATACAGCCTCAACATTAACGGCCTTTTCCACCAGATCCGATAAGCTGCTAAAGTTGCTCCCAGCTAATCGACTTCCAAGCTCGGCTTTAATCCGTACATGAAGTTACGGATCATAGTTCCTTCATCTTCACGTCCATCAAAAACATGTCGCCTCAACCTTGTGAACTCAGAATCATAGCTCCTCACTGGCCTATCTCCTTGAACAAGGTTCATAAACTGACGTTCCAACCGATGCTTTGCTTCAGGAGGAAAGTACTTCCTCTCGAACTCTCCTTGAACGATTCCCATGATGTGATGGTATGTCCACGCTGCCTTTCTATGCTGTCCCACCATCCTGTTGCGTCTCCTCCAGATAGTACACTGCGATCTTCTTCTTGTATTCTTCTGGGCACTCCATGGCTTCAAAATTCTTCTCCATCATAGTAATCCACTTGTCGGCTTCAATAGGATCTGATCCTCCTTTGTATTTGTGGGATCCAATGTTCTTCATGGTAGATAACAGCTTGGAAACTTCAGGAGTATGAGTATGTGTGGCCTGGTTACTTAACGCCTTGGTCATCACGTCATGTAAAAGCTTCAGGTGTTTTCTGCTCCTTGATCTTGTGGTCTTTCTGTGCCATGGTTCTGATCTGGCCTTGGGTTTGATTGAACGGATTGATCATGCTGATGTCTCTGGGCCCAAATACGACTTGGACTAATGCTTGACAAACTGTCTTCTCGGTTAACTCGGTTCGTTACCATACACCGGAACGATCTTGTTCTCGAGGAGGACTCTTATCATGTGCAAACATCTCACTAACGCCATTGCCATTACCATGGTCTGATCTGTAGCCCAATCCTCTTCCAGTCGAATCCCTACCCTCTCCCCAAATCCAATCTCGTCCATCATTACCTATCCCGCGATTAGCCATCTGCACGCAAATAAAAGGGTAAGTCCTAATCCTATATAACTAAACACGGAAGTGGCTGGTTTCCTAAAGCATCTTTTTGCGACTCTTTTGACTCGATAAAATCATTGAAAGTACTTGTGTCACGCATGGACGAAACCATGCTCTGATACAACCTCAGTAACACCCCCGAACCGTTCTAGGTATAGGTCCAACCACCGGCCAACAATCAAACAAGAACATGACCGATGGACCAACTTTCTACCAAGGTTCTGGAGCGCTACATGACGGGCTAGGGGCGTTCTGGCCAAGGTCACAAAGAGTGCAATTCATGACTAAGCCAGTTCGACCACTAACACGCCCCGTCAGATCAAGGCCTAAGACTTCTCAACCCGTACCTCAATCTGACGTTGTGTTAGCTTGGACAAAGCTAATATCAGATACAACAAGGCATTTACATAAAACATCGATTTATTTATCAAACATGAAACATGGTTCGCAAAACACAACTTATTTATACAAGTAGTGGCTAGCCAAAGAGTAAAATACATACTTATAGTCTGAAAACGCCGCAAGCAAAAGATGAAAATACTACACCAGCCGGCTAACTTCCCGCGACCTCTACAAGCTCTACTGGTCACCTGAAAACAACAAAGAGTGAGGAGGAGTAATCTAGCATTACTCAGTGAGTTACAATCCCCAACTAACAAATACAACCCTCGCTATCCCACCCCAAACAAAACTAAAGCGAGAGGTTCACCTAATAACATAAATTAATCATACTTATAATAAGCAATCAGAAATCCAGCAGAAAATAATACGAGTAAAATATCGATACTATAAGATAGTCTTTAAAACTCAGAATCGATAAACTAGGGTTTACCAAACCCTTAACATAATATAATATATCTAGGGCCCGGTGACGTTAGGTTCCTCCTTCATAATCGGCAATATCCTATCTCCCTACCACGGCTAGAAGAAGGAACTTTCAACCGACCCGCCCACAGTCATTCGGTCACCGCGCGACAGCCCACAGTCCTTCGGTCACTGCCACATTACACCGTCGTGTAATAACTCAGCCTTAGGCCATGACCCCGTCTCTCTGAGTCTTCCCGATCCAGCGAATAAGGGGTTTCCTTGAACCCGCCGGGTACGAGGTCTGAAGGAACGCTAACTCACCCACAATATGCCTAGCAATGGCGGGTTACGCGCATGCTGTCGGCCAATATATAAATAATACTAAACCCGGTAATATAACCGAGGTTCCAAGCAATAATCACAATCAACACAATCAACCACATTCTAGAATATAGATGAAAGACTAATTCCAGAATATCTAACTACCGCAACCTAGCAATATCATCTAAGCATTCAACGTTCTCTAACCAATCAACCTAACGATTAGCATGCTACTACGATTCTCAAGCAATAACTAAGCATGCTATAAACTAATCAACCTAACCATTACTATTAAGTAAACAAACCGTTACTTAGTTTAGACCTGGCCCCCTGCCATGATCCAACTTCCAAGTAACGGAACCTGCATAAAACAGCTTAGCAAACAATTGATTATAACTCACGCTTTTGGTTGACCGTGGCCTTGACCCCGTGTCCGTCTTCTGCGATCCGAACCCTTTTCTTGACCTTCACAAGTAGACCCACGTCTGGACTGATCTTCAGTTGAGTAGAACCTTCTTCAGATGTAGACTCAAATCGGGCAGAGTAACTTTCTCTCAAAAGCGAAAAATGATCGAAACTCTTTTTCTACTTTCTCTCACGTTTTCACTGGATTTCAGGTGTGCTGGATGGTTTGAAATGAGCTGGGGTCGTGGGGTATTTATAGGAAGCAGCAACCAATCAGAAACAAGCCGTGTGGCAGCCCGTGTCGCCGATGGCTCCGACGCATGCGCGCGGCACCTCGTGCTCCACATGTCTGGCTGCATGACCAGGATGTCATGCCAGATGACACCACGCCCTCCACATGTCTGATACACAGCCTGGTTGCATGCAAGTCGACACCACAGCTCACACATGTCGCCAGATGCTTCAATCGCAGATAGCGGCACCTCGTGCTTCGTGTGTCACCCGCATGTTGTGATCATTTGGGCTTCAACACCTCGTGCTTCCCTTGCCAGCTACCCTGCCAGGCAGTTGACACCACGTCCTACACATGTCTGAAGGCATGGCCTGCTTACATGCACTTTGACACCACATCGGCCACATGTCGATCAGCATGCCTCGGTCGCAGGTTGAGCGGCACCTCGTGCTTCTATGTGTCACTCAGCATGCTGTAATCTCCTGAGCTTCAACACCTCGTGCTTCCCTTGCCAGCTACCATTCCAGGAAGTTGACACCACGTCCTTATCTCATAGATCAAGCCACCTCGAGCTTCTCGGTCCATTCGACTGATTCCGGCCCTTCCGGTGAATTTTCGACCCGCGATCAATCCCGAATATTTTTCTACGCCCGTTCTGATGAGCTGAATATTTTTAATAAACTCCAAAATATTTCTGACCTTGATGGAAAATATTTCCCGAGTCTCCGGCTTCCTCGAAAAATCCCAAAATACCGAAATCAGCGTTTTTGTTTGATTTCGGATTTTTCCGTCGTGCTTCAATTCCCGTCGTGCTTCGATTCCCGTCGTGCTTCGAAAATTTTTATTCTTCCAACACCTCCGGCTTATCAATCTAACACCTTCTTCAACAGGGCCGAGCAGCTTAAGGTTCCTTCACGATCAATTCTTCGACCACTTTATTAATAATAATTTTTTTTTTTTAAGGGTTCCTACACTAGCCCTCACCGGAATCACCACGAGGTTCTCGAGCAAGCAGTTCTTGGTACAGTATCGGGCCAAAAGAAACAAGCAGCCGAACCGATTTCTCTGATTTTGATCTAGCTTCACTCGCCTTCTCAAAGATCTTGCCGATCCACCTCTCAAACTCCTCTGGTTCTGCTCCACCTTCGATTCACCATAACAATCTAATCCCCAAATCAAATTAAAATAATCAAAGGGAATATATGAAAAAATCCCAAAACATTGTTAAGAAACTGAAAAGTTTGGTTCTTGTAATTGAACGACAAAAGACAAAAGCGTAGTCTTTCTACTTTATTCCTTTAGACTGTTTGGCAATGTAAATTGAGTAGTTCTAGGTTAAGTGTTCGGTGATGATTAAAAAAAATAAAAAAATAAAAAAATCAATCAGTAAGATTATAAGAAATTTTCTGAGAGGCTCTGTATGATTGACACGTTTTCTCATTTAATATATAGGGGGATGTTTTGAATTAATGAACTTTTAGTGATAGTTTATTTTTTTTTAAAAAAGACACCTGAAGAGAAGTTGTGACTTCTATTTTAATATATAAGCTTTATCTTTCTTATTTAATTAATCATCAATTATCATTTTACCTACATAGATTTACATGCTATCTCACATAAATTGTTCGATCTATGCATAATTAGTTTTTGGTCATATCATTAATTAGTTTAAATATATAATATTTTAAATAATTTTAACTGAATTATATTATTACTCCTTATTTCATGTGATATACTCTTTCTCAAAATATTTTAAATTTATTTATAAAGAGTATTTATAATAAAAACTTGTTATTTAAGAACATTTTAAAAACTATTAAAAATCATATAAATCTATACTATTAGATTAGCCAAGAATATACCAAATAAATCTTAAATCTCACCAACTCAACAAATATAAATCTTATAAAATGCACACAAAATATAATAAGAGAGAGGAGTCTACATGTGCATTCGGGTCTTAGGGTCGAATACGAATTGGTTCCTATCGGGTCCGGATCTTTTAGCTCTCCTAGACATTTAAATCCAACTAGGTATTTCAAAAATTTCAAGTACGTAATGGGTCCGGATATTTAAAACCCCAAAAAGATTCAAAATATCTGCAAACTCAAAAATACCCGAAAACCCAAATAAATACCGAGAAATATTCAAATACCAAACTCTCCTCCCCCACCCCATTTTGCCCAAAATCTGACACAGGAACCAAAAACACACTCAAAATTTTACCCCAATACCCAAAAATATATTTTTTAAATTTGAAGTTTTATTCAAAATTTGAAAATATACCTAAAACCAAACTCAAAACTTTAAAAATATATTCGTAATACAGGAAACATATTCGAAATATCCAAATTTACCTAATATACACAAAATATTTCAGGTATTTTATGTACCTCCGGATCGGGTCTCGAGCAGGATTTAGACTCGAACCGAGACCCGACCCACACTCAAACCGAGACCCACGTATCCAAAAAATACCAAATAGGTATTTCTATCCTGGATCCGGGTCCGAACCAAACCTGTATTTTCAAATCAATTTTGGTTTGGTTTCTCGTGTCCGGATAATATATCAGCCCTAAGAATAGTTACATAAGAGTGTACATACAGAAAATCTTTAATAAAATAATTAATATATAGTTTTAAAACATATTTGCTTTTTCAATATAATACAACTTTGTAACATAAAATATAACAATTTTAAAATATTTATTCATATTAAACTTTGTTTATATTCGGAAACGCGGGTCAAAATCTAGTTTAAAATTTAAATGACAACCTTTTATCAGTAGATAAAAATAGAAATAGGACTTTGTTTTATTAAATTAGATTCACTATATATATATTTGTATAGTTTACTCAATTGTATATTCTATATGAAAGGGGAAGGCACGAATCGGATATTCAGATTTTGAAGGTATTCGTGATTCGATCTGTTTTGTCCAAATAATCAATTATCCGACCCTATTCGATCCGTAACCATCCAGATGTTCCGGATATCTAGAAATTTTTTAACCGATTATCCAATTTTTTCCGTAAAAATAAATTTAAAAAAAAATCAAAAGGATATAATATTTTATTGCAAAAAGTTATTTACTTTTTTAAATTCTAATAACTAATATAATAAATTTAGTAATACAAATACTGAAAAATGTAAATAAAATATAATATTTATAGAACATATATAGTTCTTTAAATATATGTACATACATGCATATAATGAACCAGATCGGATATCCATACATAAAAATTTTAGTATTTGTGATTTGATTTATTTGTTACGGATATTGCATATGAGTATTTGTTTTGCTTCGTAGAGTTACGAATATCCGTATTTTGGTTTAAATCACAACATATAATGAATCGAATCATAATTTACAGATATTTTGTCTACCCCTATATAAAACTAACTTAAACCAACTATCTATCTCGATGGTTTGTATAAGACAAATGAGTAAATGGTTATGAGCTTATAAATGAGAAAACAGATAATATTAAAAGAAAAACTTATACAAGGAGTTACTAAGATTTGTCAAGGTCGTTGGTATACGTGTGACTAGAAACGTTACGATATCCCAATATTGCTTACAAAATCAAATATTTAAGGTGAAAGGCGTAGGCATTTTTCATCAAACGGTATGGCCTAACATATGGAGTGAAAGCCACTAGCTAATCACCTACTTAGTGACGCCAAAAAGGAAAAGAACAAAAATTAAACTACTTCTCACTTTAGTGTATGGTTCTATTGCAGGATTTTTTCCAGACTTTTTCTTCTTTGGATTAAATTAGCTGTAAACAACACGGTCAAACTTTCAGCTCACAATTCGTAATCTTCTAGATGTATCAAGCCAATAACCACAACGATCCAAGAAGATGTTTTCTACTTGAAAGAATCAAAGAGTAAGGAGGGGACAAATTAAAGAGATAAGCACCCTCAAATTTTAAAAAGGAATAGTGATATCCTCTTTTATTAAAATATATATTATGTGTGTTTACACATCAATTACACACACAGCTAAGCTAGTTAAGGAGAAGAAGTCGGATTCAACATTCTCACTAAATTCGTGTTTTGGTCCCCACTTCGACCGTCCAAACTTAAAGCTTAAGATTGAGATTAAAATTTACGTACTCGGGATTTATTCTCTTTACCATTTGCCTTTATAAACGGTAAATACTGTAAACAGGAAAAAATGTGTAACAACAATCAAAACTAGAACAGTTCTAAAAAAAACACAATGTTTTTTTCCAAAAAAAAAAGAACACAATGACACTGAAACATAAATTACAAAATACACATCGTGATAATTCACTAGTATTTGTATTTCTGCGTTTGAGACTTTAAAATCTTAAAAAGTCTTTTTTTTTTGGACAAAAAATCTTAAAAAGTCTGAAAATGCTTTTTATAACGTAAAAAAATGTGAATTGAGAGAACAGATCACTGGATTGGTGTAAATACTATTGATACCATATCAGGATAATCTATTGTAGCAAAAAAACACATTTAGATATTGATGTGCTTTCGTACATGTAGAAAGGTGAGGGTTTTGTACTGAAAAAAAAAACTTTCACCAAATGAGATGAAAAATGGAACCGAATAATATTGATTTAATTTAAATAATTAAAATAAAAGTCAATATTGATGGGCTTATTTAAACTTTCACCAAATGAGATGAAAAATGGAACCGAATAATATTGATTTAATTTAAATAATTAAAATAAAAGTCAATATTGATGGGCTTATTTAAACTCTCAATTCACTCCTCACTCCCTCCAAATCAATCAAACCAAAGCAAACACAGAGAAGAAACTCTCCACCCGATTCTTTCTTCCTATTCGAAAGAAAGAAAGAGAGAAACGATGGAGGAAAAGCCTGGTTTTGAATTCCGTCCGTACGACGAGGAGCTCGTGGGTTTCTATCTCCGTCACAAAATTCTCGGAAACGATAGTCTCGTCGGCGGAGTCATCAGAGAGATCAAAATCTGCAGCTTAGATCCTTGGGACTTGCACTGTAAGTTTCGATTTTCTGATTTTTTTTTTCCTTTTCATTTTCTCTGTGATCGATAGGGTTTAGTTCCTGATTTTAGGGTTTCTGATCTCTCAGTTCAATCGAAGATCAAATCGAGAGATCTTGTTTGGTATTTCCTGTCGCGTAGAGAAGACAACGGGAGTCGACAGAGAAGGAGGACGCCTTCTGGGTTCTGGAAACTCACCGGAGATCCTGTGGATGTCAATGATCGATGGGGAGACTTGTCTGGTTTTCTTTTTTTTTGATAAACTTGTCTGGTTTTCGAGATAAGATTGGTTATAAGAGGGTTTTAACTTTCGGCAGGAGGACAGTCATCAGCTCTAGATCAGAGTGGGTAATGCACGAGCTTCACTACACCCACACCGACTTGTCTCAAGACAAGTTATTCTCTCTTCTTCCGTGATTCTCAATCCCCTGGTTTCTGCTCTGGTTCTTCATTTAAGTTACAACATAACTTTCTGTGGTTTGTTTGTTTCGTGTCAGTCGCTGTTGTGCTAATTACTCATCAATGTTATAAAAAACAATGAAACTAAAACATAAATTACAAAATTACACGTCGTGATAATTCACTAGTATTTGCTAATTAATCATTAATGTTATAAATCATATATTATAATGTTGTTTTGTTTCAATATTTATTATATTATGTTGCTAAGGGATGTTATTATTATTTTTTTGGTAACTTATTGTCAAGGGATGAAGCTTATCTGCTTTGTTGCTGGTTTTATTTTTTTACAGAGGAGGACCTATGTCATCTGCAGATTGGAGTATAAGGGTGACGAAATGAACATTCTGTCGGCTAACCCAACAGATGCCATTCCAACTTTTGCTCCTACTATGGCCAATAGTGCAAGCTCTGTGGTCACTGGTCAGTCATTCTCTTTCTTTTCTCTTCTTTTAACTTCGAAGAACCTTAAACAATATCCTGTGATTTTAATGTTGCCCTGAACTGTTATGTTTTTCCAGGTCGACCAATCACTTCAAGGGAATTCTGGACATTACAACACTTTCTCCGAGTATGATTCAGCGTATCAGGGGCATCAGTTTAATGGAAACTTTGACACGCAGCAATTATTGCAATATTTCAACCCTACCTCGGAGTATGATTTAGCAAATCAAAGCCACTGGTTTACCAACCCACAACAACAGCACTCTGCCACATATCAAGATGATTCTGATATGTGGAAGCAGGTTGTTGAAGAAAACTGGCCCTCTTTGGTAGATGAAAGGCCATGTATGAGAGAAGATTCCAGCCACTACCGGCCTAAAAATCCTGTCACTGGGATTTTTCCCGATGATAGTAGTGATGAATGATGATGACACTGACTCAACGGTAAAACTACTTTACAACCCATCATGATCTGTATCACTTCTGTTTTGAGAATGATGCTCATACGTATGTTTTTTTATTGGCTTTTGATAGATTGGGAGAGACACTTGGAGCTCGACCGATAGTGTTGGTAGTAAAGATGGACCTTACCATACTCCTAAAGATAGTACTCCATCAGTGAGTACTGTTGAGCTTTTGCACCATCATGAGGCACAAGAGCAACCAAAGCAGCTGGAGTTAAAGTGGCAGGGAAAAGAAAAGGTAGTTGTTATTAACACTCTCACTGAGAACCATAATTGTGATGCAAAATGTGAAACTCCAGTTACATTACATGTTAAATTATGAGGGGATATGAATCTGTTTGCAGGTGATAAATAAGCAGCATAGCGAATGCGAGTGGAAAATGGCTGAAGACGCGTTCAAGAAGGCTCCACCCACCTCTGCAGTGAAACAGAGCTGGATTGTTCTGGAGGAGATAAGTCAGAAGAATTCACGGTGGATCTATCTCAAGAACATCATTGGCCTCTTACTGTTCATCTTCATCATTGGTTGTATCATTCTGGTTGGTTAGGTGATCAAAATCCGGTTTTTTTTCCCCCAAGTTTCTTTCTTTCTTTCTTATCTTCTGTAATTTTGTTCTGTTTTGTTTATTTGCTCTGTTTTCTTGCTTGTAAGAGTATGAAGTTGTGCACTTTATGTGTCTGGGAAAAAAAAGAAAAAGAAAAGACATGTATAAAAGAAGTATGTAGAGAAATAAATAAAATAAAGGGTATGTATCATTTTGTGGTGTAGTCTTATATAATAGTGATCAAAAGATTCTGCATAAAGAAGAGATATCATCAGAGATCCAAACTGTGTTAAGAATGCTGAGAATCTAACTGAGTGGATAACACATAGATAATCGGAGAACCAGCAATTAAAAAGTATCAACTGTACCAAAACATAAGTATGACATTACCGTTGATGTTATGTTAGCACTAGATAAGGAATGAATGTTATATATTAAAGTTTAGACAGAGCTTTCTTCCGTAGCTAATAAAACAAAACTGAAAACGCTGTGTTTTTCATCTTTTTGTCGAGAACCCAAACATTATAAATAGTCTCTTTCAATATGAATTTTTGGTGATGAAAGTTACAACTACAATTCTTTTACTATTAGAATTAACTCGTTCTGGGACTGAAAACGTTGTGGTAAAGTCTTTAACTCTTCTTCTCGACGTGGTTACGTGAATCAATTTGTAAACATATTAATAAAATATATTTTTTAACATTGATTAACATATTACATTATTATATATTTTATAATTCTATTAGATATGATAATCAACTACCTGCAACATATGTAATAATGATGAATAATTCCATGAATAATGATTGTACGATGAAATTCTCCCTAAAACACTTGGATCAACAGACGGTTCTACATGTACGACATCCTCGATGGATATGCTATCTCTACAGCAGATGAGCACAATGAAAAGATCTGCCTCCATTACTATGGAACCTCCGATAAGCTTCACATCATATAATTTACAAGAAATTACATAGTCTGGAATTCAAACTCTAAACCTGGGTGTAAAACATTTAAACCTTAAATATTGTTCCTTTTTATTTGGCATATTGTCATCTATTCATTATCCACGAAGTAATCTACTTAATTAAAACCTTTCCAAAAACATAAGAATGATTACGACGTGTGATATCCCTTTCTTATTAATAGGGAAGCAAAATTAAAAACTAACCTTTGTTTGAATACTTATTTACATGGATGCCATGCTGATGTGGAAGTTCCTCAGCCCTCCTCAGCCCATATTTGAAAATGCCCTTTAATTACTAGATAAATTACAGTTTTTGCCATTGGTAATAACATTCACAAACGCTTATGTATAATCGTTTCACATATCGTGAAGACATTATATTGACTTTCACATCGGGGGTCCACTCATCCTATTTATTTATATTACCTAAACCAAAACACACACTAACAAAAATCAAGCATGATATGACTTTCAGTATATGACTTGCGAGCAACATTTGATTCAAGATATTAATTTTTCAGCAATTAGGTTGCTCATGATCGAGCATGATAGTATTCCCCTAGGTTCGATTTGATCCATTTAGTGAATTGATCTTCAGAAACCTGAAAAATTCAAGTACATTACAACCAATGAACTATGATCACCGCTATCCAATGGGTTATTAAATCAAAACTATAGCTTATAAACTATTATCATCACTATTTGTCGAGTCAGGATATTATATTTTAGGCTCCACGCTTTTTCTAATAATGCTCCTCAAAACTATAGCTTAGAAACTATACTAAGTGTATGTATTATCATCACTTGCAAGTTAATACATCCTAATTGCTGAAAAGAAACATTTTGAAATATGTGTATGACATTAATATTTTTCTATAGTTCAGGCTTCTAATATTTGCTTTAGATGGCATTTAAGGGAATTCGTGGGGGCACAAAAAGAATAAATGCAATTCTTCTCAATAAAAACATATTTATTACCTGATTTCCTGCTATCTAAATACAAATGGAAACTATGATTTATTGGTAACCTATTTTCGTGCAAGTCAATGCAAATCTCATCATAGAATACGGAAATTGATTGAAACTAGGGATGTCCCAAGTAATTATTTACCTTAATCCGTTCATAACAAATTAATGCCATTTAACAAAATCACATCAATTGAGTCCTTATCACAATATAGTAAGTATATTTATCAACATTGAAAGTAAATATACACATAATAACTTCCATATATATATTTCTCATTAGCGTGTTTGTGTTTACTATATAAAGTGCTCTATCGTGTAGCAAAAACCATTCCTTGCTCAAACCCTAAAGTTTCTAGACGTTCTCTTTCAATGGCTAACTTTGATATGATGTCAGATTCATCCTTACTTTGGTCCTAAAAAAACATTCCTTGCTCATATTTATTCTTACTTTGGTAACCATACTTATTTGTTTTTTTTTTTAAGGTGGCTTCAAGCATCTGATTACCATTGAAGGTTTTTCTAAAATTTTGTTTGATACTTAGGAGATTCCAGAGATACATGACTTCAAAATGAAGTAATTTCCATCTAAAAACTAAGTTTTGCTATGTAGTTATCTGTTATTCTGTATAGTTTATTTTCTTATTTTAATTTTTTGTGCTCAGGATTCCAAGCAAAGCATATTGAAGACAACATTCTATTTGCCGCGTCGCGTCCCTAGCTCATCAACTATGTTTATTTATCTTTATACTTTAACAGTTAGTATTTTCCTTTGTTCCTTATTATCATTAACTTATTACTTATTAGTATATCAGCCTATTCGTGAGACTAAACTAACTATGCTTCGATCAGAGTCCAGATAAGTAGTCAAGTCATGAATAAGTTTGATGCTTACATGTAGCTTTTAATGTGATTTTCTGCCTCTTGAGGGGGAAAATCGTGAATCACAGAGCTCCCAAAGTCAAGGACCACCACCATACTGTTCTTATAAAGCGCCACTCATCAAACATCTGTTGTTGTTAACTTTGGGCAACTCCCAACATGAAAAAAATTAAAACAATGTCCATTAAATAGATATTGGCGATTGCATAAACCAACACAAGACAGTTATAAAATCATGTGTCTGGTGATTCAACAAATAGTATGTCTAACCTGAATATTTTTGCCGATTTGTACTTTACTCATATGCTTCATTCGATTATATAGAGAGTATCATTTGATGATATGTACTCCAATTCTTCTTACACTCTAACCGTCGTAATAAGCAAACCCAAAAAGGCCGATTGGTGAAATAAACACTGTAATTATCGAAACAAAGTAGTATTGGGAAACATGCTCATAGTGAAAGGGAGAAAGTATATTCACCTGGGTTCGTGAGTTCATGTTCAATTGATTTCATTTTTTGTTGTCAATTGTAATAGATATTGAACCCTAATCCCCTTTCGTTTTTTTAGTTCCTTATATGTACCATTTAAAAATACATAAATATATTAATTTTGGAATTTGCATTAAAAAAGTATTGAGACCTTAATATTTAATTTTGAATATTTTTTTTTAAAATATATCACATCAAAAATTATGAGATCAATGGTTTAAATTTTTTATTACATAGAATATACAAATGTTAATATAATCATATGAGTAGGAAGTCTCAATAATAAATGTTTATATTCAAATATACTATATATTTATGTTAACATCATTGAAATTTAATTATATATCATATAAAATAAACAAAATGATTATTTTGATCTATTTACCATAAAAATATTGTAAATAAGCAAGATGTATTATTTTGATTTATGTGATTACTCTAATCTCCTATATATTAGTTGAGAAACAATTGACTACTCTAGCAAGTGTAAGATTTTAATAATTAATATTTTTCAAAAATTTGATAAGAGATTGATACAACGAATATTTATTTATAAGCTATTAAAATCACCTAACGAGACATGGAGTGCGTATCAAATTTGTTTTCCTAACCCTAACCCCCTTTCTATTCATCACAACACTAAAATGGAATATTTGGAAGTATCGATTGACAATCTGAAATGATAATGTTTTTTTTTTAAGTTCAGTCCATTGTTTTACTCAAATTGACATAGAATAGTTTTTAGTGATTAACTAAATGGGTCACATGCATAATAAAATGTGTTTTAGTTTAAAAATTGTTGCATACCCAAAATCAATATGAACCATCATCATTTTCGTTTAAAATTTTGTTACAATAAAATATATGGTTGGACAAAAAATCTAAATCTAAAAACAAACAAAGTCTGATCCAAAAAATAGTACTGAACTTTAACCAAAACTGGTTAGATATCCGAATGGGTTCAAATTTTGGTATCTAAAGAACCGGAACTGAACCCGATTCGAACAGAAATATTCCGGATATTCGAATATATCTGAACAAGATTTATAAACTTAAATTAAATATCTAATAATATATTAAATTAAACCAGATTAATATATTAATTATTTTTAAATTTAATAGCTAAAAGAATATACACAAAATATAAGATGTTTTTAAGTTGTCTAAAATACTTGGAAATATATATAAATAGTTATAAGTACATGTTTAAAATAACTAATGGATACTTAAAATACCCAAATACAAAATATCTTTTGATTTTCTATCTAAAAATTTAAGTTAAACCAATTTTTATTTTTATTTTAAGTATTTTGGCATACATTATTCTAATTTTTATGACAAATTATTTTGATTTTTTAGACTTTGAAAAATTTAAAACATACATAAACTTTACTTTTTGAAACTTTTTTAAATAGGTTATGTGAACCCAAAACCGAACCAAATCCATGAAAATCTGAACCGAACCAAAACCACAATGATCCAGACTGAACCAAATCAAATGGTGCTCAAATGTCTACCTCTAATCAAATGTAAAGAATGTTATTTGTATATTCTTTATAACATTTAAATACAATATTTTTAAGAAATATTCACTCCGTGCAGGGCGCGGGTTATCATCTAGTTTACTAAATTCGGTGAACTCTCAAATCAATTTTTTTTGTCAACCTTTTCATTTCATTTTAGAAAAGAAGTAACTATACCAGAAATTTATATTGTTGATTATTGATCCTGGCATTCTTGGCTACCTGATTCACACAGTACTAACTAATTAAAGCCCTAGGTACATACAGTGGCGGATCCAAGATTATATTTTACCGGAATCATAAAATATATTAAAATAAATAAAATAATTATATAAATAAATTGTTCAATTTATTCAATACATTGATAAATTTATTTAATTATTTATAAAATTATCTTTAATTTTATACAATTTATAATTTTAAAACCCATAAATTTGTTATTATATAAACTGCTTTCCTAAAATCCAAAACCTAACATTTACGTAAAGATTGGAAACTTAGAAACGTGTACATGATTTGATTTTGAAATTAAGATTAAATACAATTAATACCATACATAAAAACAGAAACTAGATGTCTAAAATTACTATTGTTTCCCTTTGTCATGAAAGAATAAGGAAAGAGAATGCCCTTTTTAGGAAATGCTGAAGTAAAAAAAGGAAACGGGGTCAAACACAGATTTATAAGGAGGTCACTTAAACAAAATTAGTATAATTATAGAATAAATTTGAAATTTTACCGGGGTCAGCTGACCCCCCTATGTTGGTAATAGATCTCCCCCTGGGTACATAATAGAAGGTAAATTTATTATTGACAGCTAGGGACTTGATATGATATCTTCAACATAGGTAAATACTTATATTCTCCATTCTTCTCGGTACTACTTGCTCTTCTGATTGAGAGGCAGGCTTCTCATAACTTCTATAAAGTCTCCTAAGAATGCCACCTTATCATAATTTAGTCTATCTACATGTTGGATCGCACTCCACATTGCCATTGCTTCTGCTTGTAGGGATGAGTTGGTTGCCTCCATTGCAGAGCTTCTTTGGAGTTTATGTATGCCTTATTTGCTGAACAAGGACCATCATATGCCAATCTTACCAGATGGTGATTTCCATGAAGCATCAACAATGAAATAGTATATGTATCTTGTGAGAGAACCTCTTCAATGGTCTTTGGTCTAGAACCAGGATTTACTGGTGATAAGAGTTCGTCCTTAGACATTGCATCTTTCCAGATCCTCATATCAATCAGTGCCGCGTTGATGACATGAACTATATGGTCTCTTTTATTATCAAACACCAACTTGTTCAGTATTTTACATATTCTCCAACCAAGAAACAGTGCAAGGTGAGTGTGTGTAGGAGATGGGTTACACCCCTCCACAAAGCTCATCAAAGGAAGAAGCCCGGCCTGACGAATAACAACTTACTCGGCTCTATGAATAGGAACGGCTCGGCTCCAGGGAGTTTTCAGCCGGTCGGCTAGAAGCGACCTGAAGAGGTCAGCTCAGAGAGGACCTCAGAAGGCCGTTTCTATCGGCCTTACTAGTAAAAGGCCAAACAAGACTCGGGCAGATTAGGGCGAACAACAAGACTAGGCCTATAAAAAGGGAAGGGGCAACGACAAGGAGGGGATCCAGATTTCAACACACTCACCAAGCGGCTAGATCTAGGGTTTCCATATTCTCATAGATACTCGCCACTCTTTACTTCTCCGGCTAGTTTTTCGTCATCATTTCTATCTTTGTAATCACCTAGCCGGATCTAATAAAGAACGTCTTTGTTCGTCCCACATCTCTCTTTATCTTGTTCTTGAACCATATTCACCTCAAACAATTGGCGACCACCGTGGGGCTGAGAACAAAGTAACGTTACCAGATCTAGACATGCCCGCGGACGAAAACGTCTCCGGCGCTTCGGGGGAGGAGCCAACTCCGACTCCAGAACCCGCAACACCTCTTCCGGCCGACTTCATGAGCTCCGTCATGGCGCGTTTCGCCAACAAAGACGAGATCCAGAAGGAAACTCAGGCGCAACTCGCTGCACTCGTCGCCGCACTAACAGCGATTCCCGCCGGACAGGCGAGTAACCCTCAACCTTTCTGACGTCAACTCTTCAACACCAACCCTACGGCGCCAGTAGCCGACCACGCCCCCGACGAACCGGAACCCGTCGAGCCTCTCGCAACAGAAACAGCTCACTCCGGCCCGGATCTCGCAACTATACGTGAAATTGCCTAGCTCAAACTCAACTTCTAACAGATGAGCTCTACGATTCATAAGGTCACTAGCGCCGCTCCCCAGATTGAGAGCGTACTCGCATCCACCTCACGAACTCCCTTTACCAGTACACTGACCAACGCGAACTTCCGAAAGATCGAGAAGTTGCGCCTCCCGCAGTACATGCCCGGCGGGGATCCCGTCAAGCATATAACAGCCTTCAACATAGAGATGGCAAGAGCGCGCCTTCCCGACGATGAAAAGGATGCCGTCTACTGTCAGCTGTTCATCGAAACGCTTCACGACCAAGCCCTCACCTGGTTCTCGGGGCTCGCGGAGAACTCGATCAGTAGCTTCAGGGAACTCTCCTCGGCTTTCCTCAAAACCTACATCATGTTCGCTAGGCGCGAAGCAACAGCCTCCAGCTTGTGGAACCTTAAGCAGACAAAAGACCAGAGCCTCTGAGACTTTATGGAACGCTTCAAGTCGATCGTCTCAAAGATCGACATCCCTGACCACATAGCCATTGACGCTTTGATGAATACCCTTCATCTTGATTCCAAGTTCCGAGAAGACCTGTACCGGAGCACCTCCACATCGCTTCAAGATGCCATCGCTCGTTCTCACAACTTCATCCGCATGGAAGAAGACACCAAAGCGATCATCAGTAAGCAGTGCACAACAAAACCGGCGACGCCTAAGACCACTGACACGAAACCCGAACCGCGCCAACATACTTCCGGTGACAAAAATAACCAGAGCAACGGCCTCATGTTCGTCGTTGACGAGAACAACATGCCAGTCACAAGCTTCACGGTACGCGGGGAGCCATGGAACGTATACAACCGTGAAACAGCCGCGCCACAGAATCCTGCCAGCCCAGTATGTGCGGCCCAACCCGTCCCGCCAGCCCATGCCGGATCTTCCAAAAGTGTCGATCTCTCCAAGCACTGCAAATTTCACGACTTGAAGGGACACGACACCTCCGAATGCAAGACACTATACACTCAGTTTCTCTCACCAGTTGAAAAAGGCGACTTCAAAATCCAGCCCCCTAAGCCAAAACCAAAGTCCGGGAAGAGCTGGAGCAAGAATAAGGAGAAACGAGAGCAGAGGAAACCGAGCAGCAAAGGCACGGATCAACGGCGAGGAGACGACAAGACTCCTGAAGATGCCGACAACGAAGCTTCCTCCACCGACGAGGAACAGCCAGCGAACCGACAGCGCATCGAGGTAATACGTTCACAACCGGTCCTGTCCTCTGACGACGAGACGATGACGAGTCCTCACCAAGCGATTTAAGGAGTTTCCTCAAACGACAAGCAGGACACGCGAGCGGCATCGCCGGCGACGATCTTTGTCTGAAGTTAGACGCAAACAAATCCAGACGGGTTACGATCACCAACTTCGTCAGACCATCCCCGGGTGGTTCTGTCACCGACCTTCGAGATAAGCTGAACGCTAAAGCTGACGATTTTCGCGTCACCCTCAACAGGTCCAAACCAAACGATCTTCGACGACTACTAGAGCGACTAACATCCCCGAAGGTTCCAAAGCTAACGCTGTCGGACGATAACAACGTTTCCATCGACCTCTGTGTCTTCCTGGACGTCAAAAGACCAACCGCGCAGCCACGATTGAATGTCATCATGGGCGGCTCGCCCCCTTGCGGCAATTCCGTCCGTTCCGTTAAAGACAACCGATGCCAAGCCACAACGTCTCGACGATGGCCTATCAAGCCTCCGGGCCATGCTCCGATTAGTTTCTCGCCCGATGACTGGAACGGAGTCCATGTCCCCCCACAACGATCCCTTACTAGTCGTCCTCGAGATTGGCGAGTACGATGCGACCAAAGTGCTCACTGACACAGGCAGCTCTGTCGACCTAATCTTCCGGACGACGCTCGAGAAGATGGGAATCGACCTCGCCGTCGTCAAGCCATCGTCAAGGACTCTGACCGGTTTCAATGGTTCTTCCGAAACAATCCTCGGAACAATTCGTCTCCTAGTCTGCGCCAGCGGAGTTACTCGGACGGTCAAGTTCGCTGTGGTTAGCACCAAAGCACCTTACTACGTCATTCTCGGAACTCCGTGGATACACTCGATGCAAGCAGTCCCGTCCACTTATCACCAGTGCATCAGATTCCCGGGGGTCGACGGCACAATCAAGACAATCCGAGGAGACCAACAAGCCGCCCGAGACCTGTTGATCGCTACAGTCAAGTTGCAGCGCTCACCATCTCTCGTCAATTCCGTTTCTCCTCTAATCACCAAATCCTGTCCTCAAAAGGACGACGTTCTTGAGATGCCGATCGACGACAACGATCTAAGCAGGATGGTACGCGTTGGCGCATACCTAGCCGACGACATGCAACAAGCGTTACTCGCATTCCTCAAAGAGAATGTTGCCACCTTCGCTTGGTCCATGTCGGACATGAAAGGAATCGACCCAGCGATAACCACCCATGTGCTTAACGTCGACCCTGCATCCAAGCCCATCCGCAAGAAAAGACGCAAGCTGGGACCGGATAGATCAAAGCCCGTGAACGAGGAAGTCGATAGACTACTCAGGACAAGCTCAATCACCGAAGTCCGTTATCCCAAATGGCTGGCGAATCCCGTGGTCGTGAAGAAGAAGAACGGGAAGTGGCGCGTCTGCGTCGACTTCACCGATCTTAACAAGGCTTGTCCCAAGGATAGCTACCTGTTACCTAGCATCGATCGTCTCGTCGAGTCGACCGCAGGAAATGAGATGCTCACCTTCATGGACGCCTTCTCAGGCTACAATCAAATCATGATGCACCCCGACGATCGAGAGAAGACAGCGTTCATTACCGACCGAGGGACGTACTGCTACAAAGTCATGCCGTTCGGATTAAAGAATGCCGGTGCCACCTACCAGCGACTCGTCAATCACATGTTCGCCAAAAAAACTCGGTAACACCATGGAAGTCTACATCGACGACATGCTTGTTAAGTCGCTGCATGCCAAAGATCACCTTGCCTATCTGCGCGACTGCTTTGAAACACTCAACTAGTACGGGATGAAGCTGAACCCAGCAAAGTGCACGTTCGGAGTATCCTCAGGCGAGTTCTTAGGATACATTGTAACCCAGCGAGGAATCGAGGCCAACCCGAAGCAAATATCAGCTGTGCTCGATCTTCCAAGCCCAAAGAACAGCCGCGAAGTCCAACGGCTCACCGGTCGTATCGTTGCCCTTAATCGATTCATTTTCCGGTCAACGGAAAAGTGTCTTCCCTTCTACGATCTCCTATGCGGAAACAAGAAATTCATCTGGGACGAGAATTGCGAGGAGGCTTTCTCCCAGCTTAAGAAGTACCTCACCACTCCACCCGTCCTAGCCAAGCCGGACGAAGGCGATGTCTTATCACTTTATATTGCAGTCTCCAGTGCCGCAGTTAGCAGCGTCCTCATCAAGGAGGATCGAGGCGAGCAGAAGCCAATCTTCTACACAAGCAGGCGTATGACCGGACCGGAGACCTGATACCTAACTCTCGAAAAAATGGCCCTCGCTGTGGTGGAAGCAGCTCGAAAGTTGCGACCATACTTCCAGTCGATTTCGGTCGAAGTGCTGACCAACCAGCCTCTCCGAACAGTTCTTCAGAACACGAACCGAGCCGGCCGACTAATTAAGTGGGCCGTAGAACTCGGCGAACTTGACATTACTTACAAAAACCGTATAGTTGCAAAGGCCCAGGTTCTGGCCGACTTCCTCATCGAGTTAGCACCCAAACTAGAGCAAGATCTCCAGCTCCCAAGCCAGAATTGGATACTACACGCCGACGGTTCTTCAACAAACAAAGGTTCAGGCGCCGGAGTTCAACTCCAATCCCCAACTGACGAACTAATACGTAAATCATTCAGCTTCGGTTTCCCGGCATCAAACAACGAAGCTGAGTACGAATCACTGATAGCCGAACTTCGACTGGCCAGGGCGGTCAAGGCTAGACGACTAAGTGCATATTGCGATTCGCAAGTAGTCGCCAGCCAATTCAACGGAGACTACGATGCTCGCAACGACCAAATGGACGCCTATCTTCGCGTCGTCCAGGAATTAGCAAAAGAGTTTGAATTCTTCGAGCTCACCGAAGTACCTCGCAGTGAAAACACCTGCGCAGATGCGCTCGCAGCCCTTGGAAGCAAGCTTCACAACCAAGTCAAGCGTACCATCCCGATACATCGCATCGAAGAACCGAGCATCAACGTTTCGACTGAGGCGTCTATTCTCATCACCCCCATAAACGACACAGAGATGACTCAGGTTGGTCAGCAAACCACCGACTGGCGCTTCGACTTCATTAACTACCTCTCTCGAATGGTACGCTGCCAGCCGAGAAGTGGGAAGCCAGACGACTAAAAAGGCGCAGTGCCCGCTACGCCGTCATGGATGATGAACTCTTCAGATACAACGCGAGCGGGGTCCTCCTAAGATGCATTCATGGTGATGAAATCCGACGTGAGATGGCCAAAACGCACGAAGGCGCCGGAGGGAACCTGTAACGACCCTGATCTTAGGGCCAGGCCCATTTGTTCTTTTTTTTTTAATTAAAAACCCAACAACCTCTTTTTATCTTTGTCCCACATTGGAAGTTTAAGCTTCCTTCCTCCTTTCCCTTCTCCTATATAAGAAACTCCACCCCCCATTTCTTTATTCTCATCAAGTCAAAGTATTTTCTTTGCATGTGACGAGTTGTTGTTGGAATATCCGACGACCAGTCATTAGTTAATTTTTCGGGTGGGATTTCCAGCAAGATTCCGGCGGGATTTCTGGGTGAGCTTTCGGCGAGTTTTCTGGTAAGTTGTCGCCTTCATATTTCTAGTCGTAGAAATCTATTTAGGGAAGTATCCAGTTTAGGAAAGCCGCCATTTTAGGAAGTTTCTATTTTAGGAAATTTTCTATTTTAGGAAAGTTTCTATTTTTGGAAATTTTATTTCCTGAGATCTGAGCCTAAGCCGTTGATTCTCGTATTGCAGTTGATCTCTTTGACCATCTTCCGTTGTTCATTCCAGCCAGTTGCTAAGGTGAGGGCTATTCCGTTAAATCCCGTGCTAGTGTAGAATTCTTTCTATGTTAGTTTAGTTTCGAAGCATGATCCGTCTGTTTGAATTGAGTCTTGTGTGATAATTATAATATTGAATGTTAACCGGAATTAGGGGTATAGAGGATTCAACTGTTGTTTGGATTGGTTGATGTTAAGTGATGATATATATATATATATATAGTTATATAATATGGACTATGTGGAGAGTGCGGGGGCCCAGAGAGATTTGGGCTAACGACGCATATGAGTACGGGGGCCCAGAGAAATCTGAGCTAGCGACGTATAGAGTGCGGGGGCACAGAGACATCTGAGCTAGCGACGCATATTGATGAGTACGGGGGCCCAGATACGTCTGAGCTAGCGACGTATATTGTGTGGTGCGGGGTGCAAAGAAGTTTGCATATCGACGCATATTGGTGGAGTGCGGGGGTCTGTACTAGCGACGCATATTATATTATCGTATATCCGTATGAGGAGAATGCGGGACGTGTAGACTAGCTATGTACCATCAGCGCATTGTTTGTTTTGTGTGATGCGGTAGGCATCGTGTTTGTTCATGTTAGAGTTAAACTTCCATAGTGGGAGTTCTATTTTCTAGTCAGTGGTTTGCGGATCTAGCATCCCATACCTCACTGAGTGACTCCCCTGTTGCTCACCCTCCTTTCTTTTCCTTTCAGGTGAGACTGCCGGACAGGAGTGATTGCTATTACATTGGTGCTTTTGGGAGTTTATTTCTTATTTTCGGACTTTCGGTTTTATGCTTTTTTCGATATTATCAGATTTATCTCTTCATTTGGATTTATGACTATTTATGAGATTTATTGCGTTGAGTTGACTTTTGAGAGTAATAAATGGAGATTTTATGAGAATATTATTTATTATATTATTTGGAAAATCGGGGTATTACAGAACCATTCAGGCGGACGCGCGCTAGCCCTAAAGATCAGAAACGCAGGTCTTTTCTGGCCGACTATGAACACCGACTACGAATCCTACTCCCGTCGATGCGACAAGTGCCAAAGACACACACCGGTTATCCACTGCCCAACGGAAGTGCTGCAAACGTCTACTGCACCATACCCATTCATGCGTTGGGCTATGGACATCATCGGCCCCATGATTTGTTCCCGTCAACATCGATTCGTCTTAGTTCTCACCGACTATTTCACCAAGTGGATCGAAGCCGAAGCCTTCTCACAGGTAACCGACAAGTAAGTCCGCGGTTTCGTCTGGAAGAACATCATATGCCGCAACGGCCTCCCATACAAGATCGTAAACGATAAGGGCTCGCAGTTCATGTCCGGAAACTTCAAAGATTTCTGCAGCAAATGGAGCGTTCGACTTAGCCCCTCCACACCCAGATACCCGCAAGGAAATGGTCAGGCTGAGTCCTCCAACAAAATCATCGTAGATGGCATTAAAAAGCGCCTGGACTTGAAGAAAGGCCATTGGGCCGACGAACTGGACGGAGTCCTCTGGAGTCATCGCACGACACCTAGAGGAGCGACTAAATCGACGCCCTTCTCTCTCACATACGGGGTCGAAGCCATGGCTCCAGCCAAAGTCAACGTCACAAGCCTTCGACGTTCCAAGATGCCACAACACATCGAGCTCAACGAAGACATGTTCCTCAACGCACTCGACGAACTTGAAGAACGCCGGGACCAAGCTTTGCTCTGAATCCAAAACTATCAGCATCAGATTGAAAGCTACTACAACAAGAAAGTCAAGGCACGACCACTGGAACTCGGTGATCTCGTCATGCTCAAGGTTTTCGAAAACACTAATGAGCTTAACGCCAGCAAACTAGGTGCAAGGTGGGAAGGACCATACAAGATCATCAAGGTCGTCAAGCCTGGCGTCTACCGACTTCAAACCTCGCGCGGCGAGGATGTACCAAGAGCATGGAACTCCATGCACTTGCGTTGTTACTACTCCTAAAGTTTCAAAGCCCACAGGCCGAGTAACCATTCAAGTGCCTCATTTACTCGACCTTTTGTATGGGAGCAGACGATTAACACTTACCTTGTGTCTTCGGCGAGTAGATGCACCCTAGCTATCACTTCTACTCGTCCTCTTTGTCGGGAGCGGATGACTAAAATCATTTTCATTAGGACTACGAGTAAATGACCCAGTGTCACGTTCACTCAAAAAAAACGAGTAGATGCACCCTAGCTGTCACTTCTACTCGTCCGAGTAAATGCGCCTTCAAACAGCCACTTTTGCTCGGATAAAAGAACTACGAATGGCTTGATCCTCTCTTGGGGTACGTAGGCAGCCTTAACCGGTCCAGCTGTAACAATACACTAGTCCAAAATTTGGCCCAACCTGGCACGATCAAATGCCGATCGATAAACTAATATCGCCTTAGGTGATACTTGTACCCTTGTCAGAACGACACGCGGACACTTAAGCCCACCAATCATCCATGTCCTGATCAGACACATCAGTGAGGGATCAACAGCCGCCCATCACCTATGCATCTATGCATTGACCGACTAAAAGAACATGACCCGATTCTTCTCCAGACGACGAATAAAAGTTTGGCCGACTTAAAAAAAACCCGATCGATCACCGGATAACGAATCGAGACCTCTGTCTCTAAACGAAAAAACTCACTTAGTAAAAATGAACATAAAGTTTTGATTCAAGACTCATCTTAACGATGATCTACCGTTGAAAAATACTTGTTCAAATATTACACAACAAGGCCGTAAATGGCCTGAACAAACTTGTTAACAAGAGAGGCATAAATATCGTACAACAACAACGGATAAGCGGCTAAACCGCAAGATCACTAGACACTCCGTCCTTGGGATTCGCATCCGAGGCGGGAGGGTCCTGGGGGTCTTCGGTCGGGGAAACGGACGGGACCTGCAGCTTCATCAATACCGAGAGCAGCATCATCCTTCGGATCCGTTTGGCTCTCTCCCTCAGCCAACCTCTCCCGTTCAGTGGGAACCAGGGACGATGGTCTCTCAGGCCGGCTCTCTTCCTGCCCGTCCACTGGCAAGTTCCCCTCGGTGACGAGCCGCAGGGACGGCGACTCTTCGACCCCTTCATCCCCTTCTCCTTCCTTCGAAGAAGTATCGGAGACCTCGACGAGCCCTTCCGGATCGGTAACCTTGGGCTGGTCCTCTTGAGGCGGGGCATTCTCTTTCTCCACGACCAGTTCCTCCGAAGATTGGGTCGCCTCCTTATAAAACGGGGAGACATCAGCAGGTGGTTTGTTGGAAGGACCGACCGATCTCCCCTCAAAAGTATCACGAGGAATCTGAAGCTGCGAATCCATGGCGATTACTTCCTCTAAAGTTTGGGTGGGCTCCTTGGATGATGGAGCTACATCGGCTGGTAACTCGCCTGACAAACCAGTCGATTTTCCCTCGAGAACATCAAGTGGAGTCTGAAGCTGCGAAACCGTTTCCGACCCGATCAGATCATCGTTCGACCCGTACGGGTCGAGTGTCGCCATAAACTCCTCGTTCAGAAACCTTGACGGGAGAGTAAGCGGAGAAAGGGCAAGATCTTCCTCCAGAATTGGACGAACGCCTAGTCTAGCGACCCCAGCCTCGTGCTCTCGCTCTTGATCAGCGAAGACATCGATAAGCTCCTGTGTGATCTCTAACCTGTCTTGCCTGATCATGTCGAGGCATTTCCTCGTCCCCGAGGCCTGCCCGTACAGATTCTTCTCCTTCTCTGAAAGATCGCGTCGGGCGAGATAAGCGCGCACACGGCTCAGGCAGCGACTAAGTTTATCGGTCATTGCCGTCTGAACTCTCACTCTCTCCCGAGTGACCTCCTGGCTGCGTGAGTCCCTCAGCCGCTTCCTCTCTCTGATTAGCTTCTCGTTGATAGCGTCTCTCTCCTTCTGAAGCTCCGCCTTCTCCTTCTCGAAAGCGGCTCTAGCACGCTCGGAACTCGCCTTCTCACGCTCGAGTTCTCTCTTTGCAGTACAGTCGGCCTCTAGTTTGCTTTCAAGTTCCTCAAATTTCACCCTGAGGATTTCCTTCTCCTCGAGGACCTTGTCATTGGCTTTCTTTTGCTCGGCCCTGAGCCTTTCGATCACATCGAGCCTCGCACGAGCAAGCTTCTGTTCCGCTCCCAGCTCAACCATCGTCTGTTTCAACGTCCTGTCGTATTTCTCGACAAGAACATTCATGCTCCCATCGGCCTAAAGACACGCGAGCAATAGCGACTCGTCAGTCCCAACAACAGCAAACACGCAAGAACTATGTACGAGTACGAAGGGAGATAAACTTACCCGTTTGTTCGCCAGAGACGCTTCAACCTACTAATCCTTGAAGAAGAGGTCTCCGACTAAAGGCATCTCCTGGGGGCCACCTTGAATCTTTCGAGTAAGTTTCGCACATCGTTGTGGGTTACAAACCAACAGAGTCTTCTCGTCATAAAGAAACTCCACGCGGTCCACGAACTCAATCCCCGGCCTCCTCCCAGGGGTACCTTCAGACTGACTAGCTCCCGCCACCAACCTCTGAGAACAACACTCCTTGGATTCGCGGCAGGGGTAGTCCGGGATCGATCCGCCACCCTCGCTTCTTCCCGCCCACTCTCGGAAGAAAGGCGACCCCCAGATTCACCTCCTACGCGCGTTGGCTTGTTCGCCTCTAATGGATCAGACTCAAGGCCTGGAGATCGCTGGACCTTCTTGACCGGCTTCTTCTAAGGTTTCTTCTTCGGACGCATCTCCGACGACTCCCCTTCTGGTTTCTCAGTCGTGTCCTCACGGTCACGATCGCCAGCAGAACCCTCGCGCGATCTCTTCTTCTTCACCTTTGAACCCTTCGAGGATCCCTCAGAAGGGGTAACATCTTCGGAACCTCCATTGTGGAAGTCTTCTTTCCCTTCTTCTTCTTAGGCATGGAGGCTGGAGGATCCGCATCAATGTCTTGGTCGACCGGATTGGGAGCACTCTGCTGAGAAGCATCCGCATCGAGCGCCCGAGTCGACGAATCCCGGACAGTAAACTTCTTCAACAGCTGCAGTTTTCCTTTAAGCAAAAGGCTCAAATCAGGAACCCCAGCCATTTCTCTCGCTCGGTTAAGAAGTTTCTGTTGTTTCTTCGTGAACAAAGACATGCGAGACTTGCGATTTCCAACTACGAGTGGCTTTCTTGATTCCCAGCCGACTGAATGAAGAAAACAAGCATAAACATCAGTCACGATGTGCAAAAAAATTGGCCACCAGACAAAGGGGATACCTCTTGAAATCCGTGCTTGTTGACGACGAATCCACTCTCGACTCAGATCAGGCCAGTTAAGGTGACTTTGAGTCGCGATGACGACCTGTTCGGATGACGACCTGCAAAGCAAGAAAAAGAGGTAAGCGATCGACTAAATAAGCTCGTATGGCGACGTGCACTTTCTACCAATTTTTTTGTTCCACAAGACCGGGAAGTCGTCCTCGAGTTCTTCCACGAAGGCGTGCTCATCAGCTCTGACGTAAAAGTACGACCGTTGCTAGTTCTTCTTCTTATTGGGATGACCAGTCAGGACATTATTGCTGGGGCGCATCTTCGCCGAGAACAAGCCGTTTGCCTCGGCCTTCGTCGAAGTCAGCTCTTCGAACACTCTCACGCTCATCGGGACGTCGATCTGCGCAGCCATAACCATCAGCATAACAGCATTCCGGATCGATCCGTTCTTCAGCTGACTGATCGCCACCCCTCGTCTCCTCACATAAGCCGTAACCAGACGAGGTATCAGGAACCAAAGTTTCGAGTTATCTTCGAAGTACGATTCGTACAAGCCTTGGTAACCGATCGGAGGGGACCAAGGTCTCTGCTCCGGGGAGGGAATTATATAGGTCACTCCAGCCCCCCTATAACTCCTCAGCAACCCTCTCACGGAGCTGTGAGTGGAAGAGATCCTTGAATATCCCACCTGGATGGTAGACGGTTGGTCTACAGTCGATCAGATCGAACCGATGAAACCGATGCCTTTCACATAACGCCAGAGGACTTGGGTCCGAGGATCCCGAACCGTCGCTCTCGACGCTAGCTCGATCAGAGTCGCTACCCGCCCGACTCGAATCGACCTCTTCGCCCTCTTCATCAGCAACTACACCATCCCTTTCCTCGTGCAAGTACCTATGCGCGTCGACGACTAAGAGGCGCTGTGACAGATCCATATTAACAGTATCCCGCATCGCGTCCCGATGAACCAAGTCGAAATCCTCCAGGGGACTCCTAGTCGCTGCGACGTCCTTAGTCGGACTCGAAGCAACGGCAACGGCCTTGCCCTTCTCCTCGCGACACAACCTATCCTTTGGGGGCATGGTGGGCTAAACGGCTAACCAACCTAATCTATTGTCGGACTTAGAGAGAGAAAGTAAGGAAAAGTAGAGAGAAAGGAGAGAAAGAGATACCTGAATTCGCAGGAGAAGAATGACAGAAGGAAGAAGGGAGGGGACCTATTTATAGCAAAATCCTAATGCACGCTTCTCCAGAAGCAATTATTACGCTTAAAAGGGCCTAAATGGGCCCGTCAACAGCCAAAATCCACGAATCTACTCGCGACGGTTCGCCTTCTCGCTCAAACCAAAATTCGGTCAGCTCCAAATCAAAATTTCAATACGTACCAAACCGGGAAAATCGGAGAAACAACGAAGTCGACTCCTCCATGTTTAGCAAGACCTCGGGGGTAAACTGGGAACATTTGGTCGAACACCAATAGGGGGATGTAAGCCGCCCGAGGAAACATGTCTTAAGAATTCATTTTCGCTTGCGTCTTCCTAGTCGACCGGGACGAACTCACGGTCCCAATAACGACGCACGTCGAGTGACTAGACACGCCCCTGACGAAGACGCTCGGACTCGACCGGGTAGGTCCGCCTTCCACGATGGCTCTCGATTGGATTCCCATAGTCGACCGAGACGAATGTCTTCATGACAAACTTCTTCATTTGATCAAACCTGGTACACAAATTCACTGAGACCACCCCACGGTGCTCACAAGTGAACTGGGGGGGGGACTTATTGTACGAGATCAAACCTGGTACACAAATTCACTGAGACCACCCACGGTGCTCACAAGTGAACTGGGGGGGGACTTATTGTAGGAGATGGGTTACACCCCTCCACAAGGTCCATCAAAGGAAGAAGCCCGGCCTGACGAATAACAACTTACTCGGCTCTATGAATAGGAACGGCTCTGCTCCAGGGAGTTTTCAGCCGGTCGGCTAGAAGCGACCTGAAGAGGTCGGCTCAGAGAAGACCTCGGAAGGCCGTTTCTATCGGCCTTATTAGTAAAAGGCCCAACAAGACTCGGGCAGATTAGGGCGAATGACAAGACTAGGCCTATAAAAAGGGAAGGGGCAACGACAAGGAGGGGATCCAGATTTCGACACACTCACCAGGCAGCTAGATCTAGGGTTTCCATATTCTCATAGATACTCGCCACTCTTTACTTCTCCGGCTAGCTCTTCGAGCACCGACTAGTTTGTCATCATCATTTCTATCTTTGTAATCACCTAGTCCGGATCTAATAAAGAACGTCTTTTTTCATCCCACATCTCTCTTTATCTTGTTCTTGAACCATATTCACCTCAAACGGTGTGCGAATCAAGGAAAGCTGTATGAAGCAAGCTGTGAAGGAAGTCTAGCATTGTGCTATTGTTGCTAATCTGTAAACTGCTCCTTCCATCGCCAATGTCCTTATTTCTTTAGCTACTCTGCAATGAAGCACCATGTGATCAATATTCTCAGTCTCCTCCCCTCAAACTTTATAGGAACTTTGAATTCTACAACCTCTGATGTTAAGGTTTTGAGCAACATGGAGTCTATTATGGCGAACCTTCCACCAAAAACATTTTGATCATTGGAGGCATGTAGGTTCTCCATATTTTAACAAGTAAACTGTTACAGAATTGTAAGTTGGAAGTAGTAATCTTTGTAATTTGATCTTCCTCATTAGTCATCTTCTGCAAATGATACATGCTTTTGACTGTGTAGATTCCTGTAGCTCTATAGTTCCATTTCAAAATGTCCTGACTTCTCATCCAGCTTGGCCTTATGCGCAATATTTTGTTTACATCCTCTTCATGTACCAGTCTTCTAATTTTTTGAAAATCCCATAGTTTTGTACCTAGCATAGCATGAAGAGATCTTTAACAAGTAAGTCAGGATATATAAAAGCTCCCAGTCCTCTCGGGTTCAAATTAGGAATATTAGGGAACATGTTATATATCCTTCTAGACTCTAAGCTTTGGCCATCTTCGTTCTCAATCGCTTCTCTCACTTCTCCAACATCACCATAACCATCAACATCTGCTGATTCCTCTACATTGTTTCTACTTCCTTGTCTCCTTGTTTCTCTACTTCCTTGTCTCCTCCTTCTTTCTATGATTCTTCTCCTTCTTCTCTCACTTCTCCAACATCACCATAACCATCAACATCTGCTGATTCCTCTACATTGTTTCTGCTTCCTTGTCTCCTTGTTTCTCTACTTCCTTGTCTCCTCCTTCTTTCTATGATTTTTCTCCTTCTTCTCCTTCAACATTATATTTTCATTCTTCATTAGAGGCAGTCGGGTCATTTACACTGTTTCATTAGACTCAATTGGCTCATGTACATTGTCTTCATCAGAAGTTGTCTCTTCCCTTTCTTTGTCTTCATCAAAGGCTGCCAGATTCTCTTTATCGCTGTCCTCCGCTTCATCATTCTGCGAATCTCCACTCCAACTCACCGGAGGAGCGGGAAAAGCTGAAGTTAGATAAGATTTCCTCAGCTTAGAGCCATCTTTTGCTTCAACTGCCGCCACAACATCCACAAGAACATTTATCGGCTCCAATACATCGCTCGTCTTCTCTGTCGTCGTCTTCTCTAGATCCGTTGTATTAACAAACTCTACTTCCACAGGCTTCACCTTCATCAAATATTTTGTTTTCTTCACAGATTTTACCTTTTTCTCCTTGTTTAGTGTTGGATTCTCCTTCCTCTTATTCCGCCTATTTCCACCATCTTTGACAGATATCTATTCTCTCACTATTCCTATTTTCCGACTTTTCCAAGGTGTATCATCAGAGCGCTCGTATCGTTAGAATGAGAGGAGGTTGAGTGAGTTTCGACCGAGTCAATCTTTATTTTAGGATTTCGGGTCACTACAGTTTGAGGGGTTTACCACAACCAACAGGTTCGGTTTGGAAGGAATGGTTAGAGTGGTTAAACGGTTAAACGACTTTGGTTTAATTGATTTGCAAAATGATGCGGATCAGGTCGGAACGGGTGGTTCTATCCAGGTAAAAGTTATAATTTTTAAAACTTTTCAAGAGGTTTATGTCTTTTCCATATTATTTCGATTCAAAATAATTCATTTTATTTTTTTATTTAATAGTGTGCTTTTCACGATCGGGGGCACCAGAGGAACATCACATTCCCCGGGAAAAGAAAAAAAAAATGTACTCGGCGATTCGGTCGTCGCTTCCGCTGGATGGTAGCATGGGAGAGTATTCCGACGGAACTAACCTTCCCGTCGATGCCTGCTTGGTCCTTACTACTGACCCCAAACCCCGCCTTCGCTGGACTTCGGAGCTCCATGAGCGATTCGTAGACGCCGTCACCCAGCTCGGCGGACCCGACAGTGAGTATCCATTCCTCGATCCTTGCCCCTAAATTTCCCTCATTTACCCTTTCCTTTGTTGTTTTCTTGTACTTTGATGTTTGTGTCTTTTGTTCTGTACTGGACACTGCTGTTTTGTTTTGTTCTTTTTGATTTGAGATTCGATTGCAAGATCTGTTTCATTCCCCTGTGACTTGTCTCTGTGTGTTTTTTTTTTTAATACAGAAGCAACGCCCAAAACGATAATGAGAACGATGGGGGTGAAGGGTCTCACTCTCTACCACCTGAAATCTCATCTTCAGGTTTTAATATATCTCTTTTATTATTGTTTACTCGATTTCTTGTTAACAAACAAAAGCTCAGTGATTTTACTGTTTTGTTCGGTAGAAATTCCGCCAGGGGAGACAATCATGCAAAGAATCAACTGAAAACTCTAAGGATGGTATTCATCTTAGATCCTAGCTTCTTATATTATGCAAAATGGTTAGTCATCAGTTCACTTGTGGACTGATATCTATATGAACTTATCTATGCAGTTTCTTGTGCTGCGGAGAGTCAGGACACAGGTTCATCGTCAACGTCATCCTTAAGATTAGCTGCCCAGGAACAGAACGAGTACGTTTACATTTGGTCGTCTCTTTGTCCCCAATTTTCTAACTAGTGGCTGTGAATGAAACCCTCCTTGTTTATTTTTCCCTGGTGAGGCAGGAGTTACCAGGTTACTGAAGCTTTGCGTGCCCAGATGGAAGTCCAAAGAAGACTACACGAGCAGCTAGAGGTTAGCTTTCTTATTCCAATTCACTATAAATCAGATAGATTTTTATTAATGAGAGACTCTCTTTACTCTAACTTAAACTGCCAGCACCTCTAATCTGCTAACAGGTGAGCTGCTTTTCTTCTTTAAAGCATATCAGAACGATACTACTTAGGAAATCTTTTGATAGAAAATTCAACATTGAACCATGGATCCGCGTCTGATTGGGGTTCATTAGTATGCGCAGGTTCAACGGCGGCTACAGCTCAGGATTGAGGCACAGGGGAAGTATCTGCAATCAATTCTAGAGAAAGCTTGCAAGGCTATAGAGGATCAAGCTGTTGCGTTCGCTGGGCTAGAAGCAGCTAGAGAAGAGCTTTCAGAGCTAGCCATAAAGGTCTCCAATGGGTGCCAAGGCCCATTCGACACAACCAAAATGACAGTTCCGTCCTTATCCGAGCTTGCAGTAGCGATTGAGCACAAGAACAACTGTTCAGCAGAGAGTTCGCGGACTTCTAGCACTGTGGGAAGCCCGGTTTCAGCTGCTTTGATGAAGAAGAGGCTTAGGGGTGTGCTTGGAAACGGAGAAAGCGTTGTTGTGGGTCATGAAGCTGGGTGGGTTATGCCTAGTAGTAGTAGCCTTGGATGAAGGTAAAGAGGCCAGAGTTTAGATAATTTGCTTTGTTCTTGTAATTTAAACTTGAAAACTGTCATCTTTAATGTATTTATTTGTTCAAGCTCTAGTGTCTCCTTTAGTTTTGGTAGGCTTGGGCGTTCGGTGTACCATTCGGGTTCGGGTCGGGTGAAACGGGTTATCGGTCTTTCGGATCTGAGGATATAAACACCATTCGGTTTATTTGTTTTTTCGGTACGGTCTCGGTTCGGAACTCTTTGGTATCTGTTCGGTTTGGAGAAGGATTACAAGATCTGGAAAAATCCGAAGTATAAATGGTTCTGGTTCGAGTCCGGTTTATTGTAACCAAAATAACCGAAACAAAAAAAGATATCCGAAAATAACTAAATAAATTTAAACATCTAAAACTGAAAAACAAGTTCAACTTGTTCAAATAACAACCAAATTCAAAAATACTTAAGTTTTGAACACAACCAGAACTTAAGAACCAAATGAAAACAAAGACATGACAAAGTACTAAAAAAAATAAGTGCAAATCGTTCAAATTTCAAACATAAAGATAATCTTCTTTGAAGGACTCTTAGTCTCTTACTCCAACATTGCTGCATCTTCATTCTCTGCAAAATGGAAGTTAAAAACAATGTTTAAAATGTACATTTATATTGTAAGCAATAAGAAAGATAGATAAGTAAGAACTAATATTGTTACCTCTTTCAAGTTTGTCATCCTCTTCAAGATCAACAAGAACTTGTGCATTTGAAGGCTGTCGTGTCTCCACCTCAAGATCTTGTTTCATCCACTGCTCTGAACACATCAAAACCTCAACCATAAAATGAGTAAGACAACTCCTATGTGGTTCTAGAATCCTACCACTAGTGCTAGCACTCTCTGAAGCAACTGATGACACTTGCATTGCTAAAACATCTCTAGCAATCTTAGACAACACTGAGAATCTGGTTGAGTTCGTCCTCCACCACGACAGCACATCATAATCCATTCCAACCATCAACTCTGGGTTCTCGACACTTTCTCTGAGGTAAATCTCCAATTCATCCCTTTTCTCTCTAACCCAATCTCGTTCAGCTTCTGCTTGTATTTAACATCGATCCTCTTATAACCAGAACAATCATCCACCATCTCAATGTTGCTAGTCTTCTCTCGAGAAGACTGAGATTTGTTGCTAGCTGAGATGATTGGTCATCTGGATCAAAACGATTTCCATGTCTTGCAGTGTATTCTTTGAACAGACTTGATAAGTCATGGATTTTACCCACTTTCAACCATGATTTTTATATGTTTTTGGAAACAAAAGGACACTTCTAGTGTGTTTTATGAGCTTTTACAGGTTCAGGTACTCTTTGGTGAAATGTGACCATTTTAGAGCAGAAATGTATACTTTAAGGAGGATTGTAATGGAACGATAGCTTGAGCTAACCGACCGATGCTCAACATGATGCATTACCGATGAGACACTACATTCATCGACCGATAGGAGCTAGTGACATCGATCGATATGGAAGGCCTCCGAGAATTAATGACGAATTAAATGAGCTAATCATCTCATTAGGGTTTCACTTCTACCAAATAAGTCCCTGGCCGCCTGTTAGGCTATATTAATAGGGTTTTGTATTATTTTAGAGGCAGACTTGCCTAGAGAACTTTTAGACCTAATTTGGAGAGAAGCATCTTGCTACCTTGGAGAGAGAGCTTAGGAATGGAGAGATAGATCTGAACTGCATACAGAGAAGATCTTGAACTCCCTTATTTTTCTCTACTCTTTTACTGTTTCTCTTATTATTCTATTTAAAAGTATTATTTAAACCATCATAATTTTGTCTCTCATGAATATGTTTGAGTAGTTTCCCTTGTTAGATTTAGGTTTCTCATTAAGGTTAACCATACATTGCAATTAATTTGATGCTAGGGTGTTTAAAATATAGTTCTTCATCTAGTTGTTCTTAATGCTAAGTATAGGATTGATCACCCTTGTCTTAGATCTTAGGATTAATTTGGATAAGTGAAAACTTAGCAAATCCCTGAAAACCAAAGCTGGTATGTTCCAACTTTACCTAGAGTGCACGAAAGTGGCCTCTTTGTAAGATTGGAGAACCATTTCAAATCTGATCTTAAAGCTCACTAGAAACAATATCGATCGATAAGCAATCCGCTTGTCGAACGAAATTGCGAAAGGTGTATCGATCGATATTCATATAGAATAATCGATCGACACTTTCTTATACTCATCGAACGATAGTTGATGGCTTAAGATCTAGTTAAAGATAATTAATCATTGATTTAACCTTAAGGTTTGAGTTCAGAACTATGAATATTAAATACCCTGCATGCTAGTTAAACCAGAGAAATAGCCTAAATCTAGCTATTCTTCCTCTTGCTTAGAATCTAAACCATTCAATCAAGCAATTACTTGCTTACCCTTTATTTACTGCTTTAAACTTGTTTGTCTAGCTTTATTTCGAAGACTAAACAATCTATTGAATAATCCTAGGGTCTCTGTGGATTCGATCCCTAAGTGCTACAACTGAACCTCTTATTTGAGAGAGTAAAGTCACTCCTTAGGATAATTTGAGTGATATCAAATTTGGCGCCGTTGCCGGGGATTCTTTCTTATTACCATTAGATTTAGTTTAGAATATAGTCTAGACTTTACTTTCGTATTTACTAAAAAATTTTCCTTTTATTGTACTCTTACAGGGTACCTAAGAATGGAAAAGACAAATTTCGGCAGTCCATCGATCGACACGAATACAAAAACATCGAGCGATACGTCAAGCGAAGAATCGACCGACATACTGCCCCGAACAGCGATCAATACCAACCAGCCGGAAGCAGGTAAGTGTTTACTTACCGATCATGCTAATGAGGAAGTAGTCCTAGGCAAACCAACTGATAACATAAGCAACACAATTTCTGAATTTGCTGATGAACAGGGAAACGATATCCCTGTTCAAACTTATTCATCTTCCTCTGAAGATAAGGAACCAGAATTGTTTTTGCAAGACTACTTAGACCCTATAAAGACCTATTCCAATAGGTCTGCCATCAAAGTACCAGAAGGTGATACCAGAAAATCAAAACTCTAAATTGATTTTATTCTTCTGGTGCGAAATAAGCCTTTCCGTGGATCTGCTTTGGAGCACCCCCACGAGCACATCGAATACCTAGAAGATCTAGTCTCTGATGATTACAATCGCTGCAAACTTTTTTCTTTTTCCCTTGAGGGAAAAGCCAGAAAGTGGTTGAATCAGAGACCAGCAGGCTCTCTAACTTGATGGGAGGAAATTAGAAACGCTTTCATAAATCAATTTTTCGATGACGCTCGCTATTGGGATATACGAGAAAAGTTATCTTACTTTGCTCAGGGTCCACGCGAATCGTTTAAAAATGCTTGGATCAGATTTGAAGGCTATCAACGTGACTGTATCCACCATGGTTACTCAGAACCGCAGCTCCTAAACTTCTTTTACGGAGGCATCAGCCTTCGTTATCAAATCACGCTGGATACCGCAAGTGAAGGAAACTTTAGCACCAGGAATCCTAGTAAAGCAAAGTGTTTGATCAGAAACATAGCTTTGGGAAAATCCTATGAGATCAATGATAGGAAAACATAGCTACGTCCAGGAACACGCTCCAATTAGCTGAAATCAGGCAATCATTGGACTCTCTGCACTCAATCATGAAGGAAAAGAAACTTAAACAAACTCTTCCAAATGAGGATAGTTGTTCTGAAAGACAACTGTTTTCTATCGAAAAGAGTACGTCTCAAGTTTACAACCCGGACGAAGATAGTCACCCGAAACTATGATGCCCTAATCAAATCCCATCAAAGAAAAACTGACTCCAGGTTAAACCAAGCTTTCACGGGAAATCAGAAAATAGAAAGCGACATGGATACCAAACTAAACGTTATTCATCGTGAGCTATTTAAGAAATTAGATGCTCTAAGTGAACAAGTTAAACGATTAGAAGGTGATGTCGCCGAAAACGCAATCGCTATCAAGAGGGAAGCAATACGTCTTCCTGGGCGAACTGATATGAACCCAAGACGTCAAGTTAGTGCTGTACTCTTGAGAAGTGGAAAGCAACTTGTTCTGAAAGTTAAGGAAAAACCTCCTTCAAAAGAAAATTCTGGAGAAGAGATCAAACACATCCCCAACCCTGTGCTATTCCATGCCAGTAGAGCGGAACCTTCACCAAACAAGGGCAAAGAAAAAAGTAGTCAAAGCACCGAAGAAGTTGTGATTGATATTCCAGACGACGAGGAAGATTCGGAGGATGAAGTTAATATCGACCGATATGATGAAAACAACATCGATCGACACCAACCCCCTAAGCCGAAAAGCGATTCAGCGCCAGCTGGACCGACTATCGAAAGGGTTTATAACCCGATTCCCCCTTTTTCTCCGAGAAAGTCCGACCCTAAGCGTGAATTGGACAGAGAAATCTGTAAGAAAGCAATCGAAAGGATCAGAGTTGAGATGCCATTAAGTGATGCTGTCAAAATTTCGCCAACACTAAAGAAGTATGTTAAAGATATGGTAACTAAAAGTTTTCCAGTCGGAGAACGTAGTATCATCATGATTTCCGAAGAAGTCAGTGCTATAATTCAAGGCGAAATTCCGATCAAACAACCCGACCCTGGTAGTTTCGTTCTTAGTTGCACCATCCAAGATAAACAGTTTCCAAGAGCCCTCTGCGATCTCGGATCTAGCGTGAATTTGATGCCGCACTCTGTTGCAATATCCCTCGGGTATGCGGAGTTCACTCCAGCAAATATCCAACTAGTTCTCGCTGATCGATCTGTTCGAGTTCCGAAAGGAGCGCTTGAGGATGTGCCCGTGATTATCAATGGATGCCCCGTACCAACGGACTTCGTTGTACTTTACTACAAGAACGAACCCAGAGACCCCATTATCTTGGGAAGACTATTTCTTGCAACCGCAAATGCGATAATAGACGTCAAAGAAGGACGCATCTGCCTAAACATTAGAAACATTCCAATGAGGTTAGACAGGAAAAAGTAATGACGCGCCCTTTGATAGATAGATCATCCTCCTATGTCGATGATATCGACGAGCTTACCCAAAAATCTTTTGAAGATTCATTCTCTGAAAGCCACATCGAAGATGTGCTCATGGTTGCTCAGGGAGAAGTATTCAGCATAGATAACCGTACGGATGATTATGCACATTTGATGGATGAAAGAAATGATGATACAACAAATGATGAAGATGATTCCGAGATAAATATCGATCGATATTTGCAAAACGCTGTCGATCGACAACCATTTTCGATAGGCGATCTGAGCAAGGAAAATGCACCTAAGGTGGAATTGAAACCACTTCCTGCTGGACTCGAATATGCCTACCTTTTCGACAACACTTATCCCGTTATCGTAAATGCAAATCTTACAAACAGTGAGCTCGCTTTATTGTTGAATAAACTGCGGAAACACAGGAAAGCAATCGGATACTCTCTTGAGGATATCCCAGGAATTTCCCCCGACCTGTGTATGCATCGGATTCATCTTGAAGATGAATCAAAGTCATCAATAGAACATCAAAGGCGACTCAACCGCAACCTGAAAGAAGTTGTCAAAAAGGAGATTATCAAACTTCTCCATGCCGGTGTAATCTATCCAATCTCAGATAGCAATTGGGTGAGCCTAGTTCACGTGGTGCCTAAGAAAGGAGGCATTACTGTGGTCAAGAACGACAAAAACGAACTTATTCCAAAAAGAACTGGAACTGGACACCGTATGTGCATCGACTACAGGAAACTAAACTCCGCAACGCGGAAAGACCATTTTCCTTTCCCTTTCATCGATCAAATGTTGGAAAGATTAGCCAATCATCAATACTATTGCTTTCTTGACGGATATTCCGGATTTTTCCAAATTTCAATCCATCCGGATGACCAAGAAAAGACAACCTTCACATGCCCTTATAGAACATTCGCCTACCGTAGGATGCCATTTGGCCTGTGTAACGCCCCCGCTACCTTCCAACGCTGCATGATGTCTATCTTCACTGATATGATAGAAGATTTTATTGAAGTTTTTATGGATGATTTCTCAGTCTATGGATCTGATTTCAAAAGTTGTCTCGATAACCTCTGTAAGGTTCTAGCCAGATGCGAAGAGAAGAACCTTGTTCTAAATTGGGAAAAATGCCATTTTATGGTTAATGATGGAATTGTTCTTGGACACAAGGTATCTGCTGCTGGAATTGAAGTAGATCGAGCGAATATAGAAGTAATGACTGGTTTACCTCCACAAACTAACATAAAAGACTTAAGGAGTTTTCTTGAGCATGCTGGATTTTATCGAAGGTTTATAGAAGATTTCAGCAAAATTGCCAGACCTCTAACAACACTCCTCTGCAAGGATGTTAAATTCAATTCACTCCAGAATGTCAGCAAGCTTTGATAAAATCAAAAGGCGTTGATAACTGCTCCTGTCGTGCAAGCACCCGATTGGAGTCTTCCTTTCGAAATTATGTGCGATGCAAGTGACTTCGCAGTAGGGGCAGTGTTGGGGCAGCGTAAAGATAAAAAATTTCATGTTATTTACTACACGAGCCGAACTCTGGACGACGCTCAGAGAAATTATGGCACAACGGAAAAGGAATTACTTGTTGTCGTGTACGCTTTCGCGAAATTCCGAAACTACCTTGTTGGCTCAAAAGTTATTGTTCACACCGATCACGCAGCAATAAAGTACCTTATGCAGAAGAAAGATGCCAAACCACGACTTATCCGATGGATCCTTCTACTCCAAGAATTTGACATGGAAATCAAAGACAAGAGAGGAGTAGAAAACAGCGTAGCTGATCACCTTTCTCGGATAAAAGTCGACGACAACATTCCTATCGATGATTTCCTACCGGCCGAAGGTGTATACCTGGCAGAATTGACATTCATTGGTCAGATAAATCTTGCATCTGAATCCATATCAGTCGATGAATCAAGTGACGAATTGATCGATATAACTAACTCTATGTCGATCGATGACACAAACGATAAATTGATCGATACGACTGATGACATGTCGATCAATGAGTCCACCACGCAATTGATCGATAATAAGACTGACGCACCAGCAAACTGCGAAAACGGCTTTAGTAAAGTTTCATTTAAGATATCCTTCAATGTAACTATCACCGTAGCCGACAGTACAACCACTAATCTGCACACTCCTGATAGATGCAAAAACCCCGATAAGGAAGTGCACGCTGTTGAAAGAAAATTCAGAGACAGACCATGGTATGCTGACATAGTAAACTATTTAGCAGCTGACGTCGAAACTGAAGGACTAAAAAATTATGATAGAAAGAAGTTCTTCAGAGAAGTTAGGCGATACCACTGGGATGAACCATATCTCTACAAGCAATGTGCTGATGGAATTTACAGACGCTGTGTTGCTGACGCTGAAGTGCCGGACATCATATTCCACTGCCATGGATCTTCTTATGCCGGACATTTCGCAACTTTCAAAACAGTATCTAAAATCCTTCAGGCCGGATTTCGGTGGCCTACCATGTTCCGCGATGTTCACGCCTATATCATAAAATGTGATAGGTGTCAACGAAGAGGAAAAATCAGCAAAAGACATGAAATGGAACAAAAGTTCATTCTAGAAATCGAAGTCTTTGACTGCTGGGGGATAGATTTTATGGGTCCTTTCCCTTCCTCGTATGGGAACATATACATTTTAGTTGCTGTTGATTATGTTTCCAAATGGGTTGAAGCTATAGCCACAACTACAAATGATGCTTCTGTTGTTGTCAAACTCTTCAAGAGCATTATTTTCCCTAGATTTGGAGTTCCTCGAGTAGTAATAAGCGATGGTGGTACCCATTTCATCAACAAAGTTTTTGAAAATCTACTCAGGAAAAATGGAGTTCACCACAGAGTTGCCACACCCTACCATCCACAGACAAGTGGGCAGGTAGAAGTCTCTAACAGACAAATCAAAGAGATTCTGGAGAAAACCGTTGGGGTCATCAGAAGAGATTGGTCACGAAAGCTAGATAATGCACTTTGGGCTTACAGAACTGCATTTAAAACTCCACTAGGAACAACTCCTTTCCATCTACTCTACGGAAAAGCTTGTCACTTACCCGTTGAATTAGAACATAAAGCAGCATGGCAACAAAATTGCTAAATTTTGACATCAAAACTGCTGCCGAAAGGAGACTCATACAACTCAACGAGCTAGATGAAATCAGACATCTAGCTTATGAGAGTTCAAAGCTATATAAAGAACGGACGAAAGATTACCATGACAAGAAGATCGTCTCCCGGCATTTTTCTGCCAACGATCAAGTTCTATATAACTCTCGACTCACTTTGTTTCCCGGAAAACTACGTTCTCACTGGTCAGGACCTTTCACAATTACGGTAGCCAGACCAAACGGAGCCATCACCCTTATGAACGATAAAGGAGAAGAATTTACGGTGAACGGGCAACGAGTGAAGCATTACTGGGCTAAACCTCCAAATGTCAAACCTTTACGGTTAGACATTCCCAAATCTGATTAAAGAGATTTTTTTTTAAGTCAAGCTAATGACTAAAAATAAAGCGCTTAGTGGGAGGCAACCCACTATTGCATTTAGTTTCTATTTTCATTTTTCTTAAAAATAATAATAATAATAATAATAATTTATAAAAAAAATAGAGAAGGAATTGCCTTAAAATCGATCGATACGCGTCTAGGCATATCGATCGATGCGGATTTATCGAGGCCGCGGTTCATTAACCCCGATTTCCGCCTTTTCATCCCCTCATTTCGCATTCTTCTCCCGAAAACCAAAAACCAATTTTTCTCTCTAGAAACCGAGTCGATTTTCGCCGTTTCTTGCCTCAATCTCCTTTTTTTTCACTTCTCTATCTCATTTGTTCATCTATTCAGCAGATCTTCAAGGTATGAACCCGAAATTCTCTATTTTTCGGATTTTATTTGACTAGTTTTGACATGAAAAAAATCGATCGATTAGGCTTGGATTTGGTCGATTTAGGTTGCTAGTATGATGAAATAGGTTCTAGGATTGTTCGTTTTGCATTCGTTATTTGTGGAATTGCGATTTGGGATGAGTTTGGTGTTGCAGGTTTCGCGATGTCGTGTCGATCGACACGGTCGTTGTCGAATCGATCGACATCGACGCCAGAGATCGATGTCACATTCGATCTATCGATCGACATGGAGCTATCCGAATCGATCGATCTCTCATCGAGAGAATCGATCGATATTAGTACCATCGATAGCACCTGCTGATGGATGATTCTTTTTGTTTTGTTGTTTGCAGATGAGTTCACGGAGAGACAGCAGACGTGAGAGGAGGACTAAGAGGAGGCTCGATATCCCGAGCACCTCCAGGGCATCACCCACACCACCATCTTCCTCGACGCCATCATCATCATCACACTCTCCGCCACGACAGCCCGACGAGCGCTACCCATGGCCTAGGAACCCTACCAAGGCCATACAGACGGTGGAGTCTTACGCCGACCCGAAGACAGCGGTCCTGTTCCACTGCCTGCACCCACCGTCGGCGTACGGAGAGTTGGGACGACTACGACAGCCTGTTCTACAACGCATGGCTGCGCGTCGACATCGCTCCTACGCGTTTCATCGACGAGCCTACCGTCAGACAGCTTGGTCTCTGGCCCGACTTGAGGGACATGATCAGCCAGCTTGGTTTCGGCACCATGGCCACACACCCCTACGACCTCTACCCTCTCTGGTCAGACAGTTCCTCGCCACAGCTGATATCACCTACACCACCAGCACTGGCCGCGCCGCGAGCGACGGAGTTCTCTCGTTCTTCGTCAGAGGTGTCAGATACCAAATCACAGTTGCTGAGATCTGCGAGATCTACGGGTTCGATCCTTCTAACACCGCTATGGGTGTCCCTGAGTTTACGATGATCGGTGACTTCAGGAGGATCATTGGCACAGACCACTGGAGCACGGCTGTCACTCAGACTGATATCCGTCATCCCACCTTGCGCTACTTCATCAGGGCCCTTGCCAGAACTTTGCTGTGCAAGATGGAGCCCAACAAGGTGAGGATTGACGAGCTTACACTGCTGCTCACTGCGCTTGACAGAGTTGTAGACCTGCAGGACCTGGACCCAGACTGCGACATGCCCATGCCCAACCTGGGATCTCTCTTTGCTCAGCACCTGGTGTCGCTGAAGGTGAAGCCCTTCAAGGGCACTGGCAGGAAGAAGGAGACGATCGGGAGCCTGCTTACACCGATCTTCCAGCACCTCGGCATCCGCTTGACTGGAGAGCCAGCACGCACCTCCCGCGCCTACTTGGACGTGGCGCATCTGTCTTCAGCTCAGTGGCTGAAGGAGGGCTTGCACTGGAGTTTCAGGAGAGGAGATCGCCTCCGTCTTCTGCAGCTGCCATCCTGCCACATCACGGACTACAACGGGAGCATTGACAGGCTCCGGATCCAGCCAGATGAGGCATTCCTCCGCAACCTCCAGGACATCCCACGGAGAGTTCCAGGAGAGTGCAGAGAACCAGCTACACAGGGCTAGCCAGAGGCACCACTACCCGACTTCCCCATCATGCCAGACATTCCGATGCGTGACCATGGGGACTTTCAGAGGTTTGTCGCAGACGCTCTTCATGCCATATGGTCCAGAGTGTCTCGCTGTAGGTTCATGAGTAGGAGGAGCGTCAGAGCCCATGATCCAGCAGCGCCAGGACCATCGCATCAGTACCGTCGTGACTCGTCATCAGATGACGAGGAGGCAGCAGAGGATTCTGACTAGTCCTCACATTTTTATCCCTTATTCCCAGACACTTTTATTTTTATTTTTATTTTTATTTCTATTCTAAATTTTTAGGATTTATTACTTTCAACTATCTATTTTTATTTCATGACTTATTATCTATTTTCTTGTGTTTGGATTGTCTAACAACTAACAAATGACAGATCAGACGGGTTAGACACCGATGAATTGATGACCTTCAACGCTATCGATCGATAACTATGCTTTAGTATCGATCGATACGAGTTATAATAGGTACGGTTACTCTAGTCATTAACTATCCAATTTTATCTTTGTTTCGATTTTTCACCAAACTTAGACTAAATAACACTAGGGACATGTCGTTTAAGTCTGGGGTTGTTACTAATATTTTATGTTTTATTTCTTTAAAGCATTCTTCATTTTTTCAAATTTCTTTAAAGCATTCTTCATTTTCAAATAAAAAAAAAATTTATCATGCACCAAATGGAGACAATGATATGTTTTTCAATTTCTACTTATTTTCTAACCACTCTTTAGCACCAATCTTAGATTTGCTAACTGCATAATGTACTATAGATGCTAAAGTGGATCAACGGTCACTATGACAATACTTTTCATGATCATCTCAAAGAACCAAAGCTGATTTCCAACCTAACCTGACATTCTTTGCTTGTCTTGGGGCTTGGTATACATGGGATCGGATGCTTCGAACAAGTCTGGATGGTAAAGCCTTGTGTAGATAGTTTTATCACCCTCTCTTTCTCATTTTCAAATTTAGATTTAATATTCAGCTCTCAAAAGTATTATATAAAATAAAATAAAATAAAAAAATTATATAAGCTTAAATATATGTTCTAGGACTAGTTAGTTATTACTTAGGAAGGAATTCGAACAGGACTTGGCGGTTACCCCCCTCAAGACTTGATTCATAAAAATTCCATAGGTAAAGGATTCGAACAGGGCTTGGTGGTTACCCCCTTCAAGACTTGCTTCGCAATGTATCCTAGGATATAGGTCAAAAAGAAGTGAACAGGACTTAGTGGCTACAACCATTAAGGCTTGATTCATGGAAGCCTGTCCAATCTCAGTCAATGTTCTGCAAACAAAAAGCAGACATGACTAAGAGAGAAATAGTAGAGAGAGAGGATAGGAACTAACTTTTACCTGCAGGTCCAGATACTTGTCTGAGCAACCTTGCATCCTACGATCGATACTCTCAAGGTAAAGCCCGCACTTTTATCTTTATGCACATAAATGAAATCAGTAGAGGGGCTAGTCAGGCAGGATTGCTGAGTTGTTGGCTAGATGAACTTGGTTGCTAAGTTAGGATATGGTATAATGTATTTCTGAAGCTAATAGATTTTTGATGTGGCTTGCAACAAAGTTGAGGTGATGATCTTGAGTTAGAGGTTGTTTAAGTCTCACTATTTGGAAACCTCTTCTAGACCTATTGATGGAAGGACTTTTCAAGGGTCCTAATCAAATGATGTAGTATATAAGATTGTCAAACCAGTTCTAAGTGACCACAAAGCAAAGGAAATGCAAGTCTATGCTTAATCTAAATGCAATCATTAAAGGAGATGGTTATTAAACGAAGACAATATCTAAAATGCAAGAAAATATAAAGCTTTCTTTCTTTATGAGAAGATGAGACCCATGGGTATAGGGACTTGATCTTAAATGATTAAGGTTCAATCCAAGATGCCAACTTTTCAATCAATCTAATTCCTTATGCCTAGACACTATGCTTGAACAAACTCTATCCCTAGATGAATGCTCTTTTGCAATGATCACCCAAGTACACCAAATCCCTTTGGCTGTAATGATCAAAGCAAACATTAAGAAAGAGTCTAATAGCAATCCTAGCTTCTTTAACAACTAATCCCTTAGGCAAAGCAAGCTAAAAGCATAGATGAGTTGGCTCAGGCATTTCATAGAACACCTTCCGGGCATGAAATGCCTATGGCTCTATGTTTGAGAGGCCAACTCAAATATAGCATTAAGAACACCAAATCATGCAAGGAAAGGATAGATCTAACACTAAGCACCTTGGGTCTACACTTAATCACTCTCAATCACCCTAACCCATGGATCTTAAATGGATCTACTCACTAATCCACATGCTTACTCTTAAACCCATGAAAGATTTAAGTTTAAACATGTAGAGAAAGAAAATAGATGAAATCAAACAATCAAGAACACAAGATGAGATTATGATTCAAAGATAAAACTTTACTCAAAGGTTTGTGTTCTTAGAGAGAAAAATAACATAAGTCCCAAATTAGGGATAACATGAGTATTTATACTTGGCTTAAAAGCCCTAGAAACATAAAACAAAATTACTAAAAAGTCCTTGAGCCAAATGAGTCTCAGCCATAGGAGGAGGGCAAGAAATTCGGTCAGGGGTAAACTGAAGATCACCATCCCGGTCCACTCCTACCTGGCCGTCCATGTTCTAGCCGCGCCTTGCTCCGTCCGGGTTCACCAAGCCGGACGCGTGTCCACGGCCGTCCGGACGCCTTTCTGTGTGCTGCTTCACGCCCGGGTACATCAAGCCGGACCATTGTCCCCGGCCTGTCCGGATGTGGCTTCCTCCCGACCGGGTGTCCCTTCCCGGTCTGATCTACCCGGCCGTCTGTTCTGCTTGTATCCTTCCTTCACGACCGGGTGTCTCTTCCCGGCCTGCTCTCCCCGGCTTGGTCTCGTCCAGCACCTCTCAACCGACCGGGTACCTCTCCCAGGCTTAGTCATCCTGGCCCACTCTCATCCAGCTGCTCTTTTCCCGACCGGCTGCTCGAACCCGGACTGATCTACCCGGCCAGCCTGACATGCTTCAAGTGAACTGATCATAACTCCTCCAATACAGGTTCAAATGACTTGAAACCACTTCCATTGGAAAGCTAACTCAATTTTCTGTGTCTCCACAAAATCTTATCATCAGAAGACATCTCTAAGTCCTCTGTCCATGCTCATCTTTGTCTTGACCAGATCATGGATTGACTTCTCTTTTCATGGCCAAACTTGATTCTTCACTTCATTTTGGACCATAAGGCTTCCAAACACCTCAAATCACACCAAAGCAAACTCCAACACCTGATAAGGACAAATGAATGCAAAATGGACCTAAACATGCCTAATGCCTAACTTATACGATCAAAATGCATGAGATATGGATGCTAAAAACATGTAAATATGCAAGATATCAACTCCCCCACACTAGACCTTTACTTGTCCTCAAGTAATCTTTTCAAAAAACAAGGAGGAGAGACATAGAGATGGAAGCAAAGCCAAAAGAAACCCTCATAGCACTCAACTTGACATCCTAAAGAAACATAGCAAATAGCATGAGCAAAATTCTCTTATTATGCTCTAGCTTCACAAGGCCTATCAATTACTCTTATGCCTCTACACAAGATGCAATGCTTATCAACCAACAAGCTCTCTTAACCAGACCTCACATTGATTCACACACACACACAAGGTGAAGTCTCACAAATGGGCACATGATCTCGATCATTTGGCTAGGTGATCAAATGGTCTAATATGGATGATAATGAGGTTTCAATGCATCATTTCAAGGCGGCAATCACTCAAAATCAAGGAGCTTGATCATTATGCAAAATTTATCTAAGACTAGGAGTAATTCATGCATACATGGATCCATCCTTATCATTCTACCCAATTCCTAAATGATTACAAGATCTACGCTCCTTTTATTCATCTCATACCCCAAAATTGAAAATATTCTCACATCACTCACCCCATGAACAACTTTCTTTCTTTTGAAATCCAACCACTAAGGACCTCTAATCACTTTCCTAAGCTCTAACTCTTTAAGTTTTTCCTTTCCCACTATCTTATTGAATCTTTAATTTTTTTCTTTCTTTTCTTCTTTTTATTAATATATACACAAAGATGGGGGAAGGTCAAAAACATCAATTAAGAGCTTCTTATCTTTTTATTTTAGGTCCCTAGGGTTTTTCTTTCTTATGATACTCATTTGTTCATCAATCTTAACATTGTTACATTCCAAACCCAAGAATTAGACCATTAAGGATCAAAAACCCCACTCACCATCCTAGAAGCTAGCTCAAATGATGACCCTATGCTAGCAAGAGATGAGAACAAATCCATGTCGCCCCCAATACTCTCAAGATTTTGAACATGACAAACTATCAGAAAAGGCCTCACTCATGCAAATCAATGTAGGCTTCAAAGAATGGATATGGTTCAAGGGTATGGAAGTGCCATTTGGGTTAACAAAGAGTGGTACAATGGGGAAAAGATAACCCAAATGTGTATGAGATCCATGATCAAGTATGCAAATGCCCATATGCAAGAGAAATTAAGTTCAATCAAGTCTAAGTTAAGGATGGAGCTGGTTTCAAGAACAATGCCAATATCAAGCAAGCAAGCAAGTTTCAAGAAGAGTTTTCGAAGCTCAAAGCATGCAAGCCTTTAAAAAGATGCTTAAGCTACTTGATATGCTTAACTAGGGTGCCAAATTCAGTGCAAACAAGTCTTCTTTACAAAGCAATGCTCCATATGCAAATGAATGCAACCTATATGCTCTAGACTCAATCTTAAGGATGCAAGTCATGCAATCTACATGATTCAAAAATTTAAATTTTTTTTGGATTTTCTATGCAAATATGAATGTACAATGCAATACATGAGACTCAAAATCACAAAGCAAACATGATCAAATACTTGGTACCTCCCCCACACTTAAATCACACAGTCTCTGTGTGAGTAAGAGAGAAGGAGATATCCTAACAAAACAAAAGCAAATGTATATACAAGAAGGGTTGGAGTGATACCTAAGAAGGGTGTTTGGGCGTGGTGTTTGGTGTCTGGGCTAGGAGCTGGCTTGGTTCATAGCAACTAGAGGAGGCTGCTACATGGCAATTATAGGGCTCATGTGGTTAATCACCTTTCTTCTCTCCTCTAGTACTTGGCTCAACCTGAAAACCTTGACCACTTTTATTAGAGAAAAGTTAAAAGGAAAATTGAAATTTGCAAAGCTATGTACAAGGATAACCATGAGACTTCCTCCCAAGTGAGCTTGTTTTGAGTCACTTAGCTTGACTACCTTGTCTCTTGAACTAGTGAGAAGGAGGATCCTTCCCACCTTCAAGTGTGATGGTGAGGACCTGAGAGAGAAGCTCTTGAAGCTTGATTTGGTCATCTTGGAGATGAGGAGTGATGATGGCTCTAGCACTTGAGAATGGTATGGACCTGCCCTTGTGCTTGATCTTGTACTCAATGACACCATCTTTGAGCTGCTGTGGATGGAGAGTGAGGGTGTGTGGGAGCAAATCAAGAGGTGGAGGATGAGGCTCATTCACCATCTTCTTCTTGCCATGAGTGGCCTTTGAGGCTCCACTCATCCCCTCCTTTTTAGCACTTTCCAAGTGCTCACCACACTTCTCTTTAGAGGACTCTCCATCAAGACCTTCTTTTTGACAAACAACCACTTCATCTTGGGACTTCTCCACAGCTTGTGCATCACAAGTGATTGTCCCACAATAGTCTGATTCCAATGGAGGTTGGAGAGGATAGGAGACAGCTTTGTTGACATGCATTAGGGTTACCTTCTTGTTTGGAAAGTCAATGCAAGCTCCAACTGTTGTGAGAAAAGGAGTGCCTAGGATCAAAGGGACTCTCTCTTCAGATGCCATTTCCAAAATAGTGAGGTCAATAGGTATGGTGCAGGATCCAATCTTCAAGGGGAAGTCCTTGATTATGCCAAGTGTGGTTGTAGAAGAAGAATCCCCAAAGGTGAGAGGAGGAGTATCTGGTTCCATGCTTTCAATCCCAATACTCTTCACCATATCAAAGGAAATGGCATTCACACTAGCACCACTATCAACAAGGGCATCATCCATAGTTAGTGTACCAAGGGAGCAAGACAAGGTGAACTTCCCTTGAGACTCAAGCTTACGGAGGGACTTTGGAGGGTTGGGTGGATCAATCTTCGGAATGGAGATGTCCAAAAGCTCAGCCACTTCAGCCTGGTGGTCTAGAATGTCCTTGATGAGCATCATCTGGACATGACCTTCACGCATACCAGATATCTCTGGAAGCTTGACTCCAACATCACTAAGATCTTTCCTGAAATTTGAGATCACCTTCTTTTGAGCTTTGGTGAGAACTCTTTGGAGAAAGGGGAGCTTATCATATGGTGATAGCTCAAACTCAGTGTCTTCCTGCTCCACTTCTTTCAGCTTGTTGTCTGCTTTTTGCACAGATGGTGTCTCAGCTCTAGGCTCGGTTTGCTGCAAACTCTTTACCTCAGCCTTCTTGGCAGCATCCCTCAGAATATGTGCTTCAGCTGTGGCCACAACAAATCTCTCAACATCCCCAAACTCAGTGCCAAACATTTCAATCTCATCCTTCTCTTTCTCATGAGTGCACATCTCAATCTTTGAAGAAGTAGTAGAGAGGATGACATTGCAAGATTCCTTGGGATTTTTCTCTGGTTTTCCTGGTAGAGATCCCATTGGGCTCTTGGAGGATGAAGACATAGAAGCAACCTGGCTCTCCAAAGCTTTGAGATGAGAGGCAAGTTGCATGTACTTGTTGTTGAGGTCAGAATAAGTTTCATCAATCTTGGCATGGATGTTCTTGAACTCATCACCAATGTTCTTAGCATTTCTTTCTTGAGTTTCTAAGAGTTGCTTGAACATGGACTCCAAATATGAACTTGGAACCTGAGCTTGAGAAAAGCTTCCTTGGGGCTGAGTAGGCTGGTTGGCTTGGTGACCTCCTTGTTGATTGTTGTAGTAAGGTCTTTGCTGGTAGTTGTTTTGGTATTGGAAGTTGGGCTCTTTCCTATACCATGTGCCATTAGCATTGATGAAGCACAACTCCTCTTGACCTTCTAAACCATTAACTTCAGTAGTCCCAGCAGGCTGCTGGTTCCCAATGGAGTTAATCTGCTCTTGCTTAGCCTTCTCTGCAAGAATCTTGTCCAACTTCTCTTGGAGAGATTTCAGGGCTTTCCTTGTGTGCTGATCATCTTCATCAGTGCCTCTGTTGACCCTATCATGCTCCTCACTGTAGACTGAGGTTTCAATGCATCATTTCAAGGTGGAAATCACTCAAAATTCAAGGAGCTTGATCATTATGCAAAATTTATCTAAGACTAGGAGCAATTCATGCATACATGGATCCATCCTCATCATTCTACCCAATTCCTAAATGATTACAAGATCTACACCCCTTTTATTCATCCTATAACCCAAAATTGAAAAACATTCTCACATCACTCACCCCATGAACAACTTTCTTTCCTTTGAAATTCAACCACTAAGGACCTCTAATCACTTTTCTAAGCTCTAACTCTTTAAGTTTTTCCTTCCCCACTATCTTATTGAATCTTTCTTTTTCTTTTTCTTTTTCTTTTCTTTTTCTTTTCTCTTTTTTTTTATATACATGAAGGGGGAAGGTCAAAAACATTAATTAAGAGCTTATTATCTTTTTATTTTAGGTCCCTAGGGTTCTTCTTTCTTATGATACTCATTTGTTCATCAATCTCAACATTGTTACAATCCAAACCCATGATATAGACCATTAAGGAACAAAAACCCCACTCACCATCCTAGAAGCTAGCTCAAATGAGGACCCTATGCTAGCAAGAGATGAGAACAAATCCATGTCGCTCCCAATACTCTCAAGATTTTGCACATGACAAGCTATCAGAAAAGGCCTCACTCATGCAAATCAATTTAGGCTTCAAAGAATGGCTAGGGTTCAAGGGTATGGAAGTGCCATTTGGGTTAACAAATAGTGGTACAATGGAAAAAGATAACCCAAATGTGTATGAGATCCATGATCAAGTATGGAAATACCCATATGCAAGAGAAATTAGGTTCATTCAAGTCCAAGTTCAGGATGGAGCTGGTCTTAAGAACAATGCCAATATCAAGCAAGCAAGCAAGTTTCAAGAAGAGTTTTCAAGGCTCAAAGCATGCAAGCTTTTCAAGATATGCTTAAGCTACTTGATATGTTTAACTAGGGTGTCAAATTCAGTGCAAACAAGTGTTCTTTACAAGGCAATGCTCCATATGCAATGAATGCAACCTATATGCTCTAGACTCAATCTTAAGGATGCAAGTGATGCAATCTACATGATTCAAAAATTTAAATTTTTTGGATTTTTCTATGCAAATATGAATGTACAATGCAATGCATGAGACTCAAAATCACAAAGCAAACATGATCAAATACTTGGTACCTCCCCCACACTTAGATCACACAGTCTATGTGTGAGTAAGAGAGAAGGAGATACCCCAACAAGACAAAAACAAATGTGTATACAAGAAGGGTTGGAGTGATACCTAAGAAGGAGGTTTGGGTGTGGTGTTTTGTGCCGGGGCTAGGAGCTGGCTTGGTTCATAGCAACTAGAGGAGGCTGCGTCATGGCAATCATGGGGCTAAAGTGGTTCACCACCATTCTTCTCTCCTCTAGTGCTTGGCTCAACCTGAAAGACTTGACCACTTTTATTAAAAAACAAAGGAAAATTGAAATTTCAAAGTTATGTACAAGGATAACCATGGGACTTCCTCCCAAGTGAGCTTGTTTAAAGTCATTAGCTTTACTTTGCCTCCTTTAAGGTTAGGCAAGGGGAGCATCAGAGAGTGGGGTTGATGTCCCATCCTCCTTTGGTATGGTGGCCATGTATTCCTTGAGTCTCTAGCCATTCACTGTGAAGTCTCCACCTTGCTTGTTCCAAAGCACAATGGCTCCATAAGGTCTCACTTCTTTGATCACAAATGGACCAGACCACCTTGACTTAAGATTCCCTGGAAATAACTTCAGTCTAGAGTTGTAGAGAAGAACTTGATCTCCAGCCTTGAACTCTCTCTTGAGGATGTGCCTGTCATGGAAGGCCTTAGTCTTTTCCTTGTAAATCCTTGAGTTCTCAAAGGCATCCATCCTTATCTCATCCAGTTCATTGAGTTGAAGAAGTCTCTTTCTTTTGCACTCTTGATGTCAAAGTTTAGAAGCTTCACAGCCCACAATGCCTTGTATTCAAGATCAACTGGCAAATGGCAAGACTTCCCATAGACAAGGTTGAAAGGAGTAGTGCCTAGAGGAGTCTCGAAGGCTGTTCTATATGCCCAAAGAGCATCATCAAGCTTGTCTGACCAATCCTTCCTCTTAGTTCCCACAATCTTCTCCAAGATGCCCTTGATTTGCTTGTTGGAGACTTCCACTTGGCCATTTGTTTGAGGGTGATAGGGTGATGCAACCTTGTGTTTCACTCCCTTCTTCTTGAGAAGACCCTCAAATAGCTTGTTGATGAAATGTGAACCTCCATCACTTATGACCACTCTTGGTACTCCAAATCTTGGGAAGATATTGCTCTTGAACATTTTGATCACCACTCTTGAATCATTTGTGGGACTTGCTATGGCTTCCACCCACTTTGACACATAGTCCACAGCCACCAAGATGTATTTGTTGCCAAAAGAAGAAGGAAAAGGTCCCATAAAGTCTATCCCCCAAACATTAAACACTTCCACTTAAAGGATTGGATTTTGAGGCATCTCATTCCTCTTAGTAATGTTCCCCCTCCTTTGGAAAGAGTCACATCTTGAAATGAAGTCTTGTGTGTCCCTGAACATGTGTGGCCACCAAAATCCAGCTTGTAGCACCTTTGAGACAGTCTTGAAGGTAGCAAAATGGCCTCCATAGGAAGATCCATGGCAATGTGTGAGGATTCCTTCAACTTCTTCTTCAGCCACCACTCTTCTATAGATCTGATCTTTGCATAGGGTGTAGAGGTATGGTTCATCCCAATAGTATCTCTTCAAGTCTTTGTAGAACTTCTTCTTCTCATACCCTGCAAGACCCAGTGGCTCCTTCCCAGTGGCTAAGTAGTTAACCAAATCAGCATACCAAGGTCCCTTCTCTTCAGCTGCCTTAACCTCTTCAATCTTCTTTCCAGTCTCAACTGCCACCACTGACATGATAGCCATGACATGCTCTTGTCTAAGTCCCTCATCAATAGGGATTCCACCTTCAATCCTCAGCCTGGACAAGTGATCAGCAACTCCATTCTCAATCCCTAGCTTGTCTCTAATCTCTAAGTCAAACTCTTGAAGTAAAAGGATCCACCTTAGTAGTCTTGGCTTGGCATCCTTCTTTGCTAGGAGATGTCTCAAAGCTGCATGGTCAGTATACACAATGACCTTGGAACCCACCAGGTAGCTTCTGAATTTTTCAAAGGCGAAGACAATGGCCAGCATCTCTTTCTCAGTTGTGGCATACTTCATCTGTGCATCATTCAGGGTTTGGCTAGCATAATAAATCACATGAGTCTTGCCATCCTTCTTCTTCCCTAGGACAGCCCCAACAGCAAAGTCACTAGCATCACACATTATCTCAAAAGGGAGGTCCCAATCAGGTGGCTGGACAATGGGAGCACTAACAAGTTCACCCTCTATCTTCTTGAAAGCTTCAAGACAATCTTCATCAAAGCTGAAAGTGGCCTCCTTGCACAGCAACTTGGTCATTGGTCTAGCAATCTTTGAGAAGTCCTTGATGAATCTTCTATAGAACCCAGCATGGCCAAGGAAGCTCCTGATGTCTTTCACTGTCTTTGGTGGTGGCAAGCTGACCATCACCTCAATCTTAGCCTTGTCCACTTCAATGCCCTTTTCTGAAATCTTATGCCCAAGCACAATCCCCTCTTTGACCATGAAGTGACACTTCTCCCAATCCAGCACAAGGTTGGTGTCTTCACATCTCTGTAGGACCCTGCACAAGTTGGACAAACAAGCAGAAAATAAAGATCCGTAGACAGAGAAATCATCCATGAATACCTTCACTATATCCTAAATGAGATCCGAGAAGATAGACATCATGCACCTTTGAAAGGTTGCTGGAGCATTACATAACCCAAATGGCATCCTTCGATAAGCAAAGGTGCCATAGGGGCATGTGAATGTTGTCTTCTCTTGATCATTGGGATGTATGGGGATTTGGAAGAACCCTGAGTACCCATCAAGAAAACAATAGAAAGGATGGTTTGCAAGTCTCTCAAGCATTTGATCAATGAATGGCAATGGAAAGTGATCCTTTCTAGATGCTGAGTTGAGCTTTCTATAATCAATACACATCCTATAACCAGTTATGGTTCTAGTTGGTATCAATTCATCCTTGTCATTTTTAACCACATTGATACCACCCTTCTTTGGAACTACATGCACAGGTGATACCCATTTAGAATCTGAAATAGGGTAGATAACACCAGCATCTAAGAGCTTAAGAATCTCCTTCTTTACAACATCTTTAAGGTTAGGATTCAACCTCCTTTGATGTCTATAGAAGTCATTGATTCATCCTCTAGATGTATCCTATGCATGCACAAAGAAGGTGATATCCCCTTAATATCATCTAGTGAGTATCCAATTGCCTTTCTAAACTTTTTAAGTGCATTTAAAAGTTGGGAAAGCTCATGTTCAGTAAGTTCACTACTCACAATGACAGGATATGTCTCGTTAGGGCCTAGAAATGCGTACCTTACACCATGGGGAAGAGGTTTTAGCTCCACTTTTGGTGCCTTGAGCTCACTCCAATCATCTTGTTTGGTGTTCTCTTGTTGAGTGGCTGAAACAGCTTGATGCACCTCTTGTTTAAGCTCCTCATACTGGCCTCTATCAACAATCTTCTTTCGAGAATCCAGCGTGGCTGCAATAGCCTCACTCTCTTTGTTCTCAACCACTTGGACCTCTTTATCCACTGTCAAAGCATGCTGCAAAGGGTCCTCTATTGTCAACTCTCCAAGTGCCAATTCCTCAAGGAGCTCATCAGCAAGAGCTTCCATCTCCTCTATGTAAAACACTTGGCCTTGCACAGTTGACCTCTTCATTACCTCATTGATGTCAAAATGGAGAGTGTGCTCTTTTCCCAAATGAAGATCAATCTTGCCTTCCTTCACATTGATAAGGGCTCCTGCTGTGGCTAATAATGGTCTTCCAAGGATCAAGGGGTCTCTAGCTTCTTCATCCATCTCTAGCACCACAAAATTAGTAGGAATCTCACAATTTCCCACCATCACAGGAGATCTTCAAGGATACCAATAGGGAATTTGACTGAGCGATCAGCAAGCACCAAAGAGAGTTTACACTTCTTGTATTGGCTGAACCCAAGATTCTTAGCAACAGATAGAGGCATGAGACTAACACTAGCTCCCAAATCACATAGACATCTCTCAAACATCAAAGGACCAATGGCACAAGGTAGGATAAAGCAGCCTGGATCCTCTAGCTTCTTAGGGATTGTCAATCTCTGGATGATGGCACTGCACTCATGAGTAAGAACCATCATGCCCTCCATTTCCTTCTTCTTGGCAGCCACAGCATCCTTCAAGAACTTGCTGTATTGAGGGACAAGCATGAAGGCATCAATGATGGGCATTGTGACTTGAACTTCACTCATTTGCTTCTCAAAGAGTGCTTTGTACTTCTCCAAAAGTTGCTTCTTGAATCTTCCAAGAAATGGCAGTTTAGGTTTATAGGGAGGAGGAACAAAAGAAGACTCTTTTCTTGGAGTGGCAACTTCACCATGCTTTAGTGTTTTCTTCTCTTCTCCAACCTTTCCTTTACCCTTAGCTTCAACAATTTTTTCTAGAATCTCCTCATCAACCTTCTCATCTACAATCACAACATCATCATCAATGTTGATGGCCACCCCCACTTAGTGTCTCACCATCCTTGGGGAGAGCTCTTGGAGGTAACTCTCTACCACTTCTCAAAGTGATTGCCTTCATTGGCTCCTTGGGGTTTTGCTCAGCCTTTCCTGGTAGTGTTCCTTGTTGGCGGCTTGGCTGAGAGTTCACAGAAGCAAACTGATTCTCCAAAGCCCTTATCTTGTTGTTTAGCTCAGTATAGCTGCTATCAATCTTGGAGTGAACAGTCTTGAACTCATGGCCAATGTCCTTGGCTGTCCTAGCTTGACCTTCCAGTATTTGTTTGAACATATCTTCCATAGATGAATCTGGAGCTTTAGCTTGGGAAGAGCTACCTTGAGCTTGAGTAGGCTGATTGCCTTGGTTTGCAAAACCAGGAGGAGGATTCTGCCTAGGCTGGTAGTTCCCTTGCTGGTTGTTGGGGTAAGACCTTTGCTGGTAATTGTTGTACTGAAAGTTAGGCTCCTTCCTGTACCAAGAACCATTGTTGTTGTTGAAGCAAAGCTCTTCTTGCCCTTCTAACCCTTCAACTTCATTAACCTTAGGAGGAGTTTCTTGACTAGGACCACCCACAAAGTTGATCTGCTCCTTTTTGGTTTGGTTAGCAATCAGTAAGTCTATCTTCTCCTGCAAAGATTTGATTTCCTTCTTGGTCTGCTTGTCATCAGCTCTGGTGGTTCTATCAGCTCTATCATGCTCTCCACTGTAAACTGAGTCACTCTTCACCATGTTGTCAACCAGCTTCTCAGCATCTTCTTCAGACCTGCCTAGGAAGAAACCATTGCTTGTTGTATCCAATCTTGCTCTGAACTCAGGAAGGGCACCTCTGTAGAATGTACTCAGCAAACTCTCCTTTGAGAAGCCATGGTGTGGGCATTTAGCTTGATACCCCTTGAACCTCTCCCATGCTTCACTAAAGCTTTCCAAGTTCTTCTGCTGGAAGCTAGAGATCTCATTTCTCAGCTTGGCTGTCCTTGATGTAGAAAAGAACTTCTCCAAAAAGGCTTTCTTGCAATCATCCCAAGTGGTGATGGAGTCACTAGGCAGATATTTCTCCCATTGGCGTGCCTTGTCTCCTAGAGAGAAAGGAAACAGCTTGAGCTTGAAGGCATCTTCTGACACACCATTGGTCTTGGACAAGCCACAATAGCTATCAAACTTGTCCAAGTGATCAAATGGGTCTTCTACAGCCAGGCCATGGTATTTGTTGTTCTCAATCACACTTAACAACCCTGACTTGATCTCAAAGTTGTTAGCTTCCACAGCTGGTGTGCGGATGCCCGTCCTATTGCCATGAATGTGAGAACGGTCATAGGTGCCAATAGCTCTAGCTGGCCGCTGTGGGTGTTGTTGTTGCTGGCGCTGTGGTCCAAGGTTGTCAGCTCCCTGACCATTGCCATTTTGAGGTTGATGCTGGTGATCATCCATCTCAAACCCCAACCTCTGAATGTGAGCCTGTTGCTCTTCTTCTCTTCTCCTTCTTGCTATTTCCCTCTCAAGTGTAGCTATCTCTTAACAGTGGGAACCAGGTTAGTTACACCCCTGCTTCTTGTGTTCATACACCTGAAAATCAAAGGAAGAGGCAAAAGGAGAATCAATATCACAAGAAAAGAGAAATGATTTAGTCTCAAGTAAGTGACTAAATCTCAATGTCACAATCAACTTAGAATTTGGCAACGGCGCCAATTTGATGAAAGGACTTTTCAAGGGTCCTAATCAAATGATGTAGTATATAAGATTGTCGAACCAGTTCTAAGTGACCACAAAGCAAAGGGAATGCAAGTCTATGCTTAATCTAAATGCAATCATTAAATGAGATGATTATTAAACTAAGACAATATCTAAAATGCAAGAAAATATAAAGCTTTCTTTCTTTATGAGGAGATGAGACCCATGGGTATAGGGACTTGATCTTAAATGATTAAGGTTCAATCCAAGATGCCAACTTTTCAATCAATCTAATTCCTTATGCCTAGACACTATGCTTGAACAAACTCTATCCCTAGATGAATGCTCTTTTGCAATGATCACCCAAGTACACCAAATCCCTTTGGCTGTAATGATCAAAGCAAACATTAAGAAAGAGTCTAATAGCAATCCTAGCTTCTTTAACAACTAATCCCTTAGGCAAAGCAAGCTAAAAGCATAGATGAGTTGGTTCAGGCATTTCATAGAACACCTTCCGCGCATGAAATGCCTATGGCTCTATGTTTGAGAGGCCAACTCAAATATAGCATTAAGAACACCAAATCATGCAAGGAAAGGATAGATCTAACGCTAAGCATCTTGGGTCTACACTTAATCACTCTCAATCACCCTAACCCATGGATCTTAAATGGATCTACTCACTAATCCACATGCTTACTCTTAAACCAATGAGAGATTTAAGCTTAAACATGTAGAGAAAGAAAAGAGATGAAATCAAACAATCAAGAACACAAGATGAGATTATGATTCAAAGATAAAACTTTACTCAAAGATTTGTGTTCTTAGAGAGAAAAATAACATAAGTCCCAAATTAGGGATAACATGAGTATTTATACTTGGCTTAAAAGCCCTAGAAACATAAAAAAAATTACTAAAAAGTCCTTGAGCCAAATGAGTCTCATCCAATAGGAGGAGGGCAAGAAATTTGGTCAGGGGTAAACTGAAGATCACCATCCCGGTCCACTCCTACCCTGCCGTCCATGTTCTGGCCGCGCCTTGCTCCGTCCGGGTTCACCAAGCCGGACGCGTGTCCCCGGCCGTCCGGACGCCTTGCTGTGTGCTGCTTCACGCCCGGGTACATCAAGCCGGACCATTTTCCCCGGCCTGTCCAGATGCGGCTTCCTCCCGACCGGGTGTCCCTTCCCGGACTGATCTACCCGGCCGTCTGTTCTGCTTGTGTCCTTCCTTCACGACCGGGTGTCTCTTCCCGGCCTGCTCTCCCCAGCTTGGTCTCGTCCAGCACCTCTCAACCGACCGGGTACCTCTCCCAGGCTTAGTCATCCCGGACCAGTCTCATCCAGCTGCTCTTTTCCCGACCGGCTGCTCGAACCCGGACTGATCTACCCGGCCAGCCTGACATGCTTCAAGTGAACTGATCATAACTCCTCCAATACAGGTCCAAATGACTTGAAACCACTTCCATTGGAAAGCTAACTCAATTTTCTGTATCTCCACAAAATATTATCATCAGAAGACATCTCTAAGTACTCTGTCCATGCTCATCTTTTTCTTGACCAGATTATGGATTGACTTCTCTTTTCATGGCCAAACTCGATTCTTCATTTCATTTTGGACCATAAGGCTTCCAAACACCTCAAATCACACCAAATCATACTCCAACACCTGATAAGGACAAATGAATGCAAAATGGACCTAAACATGCCTAACGCCTAAAAACATGTAAATATGCAAGATATCACCTATGTACTTAAAATTGCTTGAGGACAAGCAAAAGGATAAGTCTGGGAGAGTTGATAAGTCATGGATTTTACCCACTTTCAACCATGATTTTTATATATTTTTGGAAACAAAAGGACACTTCTAGTGTCTTTTATGAGCTTTTACAGGTTCAGGTACTCTTTGGTGAAATGTGACCATTTTGGAGCAGAAATGGATACTTTAAGGAGGGTTGTAATGGAACGATAGCTTGAGCTAACCGACCGATGCTCAACATGATGCATCGACCGATGAGACACTAAATTCATCGACCGATAGGAGCTAGTGACATCGATCGATATGGAAGGCCTCCGAGAATTAATGACGAATTAAATGAGCTAATCATCTCATTAGGGTTTCACTTCTACCAAATAAGTCATTGGCACTTAGGCTATATTAATAGGGTTTTGTATTATTTTAGAGGCAGACTTGCCTAGAGAACTTTTAGACCTAATTTGGAGAGAAGCATCTTGCTACCTTGGAGAGAGAGCTTAGGAATGGAGAGATAGATCTGAACTGCATACAGAGAAGATCTTGAACTCCTTATTTTTCTCTACTCTTTTCTTGTTTCTCTTATTATTCTATTTAAAAGTATTATTTAAACCATCATAATTTTGTCTCTCATGAATATGTTTGAGTAGTTTCCCTTGTTAGATTTAGGTTTCTCATTAAGGTTAACCATGCATTGCAATTAATTTAATGCTAGGGTGTTTAAAATATAGTTCTTCATCTAGTTGTTCTTAATGCTAAGTATAGGATTGATCACCCTTGTCTTAGATCTTAGGATTAATTTGGATAAGTGAAAACTTAGCAAATCCCTGAAAACCAAAGCTGGTATGTTCCAACTTTACCTAGAGTGCACGAAAGTGGCCTCTTTGTAAGATTGGAGAACCATTTCAAATCTGATCTTAAAGCTCACTAGAAACAATATCGATCGATAAGCAATCCGCTTGTCGAACGAAATTGCGAAAGGTGTATCGATCGATATTCATATAGAATAATCGATCGACACTTTCTTATACTCATCGAACGATAGTTGATGACTTAAGATCCAGTTAAAGATAATCAATCATTGATTTAACCTTAAGGTTTGAGTTCAGAACTATGAATATTAAATACCCTGCATGCTAGTTACACCAGAGAAATAGCCTAAATCTAGCTATTCTTCCTCTTGCTTAAAACCTAAACCATTCAATCAAGCAATTACTTGTTTACCATTTATTTACTGCTTAAACTTGTTTGTCTAGCTTTATTTTGAAGACTAAACAATCTATTGTGTAATCCTAGAGTCTCTGTGGATTCGATCCCTAAGTACTACAACTGAACATCTTATTTGAGAGAGTAAAGTCACTTCTTAGGGTAATTTGAGTGATATCAAGACTTCTCAAGACAGTAATCAAGGACTCGTACACCTCACTGTACTCGACAGTGTCTAGGCCATAAAATTCCTCAAAGCACATCTTCGCAAGCTCCAACTTCTTGGTGGGATCAAATACAGTCGCAACCATCAGTATCTTGTTCAAGTTCTTGAGACCATCCCAATACTTGTCGAACTTTTTGAACATTTCTGTTGCCTTGGACTTCAACTCAGAATCATAGTTGTCGATGAGTGCCATCAGATTTGTTGCAATGGTTACTATCTCGCCATAACACTTATGCACATTGAGAGAAGTTGAGGCTGATACCACCAATGTTGAGTTGTAAAATATGACAAGAAACCGACACAATTTCTTGACTGCATCCCAATTCCTATGATGAGGAGGTCCAACCCTTGTAGAACCATTCTCTAACTCACTGAAGTAGTCATTGTACAACCTGTCTTCTGCCTCCATCTTGTCGAATGCCACCTTGAACTTCAACACTGTTGTCAACATCAGATACGTTGAATTCCACCTTGTTTTGACGTCCAAAGGCAAGCTTCCTCTTGTGATCTTACCCGAGTCCAAATTTAGCTCAAAAGACCTCAGCCTATTTGTATGTGATCGGACATAGGCGATAGCGTTACGGATAGCAGCCACATTCTGGTCTATCTCTGCCATTCCATCCCTCACAATCAAGTTTATTATGTGAGCACTATACCTCATGTGCAAGAACTCACCATCTAAGACAAGAGACTGCTCAGACACTAAGGCAAATGCAGTATGAAACTTCCTTAGCGCAGAACTATTCGCAGTAGCATTGTCAAGAGTAATACAAAAGACCTTCTCAATTCCCCATTCAGCCAAGCAATCTAGCAAAACAGTAGCTATATTCTGATCTTTGTGATCCGTGATGTGCTTGAAGCCTATGATCAGTTTCTTCAAGCGCCAGAAAGGATCAATGTAATGCACTGTGATCACCATGTAACTAGCACCTACAAAGAAAAAATTATACAATGTTAGTAAGTTATAGAAGACGTTGCTAATGAAAAAATAATCAAATATGTTTTCTAATGTATAACATGTTGTTTGGGAAACCCATATATCTGTTATGATGGACACATGTTGCTTATTGCATAAGAACCATCTCTTCAATGCCTCTTTCTTCTCCACATACATCTTTACGATGTCTTTAGTTGAGGTCCTTCTTGAATGAGGAGTGTACAGCATTGCCTACAAACATATAAATCAGAGACATAAATTTAAAGATTGTATTGAAAAAACTAAACAGCAAACGCTAAAGGAACACTTAAGGAAACCATACCTTTTTACAGAAATGCTTCCATGCCACACTATCAACAAACACTAAAGGCAATTGTCCCAACAGAATCATCTCATTTGTGGCTTCTCTAAATACAGTTTCAGAAAGCTTACACATCTTGAGCTTCCCATCTTCAGCAATACCTTTTTGTTTCTCTTTTTTGCTAGCTAGCCATGCTTGATGGTTCTTGCAGATTTCAAGATGCTTCTTCAGGTTTGTGGTCCCTGATGTGGTGAGACACGAGTATTCCTTCTGGCAATAGTTGCATATACACCTGTCTCGGTCCTCCTTAGTTCTTGTATAATGTTCCCATACTTCTGATCTTGTTGGGAGGAGCCGCTTGACTTTGGATGGTTGAGAAGTCACTTTGAATGGTTGAGAACTTTCTTCACATTCTTTCCTCTTGCTTTTGCTGCTATCCGGAGTTTGAAAGTCACCTTCTTTGTTACAGGTTTGTCAATCAAGAGATGATGAGGAGTCCATCTGTTTCAATGAAATCAAGACAAGAGATGAACAAGTCAAGAGCAATATCAATTTCAAATAAATATGAAGAAGAACAAGAACAACAATAATATCGATTGAATTTCCAAACAAGAAGAAGAAAGAAGAAGAACCTGTGATTGATTGCTGGAAAGATATGATGCAGTCGAATGGAGAGAACACGGATTATTTATAGTGACCATTTGCAGTGATTATCGAGGAGTTTTTGTGAGAACTAGGGTTCCACTGCCAAAGAGAAGAGGAACAGACGAGATGTAACCAAGGAAAAGGTGAGAGATATAATCGAGGAGACACATATGTAAATGTGCTTTCATAAAACTCGGTGATGTCCGGTTTTTGATTCGGATAACAGTTTATAACCGATCCGACCCGACCTCCGAACATATGAGATTACAAAGCCCAATGGGTATTTTTCTCACCACCGTTACCGACCCGACACCGCTTTTTCGGTTCGGTTAGAGGTTCGGTTTCGGACCCAGTTATAAAAACCCAAGCCTAGTTTTGGTGTATTATTATTCGTAGAAGAAGATAAAAAAGGAGAGTGAGATCTAGGAAGTTTATGTTTGGTTTGAATGATGCAGAACAAGAGTGAGCAAGCAATTATGACCAAGTAGATGACAAATACAGTAAAAAAATTATGTCATATGTCCAGAGGCGATTGTTGATAACGAGCCATTTCTGGCATTTTGGTGTTAAGTGCTTGAACCAAATACTATTACTATAGCCTACCTTTTGGCCAGTACTCGGGCTTGATGGCATTTTTGTTTAGTATTAAAAGTTTCTCTTGAAACTTCGTCGCTCTTACATCTACAAAAATAGACATCCACTGTTTCTACTCTGCTCTCTCATTGTATAAATGCAAAACCTGCTCAATATGGTTCAGAGTTACATTCTATGATGCTTGAGAATTGCATCCACTGCTGTCTTTTTGTTGTGTGTGACAAAGAGGCAGGCATCCACGTCTATCCAAGTACAATTTTTCTGTAGGTAGAGCTATACATGGGAGAAGGCTGATACTACGACTTTCCTCGCACACACTTCACGTTTTCAAGTAAACAAAATATACTTCATCCAAAAATGTTTCCTATACCTGAGTACACCGCAAGGACCACGCTGCATTTCAATACAGAGGCAGTAAAACGCGATGCGGACACCAGCAAAAAAAAACAGGTCTAACTAACTAATTGACCCTATTTCAAACAGTCTGAGAGGAAAACTGAAACTTGACTAGTGTCCCCAAAAGAATGACGAAATAAATATGATTTCAACACAAGAGGCAATAAAATTGAATTCAGACAGCAAAAGCTAAGCAAGTGCTACAATGTCCCCGGAAGAGATATTATATACTCCCTCTGTCCCACTTTAAGTGGTGTTTTAGGGTTTTTATTTTGTCCCATTTTAAGTGATGTTCTCACAAATCTAGATAGAATTTATTGTTATTTAAAAATTTTGACCAATTACAAAATACTACATCTTTTTTTTTATTGGTTGAATTGGTTGAATTTAATACTAAAGCATAAAAACTTGTATTTTCTTAATATTTGTGCAAAAACCTTAAACACCACTTAAAGTGGGACAGAGGGAGTACTTCTTAACAGATCAAAGAAAGATCGCATAAGATTTCACCACAAGCATTAATCTGCAGTTTCAAATTGAGTGACAGCATAATGCGATTCAGACACAAGACAAGCTCAGGTCTAACAAGAACTACAATGTCTCAAAAAAAAATATATTTAAATTTGCAATTATAATTCATAACCAATCATATAAAGACCAAATAAAGTAACACAAGCATCAAACTTGCAAATTTTAACACGAAAGACAGTATAATGGGATTCAGACAAGAGCAAAGCTCAAGTCTAAGTTAACCCACATTTTGAGAGATTTAAAGAAAAATGTAATAAGTCTACAATAAGCCCAAAATACAAACGAAAAGGATCACTTCTTAGCAGTTCCTTTGCCTCCTCCACCAGAACCTCCTGCAGCTGCTGCAGCTTGAGCAGCCTTCTTTGCTGCCTTCTCTTGCAATGCTTTTCCATCTCTAAATCAAAAAAACAAATCATATCACAAAAAACGTTCGAGCAAACCAAAAACTAATTCAATCAAAAACCGACTTGTTCGCACCTTTCACGGCGTTGCTCAGGCGTCAATCCGTCGTCAGCACTCTTTCCCTTTCCTCCAGCACGAGCTGCAGCTCTTTCACGGTCACGCTCTCTCTGACTTCCACGTGCAATTTCGCATCAAATCAATAAAAGCTTGAATCAAAGAAAACAAAAGAGTTTTCGGATTTATAATTATCTAAATCTTATAAGATCTAAGCAAGATTGGCGAAGCAGTTCACAGGATCTAATCAAAAGGGTATTTGAGAAGAAATCCGCAACTTTCGTGTGCAAAAGAACCCTAAATTGAACACTTTTATCGAAGAAAACGCTAACGAAACCCTTCAAAGAGCGTAAGAGATTCATAGATCGAAACACAGAATCTATAAACGACGATTAAAAAGCGACCGAAGGAAGAGAATCAAAGGATATGAGTCATGGTGAATCAGCGTAAGGACGAAGCGATCCGGTCAATCCAGAAGAAACGCAACGAATGGATTAAAAAGCACTTTCATGAAAGGATTTGGAGTTTATAAAAAGAGGGGAATGTCTCTTTGAGTCAAGTCGACTTCGTTCGTCGTGCGCCTCTCCTTTTCCATATTCCCTAATTTCTCGATTTTTTTTTGTAAATTAAACTTTTTTTTGATAAAAATGTTAAATATTGTTACTAACTTTTTTTTTTTGGTGGCGGAAGCTATATAGATTTAGGGTTTGCCTTAGCGTTTGCGGTTGACAGCGGTTGTTGGTATTTTGAAACAATCAAAGCGTTACAAATCGTTTCAAATCGCTCCGAACCTCTTAAAATCAAATCTTGGTTAAATTGGCGTTTGTGGTTGGCGGTTGTTTAAATTTTTCTTAAAAATAAAAATAAAAATAAAACTAAAATATTCAAATTTTAAATGGAAATAATAGAAATTTTAAAATGTATACATATTATATTTTAATTTATATTGTAAAATTTAAAATTAAATATTTTCTATAATTTTAAAATTTAATATTATGATTTTATAAAATATTTTTATATTTATTATAATATTATGATTTTAATAATTTTATAATTATATAAATGTAAATATTGTTAATTTATTATTTAATAGTTGTTGCTTTGGTAGTTTATTAGTCATAAAAATCCCGCAAACGCACTAATTTCTAACCGCTGTACCAGTCGTACAAATCTCTAAAAAATGCTTAAAACCACAACCACCCGCATCCGCAAATTCCCACAACCGCAACTGCAACCGCTGCGGTCACACTCAGGCCCTTAGTTGCAGCGGTTCCATTTAGGTTCAATTCATTCAGTTCTTCCATTCTAAAGATATAGGATCTAGTCGGGTAAATTAGAAAATTTATTTCCGTTTTGTTTCAGTTATTTCAGTTGGTTTTCAATTCGGTTCAAATAACAAAATTTAGAACCAGCTTGTTTTTTAAGTAATTTCAGAGTCCAGTCGGTTCCGGTTCAGTTTCAATTTTTTGGTTAATTCAGATCATAAAAACAACGGTTTTTTGAATCAAATATCATCAGATTTTTTGAATTTTCAAATAAAAGTTTGAATAATTTATATAATTTTAAATATTTTGGATAAAAAATTTCTATAATTCGATGATTAATTATTTCAACTTATAAATAATATTTTAAATTGTTTGATTATTTATAATTAAATATTTATAAATATATTAATGGCCTATTTAGCTGGAAAACCATGGAAAAAAAAAATAACAAAGAATAATTAATACAAAAAGTTTCTTAATTAGGTAGTCGGATAAATGAACCAAAGCGAAATTACACCATTGTCCCGTTGTGATGTCTGCGTAGAGTAGATAAACTGCAGTATCTAAGTTATGCTATGTTAGGCATATTATAGAAACACAGTTATGCATATTCGTTAGCTATGATAGCAAAAGCATTTCATAAGGAACTAGATTTCATTAGTTTTTCTATTTCGGTTTAGTCTCATGTTTGAATAATATTAATATTCGTTTGCTATCAAAAGAAAATAACAAAGAGTATCAAGTTCGCAGATCGAGAGCTATATGAAAACCTAATGGCCTCCACGAAATACTGATACGTGACAGAATTGCTAGATAATGTGTAAACAAAAATGGATACAACAAGTGATTTTGAATATATATGTAAATCTAATATATGGATTAAAGAAAAAACGTTACAATACAAAGAAAAGTGCAACTGTATCTATCTAGCCACCTAAATATCAACATATCTACGCAACGTCTACCACATACATAGCAAAATGCTTGAGAGCTACCATCGTTTCGAACAATTTCAACTTCTTCACCACTTATATTAATGATATGTTGCAGCTTCAAGTAAATATCTGTTCCCAACAAACATTTAACATGGAGATTGACCTTAAATGAATTACTACTATAGAACCATGTTTTCTCGTCCATTTTCAATTTGCATTTTTCGCACCAATATTGAAGATTTCTTCTATTTTGTTGGCCGTAACGAAGAGTGAGAGGATACCCATTATGCTTGTACTGTGCCACAATAGGCAGAGTAGCACACTTAAGTCCCAAAACGAAATTGCATTTCCTACACTCTAGGAGATAACTCGAACACTTACTAGATTTACAACTCATGCATATACCTCTGGTCTTAGTGAAGAAGAGAGGGTGATCATTTTGATGGTAATTTCCATGGATTGTAGGATTGTTAAAAGAAGCGCACCTGACATCTAGCTGAAACCCACAACCTTTTTCGCCGCATTTGTACACGAAACCACAATTTAATTGGTCACAGCCATTGCATGCGTACATAGCATTGACAAAAGCTTCAAACTTTGGCTTAAGAGGGAAAGGGTGGAGGATAAGTGGATGTGTGTGTATTGTATGGATTTTTTTGCAAGGAAGGTTTGCACATGCTTCGTGGAGTACAAAGTCACATTGCATACAGCCATAGAAATTCTCAGAAACTGTTACTTGAAGGCAACATGCTTGACAGTGCTTGCTTTCGTAATTGGAGTTGCAATTCTCATGGTACCTTAGATGATGTTCATGACTGAAGTGTTGAATAGTCTCTACATCAATCTTCACAAATGGTTTTATATTGTTGTCGCCGTCGATCTCTTCTGAAACTCGTTCAAGATCTCTTCTAGCCCAAAAGTCTTCCGTAGTTGCACGGGGTAAGCCATGAACATGGTCCATGTTGCTGTCAAGAGGTACGCCAGAATGTGGAGAATCGTACCGCCGGCAAAGGATGCGAGGTTGAGGGAAAGCTGACCCACGCCATGTGGACTCTGAGCTAGGGAAATAAGGCGGTTGTTCCATGGTATTTTCTTTTTGAAGAAAAACACATAGTAATTAAACGTTAAGTTTAGAATTTTAGTTTTGAGATCAGGCTAAACCTTTGGTAGAATCGTATTAAGTCAACATATTGTAAGTCCTTTTAAAAAAGAAAAATCATCTTGACAAACTTGTTCCGCGTGGTCTTTCTTTATTACTTAAAGTCTTAAATGTTGTTTAAGACCAATAATTTTTATTGGTGCTTACATCTGTCATTATATTATTGAAAGAGAAATACAAAAATAAAATTATCTTTTAACTTTTCAACTTATTTACTATAATATACCATTGAAGTTATTATTAATCTATCTTTTAGGATTTTTTGTCTTTTCATATTTAATTAATACATTTTCAAAATCAAATTCTAACTCAAAATTCATGGTAACAATAATTAATAAACCTAACTTTTAGTTTTTTTTTGTCTTTTCCTATTTTATTATATATATATATATATATGTGTGTGTTTTGAAATAATTAATAAACCTAAATTTAAATAGTTAATGAACAATATTATTTTAAAGCTATATAAATATATTTTATTATTTATTAGTAATAACTAAAATAAAATTCACATAAGAAATCATTTATATAATATGTAGATTTATATATAAATATTATGTTACGTATAATTTCATATAAATAATAGTCCAATGTAAATTCAGTATGATAAATTTTGAATAATATATAGCACCACATATTTATTATGTATTATCATAAAATTTTGATCCATAAAAAATAAAATATACATTTGTGCGGATATATGGGTTATATTCTAAAAAATGCATATTACAAGATAAAATAAAAATACCTAATATAAACTATAAAATTATTATGTGTAGAAATATCATAGTAAACAATTATTTAAAAGGGTGAATTTTAAAATATATACTATCACTTATAAAATGATTATTTATTTATAAAATAGTAAAACCAAACCTCTGCATGGATGCATAAATAAAGTTCTAGTTCTATTATTCAAACAATAGGTAGTTTGGATAATAAAACGGAATAGAACAATTAACAAAGAACATTTTCTTGGAAAGATCTAGTGGTCTAACTAAAAAATCCACAATTGCTTTTCTGAGATCAAAGAATGTAAAGAGTCTTGGAGTGAAGAAGTCTTCTTTATATCACTGCTATCGTCTGGAAAAATTTGACAATGTCTAAAATTTTGTAATCATTCCTATTAAATTCTTGTAATCTATTCCGAGAATTTGACAGGTAAAGCGACGGAACATATTTTCCATTATCCAACTAAGTGCTTGTAGTTTTAAATTTAGCGATGATTCTCTCCTTTAATTTCTTGTGTCCATAGGATCTATCCACATTTCAAGTGTGGTTGATACTCTATTATCAAATGAAAACGTTTTATATAACAGTTCTTAACTACTCGAGTAATTTCAAGTAAATTTTTTAAAATTTCTGGTTGCCTTTTTTGTAATCTATTCCATCTCTTTTTAATATGTTTTAGAGATTTATTTTGTTCCAATTATATGATGGTTTCAGTTTTCTATGAAAAAATTAATTTAAGTTATATGATGGCCATTGTATTATTCAACCATGATGTTTTCTGAGAAAACAAAGCAAAACAGAACAACCAACATAAAAAAAAAAATCTATAAAATGATCTCGCAGTTCTAATTAAAGACTCATCCATTGTATTCTGGTCACAAAGAATATTGTAGAATTTCTTGAACGAAATAAATCTTCTTTGTATAGATGTTATCTCCTTTAGTTCTGTTGAGAAGGTTGGTCATGTCTGAAGTTTCCTAATCACGGTGATCAAATTCTTACAGTCGGATCCAAAGTTCTGACAGATAGAATAACATAACGTACTTTCCATTCCACAACCAAATTCTTCTGGCTCGGAAAGAAGATTTTCTTCTTTGATTTCTTGTAACCATAAGTTACATTTGTGCAGATATATTTTTCCAAACCCATCCACGACCACTAAATTGAGATGTAAAAATCGAAGATCCACCAAACATATGTCTTATAAGCATAAGACTTGTAAATCAATAGTATCTGGTGGTTGTGCAACTATAGTAGATACTGCATTTGCTGAGAACCAAGCTTGATATTTTCTTTCTGCATGTATGATCAACTCTAGTGGGTTTCTATCCATTATTCTGAATAACTTATTATTCCAAACTTCTAAAAATATCAAATTATTTACCGAGAAAGATCGACATCTAGTTTTGGATTTTCAATACTTTTTTTTACTAAAAAAATGCACATTAGTATAAAGCTGGCAGACATTTAGAAGTGATAGATTCATCGAGTTTTCCATATTTAAAACAGTGATTATAATATCACATACATATGTTATGTTATTAGTTGAATTATTGGTAGTTAGATAACCAATAATATTTTGTATAGAAAAAAAAACTAAATATTTTTTTAATTCCTGTTCCTTGTCATAAAATGTCATCTAATATAGTAGCATTGCTTAAATTCCAAAAATACGTGTCGTTGGATAAAGAAAAGCTTTTATTGTTATTATTATTTCTTAATTAGTTGAAGTAACAATTTTTGTTTAATCCCATATAAGAAATATTTTGAAATTCAACGAAAACATGAAATTACAAGTTAAGTTCGCCTGTTTTCATAAATTTATTTAAATTTAAAATTTATGTTGTTTATAGTTGAACACATTGAAAATACAGCCGTTAGGTCTTTTCTTAATTCTACTTAACAAGCTAGTTACAGCTATTGTTTAAGACCACTCAATTGTTTTTAATTAAATAATCAAAGACCAACTCATGCGTGGTTGTGACTTTATATTTGAGTTAGTCTTTTTTAATAAATCATAATCGTCTTTGATTCGCCTAGCACATGGTAAGTACTATTATGATAAAATAAACTAGTTTTTTTCGTGATAGTATTAAAACATATACTTAAGCAAGAAAAAGAGATTAAAATGTGTTTTATTAATTTTAAAAAGGAGTATAATATTGTAATGTTCCGACCTATGTTTAATAAACTTCCCACCACGTCCGTTCATTTGGCCTTTGGGCCACACCGGTTAACGCATTAATTTTTTGGAGGCTTGAAAGGTTTTGTTATTGACCCTAAAATGTATGACATTTTTTCATGTTTTGGCCTCATTCGGACGATATCATAAATCACTTCCTGGTAGCTCATTCATCCTTCCACTACTCCAACTTAAACATTCTTAACTTTGGAAGTCTAAACAAATATGTGACCGAAAAGGTAAGTACACTTTGGTGACATAGCTAGTCAAATCAATTATTTTAATCATTTTCATATACCACAAACCGGGAAGTTACAATCACTCCTTTTCAAAGAACGCAACGTTCCCGTTGCGCCCCAAGATTATTACCCATATTAGTGTGAGCCCTCACTAACTCCACCCTCGTCTGAGTTTGGCTCTGATACCACCTGTAACGCTCCGACCGTCCACGGCTATTGGGCCTCCCACACTTGCTTACTCGGCCCATGGGTCCCATTCTGTGCGACGGGCGGTACGTTAATTTTTCAGAGGCTCGAAAGATCTTGTTTATTGATCCTGCAATCACCACATAACATTTACATGTGTTTTGACCTCACTTGCACAATATCAAAAATCACTGTACGGTATGTCTCCCATCCTTCCACTAATCCAGCTCAAGCATGCTTAACTTTGAAGTTCTAAACGAATGTATGACCGAAAAGGTAAGTACACTTAGGTATCCAAATTAATTCTTTTAAGGGTGAATTAGGAAAATGGACAACTTTAAGTTTGAATTGGCAAATTGGGAAAGTCCAAGTTTTAATTGGTAAAATTGAAGATCTATGAAGAGAGAGAATAAATATATGACCTTTTTTGCTTTTTTGACCACTAATCTTAGGAAGAAATTTGTGGGACCCGAAATGAATTTTGCCCAAAGAAAATTGGTTCCAAATATCGGACAGATATTTAATCTCTTTTTTTTTGAAACTTTTGCCCAACAATTTTTAGGTTGCTTAGTCAAATATTTATGGTGAGGTTTTTACCCTAAAATTTGTCAAATTTACCCGATAACTTTTCTATTTTTCGGAGTATAAAAAATCTGATTCATCAAAAAAGTTTTGATTTTGTATTATAATCTTATGAAATCGGATTCACCAAAAAACTTTTGATTTTGTATTATAAACGTATGAAATCAGATTCATCAAAAAAGTTTTGATTTTGTGTTATAAACATATGAAATTTGATCTTTCGTTGTAAATCTATGGATTTAATGCACAAATGTTAAGAAAATTTCAAGAAAAATGATGTTTTATGTTGAAGATGTCTGGGGCGGCTATGAAAATTTTCGCAGAAGAAGTGAAATCCCTTGAAAAAAGAAGACAACATAATTACAAGTTTGCCATTAATGAAAAATAAATAAATAAAAAACAAGTTTGTCCAAAGAAAATTGGTTCCAAATATCGGACAGATATTTAGCCTCTTTTTTTTTTGAAACTTTTGCCCAACTATTTTTAGGTTGCTTAGTCAAATATTTATGGTGAGGTTTTTACCCTAAAATTTGTCAAATGTGCCCGATAACTTGTCTATTTTTCCGAGTATAAAAAATCTGATTCATCAAAAAAGTTTTGATTTTGTATTATAAACGTATGAAATTGGATTCATCAAAAAAGTTTTGATTTTGTATTATAAACGTATGAAATCGGATTCATCAAAAAAGTTTTGATTTTGTGTTATAAACGTATGAAATTTGATCTTACGTTGTAAATCTATGGTTTTGATGCACAAATGTTAAGAAAATTTCAAGGAAAATGATGTTTTATGTTGAGGATGACTGAGGTGGCTGTGAAAATTTTCGCAGAAGAAGTAAAATCCCTAGAAAAAAAAGAAGATAACTTAATTACAAATTTGCCACTAATGAAAAAAATAAATAAAAAACAAGCTCCTGGTGTATCAAACCCGTGACATGGTTACAACTTAGTGCGCCCATAACCACTGGACCACGTGTAACATTGTGTTATACTCACGTATATAAGTTATGAAAAAAATTGTACGTTATCATTTGGTGATTGACATTGGTTCACGAAATTATATTAAAATACAATACTATATTAATTAAATATGAAATATTAAAGTGGTAAATAGAACTATTTTATTTTGTTGACAAAAAGAACTTATTTTACTTTTAATTTTTTTTTATTGAAACAACTATTTACCATTCACTGTTAAAATGGGTTAAAATTCCTAAACAATGTAATATTCTTATAAAAATAGAAGTATTAACATATGTCAAATTTTTATATCTAAAATTATTATATATAAAATATAATAATATATCATTAACCTTTACTTCATGTATTATTGGCAAAATAAAAATAACATAATATTTTTAAATCTTAATTTAATAACTAAAAGTAAGAAAATTTTATACCAACATCCAAAATATTTTATATGGAGAAAATTTACTAAAATAATATGATAAAAATAAGATAAAATAAATAAGATAAAATCCTAAATCTTGAAGCCTAAACCTTTTTATAAATAAGATAAACCAATTCTTTCTTCATTTGATTTGTATATATAAGTATACATCCACATCAAAACTCGAAATGAAAAACTGAACCCTATACCCAAAAACTCAAAACCTTAAATAAAATCCTAAACCGTAAACCCACGAACTCAAAACCCTAAGTAAAACACTAAAGTAATATAATAGATGTAACTATGTAAGCTATGTAAGAAATTATAGATCTACATTAAAACCTTAAATGAAATACTACCCAAAAACTCAAAACCCTAAAAAAACACTAAACCCTAAACTTTGAAATCTAAACCCTAGTATAAATAAGACGAACCAAGTCTTTTTCATTTGATTTGTCTATATAAGTATACATCCATATCAAAACCTTAAATCATAAATCCACAAAATCAAAACTTTAAATGAAACACTCAACCCTATATCCACAAACTCTAAACCTTAAATGAAACCCTAAACCGTAAATCCACAAACTCAAAACCCTAAGTGAAACACTAAAGTAATATGATCGATGCAACTATGTAAGCTATGTATGAAATTATAGATCTATATTAAAACCCTAAATGAAATACTACCCACAAACTCAAAACCCTAAAAACACTAAACCCTAAACTTTGAAGTCTAAACCCTAATATAAATAAGACGAACCAAGTCTTTTTCCATTTGATTTGTCTATATAAGTATACATCCATATCAAAACCTTAAACCCTAAACCAACAAAATCAAAACCTTAAATGAAATACTAAACCCTAAACCCACAAACTCAAAACCCTAAATGAAACCCTAAACTCTTAACCTTGAAACTTCAAGGCTATGGAACGTATGTAACTGCTTAGTCACCTGTGTAAGAAACTAGTGTACACCTAGTGGTGTACACTAGTAGTGTACACTTTATAATGTACACCTCAACCATTGTTTGTTTTATCTCATTTATAGCATTGCACAAAATTTTATTTTTATCTCATTTATAGCACTGCACACTGTGGTGTACACCAAAGCGTGTACACCATAATAGTGTACACAAACCCTAAACAGAAACCATAAACATAAACCACAAACCCTTAAACCTAAGCTCTACACCCTAAAAACCAAAAACCCTGAAATCTAAACCTTAAACCCTTTTAACCCTCAACCCTCACACCTAAAATAATTTCATTGTATAATTGATATTTTTATTCTAATTTAAAATACTTTTCAAATTTTGAAATGAAAATTGAAAACATATTCCGAAAAATTCATATATACTTGCATTTTGTATTACATTTATATGATCATATATATTTTTGTTAAACATATTGATCAATAAAATTATAATAAAATGGCTTACACACTTCATAGAAACTCATAACATAAATATAAAACCATGTGCGTATCATAAATTAGATAAAAACCAACAACTGTTGAGATGTACACTACAAGATATATACTCCTAAGTGTACACTATTAGGTGTACACTTCAAAGTGTGCACTATTAGGTCTACACATTTGTTTTAGATAAAACAAACAACAGTTGAGATGTACACTACAAGGTGTACACTTCTAGGTGTACACTACAAGGTGTACACTCCTTAGTGTACACTTCAAGGTGTACACTACTAGGTGTACACTTCAAAGTGTGGACTACTAGGTGTACACATTTGTTTTTTACATAGATGACTAAGCAGATGTACACATATAAAACTAACAATGTTAATAATACACAATATATTAACAAGAAGTTTCTTCCATAATATTTATTAATAGGATGTTTCTTCCATAATATTTATATAATCATATATATTAACATGTGGTTTCTTACATAATATTTATATAATCATATATATCAACATGTGATTTCTTCCATAATATTTTATGATCATATATATGGATCCTACATTTTTGCCAAAATGGATCCTAATTGTTTTTGCCAAAATGGAAACATTACTCACAAAATCACTACATTTTCCCCAAAAGGATAATAAATCGATTTCTTTTTGTTAGTAAAATGATAAATTAGGACAATACGTATGAGATATATCAAAAATAAAAGAATATACATATTTTGTTTACTTGGTAAAACATGAAAGTGATTAATTTTGAACATCCACTAAAGTCTGCGTCCACCAAAGAATTTAATCCATAAACCATAAAATCTAAACCATAAACTTATACCCTGAAACCCTGAAATCTAAAAGTTAAATCCTGAAATTTAAACCATAAACTATCAATCCTCAACTCTCAAACCTAAAATCTTAAATAATTTCATAGTAGAATTGAGTTCAGATGACCATCATAATTATTTTGGTTTTCTTTGATTTATGTCGGAGGAGGAACACAAGTATATACTATAGAGAAATTCAACTAAAAATAATTGTTTCCTGAATCTCACAAAAAATTGTTGTCTAATAACTTAAAACCATATTTTCTAAATTTACATTTACATATTTTTAAAAATATTTAATTTCCTGTTTTGATTTATGAGATTTTCTTGAAATAGTTTGAACTCAAAATTATTTAATATTTTATGAGATTTTCTTGAAAGAGTTTGATTTTTAAAAAAATATTTTTTGTTTTGTTTTGAATTCCCGTTTTAGATAGTTTTATAAAGTTATTGTGCGTAGAATGTTTAGTTAAATCCTTAAAATCTCCATAACTTTTATTGGACAGTGAACCCATAAACAATGTACAATGCCAATTTATTGGACACTGAAACTTAAACCCTAAACCCTATACCATAAAATTTAAACCCTATACCATAAAATTTAAACCATAAAGTTTATACCAAATAATGAATATTATTATTTACATACATATAGTTGTATCAACAAGTGAGACAATGTTGGTTTTTCCTACACTCCTAGATTTATTATTTACATTGTTATTTTATTGTATGTATATTGTGTTTGATAATTGTATTTTGTTTTTATTGATGTACACAAAAAAAAATCAAATTTAAAAATATTTATAAAATTTTCATATGAATTTTTTTTAAAAAAAAATATTCCGACCAATTCATATATACTTGCATTATACTATATTTATATGGACATATTAATAATATTGGTTTAATTTTTTTATAAAAATAACAGTAGCGTACACTAGGTCTACACAGCAGGATACACTAAGTGTACACAGCAACGTACACCCAGTGTACACCGTCGAGTACGCCAAGTGTACACCATAGTATACACCAAGTGTACACTATAGTGCACACTATAGTATGTACTTTGTAGAGTACATTCGAGTGTACACCGTGCATACACCCGAGTACGAAAGCTAATATGCTAAAATCATTTTTGCATTTTCTGGAAGATTGTATGCTATAATGTTCAATGAATTACCTTTTTGCATCAAGAATCGTAATTGGCATATTCAAGCAAGCTGTTAGGATTGAATAACTCAGAAAGAAACAGGTAAATCAATAAGTTAAATCATAGAACACTCATAATAGTATTAGAGAGAGTATTCCTCTATTTTCTCTGTGTTTTACTTGTTTAGTTGCTTTGTACTGAGTGTGAAATTGTTCAGAAATGTGCTAGGTGTGAGTCAGGCGGTTGGTTTGGATCCATGATTGAAATTGAGCAAGTACCCATGTTCGGAATTACGCTAGACTCTGATTGGCATGAAATCTGTTGTAACTGGTATCATACAATTTTCAAAGTTCATTTTTGAACCAATCATGCTTTTGGTTCATTTTTTATCTAAGCCTTCTAAAATCACTAACTGTAGACTGTTGCATTTTTAATTTTAAATGACGGTTTATTCACAGCTATGAAAACTAGAGTTTTAAATAGAAAACCGACGTTTTCTACTTTCTTGCATTTTTCAAAGATTACTTTTTAAAAAAAAACAATAAAAAAGAAGTATGTAATATAATTACAATAAAAATCAATAAAATCAAAATGTAATCTAGATAATTTTTCCAATTGGATTAATTTTTAAGAAAATAAATAGTAATTTTAATAAACATTTATAATATTTATACTTTTAATAATTAATAAAATAAAGCCTACAAACTAGGTAAATTTAAATATGTTTATGACGTTTAAAAAATCAGTTTTATTTTCAAATATTATTAATAAAGAAATACACTCAAATATCACTAAAAACTTCAAAATTTCAACAACCAACTTGGAACATATTCTCGTAACGGTAACAGTTTCTAATGGATATCAATCAGATTTTTTGGAATATTCAGAATAATAACTGCAACCTTTAAATGATATCAGATTTTTAGAAATATTCAGAATAACAAATACAACCTTTAAAATCAAAATCTCTACAAATAAAATATAAAAGTGAAAGCATAAAGTCGTTGTCAATCTGAGCCTTAATGAAACATCAGAGATTAATAAGGGCTTAACAGAATAGTTTTCAGAATTTTTTTTAAAATTTCCGGACATATTTTTATATATATTATGAATATGTGGTACTTTTGTAATGTATTGTAGCAGCCTAGTGTTATTCGAGCTCTTGCTACTGCCAACGGTTCCCATGACAAACCAGAATCTCAATTTTGCTGCTTTTATTTTTTTCATTTAATGAATGACTTATTCGTCAATACTTCATCTTCTTCCTCCCAATTTTTTTCTGGGTTTTCAAATCAATTAGTTTTCATGGAGGCAAGCTGGAAAGCTTCTGTTATCCATAAAGCATCAATTTTTATGCGATTTCGTTTTGTTTATGCTACAAAAATCTAATCAATAAACACCAGATTTTGAACATTCGAAACTTTGAAAAAAAATTGGTTGCTCTGATTTTCTTGGCGATTATGGTGAAATCTCCACGGGACACCTCCGCCAAGCATCTCACATGCACTTATTATCATGGGGAGTGCAAAGACAACGACATATAAAACATATTTTCCATGTGATTCGAAGAACTCGAATCTGCCACTTCCCATGGATTTGAAGGCTAAGTTTATGGAAATTAATTACAAAATAAAGGGAAAGGAAAAACTAATTTGAACATCTACAAATCTGTGCAGATCCAAATAAACCGAAGAAAGGGAAAAGTTGAAGGTTAGGGGAAGAAGAAGAGAAAATATGAAGGTAATAAGATTACTTTCTGGGAAAATTGGTTTACATGTAATAATAATAATGTTTTTATTCTAATGGCAAAGTTGCAAATAATTAAATTGGTAAAGTCCTTATCGGACATTTCATCTAAGCCAAAAAAACAAAGTTGTCCAATTTGCCAATTTAAACTTGAGGTCGCCTAACTTACCAATTAGAAACTTAAAATTTGTCCAATTTTCCAATTTTTTCTTCTTTTAAACCTTTCCAAATACCAAAAACTGGGACGTTATAAATATAATGATGTATAAACTCTAGTTCAAGCTTCTTGCCTCTAAATCAAAAGTGGATAATAGTTAATTCCCCTCTTCTAGAGTTTTGCAGACTCTTTTATAGATAACTATGGTCAGAACCTATATTAGACCTTTTCATATCTTGAGATATGAATCTCTAAAATATTATTTGAGAAGTCAGTTTCTTATGTGTCGCATTCACGTTAATTCTCAAGATGGTTGATTACACTAATACCCTTAATGAATTTTATTTTAAATTTATGTTTCTATGTTTGTGGAACTTAATAAAAATGTAATTAAAATACCAAGCAAATCTGAACTCTCAATTTAATATTATTTAAAACAAATTTCAGTTTACCGTTTAATAAATCTAAGGCATAAAATTATTTAGAATCTATAAAATAATTTAATTATTGTAAATACTGATACGTGTTCATAAGCTTCCAAAAATGTATTAGTTACTTATTTATATGATTTTCTATTGTTCATCTCTTTATTTTCTGATGTTTTTTAAAAGAGATCAACATATAATTTGGTAAATATTATGAAACTACATGCACATTTAAACGATAAATAAAATTAATTTGATTTTACTTAATTATACTAAATATAATTATACTTCAGTTTGAATTTGAAAGAATATATGTAACTCAATATACTCACAACATGAGTGACTCGACAAATCAAACTTATATCTAAATCAAGATTTAATTACAATAAAAAAATAATAAAATTTATAATAAAATTTATTTTATAAATTTAAATTATAGAATAAATCAAAACATATTAACAAATGAAAATAAAATATTAACCAACTGTTATAATTTAGTTCTTTTGTAAAATTTATATATATGCATGAGACTGTAAAATATTATCGTTATACTAATTTACGTAATTTGGAATAAGACAATCTATTTTATTTTTATTTCATTCTAAGCACAATATATCTTAAGTTATACATAATCTTACTCAAATATATGTACATATCTAAGACAACAACCAACGTAAATGCCAAAAAAAACATTAATTTTAATATATTTTAAATAAAAATATTGTAGTTGAATTTAGAGAAATAGATACAATCTAATATACCCAAATGATAACTAAATCAACTGTAAAACAATAAAACGACTAAATATAATATATATAAAATCATATATGTATTTAAAGTAATAATGTATTATTAATATAAATTATGCATATAAATTATAAAATAATTTAAAATTAAAAATAAATAACAGTCAATTATTATAGATTATATATATTATAAATATTTATATCCGTGCATGAGCACGGGATCACCTAGTAAATATTTATTTGTCTAGAAGATTTCCTTTTTGGCCTAAATGCATGAGAAATTGGTGATTTGGTGGCCCATAGGAAAAAATTGGAAGGTTAACGTTCTGGTTCTTCCACGAAGATTCACTCTGTGGAATAATCATCTCCAATAATTTTTTCTGATGTTCCAAATTTATGTTTGAAGTTAGGAATTTGCTAGTGTACTATCAGATGACCTCGAGCATGCATCTCGTGGCTTAGTGAGCAGCACATTGCTTCTTGAGATTTCTAAGGCCATCATGGTCTGGGCCGTTTGACATCCCGACTGGAAATTCTCTATAGCGAAGATATATACCATCGAGAATGGCCGAAATCTCTTGAGTCATTTAGACATGAAGTCTGTATGGCTAGATGATCAAAATAGACTTATGTTCTAGATATAATATTATAGTGATATAAGCACACAGTTTTATGGTGTGTAGCTTTTTAGCATGTGGCCTCGTAGTCGGTTGTAGGCATCTGGTTTAGAGGGTGCATGGTGATATACCATGGATTTGACACGTTTTTACCAATGATATATAGGTGTTTTAAGATATATATTATGTTTTAGAGTTTATTAGGTATATTTTCAGGTTCAGTAGCATTTTGGAGTAAAATGATGATTTGGAGCATTTTGGAGCTTAGTAGAGATTTCATCCGAGCTGACCATCAAACCAGACCAGAGGTCGATATTCAGAGACAACAATCGATCGATCCACACTCTGTGCCATCGATCGACATCAGTATCCAGAGGTCGACGTATCAAAATTATAATCGACCGATGCACATCCCGTGACATCGATCGATACCGAGTCGCGCAGAAGACATAATGGTTCCAGCCGACTTTAAACCAAGTCTTCACTAAATTACAAGATTTCCCCTGGCGAGTTTTTTAACCCAATGAATTCAATATTTATAGCTTGCCTATGTGTTTAAGGCAAAATATGCTTTTTATTATTCTAGTTCTATTATATTGTTTTAAGGTTTTTAGAGATTCTTAGAGTTGGAGAGAAGATTCAAAGAGATTTGTGATTGGAACTCCATTATTTGTTTCTCTATTTATCTAGTTATGAATTTCTTCTTTCACCTTGTTGTTATGAATTGTTTGGCCATGTATGAGTAGTTCCATTGTTAGATTTAGGGTTCAAATAGGTTGTGAGGGATTAACCCCAACTATAGATTGCTAAGTTGTGATATTCATTGTTAGGATGTTCTTTATGCTTGTGTTCTAGAATAACTAACTAGAACCTTGACCTAGGACTGCTTGTTATCTTAACTTCATCTTGAATCCATCCTATTCAAGCTAAGATTACTAGAGAAAGGCGGAAACTGATCTAAGAGTCTTAGTAAGCATTCATTCAATCCGAGCATAAAGCTTGCTAGAAGCGCGTCGATCGATATTCCTATAGAATAATTGATCGACAGAGAGAAAGGTGTACCGATCGATACTCCTATAGAGTCATCGATCGACACTTTCTAATTGATCAACCCGATTGGTGAGATTATTAGATCTAGTCATCAGACGAGTCTAGAAAGCGAACGCTGATCGATTTGTTCATAAGCTGTTGAGCTTCTTTAATATAATGCATGCAACTTGTTAGGCATCTATAGGATTATAATCCTGATCCCTTGAATAGAAACCCTAAGTCTAGCTACTTTCTTTAATTGTCAAAACCCTCAATCAAATCAACCAAGCAACTGCCTTGCTCAAACCTGCAATTTAATGTTAATCATAATCAACCTAGCTTAGTCACTAAGGATTAGATATTTTGTGTTCCCTAACTCCCTTTGAATTCGATCCCTATGTACTACAACTGAACCTCTAATTTGAGAGAGTAATTCACTCCTTAGAGTAATTTGAGAGAGTAATTCACTCCTTAGAGTAATTTGAGTGAGATCAAATTTGGCGCCGTCACCGGGGAGCTTTGGTCGCCATTAGATTTAATCTGATTAGGTCTAGGTTACTTCTTTTAAATAGTTTTCTGACAAACATTTTATTTTTCTTATCTTTTTCAGGTGCATGTCCAGCAGTACCAGAAGCAACAAGGAAACTCAGATGCTATTCTCAGAAGATCTTGCAAGTTTGGAACATTCAATCGACAAAGACAAACGCTCAGAAAATTTTGGAACATTCTCCGCATCGATCGACATCAACACCAGTTTGTCGACCGACACTCACACACCAACAGCGACTGAGTCTTTTACTCCGTCGATCGATACTCGCTCATCACCGTCGACCGACACTACTCTTCCGTCGACCGACATGTCTCATCCGACATCGATCGATACCTCAGTCTTCACATCGATCGATACTCAGCCGCGAGACATGGTTGCGACATTGATTCTCAGACAGGACGAGAATGGGGACATGCGTGATCAAGAAGATTTCCTACATAATGCAGCATGTCAAAAGTTAGATGCTTAAGGAAACGTGATCCCTGAGCCTGAAGCTGTAGCTACAAGAACGTTGGCTGATTACAACCGTCAGAATCAGTTCTATACCAACAGATCAGCTATTCACCCTCCCCATCTATTCAGAGAGGCGATTTCGAGCTGAAGCCGCAGTACTACACACTTGTGGGACAGACACCCTACTGTGGGTTATCTCACGAGCATCATATGGACCATCTGGAGAGGTTTGAGGATCTCATATCTGTTATCAAAGCCAATGGAGTCCCTGAAGACTACCTTCTCTGCAAGCTCTTCAAGTACTCTCTTGCTGGAGAAGTTTCACAGTTGCTTAAGCAGCTACCACTAGGATCTCTTACATCCTGGAGCGACATCAAGAACGCATTCCTGCGTAACTTCTTTGATGACGCACGCGCTGAAGACTTGAGGAGCAAGATTGCTAGATTCACTCAGGAACCTGGAGAATCATTCAAGAACTCCTGGATCAGATTCAAGTATTACCAGCGAGATTGTACACACCATGGATTCAACCAAGTGCAGCTGCTTAGCACTTTCTTCAGAGGCATCGCACTATAATATCAGATGGCTCTGGACACAGCTAGTGAAGGAAACTTCAACACCAGGAGTCCAGAGGAAGCTGTGATATTTATAGAGAACTTGGCATCCAGCAACAACACCAAGAACACTGATTTCGAAAGAAGGAAATATGTAGCATTCCTTGGGAAAGAGCAGATGGATGAGGTAAAAGCAAAGCTGGACAGTGTTCACAGGCTGCTAAGGAAGCAAGTTTGCTCAGTAGAAGATGCATAAGCTGTAGATACAGAGGATGATAACATAGAAGAAGATGTGAATTTCATTAGTGGAGCTGGATTTCAGAGGTCCGGAAATCAGGGAGGAAACAGAAACTTCTTTGGACAAAGAAGTAACTTCAACCAGAGTTCACAGAAGCCTTTCAACAAAAACTACAGCAGCAACTTCAACAACAACAGGTGTTATGGAAACTCATCTTACCAGAATCCACCACCACCAACTCAAGAGAGCAAGATAGAAGCAATGCTTGACCAGGTTATTGACGGTTGGCAGAAGTTAACAGTGGATTTCAATGGAAAGATTGATGCTCTCTACACCAAACTGAATACAAAGTTTGAAGCTTTGAGCACTCATATGAAGAAGTTAGAGACTCAGGTGGTTCAGACAGGAGAAGCTGTTAAGAAGCAAGAAGCCTTAACAAGGGGGATAGGTGAAGAAACAACAAAGCACCACGTGAATGCCATCATAGAGGATGATTTCTGGCATGTGGTGAAGCATGAGAAGCTGCAAGAAGGAGATTTCGAAGTGGAAAGCTTCATGAGTTTCGGCGGGTTACATTGGTGTCGACCGACGTCGATGAGTGACCATCGATTGACAGACTCTATACTGAGTCGATCGACGAGCTTTGACGAGCATCGATCGACGCCGTCAGCAGAGTTGAGTGCTTCGTGCAATGCCGTGAAGATAATGACTCACAAGGAGTTCGCAGTAAGACACCCGCATCCACCCAGCCCTTTATACGTCAAAATCGATCGGCATCAAGAACTTGCCATCGATCGACGACCTCCAGCACCCATCGATTGATGAGCACCTCTCACATACCGAGTGCAGTTACCAAAGATTGATGTAGCACGACTCAATGCACTCAGACAACAACCCAAACCTTCAGTTACCCGACCAGACACCGCCAGTACTCAACCTAAAGATGCACCAGAGGCTATGAAAGTTGATAAGGCTACATAAGGGAGAACCTTGAGGAAGAGAAAAGAAAAGGTTCCCAAGCATCTGAAGAGAGGCGTCAATGAGAAGGAGATGGATAGCTTCACAAAGCGAGTTCTCAGAATCCCACTTGAAAAACCTTTTGAAGAAGCCTACTTTACCCACAGGTTGTGGATGTTCTTTAGAGAAACCAAGGACACCGAAGAAGGCATTGGGAGAATGTTTCATCAGGTCAGAGAAAAGATGAAGCAGCGGATCACATTGAAGAAGAAGAGTGATCCTGGGAAGTTCACAGTACCCTGTGTGGTGCAAGGTATCGATTTCCCACGCGCTGTATGCGACACAGGAGCTGCAGTAAGCATCTTACCCAAGGTTATGGCAGACAATCTAGGTCTGAAGATAGAGCCTTTAGATGATTCATTCGTATTTGTGGACTATTTTCAAAGGAACTCAAGAGGAATCATTAGAGACCTTGAGGTGCAGATTGGTAATGCAATAGTTCCAGTTGACTTTCATGTCCTGGACATCAAGCTGAATTGGAACACTTCTCTACTTCTTGGAAGAGCCTTCTTAGCCACAGTAGGAGCAATTTTCAACATGCAGACTAACCAGCTGTGCCTGACTCTCATAGATCTTAATATCTACTATGATCCAGGCAAGATTGTCAAGATAAAGAAGCCCAGCACAGAGATCGGGGACGATCCAAGATTCGTGGGAGTATGTTTCTGTGAAGAAGAGATTGACTCAGAAGTTGAGTATGAGACAGAGTACGACGAATTGATCGACGACAATATGGACACATCGATCGATCCTCGACCAATCGAATCGATCGACATACCATAAGAGGCATCGATCGATGCAAAGTTTGCACATTGAAAAGAAGAATTTTCAAACGACAATTTTTCTACTAACAGTTGGGAAAGAGATCATTATCATCCAACTTTTGCAGTTGATACTGCTGCATCCGAGTTCAAAGATGAAGAGTATGATGAAGACTACAAGGAGGAATGAGCTATAGAGTATCAAGGTCTTTTTTTGCAGAAGAAGAAAGGACTCCACACCATTCCTACAGATAATGGAATGCAGCATCGATCGAGAAAGGCTACTCAACATCGATCGGCACTCATCATCACCAGCCAGAACTACTACACACATCGATCGACACACACTACAGCGTATCGATCGATACTAAGGCGGTCGACATGGAGAAAAATGGAAATTATTCAATTGGAAGTTGGGATGATTGCTATAAAGAGAGCTTTACAGTAGAGGAAAAATCAGACGCCCTAGAAGCAGGCAAGATGAATAGAGGTTTCACCACATAAGTCTTCTTCAAATTCAATGGAGGAGTTGATATCCAACCTTCACCATCGATCAACAACACTTCTTCAACATCGATCGATATAAACCCTTTCACATCGACCGACATACATCCAAACTCTAGATCTGAGGTAAGTGAAAAGAACTTTAATGATTATGGCTATCTAACACCGGATGAGTTTGGTATTTTCAGGGATCCAGATGGCCATGCACAAGCAATAGATGGAAGAATTCTGCAAGTATCCAAAGAATACATTGCAGAAATCCTTCAGCTGGCCAATGGACCAGACAACCTCTTCATGCAAAAATGTAGCAATCCAGAGCACCGGCAGGAAGTTAAAGACGATCATGATGCAGCTGGCAGATTAGACACTCGTTTCGAGCCAACACCTCGACCACATACTAAACCATCGATCGACAGGACATGTCTACCATCGACCGATAGGCAACTACCACCATCGATCGGCAAGACATATATACCATCGACCGAGAAGAGGCTACCACCATCGTTTGGCATGATATTCCATCCATCGAACGACAAGCGTACATAGTTTGGCACCAGAGCCTACCGTTATGGGATTAGAAAGTTATATTGGGAAAAGAAAGATGAATATGATGTCTACAGAGATGAGTTTGGATATGCACGTGGACTAGATGGTGAAATCATCAATGTATCTAAAGAAGACATCAAGAAACTGCTAAGAAGAGCTTCAATGGATGAAGATTCCTACATATGTCTTCCAGAACATGCTAACTCATTCACACTAACAAGGTTAGCACCAAAGATCCACACCAAGGATGAGGTCAATGAGATGCTAACTGAAATTCAAGAAGTCCAACAAAGAGAAGAAGATGACTTCAATATGAAGCTAAAAGATGTCTTTCAACAACTGAATGACTACATCAACTTGTTGGGTGCAAGTATGGAGGAGATGAAAGAAGAATTGGCGAGAACCCAGAACAAGCATCAGGCCAATAAACTAGCACCAACATCGATCGACGGCAACACTGGGCCATCAATCGACACCAAGCGTCCACCATCAAGACATTCCACCAGAAAGAAAACCAAGGAAGCTAACCAATGGGAAGAAGGAGCCCTAGATATGAGATTTGGTGACATCTACCATACACTCAACAACAACATCAAGTGGCTAACCAAGAGGAGTGAGTTGATGCAGAAAGAATTGGCTACACTTCATGAGAAGAATGATTGTCGACAGAAGGAATTTGCATCGATCAACACAGAAGCTGCACTATCGATCGACGCGAGACTTACATCACTAGAAGATTTGGTGAAATCATTCGATTACAAGCTTGATGGAGTCTACTATCCGCTCAATGATGACATGGATGGATTGACCAAAAGACTGATCCAATTACAACAAGAAGTCGACACCATTCAGCAGCAACTCGATTTTCAAGCAGAAAAATCAAAATCGATCGATGCCACCATCAACACATCGATCGACGCCAACAAACCACCAGCGCCTACTTCTTACACCAAAGCAGAGATTGATCAGATGATAGAAGAGATGTACAAAACTCTGGGAACAATTGAGGACATACTTGACAGAAGATGTGATGACATCTACTTTCCTTTAAACAACAACATCAGTGGATTAAACTCAAGCACATAAAGGTTGCAGAAGGAAATCAAAGCTATTCAGAGGCAACTTGCGAATCGACCTTCAACATCCACATCGATCGACTGAGGACACATGAGATCGATCGACGTGCATCATTCAGCCACGATCGATGCACCTTCATCAGCATCGATCGATGCCGAAGGCCAGAATGTCCGCGAGAAGATGCTAAAGGACATGATTGATTCCATGCACGAAGAGCTGAAGGAACTATCAGATTATGCTTATGAAAATCTTGGGAAGCATGAGTTCAGTATTGAAAACATTGGACGCCACAAGAAGCTTCATTGCAACATGGTTCCTGATGAGCAGAGATAATGTGGATACTTGTTTTCCAACAAGTAGCTGCTTTGCACCTCACTAGCCAAACCACCTCCAAAGTCAAGCTAAATGACTATAACAAAGCGCTGAGTGGGAGGCAACCCACTATTAGGTAATTTTACTTTTTTAATTCATTTTAGTTACTTAATTTCATTTTTGAATTTTATTTTCAGAAATATATATATATATATATATATATATATATATATAAAGAGAAGAGGAACCAGAGTAGACAAATGCCTATGAAATCGACCGACAAAACCATGTCGACATCGATCGATACACCCACTTTCAAACCGATCGACGGCCATCTCTTGCCAACGATCGACACGGACTTCGGTCAGGTATACCGTTCTAACTTTTTAATTTAGTACTTATGGTTTATATTATCCCATTAATTTCGACTGGGTGTACACTGAGGACAGTGTATAATTTAAGTCTGGGGGGGATGTTGCTGATACTACTCTACCTTTTGATCTCGTTATTTGTTTTCAAAAGTTCTATTGAGTCAAGAAGGGGACAATGAAATTTTTCAAAATCTAACCACTCTTTAGCACCACCCTTAGATTTGTTGACTGCATAATGTACTATAGATGCTAAAGTGGATCACCTGTCAACTAGTACCACACTTGCTATGAATGTTTGAAGGAACCAAAGCTGATCTCCAATCAAACCTGACTACATCTGCTTGTCTTGGGGCTTGGTATACACGGGTCGGATGCTTCAAACAAGTCTGGAAGATAAAGCCTTGTGTAGACAGATATATCACCCTCTCTCTCTCAAATTTCGAAATTTAGATTTAAGTTTTCAATATTCTTTCAAAAAAAAAATTAGGATTAGTTAGATATTTATTTAGGAAAAGAATTCGAACAGGACTTGGTGGCTACAACCATTAAGTCTTGATTCTTAAGAATTCTATAGGTAAAGGGTTCGAATAGGACTTGGTGGCTACAACCATTAAGGCTTGATTCACAAAGAATCCTAGGATATAGGTCCAAAAGAAGTAAACATGGCTAGGTGGCTAAAACCATTAACACTTGATTCATGGAAGCCTGTCCAATCTTGGTCAATGTCTTGCAAATGAAAGCATAACTTTGACTAGGAGAGAAATAAGTAGAGAGAGAGAGAGAGAAAATGAACTTCTTTTTACCTGCAGGTCCAGATACTTATTTGAGCAGCCTTGCATCTTGTGATCGATACCCCCAATGTAAAGCCTGCACTTTTATTTTATGCAAAGAAATGAGATCAGTAGAGGGGTGAGTCAGACATGATTTGCTTATTTGAGAAGCCTTGCATCTTGTGATCGATACCTCCAATGTAAAGCCTGCACTTTTATTTTATGCAAAGAAATGAGATCAGTAGAGGGGTGAGTCATACATGATTTGCTAAGTTTCTGGCTAGATGAATTTGGTTGCTAAGCTAGGATATGATATAAAGTACTTCTGAGGTTAAAAGATATTTTATGTGGCTTGCAACATTGTAGAGGTGATGATCCTAGTTAGAGATTGTTTGAGTCTCTGCTATTTTTAAACCTCTTTCAAAAAGACTGCCTGTTTGTTTTGCTTAAGGACAAGTAAAAGGGTAAGTCTGAGAGAATTGATATACCACTTGATGATCCAAAACTTTGAGAAGACATGGAACTTTCGCAGAACACATCTAGAGATAGATTTCCAAGAAAAGAAGAAACACATAAAATAGATAAAGTTAATTGTCATAAAATCATGTTATTGTAAGTTAAAGAATACTGGATCTTGAAGAAGTTCGACAAGAAGACGTTTGAAATCTTTCTAGGATTACATGTAGTGTAACTAAGAAAAGGAAAATTAGCTTTTAATAAAGGGAAGTGACACCAAAGAAAAGGCGAGGTGTAACTTCGAGGAATACGGAAGATTCTGAGGTATATAGGCTCTGAATCATAATTGTGGCCTGAACGGTGCGGAATAAGCAGATTGGATACTGCGGTACGGTTTAACTGCGATTTGTATAAGAGAAAAGCATACTGCGGAACAGCTGCGGTTTATCTGAAATAAGCGGTTCAAAACAAAGTATGAATGGTGACATTATAATGAATAGAGTAATTTTAGGGTACATATAATATATTTATATTTTATAAAATATAAATCAGTGATACTATAATAATTTAAAAAATATATTATAAAATTTAATATGCTATCACTGAGATTTATAGCCAATTATTTTATTTTAAAAATTATAACTGTGTTAGTTGTCTTTAAATAAAATCAAACTAAGATATATGAAAATATTTTATTTAATTTATAAAAAATTATAAACTAAGATATTCGATACTAATATTATTTAAACAACTATGTTATTCAATTTACAAAAATATTTTTTATATATATGTAAGTTTTATAAATTATATTCACATATTTCGTCATCTAATTTCAAAACTATAGTGATTCTCGTTTTAATGATCTTGTTATTTTGAATCCTTAAATTAAAGCATATCTTATTGTAAATATTATATTATAGCTATGTATTGATTAATATATTTAGAAATTATTTATATTATATAATTTAAACAAATATTTTATTTATTATAAAATTATACATCTGAAACAGGCTACCATACTGTCTTACCGGAGTTTGAAATGCCTCTGACTAATGTCTCAGAGTGCACCAATCGTTTGTTTATATTCACAATCCAAAACTAAAATAAATGTCTTACCTAATTAACCAAATAAATAGTAATAACGAATTGAAATCAAACAAAATCTTGTTTAACTTTAAGCAGTATAAACTGTAGCATCCAGATCAAGATGTTCTTCAGTGAATTCCACCTTCTCATCGTCTTCAAGATCTACACATAAAATATATATATACTAAAATTTAACATATATATATATATATATCAATATTAAATAAATTTTATAAATATTAATATGTTATATAGATCACAGAATCCAAATTGGTAACATGCAGTGCGGAATTATAAAGAATATAAATAATACTATATAAAATTATTTATTTATGTAAAATATTATCTAAATTATAGTTCAGAAAGTAAAAAATGAATACTTGAAGAAAACTGAATGATCGGATATGTATTTTGCAATTTAAGTATTAAAATAATAAAAAATAAATAAATATTTTGTAACAGTCCAACCACACCATTTGGCTCACTTTTCAGTTACATGTGCTGTTTGGCGCAAATAAGTCCTGCACCTCTTTTTCACTGTAGGTTATTATTATTTTGTTTATGAAAATTAATAGTAAAAAGGTGAGGTGAATGGTGACAAATATTCTTCCTGCTATGCATTTATCTCAGATTACAGCAAACATTCAAAGCCATAGGAAGAGAAACCTCGTAGATATTAGGTTAGCAAAAATAGAAAGAACAAGAGAATTCGCAAAAAGACTAGATTTAGGATTTTGTGAGAGAGGTATCTGAGTGAGACGCAAATGTTGTTGTGTGAAAGATCCTTCAATAATTGAAAAAAATTTGGTCTAATTGAACATGTCCTATAAGATCTTTAAAGAATTTTCTTGTAAAATATATCTATTATGAAATTTCTCTCAGTCTTAATTTTTTATATACCACTGTTCAAGATTTTACAGTTTATACATGTCTAATTAGTTTATCTACTATTCAAGAGAAAAAGAAGTGTAATAAATGCATTGATTACGATCACATAAAAGTGAACTGTGTGAAGCAGCGGAAAATGAATATGAAAAATTGAAAATGGTTAGAGCAACATTATTGGGAAGTCTTAAGAACAAGGATCTTTAGAAAAATATATATGTATGTATATATTATATACGTTTATATAATATATACATACACATATATTTTTCTAAGGAACCTTGCTTTTGGGACCTCTCAATAATATTGCTCTTAGAAGTTGCACTGATATAAAATTAGATAAAAAGAATATACTTTTAATCTGTTATTCTTGCATGGTGGGGTTATGGATTATGAGAAAGAAGGTAGAGAACATGAATCTGAAGTGTCTTTCGTGACAAACAAAACTTATCTTGCATCAAGCTTTGATTCAGAACATGATAAAAAGGTAGACGTCCAAGCTATAATCAAAATAAATACTTTATGACAGTTAGAATAAATTAAACCACACAAGTGTTATCGAGTGGTACGGCGGGTTGGAAAGATGATAAGCATTCCAGGTTCGAAACCTATCTACCATCTTAGATATGCATGCTTGTGTGAATATGCGACATGGATATCTAATTTGCATTGAAATTAACCGGGTCTAATTATGCCCGTGGACAGATCTCCAGGAGATTAGTCGGTTGAATCTCGCCCTGCCGGACAACCCCAAGTTATAAAAAAAATGGGTGGAATATATAATTAGTAAATGATAATCTTCGGCTGATTAAGGATAGAGAGATATTGAAAGCAAAGGTGAATATTCTAGAGTTAGAGTAAGTTCAAAAGAGTGTTGTGGGTTTGATGTCCCTTTTCCGAAGCCATGAATAGGAAAATGGAAACAATTATTTGCATGATACTAACATGAAAGAATAAAAAATTTGGATAATAAGTTCATTAAGATGCAGAAAGTTATCATATCAAAACAAAAGAACACAAAAGAGCTTGTGTGTGGCCTAAATGGGGGAAAGAGACGATTCAAATATTAAAAAAGATGATAATTAGCATTCACTATGTATTAATATAGCAGTAGTGTAGATCTCTACTATATTTGATTTTGCAATAAATTCAATTTAAAATCTGATATATAGTTTTGAGAATTTTTTTTTTCATAATAGAATTATGGAATGGCTAAAATTCAAACTTTGTTATATAAATTGAAAATAGTAAATCATATTAGAAAAAAAATATGAAACCTACTATATCCTCATATATATTAAATGAAAAATCACTTAAGTGACTTTTGATTATGTGTCGATCACTGTTGAAGTCTTAAAAAGATGTTATAATTTAATTGGCCGATGATTTTAATATTTATTTAGTTAAACTAGCCGTAAAAATTAAAGGTAAAGCTAGAAACAATTAACATTACTTGCCAAATAATCTAAAGAATATTACAAATAATAACTTATCGTAAATGTTTGATCATTTATTTTTTATATTTATAAAACATATAATATAATAAATGTATTTTAAAATATCAATCGATATAATAATTTTATATTTTAGATAAAAATTCAATTCATATATAACTTTTAATAACTCTTATTGTATTATAAATTTTACACATGCTTTATAAATCATTTATAGAGACTAAAAACATTTTTAAATTAATTATCATAGCTTACATAATCATTTTATCAGAATTTAAAATTATTTATAAGAAAAAATTATAAAATTTGGAGACCGATAAAAATATTTGCAGTAGAAAATGTTATGTATTTAATTAAAAATAAAATTGATGAGAAAAAAAATGATGTGATAAGGACATATCAATATAAATGTGTGACTATTGCAATGTACAAAAGCATATATATGTTAGTCATTCAATATATAAGATTTGAAGATTGAACAGATTATATTTAACGGAACATGTGAGAACTTTGTAGTTATAAATGTTTTGTGCTTAAGTCAAAGAGACCATAACACGGTAGATAAGGTAATGTGCTGATTGAAAAAGAATTCTAAGGTGGGGGTTTTGGGGAACTTATTGTATGGTTTGTGTTATTTTTTAGAGAGATATAGATATTTGGCAAAAATATTTTAGAAAGTTACGAAGGCATTGGAAATGTATGTTAGATGTGATTAGAATAAAAAATGATAATGAGAAAAACAAGAAGAGGCTGAAGAAAACAAATACAAAGAAAATGTATAGTATGTGTTGGAGAGGTTAATGTGTTGTCTATGTAATTCCAATGGAATTTGTTATTATTAAATACTCATTAATTATTTTGTATCAAACTTATGAAAATTTTGCAACTAAAAATTACTTTGCATCAAAGTTAAACGAGGTGATGGATAAGATAATGTCATAATTATAAAACGTTTTACAATAGATTTTATTGTTCACTTATCATGAATATGTTAATCATTTGATCAAAATCATGTAAAATAAATATTTTAAGCAACTTAGATTAATATTATTGAATTATCACCAAATCTCATGTTTCTAAAAATATAGTACTGAAAATTCAAGATTTTCAATTACAAGAAACCATTTTAGAGCCATCCTTGGAGATGCTCTTATTACATTTACATTTCCACTGATTTACTAGCATTTTGACATGTATAAAGTTTGTAACAAAAATGTATTTTGATGTTTATAATAATTGGTTTAAATAGTTAAGTTTGAGGATGGAAAGAATCAGCTGGTAACACACAAGCCATTTGTTGTTGCTCATAATATTTAAGCTGGCCAAAAAAAGTCATGGACTATAAGGTTTCCACAATTATATCATCTGTCTACTTGGTGTTAGTGTTTACTATTTACACTTTTAGAAGGATAATAAAACATGGACTACTCTAATTTAGAATTATTCTACATAATATATATTTTGTTTGTCAATATTCATATAAATGTCCTTTGTTGTTTCTATGAAACAGAGTAACCAAAAATATATTTTATTTCACCACTGAAAACCCCTCAAAGCTCTCCATCTTTCTTGTTATTAGAAGAATCAGCTCCCGAGAAAAGCCATCTTATCAAACCAAAGCCTCTTGGATACGCCGCCTCCTCCTTCGACAAATCTCCTCCATGGTCGTTATTCACACTGTTTACAGAAAGAAAAAAGGATAAACTTGATGAAGTTGGAGAAACAGCAGCAATAAGAAAGAAAAGTGAACGAACTTGGGAAGCTTGTCACAGTCTGAAGGAATCCATCCAATTCTCTGCTTCTCATTGTCGTAGATCACCATTATCCCTTGGAAGAATATATCTATCACACACACACAGTCATCATCACACATTGTTGTTGAACATAAAACAAACTTTGGTTTATCTTTTCTACTTGCCTCCAAGTGTTTAGGGTGAGTTTGGTCTCGGATGAAGTAAACAATATTTAAAGTGGGTTGAACAGAGGCGTTTATTAGATTTCGAGATGAGGTTACAAAGGTGGAGAAAGTAAATAAAAGGCCGGAGCTCGGAGAGCTTTAAGCCGGAAAAGTACAAACAACGGAGAGATGGTTGTACGGATACTAAACCCTAATCTCGCCGTTCTGCTTGTGTAGCCTGGTCCAGATGCCTTTCTCCTTTGCTTACCTCTCCTTTTATAGCCTCTGTTCGGATGGGACTTGACCTAGTGTCCCCTCCAATTGATTGGGCCTTTGCCGGCCTGTCGGGCTTGACTAGATCTCGTCCCGAGCTGTTTAGCCGGTTACTTCTCGTTCGTCTGTTGCTCGGCTAAAAGTAGTCTGCAGCCGAGCCGAAGACGTCGAGCTCCGGCTTCTCGGCTGTGAACCGCTCAACTGCTTAGTTGGGCCTTTTGTTCGATGGGCTTTGTGGATGGATACAATCCATCCTCAACAGTAAGTCCCCCCCAGTTTATTGATAGGTCGACGATCGATCTTCGATGAATTGGGAGTTTTTAGTTCGGAGGACAAAAGGCGCAGCTCATGTATGCCGACGTGATCCCCGGAATGGGAACTCGTCATTACCGTCGAGAAATCAAACCGGCATGATCGAAAGTTTGGTCTTAGATTGAAACCGGGAAGTGGAACCGGCGCGACTGTGCGGCACGCGCCAGTAGTAACTAGGCCCATTTAGGCCTCTTTAGGCGCAATAATGACGCCTTGATCCGTGCGCTCGCCTCCTCCTATAAATATTGCGGCATTTCCTCACTTCGTCTATTTTCTCTCCGCTCCCGCAAGGTACTTTCTCTCCTTCTCTCTCTTAATTTCTGTTTTGGAATAGCGAAAGCCGAGATGTCGTCGAGCCAGCGGTTTACTCGGGAGCAGAAAGGGAAGGATGTCGCGTCAGTCCGGGCTCCCTCCGAGGATCCTGCTGAGATCCATCACGAAGCGATGATGGATACGAGAAATATGGATTTATCCCAGCGTCTCCTCGTCTCGGAAGCGAGAGGTCAATTCCGTAGAGACGGCGATGGTCAGGAAGCAGTCGATTCGACGGTAATTCCGAGGAGTTTCTACCCGGGGAATATATTCTCCGACGAAGGTCCTCTCGAGAAAATGAGGATTCGCCCATCGTTTGTAAACGGTCAAAATTGGGCGAATGTTGAGAGGACAAAGTCGACGACCGAATCAGTGCAGGAGATTCTCTGGAGCCTCACCGCACACGGGGTCACGTTTATTATTCCGAAGGCAGATCACACTACAGGAAATGTGGGTATTAATAGCGGTCGTTAAACGCTATTAGTTGTATACCATAGCGTTCCCTTAAACGCTCTCACAGCGCCCGTTATAATAGGTCCGACACTTTCGATAGCGGATCTTTCTAATGCTATAGTTAATTAAACAACGATAGCGTCGTTATCTATGCAATTGTTAAATCTTATAATAACGTGTTATAATAGTTATTAATACTCATTATCTGAAGTTACCTATAGCCGTTTGTTATACAAAGATAGCAAATGTTTCATGTTATTAAGTTGTTTTATTTACCCAAATATTTAATTACAAATTGATTTTTTTTTAATAGATTATTTATTCGAATATTAGTAATTTTAAAATTACTCATATTAAAAAAAACATTCTAATACAACATTTTCTTTGTTTAACCAAAACATCAACACCTACAAATATTTTCCTTCTCAAACCAAACCATCAACACCTACACACATATATACTATCAATCTACCACTAACAACCCTTCACAATCATTCCTAACATAGAGACTATCATCATCGAAGCTTCATCACACAGATCATCGACTTCTTGGACAGGCAAAGGTGCAGCACCTAAATCCTCTTCTGTTTCCAACTCATGGTAGCCTCTAGGTGGTGCTCTCATAACAACATACCAATTAGAATTATCATCTTTCCTGGAGTAGAAAACCTGTTTGGCTTGAGAGGGCAGAATGAACGGATCTTTCAAATATGCTGCCTGGTTCATATGAAGGTTAACGAGAGTGAAGCCATCTTCTTCCTTCACACCATTCCCTGTGTTAGCCCAATTGCATCTAAATAGAGGTACTTTGAACATGTGATAGTCCACCAGTAAAATCTCCTTTATCACTCCATAATATGTAAGCATATCCGCAACTTGTCTCCTATCTCGAGCACTTGATCGACACATGCTAAATGCTTCATAACTTACTCCACTGTTTTGAGTCTTCCGCTTAACTGCATCCGTATGAAACCGCTGGCCCTTAATGATAAACCCTTTATGTGATAAAGCAGCATTTCTTGGTCCGAATGCCAACCACCTCAACTCCTTCGAATGACTATTTGTTGAGTCTGAATGAATCTGCCAAGACAACATGTTCATCAATCCAACATCCCAACAATCAAATAGCATGTTCATCATCAAGTTACGAGCTAGACAGTATTGTCAAAATACATAAATCTCGACATATTCATCAATCCAACAATCCAATAATCAAACAACATATTCATCATGAAGCAACGAGCTAAGCAGTATTGTCAAAATACATAAATCTCGACATGTTCATCAATCCAACAAGATGTAAAAAATATTACAGAAGAAAAAGAGTTAGAGTTTGAGTTGAAAACCTTTTTTTAATCCATTCTGCAAACTTCTCAGTATGGTGTTTCCACAAGAGAGTTTCATTTCTAGCACATCGAGCATCATTAGCTTGTAATTCTTCCAAATGCATCCTGATTTGACATTAAACAAAATTTTTGAACAACAATTTATAATTAAAAGTAGATGAAACAGAAAGAGTAAGCTCTTACTCAACATAGGGATCCATAGATGCCATGTTCATTAGCACATAGCGATGAGCAATGTCTCTATCTTTATCTGAAAGGGTAACCTCTACTCCCTTCTGCAGAGGTCGACCTTCAACCACGACTCTATCAGCCTCAATATCTTCATTACGGTTAACTGGTTGTTGAACTTGTACTGAATCTTGAAGGAACTCTAAACAAAATGCAACACATTCTCCAGCTAAATACCCCTCAGCCATACATGCTTCTGGCCTTGCATAATTCTTGACAAAGTCCTTTAGTGTTTTCATGTACCTATAACTCAGTCAAGCAATATTTATATTAGTCAAACAGCATTGCAAGCAATACATTAATCGAAGCAAAGAGTACATCAAACCTTTCAAATGGATACATCCAGCGGAAGTGAACTGGTCCTCCCAAGCGTGCCTCTTTTGAGAGATGTATTGGAAGGTGGAACATGATATCAAAAAGAGATGGAGGGAAGAAGCGCTCTAGTTGACACATTGTTTCCACAAACTCTGTCTCCATTGATATAAGTTTCTCGGTCAATGATGCGTTGACACAACCTGTTAAAGTAACTGCATAATCTGTTAATGGCAATCCTAGGACCACTATGCAACAATCCTCTTAATGCAGTTGGTACAAGTTTTGTACTAGCATGTGATGATCATGCGACTTTAAACTACCTATACTAGGCGGGTTAACTGAAACACTATTCGCAATATTACCACAATAACCATCAGGACCTCTAAACTGAGATAACCTTTTGCAGAAAATGTTCTTCTCTTTCTTGGATAGCCAATACGATGCTGGAGGTAAGTATGTTTTCGAACCCCTAACCTCTGTGTGCAAGTGACTTCTGATTCCAATATCTTCTAAGTCTTTTCTTGCTTTCAAACCATCTTTTGACTTCGAACTTTGCATCAAGATAGACAATATAGCATCCGACACATTCTTCTCAACGTGCATAACGTCAATATTATGACGAACAGGCATATCCTAACACATTAAACAATAAATTGTTAGGCTTATTCATATACAACAAGCAGAGAATATAGGTTATTTACTCTACTTTACCTTCCAGTAAGGTAATTCAAAGAATATTGATCTCTTCTTCCACCGCCATAGATCATTTGACTCGTCGACTCTTCTTCTTGAATCATCTCATCGTCTTCCATCTCTGATCTTTTTCTTTTACTTTCCTTATCTAGAGGTCTGCCAAAATCATTCCTAAAATCTTGTAGTGTCTCATATATGTCAGCACCAGTTGTATCCTCTTGGCATTCCCTTCCTCCACTGTGTTGTCGAACCAAGCTTTTTTATATCTGTAACGATGGCCAGGCGGTAGTCTCTTTCTATTTCCCATGTAGACAAACTTGGCTGAACTTAAGCCACCTAGAAGGTGTATCCTTTCCACATACATTGAAGGCTTGTTTTCCTTCACTTTACATCCAGACAATGTTCCTAAAGCTGGATAGTCACTGATACTCCAAAGCAGCAAGGCTCTAAGTGTGAAATTCTCCTTCGCAAATGAGTCATAGACTTCAATTCCCTCAGCCCACAAATCTTTCAGATCATCTATCAATGGTGCTAAGTAGACATCTATGTTATTACCAGGAGCTGTTGGACCAGGGATCAGCAATGTCAACATTATATTCTCAGCCTTCATACACATAGTTGGAGGCGTGTTGTAGTTCACTAACAACACTGGCCATGTGCTGTGATTGGTGTTTTGCATGGAGAAAGGGTTCATCCCATCTGTAGAAATTCCAAGTCGAAGGTTCCTTGGTTCAGCAGCAAAGTCTGGCCATTTATCATTTACTTGTGCCCAAGAGATAGAATCAACGGGATGTCGCATCGTACCATCTTCAGCGGCATTGGTATAGTGCCAACGCAGATCTTCAGCCATCCTCTTTGATCTAAACATCCTCCTAAATCTATCCTTGATTGGAAAATATCGAAGGACCTTAGCTGGGATCCCAACCTTTATCTCATTGCTGTGCTTATCCTTCTCCCATCTCGAAGCTTTACATCGTGGACAGCTTTCTAGTTTCTCAAACTCCTTCCTATATAGTATGCAATCATTCTTGCAAGCATGAATATTGTCGTAGCCGAAACCAAATATCTTCAAAAATTTCTTGATTGCATCCATACTCTTCGGAAGCACATTGTCTTTGGGTAGCATGTCCTGAAGAAAAACCAACAGCTGATTGAAGTAGTTCTCAGACACACCACTTTTAACCTTGAATCTGTAGAGACCCATGATTGCTGAAACCTTCGTCTGTTTGATACAATTCGCGTACAATGGCGTTTCAGCGTCCCTTAACTGTTTCCTAAACTCAGTTTCCTCTGCTGCTTCAGCACCATCATTTGGCTCTACCCCAGTATCATTCGTCTGATTTGGACCACCTTCGTCCATGGAGAATGCTGTCTTAAACAACTCATATGCCTCCGTTTCGTCTTGAGGACCACTGTCTTCTGTAGATTCTCTTTTTTCACCATGAATACTCCAACAAGAGCTCTTATACTTCTTATCCATACCCCTAATCACTAGATGCTCTACTATTGTATCAACTAGCTGATGGCTTAAATTGCGACAGTCTCTGCACGGGCACAGCATTTTAGACAGATTACCCAATCTTCTTGCTGATGAATACACGAAATTAGTTGCTCCTTCTGAGTACTCGTGACTATTCCTACATGGTATATCAGAAAAAGAAGTTAGCTTTCTTTCAATCGGTGAATATAAGTGAGCTCGAGAGATCTTAGGTTATACCTTGGCAGCCAAATCCGCGTCTTATCCATTTGCTTTACTCCAATCGGCGAACGGAACTAAGAGTTGTTCAAATCAAAGCTCGCGAGACAGATCCAAGATCTGTTCCGAGAAGAGAATGTTTTGTTCGGAGTTGTGTTCTGGAAGCTTTGGCCGTGAAATGAGAAAAACAAATGAACGGTTCTGATCAAAGTAAGTTTGATGAATCGACGGTGTAGGATTAATCAGTCTGTGATCTTAGCGGTGGCTCTTCATTGGCTTAGAAAAAGAGCGGCTCAGATCAAAGCTCCTAGACAGATCAAGTATGCGATGCCACGTATTCAACTCGAGGTTACTCCCCATAGGCTCAAAGTATTAATTTCGTTTGAAATCAGATAATTAATATATAAAATAGATTTATAAGCAAAAAAATTAATTAAATCTTAAAATCTGAATACCAGTATTCCAATTTTTAAAAATTATTTCGTATATATATAAATTTTTAATATGAACTTTTATAAAACTCAACAATCTAGCTCATGTGTTCATAAATACTAAGACATAGTTGTATGTACAAAGGCTATAGGTTCGGGTTTTGGACAAATGAGTTTTATAAATTTTTTAACAAATGAATTTTATGAACTTAAGATCACAATATCATTTCTTATAATTAAAAAAACTTGAAATCTAGAACAATTTAGGGATTTGTTTGGGGTTTAGGGATTTGTTTGGGGTTTAGGGATTTGAATTTAGGGTTTAGGGATTTAAATTTATGGTCTTATTCTTCAATGACTACTTATGTATTCTCGTTTGGGATATTTTCTAATAAACATTTTGTTACGAAGATTATATCTTAATATTACACATAATATTGGTTTTTATGTTTGTGAACTTACACATAATATCACACATAAATATTACACATAGCTTCACACATAAGTTCAAACTAGAAATACAATTAGAGATACATTGTTCCAGTGATGCTAGATTTTTCACACCAACTTCAGTTTATCATTTGGCCATGCCACAACCAAACCTATTGCATCGAGATGCATTCAATCTCTGAATTTGGCCTCCACACCTTTGCATCACCAATCTTAGCCACTTCAACCCACACCTTACTTGCATTTGGACCCAGGGGCACAAAGTGACACAGCTCTTTCGGATCGGTTGAAGCCACTCTTCCCTCAGCTACCTTACGTCCAGTGTTGCTGCAGTCGAGGAGAATACACTTCTGCCTTGCACTTCTGGTGGAACTAGTGCTGCCTGGACTCTAAAACTCAACAAGTTCCAACATCAACCAACAGACAAACAAATCAACCAACATACAAACAAATACGAGTTTATTCATTTCAATAACATACCATTGGTTTTTCTTGCGGTTTGGTAGGTGATGCTGTTTTCGTGGCTGCAGGTTTTATAGGTGTTGCAGCTGTAGCCATGATTTCAAACTTGAGGACTGGCCATGCGATTTTCTCGTTAATTGCATCACCAATCAAAAACATCTCCGCAGTTGGCCTCCACAAATGAGCAGTATCTTTAAATACCTTCACCACTTCAATGCTCACAGCATTTGGACCCAGAGGTATATTGTTAACCATCTCTTTGGAATTAGATGAGCACAATCTTCCTTCAGCAATAACCTCCTCCTCTTAAGTAGTCCAATCATAGAGTCTGCATCTTGAGTATCACCTTCCTTGTATTGCTAAAATGTAACAAGAAATAAATTAGAGACCTATACTTATGCGAAAAACTAGATTGAAAACTTTACCATGGATACATCTTGAGATGCTTCGGATTCCTGTCCAAAAGCACTTTATTTATTGGCCAAGCTACTTTGCATCCCACAGCGTCCTCAAGAGATAACACATCTGTTGTAGGCCTCCAGAGAGAAGCTTCCGAGCTTAATGCAGACTTAACAACAACAGCCACTGCATTAGGACCAATCGGTACCGACCAATTTTGTACATCGGTTCATCGAGCAAAATTCTCCTTCACCAACAACTACATCTTCTGACTCAAACCAATCCAGTATTTGCACTCTCACTCCTTCTTTGAATCCAGCACTTGTCTCAGATGTTTCAGCCTCACCATTAGTTTTCTGTGAGAAGAGAAAATAATTATTAACTGTCATCACACCACTTAAGTAAATGAGGTGAAACGCTTACCTTCTTTCCAGCTAACTCTTGGACCATGCCCTTTAACTCTTCAATCTGACTAGCCATATCAGCAATCTTTGCGTCTCTAGATTGTAGAAATGCTAGCTTAGTAGCCGTAATCCCTCTACCAAACCCCCTTACTCGTCCAGGTTTGTCTTTTCCCAAAATCTTGGTCACAGCATCCTCCCTTTTGTTATCAGCAGCTGATGTAGAGTCCATTTGACTATCAAGTGACTGTATTTGTTCGTGATACAAACATGCATTGACTTTATAACTCAATGATTATAATCCAAGAAGATGAAACACAATATAACAAGTTCTAGAATTCTTACAATAGTCTCAGCATATTGAGGCTTCACGGTCTACCATCAGCATGAGTATGTCCTGCAATTCATACCTTACTCCTACTCACCTTTTTCGGGTCTTGACTCTTTTTTTTCTATATAAAATACATACATATATCTCAGTACACAGAATTCTAACAAGCTATTGAGTATTAATTTTACCATATCATGTGCCAAGCGAATCATTCCTTTGCGGCTCGTGGTATGAGGAATCTGATTTTTCTCAGCTCTCTGTACCTATTACTTATTTCCTACAATATAAATATGATTGTGATTAAATCTATAAGACATGAAATAAGAACATGACATATAAATATGGATACTTTACCGTGAAACTTGAGGTAGTCTTGCTCTAACCCAAGTGTTCCAAAGTTGAATGGATGGGACGTTGCTGGGTTTTAATTCTATTCTCTCAGCAACAGTCTTGCACGCATTTGTGACACTAGCCTTGACTTCCCAGCCCTCCACAAGCTTCCCAACTGCCTGAAAATAACAGCTTTCTGCCACTCTTCTTCCAAGTTAAACCTCCCCTGCATCAAAATAAGCAAAGGTCAAACATGTTTATAATTTCATATTGCGGTTCAATAAAGCATATATATATACAAACCTGAATTTCTTCCCACATTGTTGCTTTAGTCGTTGCATCAAGTCTTCCAATCAGAAAGTGTTACCGAACATGTTCCCTCACAAGAGGACCAAGAAAAGATGATAGTGTTACTGAACCAGGTCCAACATGCTCACCAAAGTCATTGAATGTGACCGCAACCTTTTCATTAGGATTTTCAGCCACTCTACGCATCTTTGTTGGTCCTCTTCTATTTTTTCTTTCACTGCATCCTCATCTAGCCGAACTCCTTCATCACTAGGAATCTCATCAACTTGAGCATTGCTAACTCCTCCATCTTCTTCCATACTGGCAGCTTCTTCTTCGTTCACTTTCTCATTGAGAACTCCATCTTCTTCCATATTGGCATCTTCTTCTTCGTTCACTTTCCCATTGAGAACTCCATCTTCTTCCATACTGGCAGCTTCTTCTTCGTTCACTTTGTCATCGAGAAGTCCATCTTCTTCTACATTGGCATCTTCTACTTCATTCTCTTTCTGTTCCTGACCAGTCAAACAAGCTTCTCCTTCTATATCAGTATCTTCTTTATCATCAGACATTTCCTTCTCAGCTTGAGCAACATCATTATCTTTCAAAACACCACCATCTTCTGGAACATCTTCTACCTCATCATCTCCCGGTGTTACATCTTCTACCTTATCATCTACGGGTGTTACATCTTCGAGGTAATCATCTTCCGGTGTTACAACTTTCTGGATTCTAGTACTTCTTCTCGTTGGCGTAAGAGGTAAATTCTTTTTTGGGGAAGCCACTTTCTTTGCTTTCTTGGATGTTCTTTTCTTGACTTGTAGTTTTGATGCAGAAGCCTTGATTACCTGAGATAGATCTTCTACCTCCAAACCTTGATTACGTCTACTCCGACGAGCACCAACTTGTCCTCCTCCTCTTGTCCTTGCCATTTCTGAAAAAGATTACAGTAAAATCAAATCGAAAGATTAAAATTGATATGCAAAATCTCAAACTTTAACAAAGTTGAAACCCAAAATCAAAAACGAAACCGAAATTCACTCACAACAAAATTGACATGCATGTTCTCACAAACTAAGAATTGAAACCCAAATCAAAATCAATACCCAAAATCACAAACTTTCACTTTAATGTTCACACATGAATCAAAATCAAAATCAAAATCAAAATCAAATCATTTTCCTTTCGTTTGTGGATACTAATGAAACGATATAATGAAGCTTCGATTCGATTCGTTTGGATGAGAACATACCAACTGAAGCTTTGATTCAATATCTCTCTCGTGATTTTCTGTTGTACGATGAAGAATCTAGGAGAAAGTGAAACCGAGGAGAAAGGGAAGAAAGTGAAGAAAGGGTTTCGAGAGATCTCTCGTGATTTAAGTACTTAGAGATATTTTCGGACTAAAATATAATACATTTTTACATATACGATAGCTCCTTTCTTTTGATATGCAATGATAAGGCGGCTCAACTTACCAAATTGACGCGGCTAAATTCTTTTCTTTTCCCGCGATTACAAACATAGCGTTTCAGTTTAATAAACGCTATTACAAAGGCCAGTGTTGGTATACAATAGCAGAGCTGCAATAAACGCTATACTACGACGCTATTAATACCCACATTTCCTGTAGTGTCAGAGGCCTTGGTCTCCTCCAAAGGGCTACCAGTGCGTCTACGAGTCGTACTTTCAAACGACACCAAGCTATGGTTTCCGATTCCTCGGATCGTCACAGCGTACGCTCTTCGGAGAGGGGTTGCCCTCAGCCAGCTGATGAACGGATCACTCCGACTAATGGTCGTTTTGTCGGTAGTGGCAGCAGAGGCGGGAACGTCGCTAAGTGTTAGGTCGTTCGAAGAACTGACATCCGTCTCTATAACGGAAGATGGTTTGGTCTCGACTAGGATGCGTCCGAGCTACAACGTAGTCACCGGGTATCCGTCCAAGACTATGGATTGGCAACGTTTCTACTTCTACGTGAAGTCGAACAGATCGGCATTCGAGGAACCGCCGAGATCTAGCTATCACGTTCTCTGGAACGCGGAGATGGGTATAGCACGCCGACCCATCAATGTTCGTTATGCGGATCCGTCTGACCTTATACTCGTTTTCTTTTTGTGCAGTTGGTCATCCTAACGTCGCCACCTATTCCGAGGATTGGAAGGAACGTGCCCGAACAATCGCGTTGTAGAGGCAGGATTGCTAGGCAAACTTTACTCGAGACAGGATCCAGAGATCGATCGATCGAATTGCCAACCGTGAGTGTCTAAATCTTTGCCTTTTGCCCTTGTCCATTTCTTTTAACCGAATAACTGACGAGCTAACGATTTTTCTTTTTCATAAAGTTGGATCTCAGAGCCGAGTCCTCACATTAAAAGTCCGGCGAGCAAGAGGCTTCCGCTTTTTTCCCGAGTAGAGCAGAAGGAGATTAACCGAGCCAGAGCGATGAAGGAGTTGCCGGATCTTAGTCGTATTATGGCTGCTCGGACGAGTGCAAAGAAAGGGGGATCTGGGGGTGAGGTGAATCCTCCTTGTCCGAGAGAAAATGCGACCATTTCTGCCGCGGGCATGCAAGCTCCAAAGGAAGGTACTTCCCAAAAGGCCGCGCCAAAGAAGAAGAAGAAGAAGCAGGACCCCGAAGCTCTGGAGGAGCATCGCGGGGAAGGGCCCTCCGAGCAAGCGCACGGGCGATGGCTCTAAGAAAGGGAAGAAGAAGAAGAGAAGGACATGGATGCGGAAACCAAAGCTCTGAGGGTCGCTGCCGAGGACCCCGAGGAGCCATCCTCCGAGGATGTCCCCCTGAAGAAGAGGAGGAAGAAGAAAGAAACTAACGCGCCCCGACCCTCGTCCGTGTGCGAGGAGGAGCTCCGGGTTCTGGTGCCCGACGTCGTATCCCAGGCTCGGACTTCGGGCGACGATGAGAACCAGACAATTGCTGCGCGGATCAGGAGCCGCGAGCGGCGGCTTCTCGAAGAGAATCCCCCGGAGGTGGCCGCCGACTGTCAGCAAATTTCGGGGAATCCGATCGATTCGCCGATTCCGGGAGAAAGGCGCGATCATCTGTCCGAGGAAAAAATTGTCTCACGTTCCTGAGGGATCTAAGACCCGCGTACCTGGGCGTCCCAGGGAAACTCCGGAGGATGGCATCAGATTCGAGTTCAACCGGGAGCTCCCCCTTTCCTTTTACCCGGCAGAATGTGGTCACTTGATCCGATCGGTCAAAGGGGGTCCCAATCCGTTGCCTCCGGTCGGAGGGCTGATCTTCGAAGAGGAGTACGGACATGCTGCCTGCTCATCCGTAAAGGTAAAAATCTACGAGTTTCATGTTGTAGTCACCTCTGATAGTGCTTTTCTTCTAACTTTTTTTGTAAATGCTGACGAGCAGACTCACGGCGACTGGAATGTCCTCGTCGTTAAGTACGACGCTGCTCTGAAGCGTGCTTGGGAGCAGGTTCTCGCGGGAGAGGAAGAGCGGGGGAGGATCGAGCTTGCGCACAAAGAAGCTCTTCAGGTCGCGATCCGGGAGAAGGAAGAGGCCGTAGCTCGGGAAAAAGCTCTCAGGAGGGAGTTTAACGAGACGAGATCTTCTGACCTTGCTGAACTGGAGCCATGTAAAGACTCGATGAAAAATCTCGAGTTCGTAGTGGACATGCTCGGAAGGAGAAGGCGGATCTTGAAAGGGCCAGGGCTGCGGAGTTGACGAAGCATTTGGAGGAAGCAAATCGGCTCCGAAAATCTCGCAAATATGAGGTTACGCATGAGAGGTTGCGCGTGCTGATCGCCATGATATCGAAGGCCGAGAAATGCTTCAACCGGATTCGCCTCCGTGAAACCCAGAGGGATGCTTACGACGAGGCTCGGTGCTTGTACAGCCAGGCCTTCGGGACGAGAGCGTGCCTTGAGCAGATCAGGGATTCGGGGGTCGAGATTCCTCCGGAAACTATTGCCGCCTTCGCCGAGCAGGAAGAGTTTTTCAGGGCGGAAGCAGCTCGCTTGGAGGTAAAGGAAATCCCGGAAGAGGACTTCCGTCTTTCTCCGTTGGTGCTGGAGTCCCAGTTCCTCGTTGAGGACGTTTGGGCGAGGGTTAACCCGTATGGATCGAACCTCGAGCTGCTTGACTCGGAAATTGCGATTGCGCTCCGAACTCCTCGCGGCGACCAGGTTCCTCGTTCCGAGAATCTCGCGAAGGAGGTTGTTCGCTCGGCCGGGTCCTCTACTCGTCGGACTGGTTCCGAGTTTGTCCTTGCAGACCAGGCTCTCCCGACCAAGGCTCCCCGGGCGGATCAGATCGAGACTCCTATGATTGTCTTGTCTGACTCCCCTTCCAAGTTCCTCAAGGCTGCCGGACTGGTGGGCTCTAGCTCCGAAGATTCCGAGACGGAGTCCGGGACTGAAGACAATGGTCCTAAGGATCAGGGGAAGGAAGGCAACTCGAATCCTCCGGTAGCTCAAGAGCCCACTACAAACATTGATGCTCCGGCTGCGACGTTTGGTCGAATCTCAGGGCCCGATCAAAGCGATAACGGAGGAAGAAAGGACTCTCCTCCGGGATGAAGATTGGAGCTCATGTAACCTTGGACTTAGCTCGGTTCTTGTTGTTGTTGTTTGTTTTTTTTTATCTTTGTGTTGGCTCGTTGAAGCCTTTGAACTACATGTATCTTTTGCCCGAGACGGGCCTTTCTGGGATATCGTCCCCTTTTGTTTTTTAAGATTTTAATGATATCATTTTGAGTATATTACGGTTGGTCGTAACAACTTAATTGTTTTCACGGTAATTTATTGCTCGTTAATTCATCCAACCAATCAAAAATAAGATTGATAAAATTGAATTAAGACAAGAATCCCAACAATATTCCGAGGAAAAGGTATTCGAGACGTTATACAGTAATCGAGAGAAATTTGGTCGGCCAACTCATAATTCTTCGATTTGCAATAAGGTTCGAAAATTTCACTCGTGAGTCGGTCAATGCTGAATACATTGGTGACCGTAGCTCGGTTTTTTCCCTCGACGTTATCTGATCAGGATCCGTCGATTGTCCGGGGGAGTGCTTATGTGCCGCTTGTGATCTAAGGGGCTAGCACTGCTGGTTTTAAAGAGAGGGATGTGGCTAGCAACTCTTTTTTTTGTTTTTGGTTGGGGCTGGACCCCGTAGAGGGGCTGCCTACGTACCTCCGAGGAGGATCAAGCCTTTCGTAGTTCATTTTGCCCGAGTAAAAGTGACGTAGGTCATTTACTCGGATGGGTAGGGGCGACGTAGGGTGCATCTACTCGGTTTTTTTTTTGTGTAAAGGCGATGTGAATAGTTGCTCGTTTCTACGAAAAGCGCGAAGGTGTATAGAGTTCCAAGCTCGTGGGACTGCTTCTCCGCGGGAAGTCTCGAGTCGATATACTCCTGGTTTCACGACTTGAGTGATTTTATATGGTCCTTCCCAATTTATTCCAAGCTTCCCTACGTTGAGCTCTTTTGTATTCTCGAAGACCTTCCAGACAAGATCGCCGAGCTCGAGGGCGGATCGGACTCTTTGTTGTAGTAGCTTTCAATCCGGTTTTGGTAGTTCTGATCCGGAGGAGAGCTTGGTTCTCTTCACGCTCATCAAGGGCATCCAACAACATCTCTTGGTTGAGTTCGACGTACTGGGGCATCTTTGCTCGGCGGAGACTCATTACATTGACCTCGGCGGGGGCCATTGCCTCCATCCCGTATGCCAGGGAGAAGGGAGTGGACTTGGTCGCTACCGGGGTTGTTCGATGCGACCAAAGGACGCCGTCGAGTTCGTCGGCCCAATGCCCTTCTTGAGATCAAGACGTTTCTTGATCCCAAATGATGATCTTGTTCGAAGATTCTGCTTGTCCGTTTCCTTGTGGGTATCTCGACGTTGATGTGCTTAGTCGGATGTCCCACTTATTACAGAAGTCCTTGAAATTTCCGGATATGAACTGAGATCCATTGTCGGTCACGATCTCGTACGATAAACCGTGACGGCAGATAATATTTTTCCATACGAAGCCGCGGACTTCCTTCTCGGTGACCTGTGCGAAGGCCTCAGCTTCGATCCACTTTGTGAAATAGTCGGTTAATACCAGCACGAAACGACGTTGGCAATAGTTCGGCATTGGTCCGATGATGTCCATTCCCCATCTCATGAACGGGTATGGGGCTGCTGAGGTTCGCAGTAATTCGGTTGGACTATGGATGCTCGGGCGTGTCGTTGGCATTTATCGCATCGCCGAGCATACGACTCACAGTCAGTATTCATCGTTGGCCAGAAGAATCCTAAATTTCGGACCTTCAAGGCGAGTGCACGACCTCCGGAGTGGTTTCCACCCGCGCCTTCGTGGGTTTCCGCCATTACCAATCTCGCCTGCTCGCCGAAAATGCACTTGAGGAGAACTTTGCTGGCCGTTACTCTGTGAAGTTCGTCGTCCATGACGACGTAGTGGGCACTGCGTCTTTTCAGCCATCTTGCCGCCTATTTATCGGCTGGGATTATGCCGTTGGTGAGGTATTGAATGAATTCGTCTCTCCAGTCGCGGGGCTGTTGATCCATCATTTCTGTATCGTCGTCAGGCACTGGTTGGAGCGTTCTCTCGGAAATCGCGGCGGCGAAGTCGGTTGCCTCAACCGAGACGTCGATGCTCGGCTTTTCAATGCGATGGATCGGGATGGTCCTTTTGACTTGATCACGGAGTTTACTTCCGAGTGCTGCTAACGTGTCGGCACATACGCTTCCCGGAACCTTTGTGAGTTCAAAGAATTCAATTCCTTAACAAGTGCCTGAACCACTCGGAGGTAAGCGTCCATTCTATCGTTTCGCGCGTCATAGTCTCCGCTAAACTGACTGGCGACGAGCTGCGAAGTCGCAGACGCACTTAGTCGGCTTTGACGCTTTTTGAGAAGCCCGGCGATGAGGGATTCTGACTCGCCGTTGTTTGACGCTGGAAACCCGAAACTGAACTACTGGCGGATGAGCTCGCTGTCGGAGATTGAGCTGAACTCCTGCGCCTGAGCCTTTGTTCGTCGAGGAGCCATCTACGTAAAATCCAGTTCAATTCGAACTTCGGTCTTGGGCTAGTTCCGCGACAGCCCACAAGGAAATCGGCAAGGACTTGAGCTTTGGCTGTTCGGCATTTGTAAGTGATGTCAAGCTCGCCAAGCTCTATTGCCCATTTGGTGAGACGGCCAGCTCTGTTTGTGTTTTGCGTAGCCTGAGCGGTAGATCGGTGAGAACTTCGATGGAGTGTGATTGGAAGTAAGGACGAAGTTTCGTGCCGACTCGACGACTGCTAAAGCCAGCTTCTAATGTCGGGTACCCGGTTTCTGGTCCGTCATCCGTCTGCTCATGTAGAAAACAGGTCTTTGCTCTCGGTCTTCCTTGATCAACACGCTGCTAACTGCAGCGGATGATACTGCGATGTAGAGGGAAAGGCATCGCCTACGTCTGGTTTCGCCAGAACAGAGGGAGTCGTTAAGTAATGCTTGAGTTGACTGAAGGCCTCTTCGCATTTGTCGTCCCACAGGAACTTCTTGTTTCCTCTGAGGAGATCGTAAAAAGGAAGACACTTGTCCGCCGATCGAAATGAAACGGTTGAGGCGGCGATCCTGCCGGTCAGGCGCTGGATTTCTCGACAGTTTTTTGGACTGGGGAGGTCGAGGACGGCTGAGATTTGCTTCGGATTTGCTTCAATTCCCCTCTGCGTTACTATGTAGCCGAGGAACTCTCCGGACGAGACGCCGAAAGTGCATTTCGCCGGATTGAGCTTCATCTTGTATGTGTTGAGAATATCAAAACATTCCCGTAGGTGTGCTGGGTGGTCGTCGCCGAGTGACTTGACCAGCATGTCATCAATGTAGACTTCCATCGTTTTTCCGAGTTACCTGGCGAACATGCGATTGACCAGTCGCTGGTACGTTGCTCCGGCGTTCTTTAGTCCGAAGGGCATCACCTTATAGCAGTATGTTCCTCGATCAGTAATGAACGAGGTCTTTTCTCGGTCATCGGGATGCATCATTATCTGATTGTATCCCGAGAAGGCGTCCATAAAGGAGAGCATCTCGTTGCCAGCGGTTGATTCGACGAGTCGGTCAATGTTCAGCAGCGGGTAGCTGTCTTTCGGACAGGTTTTGTTGAGATCGGTAAAGTCGAGGCACGTGCGCCATTTACCGTTCTTCTTCTTGACGACTACAGGGTTGGCGAGCCACTCCGGGTATCGGACTTCCGCAATCGATCCTGCGCTGAGTAGCCGCTCGACTTCCTCGACGACTGCCTTGGATCTCTCGGGACCCAACTTTCGCCTTTTTTGTCGAATAGGCTTAATGTTCGGGTCTACATTTAGCTCGTGGGTCGTTATAGAAATGTCGATTCCCAGCATGTCGGACATTGACCATGCGAAGGTGGAAAGATTCTGCTTCAGGAAATCTATGATCTTGTGTTGCATCTCGTCTGACAGATAAGCGCCTACCCTTAACACTTTGCTCGGGTCAGCCTCGTCAACTGGCACCTCTAGTACTTCTTCCTTTTGGGGGCAGACTTTTCTTATTGGAGGTGACACCGAGTTGACGTGTGACCGCGACCTTTGCAGGTTGATTGTGGCGACCAGGAGATCTCGGGCTGCTTGTTGGTCTCCTCTTATTGTTTTGACGGTGCCGTCGATCCCCGGAAATTTCACGCATTGGTGGTAAGTAGAGGCGACTGCTCGCATGGAATACAACCAGGGGGTGTCAAGTAATACGTGGTAAGGGGCTTTGGTGCTGACTACCGAGAATTTGACCATCCGAGTTACTCCCTCTGCTTGCACTGAGAGACGGATCGTTCCGAGAGTCACCTCGGAGGAGCCGTTAAAGCCTGTGAGTGTTCTGGAGGATGGTTTCACGTCCTTGAGAACGATACCCATTTTCACAAGGGTCTCGCGGAAAATGATATCAACCGAGCTGCCGGTATCGATTAGTACTTTGGTAACGTCGTACTTGTCAATAGCCACGACAACTAGGAGCGGATCGTTATGGGGGAGGTTGACACCGAGTAAATCATCGGATGAGAAGGAGATCGGGGGATCGCTAGGAGGTTTCTGCGGCCAACGCTGTGATGTGCCTGCTTGGCGGCGATGATCCTTGACGGATCGTACTGAATCCCCGCAAGGTGGCGATCCTCCCATGATCACGTTGATTCGTGGTCTGATGCTAGCTTGTTTCTTGAGGAGAAGAGCTCGGAGATCATTGCTCTCCGTCGGTTGGTCGGACTTCTTACGGTCGGACTTCTTACGGTCGAGCTTCGCGCGCAAGTCGCCTATGCGGGCGTTGAGTTGTTCTCGCAAGTCGGTGACTGAGGTGCCGTCTTGGGATGTATGCTTAGATCTCTTGGCGTTTAATTTCGATCTGAGGTCGGATGGCCCGGGAGATTCACCGATACTTGGAGTGGTCTTTCTCTTGAGGAGCGTACGCAAATCCAACGATTCGGGAGCTTCCTCAAGTTCACCTTCCTCGTCGGACGAAGACTCGGGTTGGGCACAGATAACCTCAATCTTTGCCTGAGATAACCTCAATCTTTGCCTGACTGCAGGCTGGTCTTCGTCTGGTGAAGCGTCTTCATCGTCTTGCTGTTGAGGTGCTTGTTCGGCGTCCTTCGGCTTTGGATTGTCCTGCCGGGGTTTCCCTTGGTTCTTCCTTTGATTTTTCCTGTCTTTGTTCCTGCTCGAACTAGCTTCATTTTTCGGTTTTGGGGCAGGGATCTTGAGCTCGCCACTTTCTATCGAGGAGAGGAACTGTGCAAAAAGCGTTTTGCACTCCGAAGTGTCGTGACCCTTGACGCCGTGGAGCTTGCATGACTTGGTGAGACCCTAGGGGGTTCGAGATGATCCTGCTACGGAATCGACTTGGGCGGTTGCGGTGGCTGAAGTTGCTTGGGGCGACTCATTCGGTGGGTATGTTTCTCGGTGAAAGGTGTTCCACTTTTTCCCGTTCTCATCGACGACATAGAGGAGGCCATTCTTTCGGTTGTTTTTGTCTATGGCAGCATGCTGACGAGGCTCGACGTGAGCATTGGCGGCATTTTTAGGCGCCGACTGCTTTGCCTGGTTGTGCTTACTGAGGATGGCCTTTGTATCTTCTTCCATGCGGATGAAGTTGTGAGACCGAGCAATGACGTCTTGCAGGGACAAGGTAGGACTTCGGTAGAGATCCTCCCGGAACTTGCAATCTACCAATAGAGTGTTCATCAAGGCGTCGATGGAAATGTTGTCGGGAATGTTGATTCTCGACACAACTGACTTGAAACGCTCCATGTAGTCGCGGAGACTTTGATCCTTTGTCTGCTTGAGGTTCCATAGGCTGGAGGCTGTTGTTTCACGCTTGGTGAACATAATGTAGGTTTTGAGAAAAGCCGAGGAAAGCCCTTTAAAGCTGCTGATCGAGTCTTCGTCGAGCCCGGAGAACCAATTTAGAGCTTGTTCGTTCAACGTCTCGACGAATAGCTGGCAGTAGCCGGCATCCCGTTCTTCCGGGGAAAGGCGAGCTCTTGCCATAGCAATGTTGAAGGCTGTCAAATGCTCGACGGGGTCTCCTCCTGGCTTGTAGTCGGGTAAACGCAGCTTGTCCATCTTCCGGAGTTTAACCTTGGTTAGCTCCTTAGTAAAAGGCGTGCGCGAAGTAGAGGCGATGACACTATCGATCTCAGGAGCTGCGCTGGTTGCCTGGTGGATCCTTGAACTCATCTGCTGGAAGTTTAGTTTGAGCTCGGCGAGCTCACGGATAGTCGTCGGATCGGACGCTATCGGGAGGGTGCCGGCTGCTAGGGTTCCGATTTGCTCGACTTCGTTCATTACTACGCCGTCCGCCGGGGTTGGAGGGTTTGTATTGAAGAGGTAACGGCGAAGTGGCTGGGAGTTGCTAGCTGGTGCGTTAAGAGCGGCGACGATGGCAGCGAGCTGATCATTCGTCGTCTTCTGGACTTCTTCCTGATGAGCGAGTCGGGCCATGACCGAACTCATGAACTCCGACGCGAGAAACGGGACGGGGAGGAGTGAGTTCCGGACCCCCTCCTGAGGTACTAGGGTTCGTACCTTCGGTCGTCATATCGGTCTAGAAACACTAAATCTGTTCGGCCCCACGGTGGGCGCCAATTGTTTAGGGTGAGTTTGGTCTCGGATGAAGTAAACAATACTTAAAGTGGGTCGAACAGAGGCGTTTATTAGATTTCGAGATGAGGTTACAAAGGTGGAGAAATTAAATAAAAAGCCGGAGCTCGGAGAGCTTTAAACCGGAAAAGTACAAACAACGGAGAGATGGTTGTACGGATACTAAACCCTAATCTCGTCGTTCTGCTTGTGTAGCCTGGTCCAGATGCCTTTCTCCTTTGCTTCCTTCTCCTTTTATAGCCTCTGTTCGGATGGGACTTGACCTAGTGTCCGCTCCAATTGATTGGGCCTTTGCCGGCCTGTCGGGTTTGACTAGATCTCGTCCCGAGCTGTTTAGCCGGTTACTTCTCGTCCGTCTGTTGCTCGGCTAAAATTAGTCTGCAGCCGAGCCGAAGATGTCGAGCTCCGGCTTCTCGGCTGTGAACCGCTCAACTGCTTAGTTGGGCCTTTTGTTCGATGGATTTTGTGGATGGGTACAATCCATCCTCAACACTAAGGATGTTGTAGTTATCGAGCCCGATCTCAGCTCCGTTTAGAATCCCCAAACATACGCTTCCTTCTTCCTGAAAAATAAAACAAAAAGAATAACACAAACTCTTAGTCTCATTAGAGGCCACCATGGACCTTTTTATATGTAATATACAGGTCATATGTGAAAGTACTCACAGTGATAATGAGATATGACTCAAGTGGAACCTGAAACAGCTGAGCTTTCTTTTGACTCCCAAATCTTAAAGTAATGGTCTTGAAGTATTTCTTCACATCATATACTGATTTCAAAGGCTTTTTGTCTTTCCAACAGACCCGTAAGCTTTTATCTTCTTTTGTCTCCATCAAAGCCTTTCCCTTCAAATCTCTACGTATCTACAAGATATGGTTATAAATACGTGGTTAAACACTAAACAGGTGAAGCTAATCTTTTTTCAGAGAAGAAACTGTCTCTTACATGACCAAGAATCGCTTGGTATGCTTCGGCATTGAAGAAAGTGTACGAGCTTCCACTATCGAAAATGAAGTCAAGGCCTTCGACGCTTGTGGTCTTGTCGTTAAAGAGAAGCTCTGCTGGTCCAGCCATGTAGTGTTTACTAAAGAAACACAGAACAGTGAGTTTTCAGCTTTGGCAACTATAAAGAAGACAAAAGAAGATGATGCTCACCTAGTTGACTTAAGAGCCAAAGAAGTCCACGTAACTCCAGAAGAAGGAACAAGCTCATCTCCAATAGAGAGAAAGCCTTTACCATTATTATGACTTAAGCAATGCACAATCACATTCTTGGTTATCCCCAAGTCACTAAGCTGTGATGAGATGCTTACTTGGCCTCCGCCAAGGCCAAGCATGCCAGCTGTTGGAGGAGCAGGGTGTGGACCACGGCTCTGCTGATCATACCCACAACTGAAAAAAGAGAAACAACTCATTCAAACAAGCTAGATCACCAACTTTATGAATTCAAATGGGTGTGGAAAAAGCTAAACCCAAATGTCAAATGGGGATGCCTAGTGGATCCATTTTCAAGTCTCAGAGGGAACACATCAGTAACGAGAGCACCAAGAGACGATGCATGATCTGAATATCCAATTTCATAGTCACACTGATCCTGAGGGTCGAGACAAGGTCTTCTCTGGGGAAGGTCTAGGCCAGAACACAACATGTGCGAACAAGGTAAAGTGTTGCATTTGGGTTTGTACTGACTATCACGAGGCTGCAAAGAGATAGATAGATATGATGAAAATGACATTTCATTACTATGTAACACACACACACTAAAAGCAAATTAAAGTTATACCTTTGTGCAACCTTTGCAGGGTGCATCACATTGAACCCATGTGAGATCACTGCCAGTGTCAATGTCCAAGTCAAAGACCTTAGGTGGGTTTCCTATGTTAAGCAACACATAATAGTACCTGAAATAAAAACCATACTCGAAAAAGATTAACGTCAACAGAGTCAAGAATTCACATTAGAAGTGTACTCTCGTCAAGCATTGAACAGATTACAAGTGAAGAAGCAACAAAGTATCGCCGAGAAGATCAAACTCTCAAATGGGCAACTAGAAAGTACCGAGAAAACGAGGGAATCAAACGAAAGAGATAGAATTTAGCAGAGAGGTTTAAGTTACCCAAGAGGATAAACGTTCCCGGAGACAGGAAAGACGACGGAGGAGGCATGTAGATGATTCATTAACTTCACATGTCCTTTGGGCGAGTCTTTGGTAGCAGCTTCAGAAGGTTGAACGCGAGAAGAGAAGAAGAAAACATAGAAGAAGAAGAAGTAAACGCATGGAAAGAACTTTCTCGTCTTCTTTTTGAGATTCATCGTTTCTTTTTCTCCAATAAAGCAAAGACCAAAGCCCAAGAAAAGAAAGTTGGAGCGGAGAAGTTGACACCAGGCAACAGAAAAAGGAGGCTTCTTCTCGAAGATTTGCTGCTTCCTGATTTTATTTATAGAGAGAGGCGTGTTTAGACCACGCGGGAACTACGAATGATTTAAAGGCCGAGAGTTTGATCCTCTCAATATGCTCGGCCCATCATTCTTCTTTACTAGGCATTTTTTTTTCTTTTTGTTCCTCTAAATTTTGAATAGATTAAAAATGTTACATGAATGAATTCAGATAAAAATAAAAATTAATGGAAGGTAAAAGAGTGGAAGCTCACTGAAGGTTCATTAATAATTTTTTAGATTTCAAATTTCAGAGAATTGATCTATTAATATTATACAGATCAATGAAAGAAAATTTACATGAAATAATCAATATAAATTGGTTATGAGTTATTTTCTTAAATGATTCAATATGGTGTAAGTAAAAAGTAAAAAATTTAGACATAAATTTTCATAAAACTTGTAGAATTGTATGATTGTTTATGTAATAATTTTTAACAATAAATTAATGTTAAAAATTTAATTGTTGTTTGAAAAATGAAGTTTCAGACTGAAACTTCATTTTTCACCATATTAATTATTGTTTGAAACAACAGAGAGTGCTTTACAGCACTGTGCTTGTTAAGATGGAAAAGTCATCCACAAACATTGAACTCCCGGATCCAGAAGATCACGTCCTAGCAACGTATAGGGTTCTATCACTTATCCAAGAGATAGTCTTACATATAGAGTATCTAAAAGGACAAGTTTGAATTCAAAAGAGGAAGTAGTGATACATATTAGAGTAACAGAAAGTCTTCTAAAAGACTTATCATGATAGGGATAGAAGAGAATAATTCACATCATCACCTATCCAGAAATATCTTCCACATGAAATGTTTTGCACATGGGAAGTTAGCACATGTAATGTAAGGAGAGCACAACCTTAATAGGGTGGGAAGGTGAGTGTTGAGAATTATAAATAAGAGAGTGAGGATTGTATGAAAGGCTGAGTAACATATCAAAAAATAAAATGATATAGAGAGGTGAGGATTGTAGTTAGAAAGAAAGAGTATGTTATTGTTGTCTTTTTTAAAAAAAAAAAAACAGTCTTTCACTCAATAGGAACTCATTTCATCTTGTTTACCAGGATTTGATACCCAAAACGTATCACAAACCTGAATTAGTCACAAAGCAAAAGCATGGATGTGGTAGCGACGCTTTATACAAAAATGTCCAAAAACGATGGAACTATAAAATGCCAAACATAAAGAAACATCCAAATGAACATTGGAAATGATGGAGAGGAAAGTCTATTTTCGCCGCCTGATGTCTCTTTTCCTCCGCCTGATTCCCTTTCCATTAAGCCAAAATATGTTAACATGTCAAATGGTATAGTATTATTAACCTGTTACCTATACAAATCAGAGGGATATTATACATATATTGCACTAGTACCTCAATTTTGCAGGGGAAATGCAGAGATTTGGTTGACGAACAATATATATCTGATCACCATAGCTGTCGTCTTTAAAGACATCCTGATTCCTATGCCATGTCCACAAGGCGTGCGTTGAATTCATGACCTGTATCAACAGGACTCTAAGGCTTAGCTCTATAAACAGCAACGAAGAGCAGATATATAAAGCTGATGAATATACCTCTAGGATTCCATGGCCGAAGCTGCTCTCTCTGAAGGCACTCCAATCAGGCTGTCTGTCCCAGCAAAACTTGCCTTTGGCAGGGCCGGAAGTAAAGTTTAGAGGGCATGATCCTCCAATCTCGGGGACGTTGTCTCCAGGGGAAGGACACTTCCCAGGGTCATCTGCAAAGTCCACGTCAACTTTCTCTATGTTTCCACCGTCTCCGATTGTTATGTAAACAGCCCCACATGGGTCTAGCGTGTAGTTGTATATTCGGTTCATCCTCTCGTATGCATGTACCTTCAGTTACGGCAAACGCCAGTTTTAGTCAAAAGCATATAAAAATCTCTGTTTCACCGAGAGAATTTGGGAACTAACATGTCCTGCAAAAATGATGTCCACGCGGTGTTGGTAAAGAAGCTCTTCCATTTCCTGCCTCATGCATTCAAACTCCTGGTAGTGTGAGGAGTAGCTGTTGTACCAAGGTGGATGCATTGTTGCGACCAGCCAAGGTGTTACTGAGCGATCAACTTTAGACAAGTCTTCCTTTAGCCATGCATATTGTGCTCCTAAGATAAAACACATAATCATTCACTGAAATAAAATTTAAACGAAGTAGGAATATAGCATACCAGTCTGATTGTAATCAACATATGCACCCAACATAACAAAATGCACTCCTCCAGCATCAAAAGAATAGTAGAAGTTGCTGTTGGAGCCACTCTCGCTAGCAGGAACTGCAAACCTTTCAGAGTATGACTTAAAGGTGACCCCGGAAGCTTGAGGCTCAATCTCATGGTTGCCTTCAATGACCATCGTCGGGACCTTGGAGGTCAGTGGCTCCATGAACCTGCAGAGAGTTGTTTAGAGTCCAACTTGTTAACCACGTATAGTAAGGTTATTTACCTTCCCCAGGCATCCCAGCGAGGTTGATAAGTCTCCCTAATAGGTGCATCCGGAAAGGAACATGAGAAGCAGGAAGCTCCTTTGCCACCAGTTGTACGGTACTGGTTTGCATATGTTAAGTCCCCAACAATTACAACCAGTGAAGGGTCGTTATCCATCAAATGGTCAATGGTGGTGGTTGTGTTGCTAGTAAGACCTAAATCCCCAACAAAGGCAATTCGATGAGGGTAAGAGTCTTTGCTTGGAAGTGGCAAAGTCTCAAAAGAAATCTCCTCGCTCATTGCAGGAACAGAGCTGTCTCCACACCTGTAATAGTACTTGGTTTCTGGCTCAAGACCTACAAAAATACTATAAATCAATCTGCACTGCAACCAGTACTTCTCTCAACTCTTATAAAGCAATGTAAGGCCAAAGTTCTTCTCTCGTTATTACCGTCAATAAGGACATGGTGTATGATGCCTGATGTGTAGTTAAGGAGGCCATCAAAGGGATACAACTGGCTGTAAACTGTTGCATTTCCTTTCTTCTTTAGCGGATACTTGCCTTTCTCCTTCCCATACCAAACCTCACTTGAAACCAATGTAGCATCAAGCGGTTTCACATCTTTTCCAACCACAGCATCACCTGAAGAAAGATATGAACAAAACTGAGGAGACACATAGGATTCAAGAGACAAATTCAAACCCTGTATGTTTTAGATACTCATGTGATTCCCAAAACAAGGTAACATTAAGCCAAAAGGATCATACTTTATTCTAACCATCACTGTTCAAATATAGTTAGTAGTCCAGAGACAAAATCAAATTCTATACGCTTTAGATAATGAATTGAATAAATATATGTAACACTTGTATGATTTCCCTAAACAAGTAATATATAATCAAAATCGAATTTGAGTGAACTGAATTATAAAAGAAAATAAGAAATTTACCGGTGACCCAAGAAACCCAGATGGAGGATGGAGTAGAAAGAGCTAGAGCAATCTGTTCTGGGAGATCGGAGCTTACATTTCTCTTCCTCAGCCTCGGATGATCGATGGGCAAGTCGTCACTACCTCGGCGAAGAGACGGGTCGAATCGGCGTGTCAATGGCTTGAACGGGCCGTCTAAAGTTGTCGGGATCGATTCGCCGGCGGCGAGCAACAACGGGAACGTGGTCACAGCGATCAAGATTAGTAAAGGTGTGGGGATGATGAATGATGTTGCGGGAGGCATGATTAGCTAAGTCCACGGGTTGTCTCTTTCGTTCCAGTTCGGTCTACATGCGTGTGTTAGAGATAGTTTCTGACGGTATCGAGTATTGACCAACGAGGCAACAACTACGGAGAAGTTTAGATGTTTCAAAATATTAGATGTTCTGATATTTTACTTTTAAGTAATTTTAGTTGCTGGCAAAAAAGAAAAAAAAGGTATTTTTAGCTATATTAAAAATTGGTTAATCAATAATAATTTGTTACATTGTTTATGATTAGTTAATTTATATTTAATTTATATCATTTAATCATATTATCTTCTAAAAAATAAGTTTCTTAATTCTTGTGTATTCAAGTAAAACATCTTATATTATGGAACATAGAGAGTAACTATTAACTACTAATCCTAGCATCGATATAATAATTTTAAATGTAATATATTTTTATTTTTAAAATATAATAATTTATATTGGACATTACTATTTTAATATTTTAACTTCTATGGTTTGAAAAAAAGTTTATAAATGTATTTTTGTAATCTTATTTCTTTTGATTTGGTTTAACTATTTCAGTCTGATTTTATTTAAATTTTGATAAGGTTAAAATTATATTTATAAAATATTTTTATTATGTTATATCAAATTTAATAATTATTTATTTTGAATATATTTCTTATCATCTAATTATAAATATATAAATTCTAATAAATTTTAGATTTTGTTTTTTAGTTAAGTATGTTAAATTGAGAAAAAAATTTGTTAAAATTAACCTAATGAACAGTTAAAATTAACCTAATGAACAGATAAAATTAAATTAAAATTAATCATTTAATTATCAAAAAATATAATTTATTGGTAATGATTTAGTTTTTTATTTGTTGATGACGCTTACAACTAATTTTGGGTATATATTTCTACAAATATGATATATAAATTGATGTAAAAATTATATTTATAGTTATATTTAGCTTATTTTTATTTATGTGATATATATATATATATGTGTGTATATATTGATTTATGAGTTATTAATATATTTTAATACTCTTATCCAAAATAAATATTTATAAAAAAAAAATTTACACTAATGATATGATACGAAAGTTAATAGTCATTACCATATCTTTTTAAAAAAAACATTACAATGAAATATAATTTTGATAAGGAAATTTGTATATGTCGCAATTAGTTGGTGTCATGTTATATTTTTCCTAAGCCATGACATTCTTTTGTTGAGTATTTACTAAATTATTTGCAGAATTAACATTTTTATGATATTTAATTATATAATAATAAGATTTTAAACTCCTTAATAAAATGTTAAATGTAAACTATACAATAAATAATATTACATATAATTTGATATATAATACTATAAAATGTTAATACACTATTATAAAATAATTTAAAAATAAACTAAATAGTTATAATATGAATTGGAGAGTTTTAATAAATTTTATTATATTTAATATTTTAAAATATTTTAATATTTATGTTATTATTAGTCTGTGTTATTTATTAATTTTGATCTACATATTTTATATTTAATTATCACACATAATTTATCGGGAATTTATCATTTCTACATTTTCATTTTTAGTTTTTTTTTTCTAAATCATTCTTATTATTTTTCAGTGATTAAACCATATTTGCCAAAGAAGATTATATGTTTTCTTGCGTAATGTGTAAAAGATAAGTTAAAAACAATTATATAAATTGAAAGTTTGACGTGAAAATTTTCTTAAAATTATCTTGTAGTTATATTATTTGAAATTTCTTTATAATAATATAGTTGATTTACATATATTGTATATACCCAACTGTTATTATTTAAGATTTTTTTGTTTTTTTAATTAGAAAAAGATTTATCACTAAAATTTTTCACGTAATAGTTGAAGAGTGCTATGTCATATTTTTATTCAGTCATGTTATATTCTTATTATAAATAGAATGTTATGATGACACATAATCAATTTTGAAAAAAAATTAAAACACAGAGAATATTTAAAATTTTATTGACTTTGATTATCACGCAACACCAACATCATTAATTCCTTTGTACAAGTAAAACAGTAATCATTATTTCACACATTTATATCCAAAGTTAAATTACAGTTTTACACTATATAATGTTATCTAATCTATCAAGATAATAATGATTCGATTAGGGAGACCCAGCCGAAGTTAGTGAGAGTAAATAACATCCGATGATGCATACATGTAAATATCGATCGCTCGATTTTAAATAATTGTTATCATTAGTTAAGAATATGCACATGCGACATGAGGGCATCTCCAACCCTATTCCATTTTCTACTTCAAACATCATTTTGGAGTAAAATCTTCTCCAACTCCACTCCATTTTCAACTCCAAAATGGACTAATGACTAGGTTACTCCATTTATGGAGTAATCTTACATATTACTCCATTTTGGAGTTGAACTTTTTATATTTATGAAATGGTCCTTTAAATTTTTAATGTTTTTATTTCTTACTTAAATAATATTTTAATGTTAAAAATGATACAATAACATGAAAAACAAGATAATCCATTATTTAATAATTTTAGATAAAAATGCATAATATTATTAAAAAACATAAATAAAAAATAAAAATAACATAAAACAAATGATTTTAATAATCCGGAAAATCGTTTCCGGATCCGCTAAGACCGATAAAGTATTGCCTAGGGCTGGACAAATAAACCGAACCCGAAAATCCGAACCGAACCCGATCCGATAAAACTGAACCCGAACCGATCCGAACCCGACATAAATACCGAATGGATCTAGTTTTATGGTATTTCGGGTTATGGGTATTATCCGAACCGAACCCGAACTTAAATGGATATCCGATAGAACCCGAAATATTCAAAATTTCAATACTTTTACCAAACATGATCTTTAATATACATCCAAAATATATTAAGATATTACTAAACATCTAAAATAATTATCTATCACATGAAGGTTAGTGATTATATTATACGAAGGTTGATGGTTAAAGATGACCGTTGAAGCTTGAAGTTTTTAGATTTTAGTTTTGTTTCAATTGAATAATGTTTTTCATTTCATGAGAATTTAATTTTCGTTTTAAACTTTTATTTATTTGATTTTCTTTCTATAAATAACTATGTTTACTTTTCGTTTGATTTTGAATGATCATGTTTGATGTTCTTTTCTTATTTTTGAATCGATTTTACTTATGTTTTGGTTATAAAATAGGTACAAATCATGTACTTTTAAACCGAAAACCCGATTTTAGTCATGTTTTGGTTACAAAGTAGGTACAAATCAGGTATTTTTAAACTGAAGAACCGATTGGGACCCGAACCCGAAAGTACATCGGATTATACCGGTTCTTTGAAGATTTACTAACCCCAACCCGAACCCGATAGAATCCGAACCGATCCCGAACCGAATTTTCATATAATCCGAATGGGGCTGATTTTGTCAAACCCGAAAAACCGAAATCCGATTGGATAAAACCGAAACCCGATTGGGATCCCGAATGCCCAGGCCTAGTATTGCCCAGGCAAAGAAGACTGAGAAAGAGCTTGTTGATCGTGTGACTTAGCATTTTTCTTTGATGTTATTAGCACTTGCTGAGCTTGAATATACACATGGACATTTGGATCTTGTATGTAACTCAAATCACAAAATAAAACTTGTTTTTCTTCTTTCCATGCATGATTTTGTTTTTGAATCTCCATATGAGCGTGAACTCGATGCACCAATTGAATTTGGAAGAGAAACTCTACCTCCAAATATCAAAATTGCAGAAGATGAAAATGTCTAATTTCAAAATTTTCTTGCTCGATTTAGGAATATCAAAGATAAAGAAGCTTATTTTTCATTACGAAATACATTAGTTGATCATTTGTGGAAAAAATATTTGAATGCTCATTATTAAACCAATTTATATATTGTCTTTTATTTTATGTTTATGATTTCTGTATTTTTTTAATAATAAAATTTTAATTCAAATAGATTATGTTATAATTGGTATAGAGCTGGGAAAATTAATTGGGGTTAATTGGTAATTTTTTAAAAGTATAAGGTGTTGAACTTAAAAAAAATATTATTTTTTGAAGTAAAAAATGGAGTAATACATTGGAGTAAAACCCTACTGCATTTTGGAGTTGCACCATTTTGAAGTAAATTATGGAGTAATACATTGGAGATGCTCTGAGGCGGTTACAGTAGTTAAGAGAGTTTGGTTACGGCGTTAGAATTAAGAGACTAAACGGTAACCAGTAAAAGTAAAAACACTGATGGTGAAAAACTGCAAAATGGCGAAAACGTTAATAGTTTAACCTGAGCTAAAAAGACAAAAAAAAAATAGCAAACTAAGTAGCGGTGTATATCAACTACGGCAACGTTAACGTTTCATATTTGCGTATATATAACGAAGACGGGTTACCTTGGAGCTTGTGCACTAATCCGTCACTCGTGTCCTGCTTTTCTACCTTCTCTCTCCTCTTGCCGCTTTTTTTCCGAGAAAAAAGGCCCTAGAGAGAAGAAAGAAACTTCTTTAATGGCGTTCTTCTCAAAAATTGACCTCTGTTTGCTTGGCCGTCCTCGTCCTCTTAGCTCTCACCGCAACGATTTTCCGGAAGCTTGAAATCCCTAGCTCCAGGTCTCTCTCTCTGTAACTTTTCGTCGCCATGATTACGCAAACCTCCGCGGATATAGCTCGCTTTTTTCCGCTTTTTGTTCTTCTGCATTGTTTCTAAGTATGGTCCTGTTCGTTTCGAGGTCGCCAGCGTCAGCGACCAGAGTCTGCGACTAGCGACTGCGACTAGCGACTGCGACTTGATGTCGCTGTATGTTGTTCGTTTGCAAGTCGTGCGACTGATCGCAGCGTTTGTCGCTGGACTGTTCGTTTGCAAGTCGTGCGACTGATCGCGGCGTTTGTCGCTGGACTGTTCGTCTGCAAGTCGTGCGACTGATCGCTGTGACCATTTGCTTCTTTTAAAACCATTTCATTTATAAAAATTTCGTTTCTGATTATTTAATTTTTAATAAACATTTAGAAAATATCATTAAAATAAAAACTGTAATAATAAACTAAATTAAGGATAAATAAAGTTTTAAAAACCAAAATTCAAATGTTACAAACCAATAAACAAAAATCAATACAAAACCAACTCAAATAAACTAATAAGGTAACCGATATCTGTTGCTCAGCTCGCTAGTGATCTGATCACGTAGACCTTCCATGGCTCTATCACCAGTTGGCTCATATGAAATATGTCCACCATCATCATCACCACTGTTACTACCATCAGCATCCTCATCTTCATCTATTTCTTCTTCATCATTATCACCATGCGTATGATATTCTTCTCTTTCTCTGCCAACGCACAAAATCATTATCTTCTCGATGTGAATCACGTATGAAGTTGTGTGAAGCCATCGTTGTCGTTACTAGCTTCATCCATTTGATCAAACCATATTTTGGATGCCCACAGTCAAGAATTCTCCATTTTGCTTTCCACACTCCAAATGTCCGCTCAATTACTGATCGCAAGCCTGAATGTCTCCGGTTGAACACCTCTCAAGTGTTCGTTGGTGGTCCTCCTCTGTTGAACTGATCGAGATGATACCGAACTCTACGATACGGACCAAGATACCCTTTTCTTGTGGGATATCCAGCATCAACCAAATAATACTTTCCATTTGGCGGATGTGGAAAAACTGACTCATTCCTCGCACAATAAGTCAATACCTTTGTGTCATGGGCTCTACCCGGTACACCCACATAAGCATATATGAACTTCATATCAAAGTTACATATAGCAAGGACATTCATCGTCGGCACCTGTTTTCTACCCCTGTATGCTTCTGCATTTTGCTTAGGAGGCCGAACTGAGATATGAGTTCCATCCAATGCTCCAATACAATCTTTAAAAAATGGCCAGTATCGATCATCATTTCTCAAAGCAGGACATACTCTTCTGAACTCACCATCTTCTGGTTTTAGTGCATCTGCAGCAAATTTCAAGAGAGCACTCAAAACCTCACCAAGTTTCCTTTTGACTGTATCCAACGAACGCTGATATGTTTGTGCAATAACCCGTACTATCTTATCTTGACCCACCACTTCAAGGAACATTGCAACCGCTTCTTCAATATAGACATTGTTAGTCTCTTTTAATCCATATCTCATTGCTAACATCTTACACAAATCTTGGAATGTCCTCTGATTCATGCAAAGAATATCATAACACTGTTGATCTGGCCCGTGTATAAGCTGCTGAACATGATGCCATCCAGCACCTCGATCTGTTCTGTGAAGCAATCTCTCTGGCTTAAGCACATCAACTTCCTGATCTTCCTCATACTCATCATCATCATCATCATCATCATCATCATCCAAGTACCACCTAACCATCTGCAAAGCATTAAAATCACATATATAAATGAGTTGCTTAAAATCACTGTAATATTAGCAATAATCTAATATGAGCAATAATCTAATATGAGCATAATATGAAAACAAAAGTCATAAGTATGTTTAAAAAAGACACTGTAATATTAAAACATTGTAATCTAAGTCATAACAAAAGAAAAACAGAAACTATTCATTCCCTTAAAACAAATACTACAATCTGAGTCATAACAAAAGAAATGAACCAAAAGTCATAAGTTTAAAAGAAACACTACAATCTGAGTCATTAAAACATTCTTATCATCATACTGAAACAGACACTAAATTCCTTCATAGATCTTAACTCCTATCATATTCTCAAGATAGCTAATCTTATTATCATCACTAGAGAAAGACATAAAAGCCATTCTGTTTGCTTCAACAGCTTTGAGATGGTTAACTGCTGCAATGTGAAATGGTGACCACATTATCACTCCAGGCAGCTTATTAAGTATCTCCAACACAGAGTCTACACGGAATTTGCGATCCTGCTGCATCACCACACGATCCTCTGCCATTATCTCTACCATCTTTTCAGCTATCTTATTTTTTTCAGCCAGAATTGCATTCCGTACAGCATAAGGCTCCTGATCAAATTCCTTACGCTTTCTTTTTGACGTTGAACATCCAGCTCTTCTTGTTCCTTCTCTTGGTGCTGGCATACCAGTGTCAACTGAATCAGACTCGTCATCCTTCTCTGCATCTCCTCTAGAATCTAAACTAGCTTCTCCTTGCTGAGCACACCATCCTTCTGCTCCAGTTACAGTAACAGCACCAAACTCTGCTTCAAACACATCCATGTTTGAAGGCACTTTGGTCTTATATTTTCTTGCACCTTGCCATTCCTGTTTAAGAAAAAAAATAAGTATATTTAAAACATACAGTATTTTTTCAAGTTAATACTGGCATTATTAATTCAATGTCTAATATTTTCATTGTAAACACCACTCTAAGCAGAAAGGGAACTCTAATACTGACAAAAAAAATACTGAGAAATAACTGTTTCACTCTAAACACCACTCTAAGCAGAAAGAAAACTCTAATACTGACATTATTTAAAGCACTGAAGACTAAAAGAAAGTTACTTACCACAATGCGTTGATCCCACCATTCATCCGACATCTCCAACCTTCCAATAGCATCATAGACAAGCCCGGTTCTGTTGTGGGTGAGCTTCTTAAACTTGACATATGCTTTTCTGCTAATATCAATCTTGTTCTTAAACCTGTCCCATATCCATCTCTTACCAAATTTCTCTTCAAACTTATTTATGATGAACTCTCTTCCAGGTAAATTTATGCCACTCCTTGGTCTGTTCCCTTTCTTTTTCTCATCAGCATAAAGAGCAAAGAAATACCTAACTTCTTCATCGGTCCATTTCTAAATAACAAGTCTCATCAATAGACAAACAAGCTAAACTAGCAGAAAAAACAATCACAAAACATCTAAGAAACTAGAACTGCCTAAAACACTTACTGATATTACTTGTATACGCACACCAATTAACCTAATGTGCACACTACCACAATCGAATGGTATGTCGATGTAGCACTTTAGGATCGAATCTACAGAGACCAACAGTTACACTTTATTTCTATGGGATCAATATCTAGCTAAAACAATGATGGGGTTTTGATTTGGTTGTAACGTGCAAAGCAACAAATAAAGTAAATGTAAATTCAATTTAAAGAGAAGCCAGTCTAGGGTTACTTCATCGGGTGTTAATACTTGTGAGCTGAACAGTTATTCAAGCGCTAATAAGAACAGGTCCAGAACTCGGATCACTCAAGTAGAACAGCCCACTGTCGTGGTGCTGCTCCCTATGCTGATCGTTCTTGATACCTAAACTCTCGTTTGGATCAAGATGCGACAGCAAGCAATAGAGATCAAGTCCGATAAGTTCACCAAACACCCTAATATCTACTTTCGCTGATTAGGGATGCTAGGCTCATTCATAACATGTCTAGCAACCTAAGCACTTTTGATGATCAGATTAAACCTAAGTTCATACATTAAATGGCCAGATTAATGCAAGCAATATGGATGGATATGAATGAAGACAATATAATGATTCACTTATCTATGTTTAGCTCACGAAATCAACACCCTAGAACCCTAGACAAGCTAGCCGACTACTCAGCCATGAACAGAGAAAACACGAGTTCATAGATGAATAATACTGCATAAAATAACAGAAACAAAGAGAGGGTTCAGGATAATCTTCTCGACGAGATAGATGGAGCCGTCTCCATTTACAAAGTATCAAAATCACAATATGAAAACTCTAGAGTCTGGTTTTCTCTGTAAAATCGCGTAGTATGATGTAGAAAAATAGAAAAGAAGTTATATCAAAGCCACAGCGCCGAGAAAAACAAGGTAATTAGGGCAAATCGAGATGTTGTATTTTCCTTATTCGTCGGGAACAACCTCGGGATCACTCCGTCTGCTTGTTCCGCTTGATCGGGAACAGTCATCAGACTGTTCTACGTGAAAATCACCAAACCGCACTGATTTCTACCTCTTTTGCTCCAACAGGTCCATCTCCCATCCAGCAACTCCAGACCTGTAATGACTCGAAAAGGACTAGAAAGACTCGATAAAGACTTGAAAACCAATTAGAAAACATATATACAATGATGTATAAAACACCATATATCAATTCTCCCAGACTTAGATCCTTGTTTGTCCTCGAAAAAGGCCAAGTATCAAGAACAGGGAGAAAGGTTTGAAAGTGTGGGAACTCTCCTATTCTCAGCAACCATACCTTAACCACAAATCTCTGAACCATACAAGCAGTAAAACTATGACAACACACCCTTACCAGAACCCCACTGACTGCTGTTCGAAGATCAGCTCCATACTCTACATCTCAAACCTGAAAAAGCAACACTATCGAGACAGAACACCCTACATTCATTTAAGAGCAGCGTGAGCTTCTCATCACAGGCACTATTCAGGGTAGACGTTCTAGGTGTGGAACAGGCTATTTAATGGTGGAGTTAAGAGTGTTTAGGGGATACCATTTTTGTAGAGGATGCAGGATATCGCACAAAACTGCAAGAGAGGACGGATCCATTGATGTCCACAGCCTCTACTCGTTTTTTGCTCTCTCTGGAACAACTGCTCTGCTCTAGATCAGCCATCAGGCTGCTCAATTCATCTGTCTGCTCCTCATCCCTTCAATTTGATACTCACTCTTCTGCTCGATCTTTCCAGTGGCTCATGATTCCTTGAATTCTTCTCCTTATCCATCACCATATACTAAATAAAAAGAAAAGATAGATTTTTTTTTTTCTTTAATTTTTTTTTCTTACAAAAAGAGATGGTGAGGTAACGAAGGAGGTAACATGTAGTGTTAAGGATGCCACTGGTGAATCTGATTCACACCATTTTGGTTCTCCACCCCTGCTCTTGCGCAGTTCATTGGTTATCAAGCGGTTGTTCCCTTAATCTGCTTGTTCTCCTTTCTGACTGAATTTCTGCAGCAGTAACGAGTAAGAGGCTGCGTCGATCCTTTCCTCTCCGACCTTTTGCACATATCTGCACATATAACACTGAAAAACAAATGCATGATGGTGGAATAAAGGCTAAGGTGCAGGGTGGGAACTAGCTAAAGATGAGCTAGCCACTCAGGAACAGCAAGATGGATATAAAGGATAAGAAGTCCTGAGTGTAGGTCTCGTTTCCCTGATCTAGTGCCCATAATGAGAAGAATTTCAGTCAAGATTAGGTTCAAGTTACGTGGAGTTAAGTCTACCCAGTGTAACCTGATCAGCCGAGAACTTCTGGAGAATCAAGTGAGATATGTCAGGGTGTTCCAGGTCCACGTGTGTGTCTTTCGCCACTGCTAAGGTCACTGAATAAGATAACTAAAGCACGAGGTGGTTAGTGATCAACACTGAATAAGGTCCTAATTCCCACAAAGTTTTGATGACTCGATCTTAAAAACTGACTCAAATGACTCAAAAGATAAACAAAAGAAAGAAACGAGTTAGTAAACGACGAAGACCCTCCCCAGACTTACTTCACAACGTCTCGGTGTGAAAATAAATCAGAGAGAAGGTGAAAACAAGAACAAACATTTTTTTGTCGAGATACTTACCTGGAACAGGTGCTCCGAAAAATTATGGGTGTTCCATCGCTAAATTTTCACCTGGAGCGGCTGATCTCTTCTCTGGAGAACAGGGTGCTCCGTTTTGAACCCATAATTTTTCTAAGTATCTCGGATTTTTCTGCTTTTTGACCGAGACTCAATAACTAAAACAAAATAAGCAAAACAAAAATAAAACCAAGTTATATTTACACTTACCAGTGGGTTGCCTCCCACCAAGCGCTTGGTTTAAGTCACTAGCTTAACTTGGTGACATGGATCAGTCGGGTTGAGCGTGAGGACTTGTTCCAAAACAAGCTCCACAATCAGACATGTTCAGCTTCAAAACTCTGCTCAACAATCCCTTCACAGCAACTTCTCCTTTCTCTTTCAACTCATCAGTGAGAATAACTCTGACTTTAGAGAAGGTTTAGAGGTACCTTTGCACTTTACCTCATACTCAATGGATTTCTCATCACACAAGAGAGGTATTAAAGTCATTGCAGGGCCGCCCTTGACCCTTTTCTTCTGGACTTTTTCATTCACCCTTGCATTCCCACTGAGTTTCTTGGTTTCAGTGTGAGGATCTCCATCGAGGACTTCTTCGATCTCACTCTTATCACCAAACTCCTTCTTAGGAAAAATTTTCAGCTGTTCTCCACTAACCACTGAGATGCTGGAGGCGTATCTGATTTGTGATCTGGTTGGGATAGCCTTGTAGAAAACCTTCTTGTTGATGTTGGAGAAGGAGACTCTCTTATTAGGCATGTCGACGATTGCTCCCACTGTAGCCATAAATGACCTTCCAAAGATCAAAGGCATCTCATGTTCCTTGCTCATATCAACAACCTGAAATTCGGTATGGAGCATACAGTCTCCTACTTGGACAGGAAGGTTGCGAATGGTGCCATAAGGGACTGCTCTGGAAGAGTTTGCAAAAGCCAGAGTCACCAGAGAAGGCTCAACATCAACAATGCCCAGCTGGTCTATGATTGCCTTTGAGACAAGATTCACACATGATCCGGAGTCACAAAGAGCTTCCTTGAATTCCACTCCAGCAATGGAACATGGAAAACAAACTTTCCAGGTCATCAACCTTAGACAATACCTTCAGTGGGGTGTAGACAGTGCTTTGATATAGAGGGCTTTAATCTCCTCTTGAGTCTCTGCAATGTTTGAAAACATATGCAATGGACGAATCTGCCAAGCATCTTCAAATGCAAGCTCTTTAGGAAGCCTTCTCACCATTTTGTTAAAGCCAGCCAACTGTTCTGCACTAATAGGATCCATCCGATGTTTAGGTGGAATTGGATAGGGAACCTTAGGAACATAGACTCGCTGGTGGAGTCTCAGCAGGTTCGTTGGGAACAGTCGTTTCAGAGCTAGTAGACTGTTCTGTTCTCTCTTGCCTAAAGCAGTTCCAAACAGTTGCTCTGTTTTCCTTCCCTCATCTTTCTCACATCTCAGATCTGTTGCATTACAGTGCATCACACTCTTTTCACGAAGGGTTTCTTGCTGCCTCTTAACAGTTTCAGCAGTTTGAGCAAGTTGAACATCAATCTTCTTTATGTGGTTACTCACAGTATCATATTTTGTATTCAGGTCGGTGAACATGCTGTCCATTCTGGTGTTGATGTCTGTGGTAACTTGATTCAGTGCCTTGACCTGAATCTGCTGGCTCTGGAGCAACTGTTGCATCATCATACCAGACCCTTCAGCTCATCTGGTTCACTGTTCCCGGCAGCTGAAACAGCTTGCTGGTTGCTCTGCGATTGTTGCTGGTTCTGGTTCTGAAACTGTCCAGCCGTAGCTTGCTCCATGCTGAAGACGTGTCCTTGGTTGTTTTTCAGTAGCTGATCAATCTTGGCTGTCAGCTCATCTATCTTTCGGGTGTCAACAGTGTTCCCTTTCTTGGAGCGATCGCTCTCCTGGTCTTTGTTGGCTGAACTAGCAGCCATGTTCTCAATCAGTTTAAACGCTCCATCAGTGGTCTGAGTCATGAAGTCTCCATTGTTCGAAGAGTTTAGAGCACCTTGGTATTTCCAATCCACTCCATCATAGAAAATGCCCAAGAGGTAATCATCATCAAATCCATGGTGAGGGCATTCTCTGCGGTAGTCATTGAAGCGCTCCCATGCATCACAAAAAGGCTCATCATGGAGCTGTCTGAATGAGGTGATCTTGTTCCTCAATGCAGCTGTTCTCGCCTTAGAATATAAATGGTTGAGGAACGCTGATCGGACCTGTTCCCATGAAGTGAGAGAACCGGTAGGGAGGGAGTTCAACCACCGTGCAGCTTTTCCATCAAGAGAAAATGGGAATAGCATGAACTTGATGTAGTTTGGTGGCACAGCATTCGCACGAGTGAAACTGCAGATTTTTCAAAATTCTCAATATGCTCCATTGGAATTTCTGCAGAGAGACCAGAGAACACTTTTCTCTGCACTAGATCAATCAAAGCAGGCTTGATCTCGAAGTCATGCCTGGTGCAGGGTGGAGGAACAATGGCACAGCGCATAGTAGGGATGTTACGCGGAAGGTTTCTCTGCCCAATCGGAACAGTCTGCGCCGCCTGTTCCTGCTGCGCGAGGGCAGCCTGTTGAGCAGCATCCTGTTGAGCTTGGATGGTCTGCTGCATCTGAAGCATCTGCTGTTGCATCAGTTGCATTGCTGCAGCGAGATCATCCTGATGGCCGTGATCACCCATGGTGGTGTTGATCGGCCTTGGCTGTTGTCTGTTCTGTCTTTCTAACCTTGCTAGCTCCTGGTTGCTGAATGTAACTAGTTCTCCTTGTGCGTTTCTCCGAGTATGTCTACTGGTCATGCACCTGGAGCATTAGCTGCAACAAAAAGGGTAAAGCAAGTTAGAGGTCTTAGACTAAATAAATAACCGAAAAATAAAGGTAAAAATGATGGTCCCCGGCAACGGCGCCAAATTGATATTACGTGTATACGCACACCAATTAACCTAATGTGCACACTACCACAATCGAATGGTATGTCGATGTAGCACTTTAGGATCGAATCCACAGAGACCAACAATTACACTTTATTTCTATGGGATCAATATCTAGCTAAAACAATGATGGGGGTTTTGATTTGGTTGTGCAAAGCAACAAATAAAGTAAATGTAAATTCAATTTAAAGAGAAGCCAGTCTAGGGTTACTTCATCGGGTGTTAATACTTGTGAGCTGAACAGTTATTCAAGCGCTAATAAGAACATGTCTAGAACTCGGATCACTCAAGTAGAACAGCCCACTGTCGTGGTGCTGCTCCCTATGCTGATCGTTCTTGATACCTAAACTCTCGTTTGGATCAAGATGACAGCAAGCAATAGAGATCAAGTCCGATAAGTTCACCAAACACCCTAATATCTACTTTCGCTGATTAGGGATGCTAGGCTCATTCATAACATGTCTAGCAACCTAAGCACTTTTGATGATCAGATTAAACCTAAGTTCATACATTAAATGGCCAGATTAATGCAAGCAATATGGATGGATATGAATGAAGACAATATAATGATTCACTTATCTATGTTTAGCTCACGAAATCAACACCCTAGAACCCTAGACAAGCTAGCCGACTACTCAGCCATGAACAGAGAAAACACAGAGTTCATAGATGAATAATACTGCATAAAATAACAGAAACAAAGAGAGGGTTCAGGATAATCTTCTCTGGACGAGATAGATGGAGCCGTCTCCGTTTACAAAGTATCAAAATCACAATATGAAAAACTCTAGAGTCTGGTTTTTCTCTGTAAAATCGCGTAGTATGATGTAGAAAAATAGAAAAAGAAGTTATATCAAAGCCACAGGCGGCCAGAGAGAAAAACAAGGTAATTAGGGCAAATCCCGAGATGTTGTATTTTCCTTATTCGTCGGGAACAACCTCGGGATCACTCCGTCTGCTTGTTCCGCTTGATCGAACAGTCATCAGACTGTTCTACGTGAAAATCACCAAACTGCACTGATTTCTACCTCTTTTGCTCCAACAGGTCCATCTCCCATCCAGTGCAACTCCAGACCTGTAATGACTCGAAAAGGACTAGAAAGACTCGATAAAGACTTGAAAACCAATTAGAAAACATATATACAATGATGTATAAAACACCATATATCACTTACATCATCAGCCATTCTTCTTGTCTTGTCTAGTTGTGATTTATGTCAAGACCTGAAAATAAATAAATGATATTCAAAACTCTTTGGAGAGGACACTGCAAATAATTCAAAAGCAAAGCTTACAAAAAAAAAAAATTAAAGAGCAATTTATAAAGCTAGGAGGTGTGATCCTTTCACGGGAACAAGGGCAGAGAAATAAAAATATATGCACATGTAACGAAACAGATTCAGGCTCATACTCAAAACAATTTAAAAAAGTCAAAGTCTTTAGAGAGAGGGTTTCAACGTCATCTAAAGATGCTAATCATCTTCTTTAAAATTTGCTAAAGCAAATTAAGAACACGACCCATTATTCAAAGACATCATTCACAGGACAATTATAAGACAAGATCAAAGACTTATAATCATTGAAATCGAAAACCCATCTCTGCAAATCAACAATCTTAGCTCGAGATTGATTGTACCTGAGTTCGAGATCGAGATCGGTACAGAACTGCCTGAAAGTTGAAAAGAAAAAGATTTACCCAGAATCAGAGAGAGAGAGAGAGAGAGAGAGAGAGAGAGAGAGAGAGAGAGAGAGAGAGAGAGAGAGAGAGAGAGAGAGAGAGAGAGAGAGAGAGAGAGAGAGTACTGACCTTTGAGAGAGCTGAGGCGTGAGAGATGTGAATAGAGGGCGTGAGAGATGGTGAAGAGAGGCGTGAGATAATTTTAGGGCAGCTAAGGGTAATCCTTTGTGATTTTTAAGATAGATCGAGGGTATTTTTGTCTTTTGCACACTTTTTTTTAATCGCTGGTTTCTGGACGCAACGCTGAATTTCTCGGCGATCGAAATTTTTAAACGCTGGTCGCAAGCGTCTGGTCGAAGAACCCGCGACATGTAAACGAACAACGTTTAGTCGCTCGAATTGGTCGCTGACGCTAGCGACCTCGAAACGAACAGCGCCTATCTGTTAAAGCTGCATTCTCAATTACTACGAACGATTTTGAAAATTTTCCATCTCTGTTTTAAAGAGTCCTGGTTTTTTCTCTTAGCTGCTTCTTCTCCCATGATTTTAAGTCTCTGTTTAATCTGCATTGTCTATTTTCTTCAACGATCTTCGATTTTTTCATCGATTTGTGCCCTATTTTAATAAATTTGCAGCAGATTTTTCATTTTTTTAGTGATGTGTGATTCTTACTCAGATTCCGTAATAACTGCTCTGTTTTGTTCAGGAAGCTGAAAACAGAGGAGCTGCAGAGCTCAATGGACAACTCGATAATGGCGGCGAAGAGGTAAAAGAGGGAAACAAAACTCAAATTCTTTTTATTTTATTTTACCGCTGCTACGAGAAACATGAAACGCGCTTAACCGCTACTAGGTTTAACCTTTTTAATTTGCTTTTTAAATAAAAACAAAAAGTGGATAATTAACTTAGAATCCTAGCCGTTGATTTGTTGGAGAATCCTCGGATCCGTTAACCGTTTTTTTAGAGTGTGGTTGGATAGAGTTGGAGTAAATGAGTGAAAAAAAAAAGAAAATTGAAATCAGTGGAAAGAGAAAAGTGGAAAGAAGAGTAAATTTTTACTTTTGGCAGAAGTGGAGTAACATATTACTCTACTTTTAAGAGCATCTTTATCGCTGAAACGGTGTGACACGGTTTTTTTTTTTTAAAATGTTTTTTTTCTTTATCTGAAAAAAATAAAATAAAAAATTAATTAATCGCGGGTTGTCACGTATCAGTGGGTCTCAAACAGTGCAAAAAACACTCTAAAAACGTTTATTATTTTGTGACTTATGTAGTCGGTTGTTATTTTTGTGGGACCCACACACTACTTTTTGGTTAAAACCCCCCAAGTCTTGCAATAGTAGAGTAAATGGGTGAAAAGTGTTTTTCACCTGATTGGACAAAACTAGAGTAACTAAGCATAAATTTTCTTTTACTCCAAAATATTCTCGCCAATTGTGTTATACAATCACAACCTTAGAGAGTTACGTGTAGAGACATTTTATGTCTTATGTTTTTTTTCAAAGACACATTGTCAAGTTGACACACTTTCTTTTGCCAGCTGTTTTTTTTCTAGACATAATTAACCCTCCTTTTATCTAAGGAGGAGAAAGAAACTAGTTGCTTATTTTTTTTCTTGTTAGTTTAGTTAGACTTATTATTTTTCTTAGTTTTTATTTTTTATTAGTTTGCTTCTCTTTGTCTTTTCCGTCACGGCCTCCACCTCCGTAACTCTCACCCTCAAGTCTTCCTTTTCCACCGTATCCACCACCATCTCCTCCTTTAGAGGAACCACTTCCACCATCACTGTATCCACCTCAGTATCCATAACCATCACTGTATCCACTTCAGCTATCCACCGCCACCACAGCCTCCACCGTATTCCCCACGGTGAAATCTTCCACTTCCAGGGTATTCATTTTTGTATCCACAACCTCCGTATCCACTATCTTTGTGTCCACCACTTCCGTATCCATAACAACTACAATTTTCACTCTACTATCTTCACCACCTACACCACGCCATCCACCACCACCTCCGTATCCATTCATAACCATCACTATCTCCACTCTGCTATCCACCGCCACCACGGCCTCCACCACCGTATTCCCCATTCTGAAATCTCCACCTCCATTGTTTCCATTTCTGGTCCGTATCCACAACCTCCGTGTCCACCATCTTGTATCCACCACTTCTGTATCCATAACCATCATAATTTCCACTCTGGTATCTACCACCACTTCCAACACGCCATCCACCACCTCTGTATTCATAACTAACACAATCTCCACTTTGCTATCTATCACCGCCACGGCTTCCACCACCATATTTCCCACCCTGAAATCTTCCACCTCCATTGTATCTATTTTCGTATCCACAACATTTGAAAAACAACGGCGGCGAGAAAGAATAGTCGGGGGTTGGGGATGGAGAGAAATAGACTACGAAAGGAAGATTAGGAGATTATGGACAATTTTGGATCTAGAAGATTAGGGTTTAATTTCTTTAGCCTCTGATGCCGATTTTTTTGGAGATAAGGTTATTAAAAAAAGGAAAGAAGGTTATTAGTTCTGTCTAGTTAGAAAGTTAAAAAAAGATCTTATCCCCTTAGTTCAAGGTTATATTGATAGAAAGTGTGTCAACTAGAAATGTGCCTTTTTAAGTAATTGAAAATTCAAATTGTGTCTCCCAGCGTAAATTTTTTTTTATTACTCTTTTAATACCTTCATCGCGGCACATGCTTTGTCTCTCTAGTCTAGAGTTTAATAGATTAGATTGTTTATCATATATTTCGCATTAGTAAATATCTATCGTTGGTTTCTTTCATTCTTTTTTTCTGAGCCTGTTTGTGCTCTACTCTCGCGTGTACATATATTGGTTTTTACTTGTGCTCAGATGTGACACGTGTCAAGAAGTGATGAATTTTTTAAAATATTGTGGCTGGTTAATAATTAGTAAAGTTTATGGTTGGTCGCGTCTTTTGTGCAGGGTTAACGGTGTGGAGTTGAATGAACAACACGCGGTTAGTGATCCAGATAGAGTTGCTGATGAAGGCGCTACGCTTGTTCACATGTCAGTCTCTCTCTCTCTCTCTCTCTCTCTCTCTCTCTCTCTCTCTCTCTCTCTCTCTCTCTCTCTCTCTCTCTCTCTCATGTCAATACATAAGTTGTAGTTTTGCTCGGGAATAAAGCATGTCTCGTTCTTCGTAAATTGCATTTCATAAGACAAGTACTAACCTTAACTAGAGAACCTAGAAGCAAACAAACTTTTGTGGACAATTGAAGAGTATTCAACAAAAAAAAATTATTAAAATTTTAAATTAATTTGATTTCATGCGTTAAAAAAAAAAGAGCTTATGTCCTCTTTTTCTCTCTTTAAATAATTAGTACTTTGACCAAAAATAAAAATAATAATTAGTACTTAACCTTGTAGATAGGTTACGTACAGACATGAAACCATCCTTTGCATAATACTGACACATTGTCGTTCCACCACGCCCTCTGCCATTGTCAGAGTTCGCACGGACATTTGTTTTGTTTAGTAACTCTTTATAAGCAGTCAAACATTGTCTTCAATTAATTCCATTTGGGGGAATTGGCAACTGCTTCTACCGTCCTTTTGTGGCATTTATCATCCTTTGGTTTTACGGTTTTGTTTTTCCCTAGCTGAATATTAATAGGACAAAAAGTTTCGATTTTTTTACTGGGCAACCACTTTTTAGACCTCATAAACCAACCAACACAGGATCCAAAATATATTAAGTTAGGTCAGAACAAACATAACAGCGGCTGAAATGTTTAACCAGGCTGTAGATTTGGGTTAAAAAAGGATCCTTTTTCAATTCGATGCATTATGATTGATGTATCAAAGTTCTGATTTTTCAGGAGCGAGCATAACAACACAGCAAGGAGGAAGCTTGGATTCTTCTCTGTAGAACCGGTAATCCAATCGATGTCTGCTGGCGTTGTGATCCTAACTGGCATAAGAACCGTAAACGCCTCGCCGATTGTGGGATTGGTTTTGGACGCAACGCAATTGGTGGTCGTGATGGATGCTTCTACATTGTCACTGAACCTACTGATGATGACGTTATCAACCCCAAACCAGGAACTCTACGCCACGCTGTTATCCAGGAGGAGCCTCTGTGGATCGTGTTCAAGAGAGACATGGTGATTGAGCTCAAACAGGAGCTGATTATGAACAGTTTCAAGACCATTGATGGTCGTGGTTCCAATGTCCATATAGCCAATGGTGCTTGCATCACTATCCAGTTTATCACCAATGTTATCATTCATGGTCTTCACATTCATGATTGCAAACCTACTGGAAACGCAATGGTTAGAATCTCCCCATCTCATTTTGGTTGGAGGACTATGGCGGATGGTGATGCAGTCTCTATCTTTGGATCATCTCATGTCTGGATTGATCATAACTCTCTCTCTCACTGTGCTGATGGCCTCGTTGACGCTGTCATGGGTTCCACTTCTATTACCGTTTCCAATAACCACTTTACACACCACAATGAGGTGATGTTGCTAGGCCATAGTGATTCCTACAGAAAAGACAAGATGATGCAAGTGACCATTGCTTACAACCATTTTGGAAAAGGACTGGTTCAGAGAATGCCAAGGTAAGTAGTAATCTACTATTTGTTTTGAGCTTCTCCCCACACTTGTTCGAAAAGAGTAGGAACGGATGCAAGTGATTGGAAGAAGTGGAACTGGAGGTCGGAAGGAGATCTTCTACTGAATGGAGCATTCTTCAGGGCATCAGGAGGAGGAGCTTCAGCTAGCTATGGACGAGCCTCAAGCTTAGCAGCTAAACCATCATCAATGGTCCATACAATAACCTCTACTGCAGGAGCACTAGGTTGCCGCAAAGGCAGGCCTTGCTAGTTCCCTCTGTCTCTCAGTACCACCATAGTAACTAACCCTTTCCCATATCTTTGGAAAGTGAATACATAGTAGTAGTAGTGCTCTTCTTCTTTCTCCTTTCGTTTTGGGTCAGGTCATATCCCCACTTTGTTTTCTTCCCGGTGGTAGAAATTTGTCAACCTCGGCTTGCTTCTTCTTCTTCTACAAAAAGTTGGAAATACAGAGAGGAGCAAGCACAGAAGCGTTGTTCAAAAGGTTTTTCTTTCTTTTTAGTCTACAAGTTTCTTCTGGGATTTTAGTTTTCGTTTGGTTTTGGTTTTGGAGTTGTAAAGGTTCCTTTGGTTTTAATGGATCTCACTCCCTTGAGTTCTAGAGTCTTTTTGGGTTTCTCTTTCAAGTTAGTGATCATACTAATGCAAAATTTGTAACAAAAGACGATTGGAAGGCTTTTTGATCTGATTGCAGTATCCTTTGTCTTTTACGTTTTATTGGTATGTGTTTCTCTGCATGATTGTTTCTTTATTGGATGTGATATAATTGATTTTAATTTTTTAAGCAAAACACTTGTGAAATATATAGGTAATGAATCCACAAAATAGTTGAAGGTGAGTAAATAAAAAAATGTTACACAAACATGTGATGTAATACCCAAACCCATAAACAGTTGTATCAGATCTTTCTTTTTCTTCTCTTAGATTTTGAGAAGTTAAGTGGTTATGTTCCTTGCTCTGCACGTTACAAGTTGGGATTTTATGTACTATTTTCGGATCCATTTTGTTACCTCTTCCATCATGAGACTGGTTGTTTCTCATAAATACATTGTGGTAATTCATGTGAAACATCTGCTTTACTTTGCCATCCTTCTAATACTTTTGGGATTCATTCATGTCACCGTCAAGAGTTTTTTGATGAACAACATGAACGGTATTACCGAACAAGGCCATACTATCCATGGTTTGGTTTCCTTTTTACTAAGATTAATTGATATCCCCAAAAAGAGCTTAAAATAGATTAACAACAAGAACGGCATTAATTACAAAACGATGCCTTAGAATCCATGGTTTCTACTTGCAACTGACAATTAAAAAAAGGAGCTTAGAAAACAGAATAAGAATCTCCAAAAGCTGGAGAAAATAAGATAGGCAACCACTCTCAATTTTTGATATAATGCCTGGCTGTGCCCTTTATTATTGTTTAGTGGATGCGTCTTGGAAGAAAGAGAATGAAGAACGAGGGATTGGATGGTCCTTGCATAGTAAAGAAGGCAACCAAAAGCTTTAAGGTTCATTGTAACATCCCGAGTTGTGATATGTGAAAGATTTAAGAGAATTAATTTGGTTACCTATGTCACAAAAGTTGACTTACATTTTCCGTCACACATCTTCCAGAGTTAAGCGTGCTTAGGCTTGAGTAGTGAAAGGATGACAACCTATTCGGAAGTGATTCGCGATACCGTGCAAGTGAGGCCAAAGCACGGGGAAAGGTCATGTGATGATTACAGGGTCAGTAAACAATGATTTCGAGCCTTGGAAAAATTAACGACCAACCACTGGAACGGGATGGGGCTCATGGACCGAGTGAGCGGGCGTGGGTGGCCCATTAGCTATGTGCGGTCGAGGTATTACAAAGTGGTATCAGAGCTGGTTAGCAATCTCGGTTCTGACCCGAGAGGCGTCTTGAGACCTGTCGTGAGGCGCAACGAGGACGTTTCGTTTTTAAGAGGGGGTGAATTGTAACATTCCGAGTTGTGATATGTGAAAGACTTAAGATAATTGATTTGGCTACCTATGTCACCAAAGTTGACTTATCTTTTCCGTTACACATCCGTTTAGAACTCCAGAGTTAAGCGTGCTTAGGCTAGAGTAGTGAAAGGATGGGTGAACTATCGGGAAGTGATTCGCGATACCGTGCAAGTGAGGCCGAAGCACAGGAAAAGGTAATGTAGTGATTGCAGGGTCAGTAAGCAATGATTTCAGCCTTGGAAAATTAACGGACCGACCGCTGAAACAGGATGGGTCCCATAAGCCGAGTGAGTGGGCATGGGTGGCCTATTAGTTGTGGACGGTCGAGGTATTACAGTCATGTTCTATATATAATGTGCACACACTCTTCTTTAGAAGCAGAGGATATTGCTTTGTTAATGGCGGTCCAACAGATGAAAAGGTTACAATATCATCATGTGTCTTTCATCAGTGTGACTGCAGGAGACTTATAGATGAGACGCATCAGTAAACAGCTGAAAAAACCATCTCCGGTGCTCGTAACACAGTAGCCTCCTCAATCATGCGAGATATCCAATGTATTTCACGGTCTTGTAATTTTACATTTCACTATGTTAGCAAGTCCTTTTTAGAGAGTGTTGATAATATAGCTAAACAAGTTAGAGTAAGTGAACAAAAATATGTAGTAACTTGGTTTGTTTAATAATATAGCAATTCGACAAAAAAAAATCGAATGGTAGATGGTCAATTTAGTGTGATCCATGCCATCTCCAACCTACCAGTATCGGGTGTTTATTTTCCTGTTTCTTTCTCTAATGTTTCTCTTGTTAGGCCTGGAATTATTATCCGAGATCTGGATTCGATCTGAGATCCGATCCGGATCCGCTCCGAAAATCCGGATATCCGGAGGGGCCGAATCCGGATCCGGATAGTAAAATGTTGGATCCGTCAAAACCGGATCCGGATATCTAAAATTTTTAGTCCAGATATTCGGATCCGTAATTTTTATTAATAATTATTTTTAAAATAGTAATATCTATATATAAAACTAGTTTTATTTATTATATTTTCATTTTTATAATAGTATATATAGCTTTTATATAAAATTTGTAATAGCATATATAAAAATAATTAAAACATTGTATACATTTTTATTTTAAATTATTGTTAATATTTTATATATTTTAATATTATTATTTTATTTATTTTAAGGTTCCAAATCGGATCCGGATATCCGCCGGATATTACAATTTTTAGAAGGATATCCGACACCCGGATAGCCGAGAACCCCGGATCCGGATAAGGATAGTAAAATCATGGATCCGCCGGATAAGGATCCGGATCCGGATACCTCGAAATTCCCCGGATACCCGATCCGTCCCACCCTAATCTCTTGTATTAAGTGAATAGGATGAACAAGCATCATTGATATTATAAGGATCATTAGATTTTGACCCGCACTTTCAAAATGCGGGTTTATTTACTTGGACATAATTATTATTATAACAAATGTGTTTATACATAAAATGTATATCAAATGTTTTAATGATTTTAGTTAGCAGTTGTTTCCTTATGTTTATGTTCATTTTTATCTATACAAAATGTTAATATTGTGAAAATAATTGTTTTGTTGTTGGAAACTACAGTAAGAAAGTAAATCTAAAATTATTTGCGATATAATTATTTGTACCATGGCTTTTAATATTATTGAAAAATTAAATGATTTGTACTATAATTTAAATTAAGAATGGCTACCACTATATTCGATTCCAAATTGTAAGTGTATGATGATGATTATTATTATTATTATTATTATTATTATTATTATTATTATTATTATTATTATTATTATTATTATTATTATTATTATTATTATTATTATTATTATTATTAATTGTAGATGTGAAATTTAGGTCCGACTGTGTAACCGCAGTGGTTGATTCTTGGAATTTCTTGAAGCGGGTGGTTGCGTTTTAAGCGTTTTCTAGAGATTTATACGACTGGTACAGGTTAGAAATTGGTGCATTTATGGACTTTTATGACTGTAAACTACCAAATGCAACAATTGTTAAATAATAAATTAACAATAATTACATTTTATATAATTATAAAAGTATTAAAATCATAATATTATAGTAAACATAAAATTATATTTATAAAATCATAATTTTATAATTTTAAAATTGTAGAAAATATTTTTATGTTAAAGTTTTATAATATAAATTAAAATATAATATTTATACATTTTACAATTTCTATTATTTCAATTTAAAATTTTATTGAATATTTTAGTTTTATTTTTAATAAAAAATTTACCCTCATAAGAAACGCTTAGCTGGAACCAGCTTTTGATTTTAAGAGGTTTGGAGCGCTTTGAGGCGATTTGTAGCGTTTACTGTGATTGTTTCAAAACGCCAACAACCGCTACCAACCGCAAAAGCTGCGTTTGCGGGTGATAGCGGAAAAACCAGTCAAGCCCTTAATATAATTCCAAAACATCGTTTTATATTTTGAAGAACTCATAATGAAAATATTGAAATATTTAATGCAAAGTCCGTATAGATAAAAATTTATCCAATGGACCTCCCAAAAATTTGTAAATCTAATGGGCCCCTAACAAATGGTTCATAATGGTCCAATCTTGTTTGTAGCCCAACAGCTGAACATATCATTTGTCTTTTGACCGTTCGTATTTCTCTAAAAACAAGAAAAGGCAAGAAAAAATGGATCTAGAACTGTCTCTTAACTAACAGAGGATGAGATGAAGAGAAATCGTTTCTCGATGGAGAGAATCAAAGTTGTACGACTCAGGTTTAGTAAAGTAGATATCAGAATATCGAAATCTTAAGGCATTTTCTTGTTAACTCGACCGCAAATTGTTTTTATTCTATCTGTAATACAAAGAGTCCTAATCCTAACATGTAGATCAAGAGATTTTAATTCTGAAATATTATTAAGAGAATCGACGAACGCCACCACTTTTCTTCTATGTGACTTGTCGAACATCCGAATAACCAGGATAATAAGGTGAGCATTTAAGAAGATTATGTTAGATTTCTTCAAAACTTGGCACTACAAGAAAACAGGGACATAACGACTGCAGAAATCGTCGTTATGTCGTCGTTAATCACGATTAACGACGACATAACAACGAATTACATTTCGTTGTAATTCACCCGTCGTAAAGGCTAATCGCCGTAACCTCGTCGTGTGTACTACAGCGAATAGTTATCGATGTCCATTCGTCGTCAAAGTATTCGTCGTAACATTGACGTACATTAGATGTATCAAATCGACATAAAGTAGACGTAAATATTGGTCGTATATTGGAAGTTAATGGGAGGTAATATGTACGACTACATTAATTTGATTTCTATGTTAAGTAGTCGTAAAATGTACGACTACATAACTTCGACGTCGATGTAAAATGGTCGTTAATTTCACGACTACATAACTTCTTTGTCGATGTAAAGTAGACGTTAACTTCACGACTAATGTACATCGATTTTTAATATTGTAAATAAATAAATAATATTACGAAATTTATAATTAGTTAATAAAATTGATTTTAAAATTAATTTTTAAAATTAATTATTTAAAACTAATTAATTACCAAAATTTATAATTTAAAATGTATAATATATTTAAAATATTATTGTATCAAAGAAAATATGCATACAAACCGAAAATAAAATTAACCTAAACTATGAAGGTTAACATCAGTCGAGCTCGGAACTACAGATATCAGCTTGTCTCTAAATCTGCTTTCTCTTGAGTGGGGTTGCGCTGACGCACAGACCGCCATATCCGCGCAACCTCGGGGTTTGATTCCGCCATGAGCTCGAACATGTTTGCGAAAAGCTGATTATAGGACCGCAGCTCCGAAATGACTCCGTTGGCAGCCGTCAAATCTGCTCGAAGCTGAACATGTTCCTCCTGCCTTGTAGCTGTAAGCCGATGTAGCCCTAGGAACATCGTTCACCGAACCGATCCCTACCATCCGTCCCCTTTTCGATAATCTGCATGCAATTAATTAATTACAATTGATTTATAATATATATATATATATCAAAATATATATTAAATTTAGATAAATAAACCAATAAAATTAATTACCTATTCGAAAATTTTATCTTTTTCGTCGGTAGACAACTGGACCGGTGGGGCATCCGGGGTCTCTTGAGACAACTGGGTCTCAACCTCCTGGATACGAGTTTCCGCTTTGTTGTGGATCCTTTTTGCCCGAGCATCCACGAACGTGCCATCTTTATGGCTATGTATCTTCTTGTAAAGTTCTGCAAGGGATGGTGGCTCCCTTGTCTCAGCGGCCTACATATAAAATATATATAAGTTTGAGCATTAATTATAGTAGGTAATTAAATGTTTGAAAATAAATTAATACACTTACGTACCATCTTTAGGGCGACTCCGGTGTGGGGAATCTGCCCAGAAGTATGGGGCAACGGTAGATTACCCTCGGCGTCACGTGTCATCCGGGCCGCCGAACAGTTGTTGGACGTGCGAACATTGTGAGGCTTCGTCCAATAAGCCTTGAGACCGGTCCAGACGTAGTCGCTGAGGAACGACGGTTTTGCAGCATCCCCCTCAAACCGCCACTTCTCTTTCCAGTCAGAAATGTGTTCTTAAGACGAGCCATTGCCTTCTCGTTGAAAGCCTGTTTGACATTCTCGTTGGCGGCAATAGACCAATTCCATTTTTGCTACAAAAAAAGAATTCATTAATTACACAATTGAATTAAATAAATAAATTTGAAAATTTTAAATTAATAAAAAAATTATATAATTTTACTTACCGCAAAACACTTGAACCACGTCTTTCGAACGTAGTCAGGTGTAAGCCTCCAGTTCGGATGCGGTTCAGTGAAGTACGACTTGATGCAATCCGAAACAGATGATCTCAATTCATTGTCCGTCTTAAACCTGAAAAATTTAGACGAACAATAAAATTTAAATAATTAGAAATAAAATAAATATGTAAATAATTAAAAATAAAGTGAAAGTTATATATATAATATTACCAAACTGTGTTTGGTGGTCGATCGGGGTCGATGATGGCTAAACCTTCCTGACCAGGCATTTGGATCAGGTCCTCGACCGTATACCTGGCATAAGGAGCATCGGGTGGCACCATTAAATCCGGATGAAGTCCTGCCGGATTTCCGGCAGGGGCTGCAGGAGGTGGGGCAACATCTTTGGGATGTGGCTGAGGCTGCGGAGGTGGCACAAACGGAGGCGGCACAAATGGAGGCGGCACAAATGGAGGTGGCGGCACAGACTGCTGACTCGAAGTCTGTGGTGATATTCCCTGAGATTGACTCTCAGGGACATAGTCCGGTGCGGTCTCACCACCAGAATAGAAGCTGATGCATCGTCGCAGAATGTAGTCTTGTACCTCGGTCTGCTCCTGAGTCTTTGCCTAACAGACATATTGCTTAACCTGATTTAAAAACACAAATTTAAATTGTTATTTGGGATTAATCAAATTTAATTACTTAAACTAACCACCTACACTAAACAAATTCCAAACATAATCTAAATTCCAAACCTAATCTAAATTCCCTAACTAACCACCTAAAAAAATTACCTTAGAGAGAAGCTACCGATGGAAGAGAGAGGGAGAGAGACTAGAGAGCAACTGAATGTTCTCGATGGGGATCGGGTATATATAGGATTGTGGTTTCCGTCGTACTGTCATCGTACAATTACGACCAATTAGGATGACGCGTTTTTTTGATGTACGACGAATTAAGGACGACCCGTGCCTTTGATGTACGACGAATACGGGACGACCCGTGCTTTTGTTGTAAGACAAATTAGGGACGATATTTGAGGGAGAGCACGGTCCCGGAATAGTTCTTGTCTACCACAAGTAGCTTTCCTCGGTTCCTCGAGTTTTATACTCGAGAAACCGAGGAAAAGCTACACAGAGTTGAAAAGAACTTTTCCGGTGACCGAGCACTCCCGTCTGTTTTCTTGTAAAGATTCAATCTTCACATTTCCTTTATGATTGTTGTTGTGCTTTGAGAGTGATCGTGGAGTGCATATATATAATGTAATAAATACGACTACATAGGTACGAATTGTACGACTAGATAGGGCTGACCCGCGTTTGACCTGTGCGACGATTTAGGGACGATCCTTGTTTGACCATTACGACGACTTGAAAACGACCCGTGTTTGACCGTTACGACGATTTTGGGACGACCCGCGTTTCTTTTGTACGACGATTTAGGGACGATATGTGTTTATACCCTAAAATCCGAAATCCCAAACAACAAACCACAGCCTTCTTAACTTACATTTTATACTTCAAAATCCAAACATCTCATAACCCCCAAAACATTCATGTCATAAATAAGGAAGTAAATGAATTACACAATGAGTTTAATAACATACATATATATAATCAATCCTCATCTGCACTATCATTCGGCTCATCATCACTACAATCATCAGTTTCTTCAAATTCTTCTTGGTTGCCATCATCCGTTATATCGTCTGGAAGATCTTCATATCCCATGTTTTGTGGATCAACAAGTAAGATTTCATCTGTAGGCTGATCAGGTGCATCCACGACATTGACAAAATCTTCTCGCAAAGGCGGTTGTTCATCTCCGATAACTTGGCCCCGAGGTGAAATTTTTATACCGGCTAACCAACATATCCCGGATTGTCTAATCCTCGGATACGAAATAAAACAAACTTGATCTGCTTGGGACGCCAATATGTAAGACTCAAATTTGTTGTACCTCCATGCGGCATTGACATCCACAACTCCAAACTTGCTATACCGAACACCTCTATTGATTGTGGGGTCGAACCAGTCACATTTGAAGAGGACGCATTTCATCTTTACTAAGCCGAGGAATTCCACTTCGATGATCTCTTGTAAGTTTCCATAGAATTCTGTCAAGGTTATGTAAATGTGAATCCATAATTTTGGATTAGAAAAGAGTTGGAATGCAATGATGGTACACATTTTGTGTATATGTAAATGTCAATACATAATTTTGGATGGAAAAAGAGTTCGATTGCAAAGATGGTACACGTTTTCGTATATATAAAAATGTGAATACATAACTTTGGATAGGAAAGAGTTGGAATGCTATGATTATATATGTTAACATAATATGCCACCGGTTGTGAAAGATGAAGCAATTTATTATAAAAACTAAAAATTGGAGAAAACAAAGGAATAAATCGAATTTTTTAAGACTGTAAAATATAATAGAATAGATATATTATTGTGTTGTGTTTGATATGAGAATACAAGATGCATATATATAGTATTAACATTAATATAATGTTAACACCATATAATAATAACTTTCCTAAACATTAATGTAAATATGCTAAGAATATCTTGACATTAACTTGTTCTTCAAGTCTTTCCTTATAGTCTTGAGGGTCTTCATGGTTTCTGGGATTCACAGTTTTGTTCCGTAAGATACACATCTTCCGGTCCAACATATCTCAAATCCTCCCCCGCACGACAAACGTGGGATGCAACATGCAAATCAGCAATCACAAAACAGACCACGTATGTCGAGGAAAACAAATCAAGAAACTTCTCCGAGCATAAACTTTGACTTGGACAATGAGGGATGAAAACTTTAGCTCTTCTTTGGTCTTGACAATGAGAACACATCTTGTGGGCGCAACTGCAGCTCGAAAAACAATCGTCCTTAACTTAGACAGTCCATAAACCGGACTAAAACTGACCTAAAAATATGAGCATAACTAAAAACTCCCCTGTAATGGTTAAACTATAACGAACAAATCCCAAACTATAGAATAAAAAACATCTTAAGAAATTCTAAACTATAGAAAATCTTAGATAAAATAACCCATGTGAAACCCACTACCTTTGAACACCATTAAATCTCATCATTCTTGCACTCACCAAACCAAAACCAATATATAAAAAAACCAACAAAACAAAATCCTTTTAACGTAGGTAACGTACTAAACAAAACCCTAATAATATTATTAAGAAAGTAACTAAATAACGTGAGGGAACTTGACGTATAGTTTGACTATAGTTTGACGTCTTCGTCTGGATCATCATCACCATCTTCTTTGCCAGCGTCAACACCAACGATGGTTAGCATCTTCAAAGCTTAAACTTGCGGAAGCTTTATTATACATCCCTAAGAATCTAATGCTGTGATACCATGTAAAGTAAAAATAGATATATTATTGCGTTGTGTTTGATATGAGAATACAAGATGCATATATATAGTATTGACATTAACATAATGTTAACACCATATAATGATAACTTTCCTAAACATTAAGGTAAATATGCTAATAATATCTTGACATCAACTTGTTCTTCAAGTCTTTCCTTTTAGTCTTGAGGGTCTTCATAGGTTCCCGGATTTCACAGTCTTGGTCCGTAAGATACACATCTTCCGGCTCAACATATCTAAAGACAAATGCTATTGACGGTTATACTTTAATGAATGACATAATTCTTTTGTAAAATATGATTGACGAATTGATTTAAAAATGATCTAAAAAGGTAATGACATGCCATTGTAAATAACTAAGAAAACCATGAGCAGAATCTTAATAATGATTCTAATTTAATAGTATAGGTTATTGAAAAATTAACATATTGACCCATATAACCTATGTTTATTATGCAATTGACCCATTTAATAAGATGAGCTGTTTTTTTTCCTCAAACGGCTTTTCTATTACTCAAACTAGAGGTGGTCTGGGGAACCAAACCGAAATTAAACAACCAATAAAATAAAGCTCTCTATAAAAAGATCTCGTGGTCCTAGCTAAAGAGTCCAAAATCCGATTTTGCACTCTTGGAATGTATGAGATCTTGAATTCTGGGAAGCAAATCTGCAGAGTCTCTATTCTTTTAAGTTCTGTTGCAAAATTTGGCCAAGCATGGGGCTACTTAACCATGGCAATCAAATCCGTGCAATCCGTTCCAAAGCTCTGGCATGTCGAGTGCTGGAGCATGTTCTCCATCGCCCATCGCAGTGCTTCCAATTCTGAGTGCAAGGCTGATTCTCGCCGTATCCCCATACGTTATGCCTTTCCCAAGCTGTCCATCCATACCCATCCATACCCACTAAACCGTGATGTGGAAGTCCACAATCCATCTATCATGCAAATATTACTAAAGCTTAAGACTTGAGGTTCCCTCATAGTTTGTTCTTGTAGGTTCGAGTGTACCATCTTGTTTGCGTTGAACCAGGCTTGACACTCGCTCTCAACATAACGACTAACTCCAATGGGTCTCTGTCGATCCCTCTAAAGAGCTTATCATTTTTAGCTTTCCAGATGTACCATATTATCCAGGGATAAGGATCCCTGTCTAATTGAGGCTCAATAATGCTATTCTTTCTCGAAAAAAGGTAATCCGTATTTGCATAGAGACTCGAGACCAGAAAAATATATAGGCTTGTGAGTAGCTGATAATGACCACACTTGTATAGCTGGTGGGCATTTGAAAACTACATATGTGACATATTCTTCTGGTTCTCCACATCGTGGACAGTAGTTATCACATCTCATATTTCGCCGAATAAGATTCAGCGTTACTGCCACATGACCAGTTATCAATTGCCATATAAGATGATAAATCTTCTGAGGAGCCTTTATTTTCGAAGCAAAAACTTGAATTTTAGTTATTCTGGATTCTAGTACCTATTTTTCTTCCTCATCGTCCAGTAAGTTCTTAGTTGAGCTGGTTTCACCACTAGTTAAAATGATGAATCAGTTTTTATATATTGAATTGAATTCAAACCGAAACCAAAATCGTATTGGACACCCTAATTTTGGTATATCCCGCAATTCACTCGTGCTCGTTTTTACGTGAGAAAACTAGGTCAATTGGTTTTCTTAAATACTTGCTTCATAATCCAAATCCGGTTTGGAAAAGAGATTAAAACCGGTACGATTCATCCTAAACCTTAACCCTCTGAATCGAACAGAGAGGACTTGTATTTGTATAAAGACCCAACTCAGAAGCCGTTAAACCCTAAGTGTCGCCTTCTCTTCTCGTCTCCAATTGTAGCTATTCCCTCGCCGACGAATGCAAGGGAATCGCGACGGCTCGTGGTCCCAAGGATCCTCCGGAAACGGTGGTTATCTTCCTCAAGCTACGAATCCTTTGTTTTCCAATTTCAGCCTCCAACAACAACCTATTCGATACCCTCTGCCTCAGTTTCCGACGAGCTATTACCGCCCTAACTTCCCCGACTTCTCCTCCTTCGGAAACCCTAATTTCCAGAATCTCAATTTTCATCATCCTCAATTCGGCGGTGGCGGCGCGAATGTCTTCCTTCAATCCCATGGACCGAGCTTCACCCTCCCTCCCCAACCTCCGTCTAACAACGACACCAGTGCCTCTCAGGAACGTGGAGAAGCAATCGAGCGCCCTTCCTCCAAACGAAGGAGAAAAGAGGGGACTGATGTGTGCATCAAAGAGGTCCCAAAATCTCTGCCGATTCCTACTAGTGTAGGCGCTGATGATAGTGGTGGTTCTCGAATCCATGGAGGGACCGGTTCTTCTTCGGAGAAGCCTTCCTCGAAACCGAAACGGAAAGTAGAAGTCATGCGGATTGATAAGGCTGTCAACAAGACGCGTAAAGCAGTGATTGCTGCTGGTGAGAGCGTTTCGTCTACCAGAGTTTCGAGATCGGTTCTAGAAGAACTTCAAGCTGATTCTTGGCGTACATTAGGTGTGCAGATGCAAGATGTTCCTTCTCTTCGCCAACTTATGGCCCTTGAAGGCAAGGTAAGCTTGACAAATGTTGTTTTGGTGTTTTTACCAGTGATGAAAAAGGGCAAAAGGTTTAGCCCTTATGTGCGTTTCTTGATGTCTTATAGGTTAATGCATTTATTCATTGCTATGTTGGGGCTAGAAGAATTGTGACCCTGTATGATTTGGAGATGGCAATATGTGGAAACGAGTTTGTTGATTCTTTCGATGATCTGGAATTGGGACCTTTGCTGCAGCATCCTCTAGTCTTGCTCTATTTTCCATCCATAGCCAGCTCTAGTGGGCCTGTTCAGATCACTAGTGAGGAGATTATATCATTTCTCGATAGCTATCTGTACACTTATATGACAGATGATGTCAAGGTCGATCAATTCCTTAATTTCGTTGCTAGTAAAAAATCAGTTGCAAGCAAGGAAAATCTTGGTGTGCGTATTCAGAGCTTGCGGTATGATTCTGTTCTTTTTTTGGATTATCTATACTTGCTTATGAGTTTAATTAGTTTGATAGTATGGTCAGGTAATTTATTTGTGAGTATTGAACTTTGTTACTTGGCTTTTGATTTCCTTCACTTTTAAGTGATGAGTAGCCTATCTAGTAATAGGTTGAGGAACATCTGTGATGTCCTCTGTTTGATATGTCGTTGTGATTTAGAAAGAAATGTCTTATCTGCATGCTCGTGTATAGTTTTTGATGTTTGTTGACTATTCATTTGAGTGGAGTTTGCACATATGTGTTACATCCGTTTCCTTATCTTTATTGCAAAATTTGCTATTGATCTGATTCCATTTCATGTTTATTTTTAGTTTTTATATTTGTTACTGCAGCAGATGTCTTTTCAGAGTTCTATTGTATGAATTGGTTGCAGATGTTTTCGTATTGGCTTTTCAATGATGAATCTGTTTTTTCTAAGAGATTACCAGACGCGGTAGTATGAATTGCGTTAGCTGATTATATGTGATTAATGCATTTTTATAGGATGCATGTATCTTACATTCAAGACGCTAAGAGAAAAGAGGGTGAAACATTGAAAATCTTACTGACTGAACTGCACCAGAAGCATAACATCCCCTCATCAAAGAAGCAACCGAAAGTTAAACCCCTTACCATCTCTGAGCGTGCGGAATCATTTGCTTTACATCATAAGGATTATTGTGGCAAGCATACAAGATTTGATTCATCAAGCTCAGATGAAAATGATAGTGTTCATTATGAGGTTCAAAATCTTAATAGTTCTGACCATACAAGTAGTTGTCCATATCCATCAGTTGCGGAAGAGATGAAGCGGCTTGGGGGCTCCGATAAGAAAAGGAAGGATGACAATCCTAGTCATGGAAAATCTAATTCTTCCAAATCACTTAGGAGACGCACCACCAAATTGCTAAGGGAAAATGTGAAACGAGAGATACCTAAATCAGCAGATGATTCTGATGCTAAGAAGATTTTCGGTGTCGATGAGGCTGACTTCACACTTGACGAAGGGGCTTTGAGAAAGTTCATTTCGATTTGGAAGGACCCATGCAAAGAGCTAAGCACTTCAACTGTAAGTTCGTGCTGGGTATATCGAGATTGTATGACTATTTAAATCGTATATCAGATACATCTTTTTGCTTGAATCTGGAAGAGAATTAGTTCAAGCAAGGAGCTGTTTGTATATTTCCTAATACTCTCTTTTATTTTTGTAGGTTGTTGAGAAAATGCTGTCTTTTTACCACTTGGGGGGCTCTGAAGTACGAAATGAAAAAGCTAAAGCAATGTCATCATTTCCATTTGTTGGATTACTAAATGTCGCTGTGAGTGGTCATATTACTTTACTTTGAATTTTTGCATTTTCGTTTGTGTGAGTTCCTGAGATGCTTTCTTCGTTTCCTTTGCTTTAATTAGTTCAGTCTTATTTTATTTCTGAAGTTACCTTTTATCAGGGAAACTTCTTCTTCTTGGTTTAAAGCTGTTTTTTTTTTCCTGCTCATATTTGTGTTGTTCAAGTGTCTTTGCTCTTGTTGCACTGAGACTTAGCACCCAGTTGCAATGTCTTGGATTTGAGTTTGGCAAATTTTAAAACTTCCTAGTTCAGCTTTGCTCTTTGATTCTGCATGTACACATCACAATGTCACTGAGGAAGGCTGGAACAGGATAAAGAAAATACTACTCTGTGGATCATATAAACTAGTGCCCCTTTGTCTCCATATTTTCTTTGATTAATTAACGGAAAGCTTCCAACATCCGAGGTTGCAGATTTTCTTTTGAAATATATAAAACTTAAACCTGGTTGTCCTTTTTATGCGCTGGACAGGGAGACTGTCCCATTTCTTTTTTTTTTTGATCAGCTTCTTCAATTTCTTTTCATGCAAAAGCTTCTTGTTTTGTGTTCCAGAGTTTTCTGGATTGACTTTCTTCAGGTGTCTTAGTTTCTTCCTGGCAATCAGATTTTCCCTACTGTAATAATCCAAAGAAAGTAAAACTGCAATGGTGCAAGAATCTTTTAGGTGCAGGGGGAATTTGTTTCCGGGATATTATCTCGTTTTTTCTTCTTAATTTTGATCATTCAGTTTTGTTTTTTCTCAAGGAAGAAGTTGCAGATGTTTGCCATTAAGTAGTAATATAGTTCGTACCCTTTTATGGAGAAGTTTGTTCTATGGGGTTTCTTAGTCATTTGTACCCTTATATCCACATGTAGGAATTAATTTAGAAAATTGAAATAATTCCATGTTATTTAGCTTAAGATGCACTTGTTTTCTTTAGATTGACATTTATCTTTCTCTGTTTAAATAAAATAGCTTGATTCATGTGAGTTTTGGACCAGTAGATGTAATAGATGTTTCTGGAAAATATAGATGTTTACCTGTGTCTGCTGAATCCAAATCATCTTGTTCAATTTGATTTTTCTACTTAGTATGGAGACAATATTCTATGTTCAAGTGGTCTCATTATCGTGATGTGGAAAACATTATCTGTTCTAATGAAAGTTAACTTCCTCTGGAAGCATTCATCGTATGTTATTTCATCATAAACGAAGGCTATGAATGATGACAAGGAATGAAGAGAACAATTCATTCCTTACTGATGTTTTTCTTCTTTAATTTTTGATTTCTTTCTTGTGCTGCATTTGAATGATGACAAGGAACGAAGGCTATGAATGATGACAAGGAATGAAGAGAACAATTCATTCCTTACTGATGTTTTTCTTCTTTAATTTTTGATTTCTTTCTTGTGCTGCACTTGCAGGTAACCTCAATGAGACGTGGAACGTGTGATAGTATATATGATACTTTGCAATTAGCGAGCCAAAGTGATACGACTAATCCATGCACAGGAAATCAGGTAGATGATATTAAGCCAAGTGAAGACAAGGAGTTAAACAAAACTCAGCATGTTATGCTTCCAAAACACAGTGAGTATAATTTTGTTCTCTATCTTCATTACTGCTCTGTGCTTGTTGAATTTTTGTTTGTTATTTGTTTTATATCTATTCAAATTGTCTGGTCAATCACCACTGAAGCATCATGATATGTACTTTATTTGAGCAATTTAAATACTACATAATTCAATTATAATCGAATGGGAACTTTTCCTGGAATACATTATCTAATAATCTTGTGTGGCACAGTGTCCGTTTTTTTGTGCTTGTCATTTCTATTGCAGTTTGCAATCTGATCAATTTTATCTATTAGGTAACACTGTTGAAGAAATTATCAGAAGGCTTTCCTTGCATTTTCAGCATGATCTTTCTGGAGAGAAGCACATCAGTATCTTTAGGAAGCTACAGACTTGCGAGGTTTTGTTGGCAGAGCAATTTGAAGTACAGGATTTTGAGTCTCTTGGCTGGGGTGAGTTTTCCACTTTCTTGGAAAAACACATGTTACTGCTACCAACACAACTTCAAAGGTTTCTAGCCAGAGAATTACGGGAAGAGTCTCCTCTGGAGGTCCACGTGAATGAGAATCTGTTGACTCAATTGCTATCGCAAGCTTCTGAATTTACAGGTGGCAATGATATATCTAGACAGATGGTAGCTCGACTGCTTGCAGAACAGTTTCCAACAGTTAATTTCCAGGTTGTAGGAAAAGACTCAGAGGAAAATTTCACTGAAATCATCAGTAGCTACAAGAATAAGTCTGGTTCTAAATGTGTCCTCTTTTCTTCAACATTGCTGGGAGCTGAAAAATCTTTGACCAGTAAGCATTTAGAAGAATCCCTGACAGTGGGAAATACTGCTGACTCGGGAAGCAGCCCACGTAATGCTGTTTCATCTAAAGAGGTTTTAGATGTTCTGCTCAGAGCTCCGTTTTTGTCAGACTTAAATTCATGGTGCCACTGGGATCTTAAGTTTGCTCCACACGCTGGTCCTCTTATGGGGTGTTTGAATGAGATTAATTCAAAAGATCTTCTGTGTCTAGTGACGAAGGATGGTAAGATTATCCGCACAGATCCTTCTGCAACAGCAGATTCATTCTTAGAGGCTGCTCTTCAAGGGTCTGCTTACCGTACTGCTGCGCAGTTATTGTCGTTGATATCGTTGAATGGACGAACACATCTACCATTTTCCCTTCTAAAATGCTACTCAAAACGTGCATTTGAAGTATTTGTAGATAACCATTCCAAGGAGATGGATCTAGATGGTAGGAATTCTCTTGGGCACGTACGTGGGCCAGTACAGTTCAGTGCTTCTTCGGACAAAATGATAGTTGTAGAACGTAAAACTAAAGTGAGTAAAACTGACAATGCTGCCTCAAAATTCCTTCTTGATTGTCTAGGCTATTTACCTGGGGAGTTTTGCTGTTTAGCTGTTGATGTCTTGCTATCGGGACTGCGTTCTGTTGTTAAAGATGCTCCCACAAGTGTTTTGTCTGCATGCGAGCATACAGAGCAGCGCATCATGCTGCACGATGCCGGATTGCGGCTAGGCATTGTTGAGTGGATAAATGATTACAGTAATTTTTGCTCATCATCTGTGCCAAACTCTGCAATAGTGGAAAATGCTTCGTCCAACTTATATTCTGGCGCATGTTTTGTTCAAGAGCTGGAGGACCCAATTCATACCGACGAAAGCTGCATGATCATATCAGAGACAGCCTGTGAAGATAATAAAGAACCTCATGGATCTTGTCACACTTTTGGTGGTGCTGAGGATTTATGTGATTCTGTTGGGGAAGACTTTACCCAAACTGCACCCAAGTTTCATGATAACCCAGCCTCAGTTATTGATTTAATTAGACGGGATGAGTTTGGGCTGGATTCAAGTTCTTCTGGTGCCGAGACGAGTATGTTGCAGAAACAGCATGCTCGGTTAGGAAGAGCACTCCAGTGTTTGTCCCAGGAATTGTATTCTCAGGATTCGCACTTTATTCTTGAACTCGTGAGAATTCTTCCTTTCTTTCTTTCTTTGTTCATCATCTTCTTAGAAGCATATTAATCGAGTTTTGTTTTAATGCATAAGTGGTAATATAGGCGCTACTGTAATGCTGTCAACTGGTAGATGTTTCAGTTATCATTATCCTTGTAACGAGGATGGATAATGCGTATTCAAATGTTTGTTTGTCCTGGGAGGGACTTTAATGTTTCTCTTCTATTGAAGAAGATAGATAGATAATATCACAGGTTGTTAGACGTTTTCTTTATCACTTTTCAGCCTCTTACTTTCCCCCTATTGTTGCTTCAGGTTCAAAATGCTGATGACAATAAGTACCCTGAACATGTGGAACCCACACTCACATTCATTCTTCAGAAGACTGGGATTGTTGTATTAAACAACGAGTGTGGTTTCATGCCTGAGAACATTCAGGCCTTGTGTGATGTTGGTCGATCAACAAAGAAAGGATCTGGTGGATACATAGGGAAGAAAGGAATTGGCTTCAAGTCAGTGTTTCGGGTATGTACAAAGAGAATTCATGGTACAGATTATGATTTTGTTGTTTATGCGAAAGCGACTATGGAACCAAGCTTAAATGAGTTAGGATTGGCCATGGGAATAGCTATTACGAAACTATTTCAGGTTGAAAAATTATATCAGTTTCTTTCTTAAATGATTACTTCTAATATTTTTGCTTGGTTTCGGTTACCAGGTTTCTGATGCTCCCGAGATCCACTCGAATGGTTTCCATTTCAAGTTTGATATTAGTGAGGGTCAGATTGGATACATTTTACCAACTGTTGTACCTCCACATGATATTGAATCACTTACCAGCATGTTATCTGGTCGTGCTTTACAACTGAAAGATGCAAAATGGAACACGTGCATTACACTTCCTTTCAGAGCCCTTGATTCAGAAATAACAACAGTGAATCACATTGAGCCTATGTTTTCAGACCTGCATCCTTCTTTGTTACTCTTCCTGCATCGCCTCCAGTGCATAGTATACAGAAACATGCTTGACGATTCTCTCTTGGTCATGAGGAAAGAGGTTGTGAGTAAAAATATCGTAAAGGTTTCATGTGGGGAAAATAGCATGACATGGTTTGTAGCATCCGAGAAATTAAAGTCTGCTAATCTTCGGGATGACGTTCAGACAACAGAGATTTCCATAGGATTTACTCTTGACATGCTAGAAGATGGAACTTACAGATCTTGTATGATTCAAGAACCCGTTTTTGCTTTTCTTCCTCTAAGAACTTATGGTTTGAAATTTATTATACAAGGGGATTTCATTCTTACATCATCAAGGGAGGATGTTGATGAGGATAGTCCTTGGAACCAGTGGTTGTTGTCAGAATTTCCGGGTTTGTTTGTCGGTGCTCTAGGGTACTTTTGCAGTCTTCCTTCTTTCAACCAGAATCTGGGTAAAGCTGTGTCCTCATACATGCAGCTTGTACCTCTCGTTGGGGAAGTGCACGGTTTTTTTTCTTCTCTCCCTCGTTCCATTATATCTAGATTGAGAACAACAAATTGCTTGCTGCTTGAGGGAGATGGTGAACATTGGGTTCCTCCTTGCAAGGTTTTAAGAAAATGGAATGAAAAGATAAGGGTTCTTCTTAACGATGGATTGCTTCAAGAGCATCTTGCTCTCGGTTTTTTGGACAAAGATATAGTTTTGTCAGATTCCCTGTCAAGGGCACTGGGCATTGAAGATTATGGACCAAAGACTTTGGTGCAGATTCTTTCCTCATTGAGTCACAAGAAAGATTGTTTGCAATCAATGGGCTTTGCATGGTTATCGTCTTTTCTTACTGAACTATGCATAGTATCCCGTTCTTCTGGGCATGGTAATGTAGAATTAGGTATAGATAAGACTCTTATAGACAGCCTTCATAAGATCCCATTTATACCACTGTCAAATGGTAAGTTCACCTCTTTAGATGAAGGCGCAGTATGGTTGCACCATGAGACCTCTGGATCTGACGTTGGTGATGTGTTTGAAGCATTTCCTATGTTATATGGGAATCTCCGAATCGTTGATCCTTCCTTCCTCTTGGCGACCTCTGTTGGTGGAAAATCCACTGCAGATGACCTCATAAACATGCTTTCTGTAATTGGGATTCAAAAGCTGTCAGCACATGAAATAATCAAAGTGCATATATTACCAGCCTTTGAGGCAAAGAATAGAGGTACAGCGGAGGGTTTGATGGTAGATTACTTATGTATTGTAATGACACATCTACGATCTAGCTGCCATGTTTGTCAGAGCGAGAGGAATTACATAATTTCTGAGCTGAGAAGGAAAGCTCTGATATTGACAAATTATGGGTTAAAGCAGCTAGGTGAGGCGTCAATTCATTTCGGTGAAGAATTTGGAAACCAGGTTAACATGAAGAAGCTTACCAAAACCTTGGATATATCGTGGCATGTGCTTGATGGTACCTACTTGAAACATCCAGCATCAAAGCTCTATGCATGCGGGATGAAGGAGTGGCGGGAATTTTTTCAAGAGGTTGGGATATCGGATTTTGTTCAAGTGGTTCAAGTTGAAAAGAGCATTGCTGAAGTTTACACTGTTTCACGTCATGAAAGTTATGATACCAACTTGTTATCTCCCGGGTTGGCTGTTAGAGACTGGGAATCTCCGGAACTCGTTGATCTCTTGTCTCTCCTGCACAAAAGTAATTGCCGTGAAGGTTGCAAGTATCTTCTGGAAGTCGTTGATAGACTGTGGGATAATTGCTACCATGACAAAACAACTGTTAACTACAACTCGGGCACGCATGGTGTCATCAGATCATCAGAATCTTCATTTATGAGGGCAATTTGTGTTTCTCAATGGATAGTTTCAAGCATGGACAACAAGTTGCATCTTGCGAAAGACCTCTATCATGATTGTGATGATGTGCGATCAATACTTGGCATGAATGCACCCTATGCAGCTCCGAAGGTTGGTTTCGTCTTTGTCTTACTAATGTTATAATGTGCTTTTGCTATTACAACTGTTAGTTCCAAAAGCAGTAGATAAATTGGCTTTTGAGTGAGTCTTTTCCAGTGGACCTATAAAAAGTACATAGATGGTCTTGAAATTTACTTAGAGATGTGGGTGTTGTTTTAATACTTTAAACCTTGCTAGGAATAGGATTGATTACTACCATATGGACCTCCCAGCTGAGGAGTTCTTTCATATCTTTGTTTAACCTTCTTTCTTTTAGTCATCTATGTTTGGGTTATTGTGGAACAGGTTACGAGTGTCAAGTTACTTAATGATATTGGTTTCAAGACCAAAGTTTGCCTCGATGATGCTCTGGAAATCCTAGAAACTTGGGTGCACTGTGGAAATTCTTTCAAATCAAGGTACAACTCTACGGTTATGAAATAATTGTAACTTTGTGCTTTTGTTTTTTGTGCACTGCCTCTTATTTTTTCTAGAATAGTTTTCTGATTCTACAATCCTGGAGCTTCTTAAGTACTATATCTGGTGTCATCTTAACTTGCTTTCTTTCTACATCATTAAAAATAAGGAGTTCTTAAACTACTGTTCTCTGTCGTGCATGTGATGCTTACTGCGGATGTATATGATATTGTGCGGTAATTTGATTCCTTCTGTGCACTAAAAATATTAGGTCTGATGACATCAGAACTGAGTTCTACAGTTTTCTTAATACCCTTTTATGTGTAATAAGTGCATACGAAGACCGTAGGCTATAGATAGTTGTCCATTTAATTTATTTTGGAACGAGCTGTTCTTGTTTTCTATGTTATTGCGACATTCTTCTTCAGTCAGGTGTTTGTTTCTCCACCCCCTTTGTGTGACACCAAAAACTCATGATGATGATATCTTTACTTTTGCAGCATCTCTCAGATTACCAGATTTTACAAGTTTTTGTGGAACGAAATGGATGATTCAAAGCAGAAAGTTACTGAAAAGCTCCATGCTCTCCCTTTTGTATTTGTCCCAAATCATATTGGAAGTAGGCAAAATGATCTGATATCTGGAATATTCTTGTCACATAATGATGTTTACTGGAATGATTCTGCTGGCGTTTTAGATGAGATAAAAGAGATTAGTTCGCAGGTCAGCGGTGTTGTGGAATCATTGCGTAGGAAAACAATGTGCAATATCTATCCAGGTCTCCATGAATTTTTTGTGAATGGGTGTGGAGTACCTGAGACGCCATCTTTTCAAGAGTACCTTAAAATTCTAGGGCAATTCGCACATTATGTGTCACCCTCATGTGCTGCTAAGGCTGTAAGTTATTTACCTAAATAAATCACTCTCGTCTTGTTTATCGTATATCTTCACTCTTCCTTGCTAAAGTGTCAAGTTCATGTCTAGGTCTTCAAAATTTTCCTGAAGTGGAGTGATGACTTGAAATCTGGTAAATCTGCCGGAGATGTTGTTCACTTTAAGGAGAAACTTTCAGAGCTCGACTACACTGTGCTTCCTACTGAAAGTGATAAGTGGATATCCTTACACTCTTCGTTCGGTCTTGTATGTTGGTGTGATGATGAGAAGTTAAAGAAGAGATTTAAAAAGAAGGATAATATTCAGTTTATTTACTTCGGGGAAAATACTGACGAAGAGCAAGAAGTGCTTCACACAAAAGTATCTGTGCTGATGCACAGCTTGGGCATTCCAAGTATTTCTGAGGTAACTAATCGTCACCTTGCCCAAAGATATATTAAATTTACATACATCTAGGAGGGCTCTTACGGAAATTGAATTTGATTGATCTAAACGGCAAAATTAAGGCTTTCTTGAATTGTGTTTCACTTACCTCCAAAACCATCGTCTTGTAACGTAGACGTTTACCAGTGTAGAACTTGTAGATGTGTCGCCTTTACCTATTATGTAACACTAGTTTCAGTGGCCTCACCTCAAATTCACTCTGTGGATGTTTACGTTCTTTTTCCAGGTGGTACAGCGTGAAGCGAAATATGAAGGTTTGCAAGATAACAGTGTAACCGTGTCACTTGTGAACTGGTCTCTGCCTTATGCTCAGCGGTATATCTTTACTCTGCATCATGAGAAGTATACCCAAACAAAACAGACTGTATATAGTCAAGTCAAGCGTCTACAAGTCTTTGTGGTTGAGAAGTTATGCTATAAGAATGTCATACCACAATATGATATTTCCTCTAAGAAGGAGTTCAGATGCAGCTCTCTTTTGCAGGTATGTCTCCTTTCACCATCGCTTCTTGCAGTAATTTATCCAGTGTATTTGGGGATTACATGGCAGTGACATTGGCTTTGTGGTTATTTGAAACTCCTCTCTGTTTGTTTGCAAGTTGTTCTTTGCTTCTGTCGTACCCTCTTGATTGGAACATTGTTTTCGTAATTGATATTTTGACCAACTTCAGTGTGATACGATGCAAACTCATATATTCGTGGTGATGATGTAGTTGTATGTTTGTGTTTTGATTTTGTTGTCTTCAGGATAAAGCTCTGTACACAACACCATGTCTGGATTCCCATTCCTTGTTCATGGAACTGTCTCGTTTGTTTTTCAACGGAATTCCTGATCTGCATTTGGCAAATTTCCTTCACTTGATCAAAACAATGGCAGAATCTGGGTTGAGCGAGGATCAAATGGAATCATTCATTGTGAACAGTCAAAAAGTTCAGGAGATTCCTGATGGTGAAAAGATCTGGTCCCTAAAGTCTGCTCTTAAAGCCAAGAAGAAAGCTGGAATAAGCTTGAGCTGGTTACCTTCAAGTTCCAAAAGAAGACATGGCTCTAGTGAGCCCCACGGTGATGATTCTAAACAAGAGGTGGCCACTGGTCAGGCTAGTAGCAGCGAAGAGGATGTATCAGAGTCTCTTGAGGTACAGGTACCAATCCAGACGGCCGATACAAACTTGGTTGCTGGATATGATAATAGTGCAGGCACAAGTTCACGAGCTAGTCAGCCAAACCCATTATATTCTATGCATATGGAGAGTGGCTCAACCTCAGGGAATCAAGCTGCTTTCAACCTCAATCCAAACCTTCTTCATGGATGGAACAATTCCTTCTCAGCAGACTTCAGCGAAAGAGATCAACTTCATACGGGCACACCTTGGGCTGCACAAGCGCAACAGACGGGTAGGAAAGGAGAAGAAATCGCTTACAGATACTTTGCTGCAACATACGGCAAGGAGGCTAAGGTCAGATGGGTTAATGAGCAGAGCGAAACCGGTTTACCTTACGACCTGTTGATCGAAAACGAAGGTGGTAAACTAGAGTACGTAGAGGTGAAAGCGACGGTGTCTTCACGGAAAGATTATTTCAATTTGACAGTGAGGGAATGGCAGTTTGCAAATGAGAAAGGAGAGAGTTACATAATTGCTCATGTGTTGTTAGGAAACAGCAATGCCATCCTCACACAGCATAGGAACCCTGTCAAGTTATGCCAAGAAGGTCATCTTCGGTTGTTGATTCTCATGCCTAACAAGCGAAATGAGGTCAATGTTTCGTTTTAAATTCAGTCAGTGTCTTTTCTTTTCAATTATTTATTTAGATGAGGTTTGTCTTAGTAGCAAAGATACAACATCACATTTAGTTCTATTTTTGTAGCAATCCAGTGATATTTATCAAGAAATATAACACTGTGTTTCCTTTCACAAAAACGCGAAGAGAAATGATACAAAGATGAGGGAGGCTTGATGGAAAAAAATAATAATGCGTTAAGCAGAGTGATTTTACGGTCAAATGTTACGGTCAAATGTTCACTTTCTTGAGATGGTTGAATAGGGCTGGGCATAAAGCAAATGCTCAGATACTTAATTTTCTTTGCAAAATTTTAATTTTAATTTAAAATTTTGTATATTCCCTTATTATTATTTGAGGAACATTTTTAATAATAAACCTTATTCTTATGTATGAATAACAAGTTTGTCATTGATTAGGTATCATTACTAGAATTCACATCACATTTTTTATTGAATAGCCCTTTCTTGCCTAGACTAATTACATGCCATGATATTGCCAAATACAACTAGAAAAGGATTATCGTATATGTTTCATTTTATACATCTTTCTTTCTTCTCCTTTAAACCCGAACTAACTAGTGTATGTTGGCGGTTTCATATATAGCACTTTTGAATTATATTTTAGTTTCAATTATCCACAAATGGAAATACCATTTCGTTATCTCCATCCCAGTGATTAAACTCGAAATAAACCAGAACATTACATATTATGAAAGAAACATATGAAAGATAAGACGATCATTTCATAAAAAACATTCAACAAAAATTTTGTTTGCTTTACTATATAAAAAACCATTTAAAATTTAATTGTGTAAATTGTGGTTCATCTTAACCGGACTGACATGATCCATTTTCGAAAAAAATCAGTTCAACATAACCGGTTTTGTCTAATATACATTCTCCAACTTTAATAGAAAAGGGATATGTCTCATTTGTATTTTTTGGTTATTGATGTTGATTTTAAATCTATAGTGATTGCACCTACATATTTATTCGAATCTTAAATTAGTTTTGTGCTATAAAAGTCTCCTTAAATATTACAATTAAGTAATCATCATGAATGCACAGCTTAAAGTATTTAAATTAGAAATCAGTATTTATTGCAATATAAACTCTTGACTGATAATTATATTATTTCTGACCACAGTTATATCCTTATTTGAGCTCTCTTCATAAAATTTTCGATGCAAATCAGTCTTGATTGTAGTTCACTTCATTATAATTATACGCTAAATATTCAGCATTGAATGCTGACATTATATAAACATGTAACTAAAACAGAAAACAATATAGTTTTTATGTACAAAAAATAATAAAGTAAATAAAATAAGATGTTTGTATTTTTACTCTGCTTTATATGTTTGCAAATACAAAATGTCAATGCTAATAGACAAAAATTATTGACTGATAGTACAGAAAATTCAAAAAGAAAATCCATAGTACATTTATGCAATCCCTTAACCTAAGGACCAAGTCTCATTCGTATTTTTTGGTTGTTGATGCTGATTTTTAAATCTATAGTGATTGCACCTACTTATTCATTCGAATCTTAAATTAGTTTTGTGCTATGAAATTCTCCTAAAATAATACAATTAAGTAATCATCATCATGAATGCAAAACCTTAATTATTTAAATTAAAAATCAGTATTTATTGAAATATAAACTCTTGATTGATAATTATTATTTAGGTAATCCTTATTTGGGTTATCTTATTTGGGTTATCCGTATAAAGTTTTCGATGCAAATCAGCCTTTGTTGTTATTCACTTCAACATAATTATATGCTAAATATTCAGCATCAAAGCTGTATTCTTTCCAAACATTTGAATAATTAAATGATCAATTAGGGAATTTTGGATTGATTTTAGGCGTTAAAATATTCATTTCGGTAAAATCTTACCTCATCTAAACCCTATCTTCGATTGACTATATATATCTTCCTAAACTATGCCTACAACGCCATCACAACGTTTCAAAAGCATAATCGAAAAATGAGGCAATGAATTTCATCTCTAATTTAAAGCCAAAGAAGTCTATGTGAAAGATAAGGGTGAAAGTCATAAGACATTGGAAGCAGTAATTTGACTGCTGTTGGAGAGACCATATAAATGGTTTTCGTGGATGCAAAAGTAAGTTGTCCTTATGATGGGTTTTCCAAAGCTGTGTTTGAGTCCAATGATGTTCCAGAAATCGATGCTTTCAGAAAAAGGTAATATATTTCGTTTTATGAGTTCCGATTTATAACTGGTAAGTTTATATTCTTTGTTATTGCTCTTTATATGATTGCAAACAAAGAGTTCTTGAAGATACTTTTCATAAAAGTTATGGTTTTTCAGTTTTTTAGAGACTTTTCCTTATAACTTCCGCCTTTCATATTTTTTTATTACATTACTTATGTTTCTTTTTATCTTATGAAATCAATAATTCGTTTGTCTACTTTTCGTTTTATCTTAAATTCATAACTAAGTTTATATAAGTCTTTGCTTACTCCATATATTTACTTCCACAGACTAAACTTCGATTACACCTAACTAATAATACAAGTTTTTCTAAAAAAGTTGTAATTTACCTTATATAGACATAATCAATTTAGTTCAGTCTGTCATTATATAACATGTAATATATGTGACTTGCACTTTTACATTTTGAATATCTATAGACTAAAAATTACAATCTATTTTAGTCTATTCACCCCGCGCAGGGCGGGTGTCATCACCTAGTGATTTATTAAAACTGGGTATTTGCTATTTCAAATACTTGATCATAAACAAATTTCTTGCAATATTTGCCCGTTCTGAATAACACTCTATTAAAAATGAACATGAAAGTTTGCTTTATTTATTTTAATAGAAAGAACATGAAAATGATTACTTTAAACGAAATATTTATGCAAACTATAAAGAAGAAGAATAAAAAAAAACATTAATATTTTTCGTTAAAGAAACATTGTATACTTTTCATAATAACAAAAATGTTCTTTCTAATAAAATAATGTGTAGTAGCAAGCCATATAGCTAAATATCTTTAATACTTGTTACTTCCTCCGTTTCTTATTGTAAATAGTTTCACAGAATTTTTTTTTTGTTTCAAAATGTAGGTAGTTTTCACATATTTAATAACTTTTACATTTATTGGTTATAGTGTAACCAATCAAATAATATCAGTTCTTTTAATAATTGATCGAACTTAGTAATTAAATATTATTTTTAAGGTACCAATTTTCTTAATATTAGTGTTTTTAGTCTAAACTACTTACATTGTGAAATAGAGGGAGTACTATTTAGCATTTGATGACGACAAGTACTTGAAAAATTAAGACAAATATGAAACAAGTAACAAGTATAAGAAAAGTAACGAGCATTTGTATCCAATCCTAATTATAAGCAAAAGAAAAGAGAAGTATTATTAGTATAACAAGTTAATAGACCATGTAATAAATACTGAGTAAAGAGCCGAATACTAAAAATATGATGCTACTTGATACTTGTTTTGGTTTTGCAAATAATAAAATTCATCGACTGATTATTTGCCTTAACAACACTAATTACTTCAATTTATAAGATAGATACGGGTCAAGTAGAGTTAATCCGATAATGATTAATGATGTCCAACCCTAAGTCATGCTATTGTTCTCATTTGTTTTAACTCGACTGGGATCAAAAAATTTTTTTTTGTGCACTTTTTAAAGGGGTGCAACACGAGGTGACTGTGATCAAATTTATAGAGAAGGTTTCATAAGAAACTTCATGCATCGATGAGCCGGGTATATATGTAAAATAGACTAGCTACACGATCTAGAACACACAGTAGTACATGGATATTAATTTCCAATAAATACGACTAGATTTATTCTTTTAAAAGCACATACACGTTCTTTCTAAAAGCAATAATTCAACTAAGCTCAAGACAAACCTTGACTTGTTGACTAGCCTCATTCGTTCAAAGACCTAAGACAGTCTCTCAACCTCTCAAGCTCTTAACCCCTAGATGCTTTGTGATATACCATGGATTTTACTCATTTTCAGCCATGGTATATATATGTTTTAAGCTTAATAACTATTATGTTTTAGAGTATTTCAAGTTATTTATAGGTTCATGAGTGTTTTGGAGTAAAGTGATGATTTTGGAGCATTTTGGAGATAATTGAAGATGACACCCGAGATGGACATCGACCAAGCCTTGAGGTCGACACGGAGCACTCACCGTCGATCGACATGCACCTTGCACCGTCGATCGACATGAAGCCACGCGAAGACCACATTTGGCCCAGCCGACTTGAAGCCAAAGACTTCACCAAATTACGGAATTACCCCTGACGAGTTTTAACCTAATACTAAATACTCTGCCAAAGTGTTTAGGCAAGAGGGAGAGATTTATTGTATTCATACTTTTCACAGCAAAGAGGGAGAGATTGAGAGTTGGAGAGAAGATCCAAAGAGATTTGTGATTGGAACTCCATTGATTTTATTATATCTATTTATGCTTTCTCTTTACTTTGCTTGTGCTATGTGTTACTTGGCTATGTCTGAGTAATCTACTTGTTAGATTTAGGGTTCAAATAGGTTGAAGGGATTAGCCCCAACTATAGATTGCTAGTTGTGATATTCATCAACTAGGTTGTTCTTAAAGCTTTATTCTAGATTAGCTAACTAGAATATTGATCTTAGGAGTTTGGTAGATTTAAGCATCCTTAAAGTACTGTCCAGAGCTAACCTGTTGAGCTAAGATTTCTAGAAGAAAACGAGAGTCGATCTAGGAAGATTAGTGGGCATTATCAACTCGTGCCAAGGCTTAGCTAGAAGCCGTCGATCGATATCCCAACTGGACAATCGATCGACGTTGCGAAAGGTGTATATCGATCGATATCTCTAAAGGATCATCGATCGATACTTTCTTGTGATCAACATACGACGGTTGAGATCCAAGATCTAGTTAATTAACCAGTGAGACATCACTGTTGTTAAGCGACTGAGTCTATTTTATCATGCAAGCAACTGTCAAGCGTCTATAGCATTATAATCTCTGATTCCTGAATAGAAACCCTAAGTCTAGCGCTTGTTTAATTAAAGTCTCCACCGCTTCATTCTCTGATAGTAGAGCAACTGCCTTGATCAATTAGGATTTTATTGCTATTTCACATTTAAAACTGCAACTACCTAGAATTAATAGTCTGATTAGATTTAATTGGTTTCCTAGCTCCTTGTGGATTCGATCCCTAAGTACTACATCTGAACCTCTTATTTGAGAGAGTAATTGGTCAGTCTTTAGGGTAATTTGACACCGTATCAAATTTAAATTTGCCGACATGCTGACGTCGAACGATGGTCGATTGGCTGGTTGGTAGGATGGTCGGAAAACGTTGACTGGTGCTTCATGCTCGTCTGTAGATGCATTCTGGTGCTCAGGATAATGACGCTGCTGCATGAATAGGTTTTCTGGTCCATTGGCCACCTGAAGAATGTCGGCTATGTCATCTTTGGATATGTTGATGATTCTTCCATCCATAGTTCGTGCTTGGCCTTCTGGGTCCCTGAAAATACCAAATTCATCTGGTGTAAGATATCCATAATCCTTAAGTTTGTTAGTGAAAGCAGTAGATTGAAGTTTAGGGTTGATGTCGATCGATGTTGATGCTGTCATGTCGATCGATGTTGGACGTTTGTGTGCTGCATTAGGGTTGTTGAGGTGATTGCTGCTCATTCTTGCTTCTTTAAGAATAGGTTGTATGTCTTTGGCTGCGTGTATCTCCTCTGCTTCTTTCTGGTGAGAAATCCTTCTTGGTGGACGACTACTTATATAGTAGTGGGTTGCCATACTTTGGAATGAGAAATTTCCATTTTTTGTTCCAAAGTCAGTTTGACCTCCGTCGATCGATGTGCAAGATTGCGTGTCGATCGACGCCACTATGCGTGCTGCCTGATGAGACTCTTCATCGATCGGTGCGGAGAAGGCTCTGTCGACCGATCGTGAATGTTCCAAGGGTCTATTTTCCTCTAGGATAGCATGTATCTCTGTTGCTCTTTCTTCCTCATAGTCTTCATCATATTGCTCATCAATAGGTGGAATGCCTGTGTCCACTGCGAAGCTCTCGTGAAAGCCACTGTCTGCCGAACTTCCAATTGAATATTCTTCTGGACTGCTGTTGGGTTGAAAGGTGAAGTTAGTATAGCATTTTTCTGGCAATTGTAGGTTGTCTTGTGAAGGTTCACTGTCGATCGACGTGCATGGTATGCTGTCGGTCGTTTGGCTGTCGTCTCCGTTGATCGATGGCACAGTGATGGTGCCGATCGACGCAGAATACTCTGTCTCATACTCCTCTTCACAATGGCATGCTCCAATGAACTTCTGATCATCAATCTCCACGAGGTTGACCTGTCTTTTGACAATTCTGACTGGGTCGTAGTAGGTGGCTGGATCAATCAGTGTTAGACACAATCTGTTTGATTTCATGTCGCATACAGCTCAAATTGTAGCTAAGAAGGCTCTTCCAAGCAAGAGGGAAGAGTTCCAATTTAGCTTTATGTCCAGGACATGAAAGTCTACTGGGATAAGGACATTACTAATCTGCACTTCAAGGTCTCTGATTATACCTCCTGAGTTTCTTTGTGTACAATCCACAAAGAAGAAATAATCTGATGAAGGCTCCACTTTGAGTCATTGGTCTGCTATAACCTTTGGTAGAATGCTGACTGATGCTCCTGTGTCGCAGAGTCCATTGGAAAATTCAATACCTTTAACACAGCATGGTATTGCAAACTTCCCTGGATCATCTTTCTTCTCCACTGTGATCCTTTGTTTCATCTTGTCTCTGATGTGATGAAACATAATACTAATGTCGTTCTCAGTTGTTCTTGTCTCTTTGAAGAACATCCACAACCTGTGTGTGTAGTAAACCTCCTCAAAAGGTTTGTCTATTGGAATCCTGAGAACTCTCTTAGTGAAACCATCCATCTCCTTCTCATTAGCTTCCCTCTTCAGATGTTTAGGAATCTTCTCCTTTCTCCTCCTCAAATTTCTCCCTTCAGAAGCCTTGTCAACTTCCATAGGATCTGATGTAGTGTCTGAAGATTTGCTTGTAGGTTCTGATGGGTTTTCTGATGATGTAGGTGGTGGTTTGAGTGCATTGATTCGGGTTTGATCATTGGTAGGTAACTGCACTCGATAGGTTAGAGGTGCTCGTCGATCGATGCTTGTAGATGAGTGTCGATCGTTGGTGCCCTCCTGGTGTCGATAGGCGGCTGGCTCATGCTGGCGGTCGATACTACAGTAGAATGGGATGGGTGGGTGAGGATTTTGTTCCGTGAATTCTTCGTGAGTCAGTATATGTACTGCACTGCAAGATGCACTGGACTCGGTGGTCGACGTCGATCGGTGTTGGTGATGGTTTGTCGGTCGACCCGTAGTGTCCCATGTCGATCGGTGTGTATCATGCGGTATCGATCGACACCACTGAGATCCGCCGAAACTCATGGAGCTTTCCACTTTGAAATCTCTTTCCTGCAGCTTCTCGTGCTTCACCACTTGCCAGAAATCATCATCTATGATGACATTGATGTGGTGCTTCATGTTTTCCTCTCCTACCTCTCTTCTTTTAGAGGCTTCTCCAATCTGTACAATCTTCATCTCAAGTTTTTGCACTTGAGTCCCCAAAGTATCTATCTTGGAATTCAGATTGGTGTAGACAGAATCAATCTTTCCATTGAAATCCACAGTGAGCTTCTGCTGGCCTTCTAGAACCTGATCAATCATTGCTTCAATTCTGCTCTCCTAGGTCTGTGGGGGTGGATTCTGATAAGATGAATTCCCATAGTTTCTGCTGTTGCTGTAAGGCTTCTGGTACTGTGAACTCTGGTTGTAATTGTTTCTCTGACCTTGGCCATAGAAGTTCATGTTTCCACTCTGGTTTTCAGACCTCTGAAATCCATCTCCTCCAATGTAGTTCACATCTTCTTCTGTTTCTTCTTCAGCTGAGCAAATTTGCTTCTTAAGAAGTTCCTGCACCTTATCCAACTTCGTTTGTACTTCATCCATCTGACTCTCCTCAAGTGATGCTACAAATTTTTTCCTCTCAAAGTCAGTGTTCTTGGTGCTGTTACTCTTAGCCAAATTCTGTATCAGTCTTTTAGCCTCTCTTGGATTCCTTGTGTTGAAGTTTCCCTCACTAGCTGTATCAAGAGCCATCTGATACCTCAAAGAAATACCTCTATAGAAAGTGTTCAGCAGTTGCACTTCATTGAATCCATGGTGTGGACAGTCGCGCTGGAACTCTCTGAATCTATGCCAGGCATCTCTGAAAGATTCTCCAATTTCTTGAGTGAATGTAGAGATTTTGCTCTTCCAGTCTTCTGCGCGTGTCTCATCGAAAAAGTGACACAAGAATGCGTTCTTGATGTCATCCCAGGTTGTAAGAGAACCTGGTGGTAGCTGTCTAAGCCAGTGCATAGCTTCTCCCACCAATGTGTATTTGAAAAGCTTGCAGAGTAGGTAATCCCTAGGGACTCCTTCTATACGGAATTCAGCTATAAGATCTCCAAACCTCTCAAGACGGTCCATAGGATGCTCATTTTGCAGACCAGCGAAAGGTATATGGGATACGAGCGAGTAGTACTGGGGCTTCAGCTCAAAGTTACGCTTCTGAATCTCTGGAAGACGAATCACTGATCTGTTGGCGTAGTATTCATCTGGGCGGTTGTAGTCAGCTAATCTCTTCAGTTGATCAGCCTCTTCAGTATCTGGCTCAGGAATGTCATTCCCTTGAGCACTAGCTTCTGACCTGTTTCATTACGAAGATGACCATCCTGGTCATACAGGTTTCCATTCTCATCTGGTTTGAGAATCACAATCGCAACCATGTTTTGCGGTTCCGTGTCGATCGGTGTACGAGGTATAGTGTCGATCGACTGTGGTATGCGAGAATCAGTCGACGCGGAAGCTTGAGCGTCGATCGATGCTAAGCGTATGTCCTTGCGGATTGAACGTTCCAGACTAGCAGGATCCGCTGAGAATAGCAGTTGCTTATCCTTGTTGCTTCTGGTACTGCTGGGCATGCACCTGCAAAGGCAGGAAAAAGTTTGTATCAGCAAAACAAAAATAAAAATAAAAACCTAAAATTAATAAGACTAAATCTAATGGCGATCAAAGCTCCCCGGCAACGGCGCCAAATTTGATACGGTGTCAAATTACCCTAAAGACTGACCAATTACTCTCTCAAATAAGAGGTTCATATGTAGTACTTAGGGATCGAATCCACAAGAAGGTAGGGAACCGATTAAATCTAATCAGACTATTAATTCTAGGTAGTTGCAGTTTTAAATGTGAAATAGCAATAAAATCCTAATTGAGCAAGGCAGTTGCTCTACTATAAGAGAATAAAGCGGTGGAGACTTTAATTAAACAAGCGCTAGACTTAGGGTTTCTATTCAGGAATCAAAGATTATAATGTTATAGATGCTTGACAGTTGCTTGCATGATAAAATAGAGCTCAATCGCTTAACAACAGTGATGTCTCACTGGTTAACTAACTAGATCTTGGATCTCAACCGTCGTATGTTGATCACAAGAAAGTGTCGATCGATGATCCTTTAGAGATATCGATCGATACACCTTTCGCAACGTCGATCGATTGTCCAGTTGGGATATCGATCGACGGCTTCTAGCTAAGCCTTGACACGAGTTGATAATGCCCACTAATCTTCCTAGATTGACTCTCGTTTTCTTCTAGCAATCTTAGCTCAACAGGTTAGCTCAGGACAGTACTTTAAGGATGCTTAAATCTACCAAACTCCTAAGATCAATATTCTAGTTAGCTAATATAGAATAAAGCTTTAAGAACAACCTAGTTGATGAATATCACAACTAGCAATCTATAGTTGGGGCTAATCCCTTCAACCTATTTGAACCCTAAATCTAACAAGTAGATTACTCAGACATAGCCAAGTAACACATAGCACAATCAAAGTAAAGAGAAAGCATAAATAGATAGAATATAATCGATGGAGTTCCAATCACAAATCTCTTTGGATCTTCTCTCCAACTCTCAGTCTCTCCCTCTTTGCTGTGAAAAGTATGAATACAAAAAATCTCTCCCTCTTGCCTAAACACTTTGGCAGAGTATTTAGTATTAGGTTAAAACTCGTCAGGGGTAATTCCGTAATTTGGTGAAGTCTTGGGCTTCAAGTCGGCTGGGCCAAATTTGGTCTTCGCATGGCTTCATATCGATCGACGGTGCAAGGTGCATGTCGATCGACGGTGAGTGCTCTGTGTCGACCTCAAGGCTTGGTCGATGTCCATCTCGGGTGTCATCTTCAATTATCTCCAAAATGCTCCAAAATCATCACTTTACTCCAAAACACTCATGAACCTATAAATAACTTGAAAGACTCTAAAACATAATAGTTATTAGGCTTAAAACATATATATATATATATACCATGGCTGAAAATGGGTAAAATCCATGGTATATCACTTTGTCTCTCCTTCTCAGGACGTACAAAACTCTATTGCTAAAATCTCTCTCTGTGTGTTAACCGGAAACACAGTGCCACAACCTCTTTATATATTGCAGAGGCAAAACCCTAGACCTAACGATCTACCTATTTGAAACTTTCCATATTTCCTACTTCAGCGAATAAGCCAATCTTCCTTTTCTCTTAGATCGATTGCTTCTTCTTCAAGACTTCCTTTTAATCTTGCTCTTCATTAAATCTCCTTTTAATGTATCTGACTTGGCACGTACACCTCATGACTCGTTCATCTCCCAAGATAGTTTATGTCGTACTTCATGAACTACTTCAGCTCTGCTACATCTTCGTCTTGACCATACATCTTCACCGGGTACACTCGTAGTCCGTGCTGTTAAAGTCAATGGTTTTCTTTTTATTAAACTTCATTCCATTAACCACTTAACTTAAGCGACAAGTGAAGCGAATAAAAATAACCCAGCAGGGGTATGAGTTCATACATAATCTCGAAACTGAACACACTTTTTTCATATTACGAATCTCCTGGATACCTTGTAGGCAATAATCTATTTTTCACCTGTACTAATCAACTTCTGCAGTCTATATCATACTGACGACATCTTTTCCTAGAGAAATGAACAAAACAGTGCATCAACCCAACTATAAGACTGACATGAAATTACCAGTGTAGGCTTAAAACTAAAGGGATGATGAAGATATCAAAGAGAGGCTGCAGTTTTAAAATCTTCTGAGCACGTCTTGAGTGATTTTAGGGTTAGTGACCCACGACTTTCCTTAACTGAGACAGCTCAATCAACTGTTCCGAAATTGCACCTCTGGTCCTTCTCTTTTTAATCCTCTCCTTTGTATACCTACAACTTTTGATTTCTCTCATCCACACTCATTGACACTAAGCACATTCATGAGTTAATAATGTATCATCAGACTCTCAAAGTAATATAACACGAATCACAATTCACAGTTGGCCAAAATATTAGATAAAATAATTTTGTTCAGTTGATTTACCCATTATGTGATGTACTGCAGAAAGTAGCTTAGCACGTGGTTCAGGTTACACATATAACTCTTGCAGATTTATCGATTTGGTGAACCCAATTGTCATTTTATGGCTAGCTTTCACATTGTTGTGCCTTCATCAATCATGTGGGTTTTCAACCTTTATTCGCGTGTTGTGAAACCCTTTTGTTTCTTTTTTTGTTTTCTTTTGTTTTCCTTTTTTTGTGTGTTTTGAGCATCTTTCTAACACATTGCTGGCTCGTTTTTAGGAGGGGCCACAGATTGACGCGAAACCTGTACCTTCACAGAATTGACGGCAAACCAAGCAGTTCTTTTCCACAGCGTTCTCAGGTTCCAAACATAATCTGAATTATATTCACACCCTGAACCTGTACCTGTACCATTCTCTGCACCACTTGACTCAATAGTCAAGACTACACACTCCAATGGCATTTCTTAGTATGATAAAACGATTAAATTCAAGAGCTTTGGTAAAGATATCAGCCAACTGTAAATCAGTAACTACGTGTTAGATTACTACCTGATTGTCTTCTACTAACTCTCTGATGAAGTGGTGTATGATGTCGATATGTTTTGTTCTTGAATGTTGAACCTGATTTTTTGAGATGTCAATAGCACTTTTGTTGTCACAGTACACAAGAAAGGGACCCGAGGTCATTCCATAGTCAGCTGACATCTGCTTCATCCAGATAAGTTGTGAGCAACAGCTACCCATGGCGATGTATTCTGCTTCTGCCGTAGAGAGTGATACAGAGTTCTGCTTCTTGCTTAACCATGAGATGAAATTGTTTCCAAGAAAGAAACATCCCCCATTGGTGCTTTTTCTGTCATCAGCACATCCTGCCCAATCCGCATCACAATATCCAACCAAGTTTTCATTAGAGTTCCTTGAGTAGTATACTCCCAGATTTTCAGTTCCCTTGACGTATTTGATGATTCTCTTAACCGCATTCAAGTGAGATACCTTTGGCTTAGCCTGATAGCGAGCACATACTCCCACACTAAATGAGAGATCTGGTCTACTAGCGGTTAGATACAGCAGACTTCCAATCCTTCCTCGATACAGCTTTGCATCAACATCTTCTCCAGCTTCATCTCGCGTCAGTTTTAATGAGGTACTCATTGAAGTCTTGGACACCTTTGAGTTCTCGAGACCAAAACGCTTCACCAAACTCTGTGCATAAGCACTTTGAGATACAAACACTCCCTTATCAGACTGAGCAATCTGAAGTCCAAGAAAATACTTCAACTCACCGCACATGCTCATCTCAAACTCTTGAGTCATGCTTCGTACAAACTCATCAACCATCTTCTGTGAAGTTCCTCCAAAGATAATATCATCCACATATATTTGAACCACAATGATGTTCTTCCTTTCCTCCATGAAGAACAACGTCTTGTCTACACTTCCTCTGATGTATCCCGCATCTAATAGAAAGCTAGTCAATCTCTCGTACCAGGCACGAGGTGCTTGTTTCAAACCATACAGAGCTTTCTTCAGATGATATACATAGACTGGATGAGTTGAGTCTTCGAATCCCTTTGGCTGTTCGACATAGACTTCTTCTTGTAGTACACCATTCAAGAATGCGCTCTTCACATCCATCTGATATACCTTGAAGTTCATTACGCATGCCATCCCCAGGAACAACCTTATGGACTCTAGTCTTGCAACTGGAACAAAAGTCTCTTCAAAATCAACTCCTTCAATTTGTGAGTATCCCTGAGCCACAAATCTTGCTTTGTTGTGGACTACTTCACCATGTTCATCTGTCTTGTTCTTGAAAATCCATTTAGTTCCAACCACGTTTACACCTTCAGGCCGAGTAACAAGTTCCCATACATCGTTCCTTGAGAATTGTTCGAGCTCGTCTTCCATAGCCACAATCCATTATTCATCATGAAGTGCCTCAGTGTGTGTCTTAGGCTCAATTTTGGACACGAAACATGCAAATTGCACCATTTCTCTGAAGTTGATGACCCTTCCACGAGTTTTTCAACCCTCTCCAATACTTTCAATCACATCTGATTCAGAGTGATTTCGATGTACTTTCGGAATTACTTGTTGAGGTGCTGTATCAGCCGTTGGACCTTCTTCAATCATCTTTTTCTCAGCTCTGGTCGACGTACCCTCATCTTCTTCTTCTGAGTCTGAAAGTTCTTCTGGAACCATAGACAAATCATCGAACACCACATTTACTGATTCTATAATCATCTCCGATCGCTTGTTGTAAACTCTGTAAGCTGTGCTTGACTGTGCATAACCCAGAAATAACCCTTCATCACTTCTTGAGTCAAACTTTCCGAGGTAATCCTTGTCATTTAGTATATAGTACCTGCATCCAAAAACATGAAAATACCCAAGGTTAGGAGTTTTACCAGTCCACATTTCATAGGGAGTTTTTGTGGTTCATTTTCTGACATACACCCGGTTGATTATGTAACATGCCGTATTAAGTGCCTCAGCCCAGAACTTTGTAACTATCTTCACTACAGGAAATGTGGATATTAATAGCATCAGATTATAGCATTTTTGACAGTTCTGCTATTGTATACTAACATTGGCTTTTCAATAGCGTTTGTAAATTTAAAACGCTATGTTTGATATCGCGGGAAAATAAAAAAATTTGGCCGCGTTAATTTATTAAGTGTAGGCGCCTTACCATTTCAGATCCAAAAATAAACGTTATCGTAAATGTTAAATATCTCAAATTTTAATCAAAAATACTTTAATTACACACAAAAAAAAATTATCTCCTCTGTCCTTTGACGAATCCGCCTCCTCCTTTCGATGTCAAACTCGCCGTTCCACCACCACCACCACCACACCACGTTTTGATCCTCTCTCTCTGTTGGGTTCCGAGTCTTACCTCATCTTGATCTGTTGAATATCATTCTCAGCCAAAAAAGACTTCTCCTTTATCCTTTCTTCGATGAAAGCTCGAAGAGGGTGTGGTTTCCAGCTGGTTCTAGAGTGACAAGGGTTGCTATTCAAAGGATCCTTAATCATGGTGGTTCATATCGCTTCAAAATTAGGAGAAGGCTTTTGTCTTCACTGAGGTTCTTCCACAAGCTTCAAAATTGATGACTGATGTCTTTGGAAACTATGTTATCCAAAAGGTAAGCCACTTTTCTATCTAAGTTAGAAAAGTTTTTTCTTATCAAATCATAAGTTCGTTGATAAGTATTGATGTTTGTATCAGTTCATAGAACGTGGAACTCCAGCTCAGAGAGTTGAACTTGTGAAGCAACTTACTTGTCAGATGGTTTCTCTAAGCTTAACCAGTTTCTGAGAAGCAGTGTTGAGAGTGGTTGTGGACTGGTAATGGGTCTAATTAATAACAAGAAGAAAGAAGGATCCAGAATTCATCGAGAACATCTCATGTTTGTCTTTAAGTTTCAGATGACACATAATTCTCCAAGAACAGCTTGCTAGTTTCTAAGTCTGGCCGGAAGACAATGATCATGGTTTGTTCTCTCATCTTTCATATCTCAATTCGATAGTTTAATCCTTGTCCAAGTTTTAGAAACACCAAAGTTTTAGAAACACCAAAGTTTATCTTTTTGCCCTGTTTTTGGCTAAAGTTTGGATTTTCCTCTGTTCTTGTTTCACCTCTATGCTCTATGTTACAATTTTAAGTGTTTGAGAAGCGAAGGTATGCCTTCTCCTTCACTCGATAATTTGATGGTTTCTCCATGCTTTAAACTGTGGCTTTATATCTTCTATTATCACAGGGAGAATGGCATATATGATGAACAAAGTGATTATGCTGGTGGTTTGAAAGCTGGAAGTAGGATTGAATTCATGGAAAGAGATGAAAGAAATAAGTTTCTGGGTTACAATAATGTTCTAGAAGAGCAGGTTTGACTGGACAGAAGAAAGCCAATGACGTTGATTCCATCTGGATCTATAACCTCTCAAAATTTTCTAGACGTTCTTTAAGTAATATAATATATGTCAGGGAAACTTTTTTTTCTTTTAGCACAATTCTTTGTATATGATGATCTATATGATGATCACTTCCATCAACCATAGTGTGTTCATATTAACTTTGAAAACCTATAAAGAGGTGAGGAAAGATGTTTAAAGGATTCCTTTTCAGCAATAATACAAAATTAGAAAAAAAAAAAATATTTTTACCTTAAAATCTAAACCCTAAATATGCCCTAAACTCTAATATCCAACACTTATTATAAATTTCAAAATGAACATTTTAAATTCAAATACTAAATTTAGATTTCTAATGTAATAGTATTTAAGTTCTAAACCCTAAACATGCCTAAACCCTAACTACATATCTCAAACCCTATATCTTAACTTCCATTTATACATAAATCGTCAACTTTAAACATTTTAATCCAAACACTCAGATTATATATCATACAGAATATTCAACTTTAAACATTATAATACAAACCCTATATATATCCCTAGCCCTACTTATAACTCCAAACCCTATATCATATTTCAACCTCTATACAAAAAGTATTAAATCATAACATTTTAAATTTATAACACTTATTTCATACTAAATTATGAAATTATACAAACTATAAAATCTAAATAAACTCAGTATATTCACAATAGAACTTCAATCCCTAAAATCTAAACCACATATATCATATGATCTATATCACATAAAACATTAAATTTTAATTTTTAATCAATCACATAATTTGAAAATTTAAATAAAAAATATGATTAAAAGTTTTAAATTATGATATCAAATTATTTAAAGTTTAAATAATTTTACAATAATTATAAATAATAAAAAGAAGATAATTTGTATTGTTTTTTCTTAGCCATTGATTTATTTTTAAATCAAAGGTCTAAAATCAATCTATCTATCGTCACCCTTATTTTCTATTGGTTTGACGCAGATCACCCACTCCACCGTAAGATATTACTGAATCAATGCTTGAGATTTGTCTACTTTTTTCCAATTATTGCCTGATCGCGTTCCAGAGAGAGAGAGAGAGAGAGGGGTGAAAAAAAAGGAGAGAGAGAGGGGTGAAAAAAAAGAGAGAGAGGCGACGAGGAATAATATCGTGCTCTGACGCCCAAGCAAACCTGACCTTCTTCTCTTCTTCTTCCTCGTCGGCCTCATTCTATCCTTCTCTTCTTATTTTTCTAAACTCTCTGATTTTCGATTTGCTGTGGTCTGTCTCTGATTTGTTTTGATGATTTGTATCTGATTATAACTGAGGAAAATCGATCTGTTTCTATCGTGTTGAATCTGATTTTTTTTTGTTTTGGTTATTGAATCTAAGTCTAAGACTAAAATCAAAATTTCTCTCTGTTCTCACAAGTCTGATTTGTTTAATCTGTTCTGTATTGCTCAAGTTTTGATTTATACTTGTCTTTGGTTGAATTTGAAATTGATCTGAGAAGTGTGGGTTTGATTGATTTTCGTTTTGATCTGGTTCTGTTAAAGTGTAAGATTGATAGCTTCTTTTCTATTGTTTCTGTTTCTGATTATCAACTTGTTTCTGATTATCAATCTGATTTATTAAGATTTGAATTTCGTTTTGAATCTGTCTCTGTTGGCAAGTTGATTGTTTGTTTTCTTTTGAACTTCTTACTGCTGTGTGTTGCTGTATGATCTCTACTTCGCAATCACATCCACAGGAAAACTTGCTTTTTGATGCTCAAGAAAATCTGAAAGTCTGGTTTTGGATTCAGCGCCTTGTCCCAACAAGTAATGGTAGGTAACCACTTAATTTGTCTCTTACCATCATTTTTATTTGCCTGAGTTCCTATTGAGTTGTTGTTGATTACTGTATTGCTTATAGAATGGATTTTAAACTCTGATTTTCTAAAAAGGATGTTACTTTTTTTTTGAAAAAAATACAGGCCAGAACAGAAGCTTGTGAAGGATGGTTTCATCATCACGAAACCAACCAAGATCCACTATTCTGAAGAAATACCAAGTGTCAAAGAAGATTGACAAGTACATGATCATGTATCGAGCATACAAGGCGACAGAGAAACTCTGATGTATGTAGCAGAGGACTCGATAGGAGGCTTAGTTTAGCTTTAGGTTAATTATGTTTTGGCTAATTATGTTTTGCTTTAATGTTCTTCCGTTATTTGTATACTGATTTTAATAAATAAATAAAATTTTGATTTTTAATTATAAATTAATTTTCTATTTAATTTTGAATATTTAATTCTGAAATATATTTTTAATAAATTTTCAGATAATTAAAAACAAATTACTAACATGAAACATTTGCTATTAGAAAAATCAAATTAATAAGTTTTAGTAACATTTTTATCACGTTATTATAAATATTAATAATTGCATACAAACTAACGCTATTGTTGTATAGTTAACTATAGCATAAAAAAATCCGCTATTACAAGTGTCGGACCTATTATAACAGGCGATGTCAGAGCGGGGAAAGGAGCTCTATGATTTTCAACGCATAGTGTTTTCCGTCCGCTAATACTACCTACATTTCCTGTAGTGCTTGTTGCCATGAAGCATTGCTCTCCCCATTTCTTGCAGAGTTCTGTTTTTCTTTTCAACAACGCCATTTTGCTGAGGTGTTCTTGGTGCTGCAAACTGATGAGATATTCCTTTTGATTCAAGAAACTTTGTCATGACCTCATTCTCAAACTCACCACCATGATCACTTCGTATCTTCTTGATTCATCCTTTTTCATTTATGAGTTGAAGCGTCCAGATTTTGAAACTTTCAGTAGTTTCAGACTTCTCTCTAATGAATATCACCCAAGTGAATCTGGTGTAGTCATCCACAAGAACAAACACATATCTCTTACCTCCAATGCTTTCTGTTTGCATAGGACCCATAAGATCCATGTGTACTAGATCCAATGGTGCTGAAGCTTGTATATCTGGTACCTTCTTGTGTTGTACTTTCACTTGCTTCCCTTCATTACATGCACCACACACCATCTTGTCATCAATCTTGAGTTTGGGTACTCCACGAATCATATCTTTGTGAATCTGATTAGTCATGTTTCTGATATTCATATGACCCAGCCGTCGATGCCATAGATCTGCATCGCCTTGAGCTGACAAACACTTGACCTTCTTGTCCCACATGTAGCAGTTGTTGCCTGATCTGATCCCTTGTAGTATAGTTACTCCATACTGATTTATAGCTCGACAGTCAACTGCTGTGAAGACCACCGTGAGTCCATCATCGCACAGCTGGCTCACACTTATCAGGTTTGCTTTCAAGCCTTTGACAAAGTAGACATTAACAAGTCTTGGCACTTCAGAGTCACATGTTGTACCTTTCCCTTGAATGACTCCACAGCCTCCATCTCCAAACGTAACTTTTCCTCCTTTCACTTTTGAGACCTTGTCCAGATATTCTGCGTTTCCTGTCATGTGTCTAGAGCATCCACTGTCAAAGTACCATGGTTCATCTAACTTGGAATCATTTGAGACTCTCGCCATGCTACAATGAATGTTACTTCTTGCCTCAGCGACTGACTTCGGATATAGATCAGCCTTCTTCATCCATCCTTGAGAGGTCTTTCCAATCCGCCAGAACTTGTGTTGCCTAAAGACTTGCTTGACCCTTTCAAGATACTTGTAACAGGATCTCTTGTAATGGCCAAACGTCCCACAATAGAAACAGCATGTACCTTGTACTGGATTGCTTTGCGTCTTAACTTCTTCAGCATGTGCGAATCTTCCTGACACAAATTGTGTGGTACCGTTTGAGTTATTCTGTCTTCCAGTATGGCCAAGTCCCATGTAGGAGTTTTCAGTTCTTCCACTGCTCAAGATCTTGTCAAGTTGTTTGGATCCAGTGAGCATCTTAACCTTCTTGCACTGTTGATCCAATTCAGCTTGAAGATCATTAGCTCTCTTCCTCTTAGTACTTACTTCCTCTCTAAGTTCTTCAGCTTGCTTGGCTAGATTCAACTTTTCTTTGATCAGTGCAACACTTTTGTTAGCCAGTTCAGCTTCTCTTCTTAGCTCATCACGCAGAATTTTCACTTCAGTTTCAAGCCGAGCGTTCTCCTTGATCAGTGAGAGATTTTCTGTTCCAAGTTTCACGAACTTCCTTGTAGCTCTCATCTAGCTCCTTATCTGGCTCAGCTTCACTTTCTGAACCTGAGTCACATTCCATTATTCCCCAAAACGCCACAAAGTTGTTCACTTCTTCTTCACTCTCGCTGTCAGACTCACTGTCATTAATTCCTATCATGGATTTTTCTTGCTTCCTTCTTCCATCAGATTCGCACTCCGCTTGAGTATGACCATACCTTTTGCATCCATGACACTGAAACTCACGTCTCTTCACTGTTGGACACTCAGTTCTGAAGTGACCATAACCTTTGCATTCATAGCACTTCGAATCATTCTTCTTAAGGCTCTTGTCTGGTTCAGCTGATTTTCTTCCTGACACAAACCTTTTCTGCCCATTCTCAACCTTACGTAGAGCTCTGTCAAACCTCCTGACCAGAAGACTTACTGGATCATTTTCTTCCATCTGTTCTTTTTCAATTGATGCAAGGGCAATTCCTTTCTCCTTCTTTCCACCAGATACTTCCATCTCATGAGCTTGAAGCATACCAACTACCTCATCAAATGTCATTTCATCCGTGTTTAAGGAAACCGTCATTGCAGCCTTGTACGCCATGAACTTGGCTGGCAAACATCTCAGAAACTTTTTCACTAGTTTTTTCACCTTGTATTTCTTCCCAAGAGTGAGTGCTTCTTGTGTCAGTGAGCTAATTCTGGAGCTGAAATCTCCAATAGATTCATTTTCTTCCATCTTTAGCTCTTCAAATCTGGTTGCAAGCATGTCTTTCCTTGAGTTCTGGACTTTCAGCGTTTCCTCAAAATGTACTTGAAGAATATCCCAAGCATCCTTTGCTGCCTCGCACCCTTGAATCAGTTCAAACTGCTTTCTAGCTACGCTGCAGTGGATAACAGTCAGAGCTCTAGCATTGAACTTTGCCATCTTGTTCTCCTCATCCGTCCAGAGCTCTTCCTTCTTAGGAACATCTGTCCCATCCTCACCTCTTGCAACTGGTGGCGACCACCCAGATTCTACAGCCTTCCATGCCAGCGGGTCTATACCCTTGAATGTAGCTTTGATGCGCGTCTTCTAAAACCAATAGTTTCCTACTTCTAGGATCACTTTTGAGTTGGTCACCAATTCGCGATAGCTATCCATCTTACTCCGCAGGATCCTACCTGTTTAAAAACAAAGTACATATACCTGCTCTGATACCAATTGTTAATGTAAAATAGACTAGCTACACGATCTAGAACACACAATAGTACAGGGATATTAATTTCCAATAAATACGACTAGATTTATTCTTTTAAAAGCACATACACGTTCTTTCTAAAAGCAATAATTCAACTAAGCTCAAGACAAACCTTGACTTGTTGACTAGCCTCACTCGTTCAAAGACCTAAGACAGTCTCTAAACCTCTCAAGCTCTTAATCCCTAGATGCTTTGTCTCTCCTTCTCCAGACGTACAAAACTCTATTGCTAAAAGCTCTCTCTGTATGTTAACCGGCAACACAGTGCCACAACCTTTTTATATATTGCAGAGGCAAAACCCTAGACCTAACGATCTATCTATTGGAAACTTTTCATATTTCCTACTTCAGCGAATAAGCCAATCTTCCTTTTCTCTTAGATCGATTGTTTCTTCTTTAAGACTTCCTTTTAATCTTGCTCTTCATTAAATCTCCTTTTAATGTATCTGACTTGGCACGTACACCTCATGACTCGTTCATCTTCCAAGATAGTTCATGTCGTACTTCATGAACTATTTCAGCTCTGCTACATTTTCGTCTTGACCATACATCTTCACCGGGTACACTCGTAGTCCGTGCTGTTAAAGTCAATGGTTTTCTTTTTATTAAACTTCATTCCATTAACCACTTAACTTGAGCGACAAGTGAAGCGAATAAAAATAACCCAGCAGGGGTATGAGTTCATACATAATCTCGAAAATGAACACAATTTTTTCATATTACGAATCTCCTGGATATCTTGTAGTCAATAATCTATTTTTCACCTGTACTAATCAACTTCTGCAGTCTAAAATCATACCGACGACATCTTTTCCTAGAGAAATGAACAAAACAGTGCATCAACCCAACTATAAGACTGGCATGAAATTACCAGTGTAGGCTTAAAACTAATGGGAGCCCTTGGGCAAAAGTAATTTTTGGACCCTATATTTATTTGCTTTTAATAATTTAAATACTATTAAATTATTTTTAAACAGATTAATTTATTTATTTATTTTTATTTGAATTTTAAAATACTATATATTATCATATTTTTATTAGGCCTGAAACGGATCGGGTATCTGGGGATTTTAAGATATCCGGATCCTTATCCAACGGATCCGTGATTTTACTATCTTTATCCGGATCCAGGGTTTTCGGCTTTTTTGCTTAAATACTTTAAACTCACATAAGATTATATAAGTTAACAAAAGTAAAAATATAAACGAATCGAAATGGGCTCTGGGACGATCGCACTCATCACCCCGTTACTAAGCACACACTGGGAGTTACACTTTAACTATGCGCCATACAGAGCCGACTTCAACATCAGTTTCTCTAATGTTCAAAAAAACATCAGCTGAGAATCACGACATCATTTTATCTTCAACATAAACTTTTCTCTAGTTTTTGTTTCGCAAGCTTTAATAATTCTTTTCTTAAGGAATTTATGAAATCTAAAAAAATAATATTTTCATAAATTGTGTTCTAAATTCCTGTGAGACATATCACAAAATAAAATAAACGCTTATGTTAACATACATTTTATCTTATGTATTGCTATATTATACAATTTACATTCTTTTCATATTTTCAATTTGTAGAAAATACTATCAGAAAAAAAAATTAGTATGCATCCATCTCAGCATCCATCTCAATCATCTGAAGGACACCACAAGCCAAAAGGAGACCAGTACAATAAGCTGCAGAATAGTTTGTAAGACCAGCTTTAAGGCCGTAACGAGGAAGCTCATGTGCATAGGCAGATGCAAGAACGATTTCACTGGTGATAGTGGCAGATACTATTTGAGCAGTGATGTCCTTGTTGGTAAATCTGACAACATAGCGATACTTAGGAGTGCTATACTTATTCTTGTCCCGGTTAATGAGACGGATCCTTGCACGGTAATCAGTCTTTCCCTCACGCCTTCTCCTGAACTTGACTTGGTATCTCTTGAAGTAAGCCTGCTTCTTCTGCGGTTTCACGAACACCATGATAGCTGGGATGATCAGTGGCCACTGAACAATCAGTGGATCAGATTGTACGTAAGTACATTGAGGATGTGCGCTTACAAGGAATACTAGCTAGTATTGTCTCAGATAGAGATTCAAGGTTCACTCTTATTTCTGGAAGGCTTTTCAAAAGGTCTTTGGAACTGAGTGAACATGAGTACGGTTTATCACCCGCAAACGGATTAGCAGTCGGAGAGGACCATGTGTCCTGAATTGGAGTGATTCTTGGGAAAGACATTTGCCCTTGGTGTGGAGTATGCTTACAACAATAGCTTCCACACAAGCATTGGCATGTCACCATATGAAGCTCTATATGAACGGCCTTTTAGGACACCTGCTGGACCCAAATGGGGGAGCGTAGTATGTTGGGTTATGAGAACGTGGAGGAAACAACTGAGAAGATCAGGTTTCTGAAGGATAAGATGAAAGAGGCGCAAGACCGCCAAAAGAGTTATGCGAACAAGCGCAGAAGACATCTTGAGTTCGAGGTCGATGATTTGGTCTATCGCAAGATGATCACACTCAAAGGTAGAACAAAATTTTCTGGACGAAGGAAACTAGATCCGAGGTGTGTGATGTGTTCCATCTATCCCAACTCCAAAAATGCCTGACAAATCAAGACATTGTTGCGCCGGAGATTCCTACTGATATAGGTACAAACCTCAACTTAGAGACAAGATCGGTTCGGATCGTAGATAGGATGGAAAAAGCATATCGGAAAAAGACAATACAAATGGTGAAAGTTATATAGAATTGCAATGGGCGAGAGCAGACAACTTGGGAAACTGAAGCAAGAATGAAGGCAGATTTTCATAAGTGGTATGACCAGTTTTCCCTGGAGAAAGTCTTGAGTCGAATTCAAGGACGAATCCATCGCAAGTGGGGGAGACTTGTCATGTCTCTAATCCTAGATAGGATTATCGGGATAGGCCATGGTGCGAGGGAACGTACTAGTCAGGTCAGACGACTTAAAGACAAGCGTTCCGTGGCATAATTATATGGTTAAGTGCATCAGAAGGCTGAGACTTGGCCAAATAGAGAAGGAGACGAGCATAAGGGAGCTGGACGAGCGATTAAGCAGCTGGATGATGTGATGGTGTAGCTCGACCAGCTAGGTGAAGCTCGGTGGGAGCTCACAAGAACTGGGTCAGCTCGATCAGCTGGATGGACTAGCTCACTCAGCTGGGTCAGCTGTCAATCAGTTCATCTCACCTGGACTGAGTGTTCGGGTGTTTGATGGTTGGGTCAGGTCTGGGCGGTTACCAGGCCGAACTTATGGTCCATGATGGACTATGAGCTTACAGACCTTGGCAAGTGGACCAGAGACTTTGGCAATGGGTTTGGGCTTGAATTCGATTGACCCAAGTCCAGTAAGGGGCATTTATAGGCGAAAGGGTGGGAATGGATCAGGTTGTACCTGTTCGTCCATCCTGTCATACCCAGGGCGGTTGGGCGAGATTTCCTCTATAAATATAAGGTCTTGGGTTCAAAAATTGCCATCAGTTCCTTAAGGGAAAAATCAGGCAAAGACCGAGAGAGAAAGGCAAGAGAGAGAAGGTTTGGACGGCCATAGCAAAGCCGTCTATGGTGGTGTTTCTTTTACGGCGAGAAGGCTTGGCCTTGGGAAGAAGGACAATTGAAGACGGATACCAGAGGAAAGGAGAAAGTCTTGGAGAAGGGCTTGAGCATGCCTGAGCGCACGCCCAAGGTGAGTGGTGTGATTGGCGATCCATCGTCCAAGGCCGGCGGTTAATCCGATGTGCCTTTGGTCCGATTGATGGGCGGTTACATCCATTTCTCTCTACTTACTTGATCGCCTTCTTTCTTCTATGTTTCGATGGAGTAGGATATATTGGCATGGGAACTTTTGGACCAAGACTTAGGCCGGTCCAGATATAGAGTCATTGGGCTTTGGCCGAACTAATTCATGGGCAGATGTCATTGGTTTCTAATCGATGGGTTAGATTACATTAGAGCGATTCGCTTATGGAATTATGGAATAGGCGGTTAACTTAGATAATGATTAGATTTATGGAATAAACTAGGGAACCAAACCATGCATGTTTAGAATCGACTGCTAAGATATCGGATTTATATTTATGTGATGTGATTTGTATGGTTTCAGGATCTGACTTGGAACGTGGTAAAGCTAAGGAGCCATGAAGACTCATGCGTTGTGAAGATGTGTGGTGTGTGGGTAGATCGGTTTAGGAATGAACTCTTGATAGCCTATCGTGCAACTTAAACTTATGTATGAATCTTATGCTGTTATTAATACAATGCCGATTTGCTCTTATGATTATATCATTGTCTTAAACAAAATGAACGAACCTCATATATCTGAAAATGACTTAGAAAATATTTAGACTTAAAAATGAATCAAACAACAAAAATTAATAAGGTAAGGCGGCAGGTCTGGTTGGATTAAGGAATCCAGGATCGGGTCTTACAACGCCTTCCAGCCCACAACAATTTATTGCCAATTGATCTCATCTCATGGATTTTACAAGATTCTGCCATGTTTCTAAAATTGCAGAAAGTGGATTCTTCTTTTGTAACTCCTCCAAGCTTCTCTCCATTATGCATCAGCCACTACAGGAAATATGGGTAGTAATATCGGACGGAAAATGCTATACGGCCAAAATCATAGTGCTTCCTTCACCGCTCTGACAGCACCTGTTATAAAAAGTCTAGCACTTGTAATAGCGGTTTTCGGTTATGCTATAGTTAAATAAACAACGATAGCAAATGTTTCGTGCTATTAAATTACTTTTTAATTATTCTAATTTTTTGTTAAAAATAATTACCAAACCAAACTAATTTTAAAAAATAATAATTAAAAACTGCACGTAAACATAATTAAGTAATTCAAAATTAAAACAAAAATTAATTCATAATTAAAAATTTAATTTTATTAATTAATTAATATCAATATACAGATAATTAAAGAACACATTAAACCAAAAACAAATTTAAACATTAAACCAACACATAATTAACCTAAACCTAAACTAAGCCTTGTAACGCCACAGTTTTTGAAGTAAAATAGGCCGCGGGAAAGAGGTTTTTCTGGGCGAGTATACTTAGTATTTTTCTAAGTGTTAAGCTTGTAAAATATCTAAGTAAGGATAATGTAAGATAATGATGGAAGTGTGTAGAATACTTAAGGAGTAAGTATCTTAAGGGAGAAGTACTTCATGTTGAAGTAACTTCATAGGAGGGAAAGGATCTAAGCCGTTAGATCGGTTTGATATGGACCGTTCGTTAAGGAGGTGGATGTGTATATAAAGGGGTGAAGTCTCATTGTAAAATTCATTCAGAAATAATAAGAGAAAACTTTCATAAGCTCTGCCTTCTCTCTAAAAACGTTACTTTATCTCTTTAAGTACTGATCGGTTTGTCCGAAAGGCTGACTTAGCAAATCGCAAGGGTGAAAGCTGCTAAGGCCGCACGTCCTGATTGCTGTGAAGAAATCAGTCCGTGACAGTTGGTATCAGAGCGGTGTTACAAGGGGAGACTCTGTCCGAGTGAAGAAAATGGCTAAGGGAGGAAAAGAGAAGGAAGCTAGCTCGCAGTCCGGTGTGGAGGAACGCGGAAGGGAGGCTGCGTCCACACGTGCTGGAACCCAATGGGAAAAGAGTGTTTCCCGTGAGGCCTTGGGTGTGGCTGTGAGTGAGATGAGTGAGAAGCTCGAGAGGGTCGAGCATACTGTCACTGAGCTGGAGGGTGTCGTGTTCGGTGGGTTTGAGGAGGTGAAGCAAAATGTTGCCGACTTGGACACTCGGTTCATTCGACTCGAGGAGTTGGTGACAGGATCCATCCAGGCTTTGCGTGATGACATCGAGGGGATGAAGGCACGCTCTACTGTGGTGGAGGAGGACATCACGCTGGTTAAGAGGGCAAGCGTGAATGCTGCTGCTGTTGGAGGAACCAGTACTGGCCGGGTTGAGTTCCCGAAACCAAACCGGTTCAATGGCGCGAGGGATGCCAAGGAGGTCGAGAATTTCCTTTGGCAGATGGAGATATACTTCGACAATCTCAATCTGACTGATGAGAGTGCGAAGGTGAAGGCCGCGACGTCCTACCTATCGGACACGGCCATGCTGTGGTGGCGAAGGAAACACTCCGAGATCGAACAAGGAACTTGTCATATCAATACGTGGGAAGAGTTCAAGAGGGAGCTGAAGCGCCAGTTCTATCCGGAGAATGTTGTCTATGAGGCCCGTAGGAAGTTAAGGGAACTTCGGCAGCGTGGTTCGATCCGAGAGTACGTGAAGGAGTTCACAACGCTCATGCTTCAGATTCCAAGCATGACGAAGGAGGACCTCGTATTCTACTTTACTGATGGACTGCAATATTGGGCCAAACAAGAGTTGCAGCGTCGGGGAGTGAAGGATGTGGACGAAGCCATTGGGGTGGCTGAGTCCTTGACTGACTTCCGTACTTCTGGTCCGTCTGAGTCCAATAAGAAGAAGGAGCAGGGCGTGGCCAAAGGTGGGGGAGCAAGGCGGGATACAACCCGACCATCCGGATCAAGGAGTTTTGAGAGGGGTGCTCGTCGGGAAGATTTTGAAGCAAGAAAGAAGTCTTTCGTTCCTAAGGGATGATGCTTCGTGTGCAAGGGGCCACATGCGATGAAGGACTGTCCGAAGATGGGGTCCTTATCTGCAATCATGGAGAGTAGGGAGACCGAGACTCCAGAAGGGGAAACAGGCAAAATGGGGTCGTTGCAGTTACTGAACGCCCTGAAGGCTAATCCGGTGGTGAAGCCGACGAGCAAGAGGCTCATGTTCGTGGAGGCTCGGATCAATGACAAGCCGACCCGAGTGATGGTGAACACTGGCGCCACTCACAACTTCATGGCGATAGACGAAGCTGTGAGACTTGGTGTTAAGTGAGCCAAGAAGGATGGTTGGATGAAGGCGGTGAATGCCAAGGCTCAACCCGTCAATGGGATAGCCCGAAGGGTCGGGATGCGGATGGGAAGCTGGAACGGACCGGTGGACTTCTCAGTCATTCCTATGGACGACTTTAAGGTGGTGCTGGGTATGGATTTCATGAGACAAGTCTTAGCCATACCTATGCCAGCGTTGAGTTTGGTGTGCATACTCGAGAAGGGATCACCGTGCATGATTCCAACCTTAGAAGAAAAATCCGATGGGATGAAGCAATTGTCGGCTATGCAGATCACCAAGGGGGTGAAGAAGGGTGAACCCACGTTTTTGGCCATGATGAAGATGGAAGATGAGCCTAAGGACGTGGAGTCCATCCCACAAGTCATCAAGGCGGTCCTTGAAGAGAATAAGGACGTGATGCCGACTAAGTTGCCAGAGAGTTTACCAACGAGAAGGGCGGTGGACCATCAGATCGAGTTGGAGTTGGGAGCGAAGCCACCATCCATGGCGCCTTATAGGATGGCTCCAACCGAACTGGAGGAGTTAAGGAAACAACTCGATGAGTTGTTGTCGACGGGGAAGCTGAGACCGTCGAAGGCACCTTATGGCGCGCCGGTTTTGTTCCTGAAGAAGCACGATGGATTGTTGAGAATGTGCGTGGACTACCGGACCCTTAATAAGGTAACCATCAAGAACTGTTATCCAATTCCATTGATCGCTGATCTATTCGATATACTTGGAGGAGCAAAGGTCTATACAAAGATGGACTTGCAGAAGGGGTACTATCAAGTCCGGATAGCGGAAGGAGATGCGTGCATAACGCGGTATGGGTCGTTCGAGTGGTTGGTGATGCCATTCGGTCTTACGAACGCCCCAGCCACGTTTTGTACCCTTATGAACCAGATCCTACAGCCCTACTTGGATCGGTTCGTGGTGGCGTACTTGGACGACACTGTGATCTACAGCAACTCGATGGAGGAGCATGTGGAACACTTACAGACCGTTTTCCGGGTTCTCCGAGAGAACGAGCTGTTTGTGAAGCGAGAGAAGTGTACATTTTCCACTGAAGAAGTTCAGTTCCTTGGCCATGTCATCGGGCACGGGAAGCTGAAGATGGATGAACCGAAGGTTAAGGCGATTATCGAGTGGGAGGCCCCGACCAAGGTGACGGAGCTGAGATCTTTCCTTGGTCTGGTCAACTATTATTGTCGGTTCATCGAGGGATATTCGAGGAAGGCTGCACCGTTGACGGACTTGCTTAAGAAGGGGAAGACATGGGAGTGGCCCAAACGTTGCAAAGAGGCCTTCGAGGAGCTGAAGACTGCGGTAAGCCAGGAGCCTGTCCTTGCCTTACCCGACTTTGGCTTATCTTTCGAGTTACACACGGATGCCACCGAATTTGCCATCAGGGGAGTGCTGATGCAGAATGGGCATCCTATTGCCTTTGAGAGTCGCAAGTTGAACGATACTGAACGGCGGTACACGGTACAAGAGAAGGGGATGACCGCCATAGTCCATTGCTTGCGGGTCTGGAGACACTATCTTCTGGGATCGCATTTCTCGGTCAAGACGGACAACGTGGCGACCAGTTACTTTCAGACCCAGAAGAAGCTGTCTCCGAAACAGGCAAGGTGGCAAGACTTTCTGGCTGAGTTCGATTATACTTTGGAGTATAAGCCAGGAAAGATGAATGTGGTGGCCGATGCACTAAGTCAGAAAGCGGAGCTGGCAGCAATGAGCCAAGTCGAGGGGACCATTATGGCTCTTATCCGGGAAGGGCTGGACCGTGATCCAGTAGCTAAGGAGCTGGTGAGGCTATCCAACGAGGGAAAGGTGCATCGATTATGGGTAGAGGACGGGCTACTCTACACCAAAGGTCGCAGACTCTATGTCCCGAAGTGGGAGAGTCTTCGACGAGATATCATTCGGGAGTGCCATGATACCCGATGGGCGGGCCATCCGGGGCAGAAGCGAACGATGGCACTTGTTGAAGCTGGATACTACTGGCCACGAATGAGGGATACCGTGGAGCTTTATGTTAAGACTTGTCTTGTATGCCAGCAGGACAAGTCGGAGAACAATCAGCCCGCGGGATTACTACAGCCACTTCCGATTCCAGAGAGATCTTGGGATTCGGTTTCCTTAGACTTCATCAGCGCATTGCCTAAGTCTGAAGGATTCAGATCCATCATGGTGATAGTGGATCGTTTCTCTAAGTATGGAACGTTCGTGGCATGTAACCGGGACTGTACCGCGGAGGAGACAGCAAGGGCGTTCTTCATGAATGTGGTGAAACTTTGGGGGCTTCCGCGGAACATTGTGAGTGATCGGGATCCCCGATTCACTGGGCGCTTATGGACCGAGATGTTCAAGATGTTGGGGACTGAACTTAACTTCTCAACAAGCTTTCATCCACAATCTGATGGGCAGACCGAAAGGGTGAACGCCTTGTTGGAAGGCTATCTCCGACACTTTGTGAGCGCCAATCAACGGGACTGGGCGAAGTTGCTGGACATAGCCCAGTTCTCATATAATCTTCAACGCAGCGAGGCGACGGGATGGAGTCCGTTCGAGCTCGCAACGGGACAACAACCTTTGACTCCACACACTTTGGCTACGCCCAAGAGTGAGGGAAGAAGTCCAGGAGCGGTTATCATGGTCAAGCAATGGGAGGAACATGCTGACAAGCCTTAGTATGTTTGGAGAAAACCCGTAAGCGTATGAAGAAGTGGGCGGATGAGAAGAGACGGCCTTCGTAGTATTCAGTGGGCGACCTTGTACTTGTTAAGCTGCTGCCACAGCAGTTCAAGGCCTTCCGAAGTCTACACAAAGGCTTGATCCGAAGGTACGAAGGTCCGTTCGAGGTAATGGGAAAGGTGGGAAAGGTTTCCTACCAATTAGACTTGCCGGATACATTGAAAATCCATCCGGTCTTCCACGTGAGCATGCTGAAGCCTTATCACGCGGACGAAGCTGACCGAGACCGAGGCATTTCAACCAGGGCGCCACCAGTCATGACCAAGTCATATGACAAGGAGATTGGAGAGGTGCTGGCGTCCAAAGAGGTCAGGAAGCGAGGAGTCCCAAGACAGACCCATTTCCTTATCAAATGGAAGGGCCTGTCTTAAGCTGAAGCAACATGGGAACCGGAAGAGGACTTATGGCAATTCCGGGATGTGCTGAAGGCATACACGGCGACGAGGGCGTCACCGGCATAGGTGGGGGAGGATGTAACGCCCCAGTTTTTGAAGTAAAACAGACCGCGGAAAAGAGGTTTTTCTGGCCGAGTATACTTAGTATTTTTCTAAGTGTTAAGCTTGTAAAATATCTAAGTAAGGATAATGTAAAATAATGATGGAAGTGTGTAGAATACTTAAGGAGTAAGTATCTTAAGGGAGAAGTACTTCATGTTGAAGTAACTTCATAGGAGGGAAAGGATCTAAGCCGTTAGATCGGTCTGATCTGGACCATTCGTTAAGGAAGTGGATGTGTATATAAAAGGGTGAAGTCTCATTGTAAAATTCGTTCAGAAATAATAAGAGAAAATTTTCATAAGCTCTGCCTTCTCTCTAAAAACATCACTTTATCTCTCTAAGTACTGATCAGTTTGTCCGAAAGGCTGACTTAGCAAATCGCAAGGGTGAAAGCTGCTAAGGCCGCACGTCCTGATTGCTGTGAAGAAATCAGTCCGTGACAGCCTGCAACCCTAATCCTCCACCTCCAGCCTCCAGAGCATCCGCCTCAGAGTATTGTCGTCGCATCACCTAGTCACCGGAGTTGACTTCTATCGAGTCATCTGCTACAGCCATCAGAGGGAGACACAAAAAGTCAAACTAAGATCTGTATAAAAGTTCAAGCAGTCATGAACTTACGTGCTTGGATAAGATCTGTATAAAGGCAGAGTCTTGTAGGTATCTTTACCTCGAACATGAAGAACACTTATTGAAAGATACGGGAAGGACTTCCTTCCTCACAACCAAGATGCTAAATCTGTTCTGCTCACGAGCACACCATAACGCCACCTGTTGCGGAAAAGAGACTAGAGAGAACAATCCCTGAACCAAAAAAAATCAGCGGATTTCTCCTTTCATGAGAGTAACATCATCAGACCGTCGAGAAAGAGAGGGAGAGAAAAGCAGATCTTCAGTTCATCTCTGGCTTCGAGGTATCCTCCTCCGCCGTTGAATTAAGAGAAAGATAGAGAGGACGGTGGTGGGTGGGAGAGATGGCTATGGTCCACTATCTTCAGATCCGACGCCGTTGCTTACTCTGTCAACACAAATCAGAAAGTATTATCAAACGATGAGGGAAGGGAAGGGAAGAGAATAAGAAAAGAAAAGGAGAAACAAAAGAAAGTATTATCTAGGAACGTCGAGAGACGGAGAGGAAGAGAAAGAGAGAGACAGAAAATTAAAAAAAAAATATATATATATATATATATATATTGATTAATTATATCCGTTAGATTGAGAACAATCAACGGTGGATGGTAAAAACTTAGTTATCCTGACCCTTCTGAATTGGCTTCTCTCATTGGTCAAGACTTTTTCTTTTTTTGTTTTTCTTTCTTCTTTGTTATATTCTGTTTTTCTTTTATAATGTTAGGATTTAGAGTTTATAATTATTTTAAAAATATGTTTTGTGTTTTATAATTTAGTTTTAGGATTAAAAGTGTAACATGAATTTTTTAATAATGATATAAAGTTTAAGTTTCAAATAAAAATTTGACTTTGATTTTTGCAATATAATATTGTATGCAAGATTTAAGTTTGAGGTTTAGGGTGCTAGTTTTAGGGTGTGGACTTAAGATTTTGTTTTTGAGGTTTATATTTTAAATTTGATAATAGATTTTTAAAACCATTAAATTTTGAGTTTAAGTTTAAAATTGAAGTTATATTATGAAAAGATTGAAGTTTCCAAGTTTAGGGTTTAGGGTTTTGTTTTTTATTTTAAATACAAAATATAATTAATGATAGGTACTTTATAAATATAAGTGTTAAATGATAATTTTTAATAATGATATAAGGTTTATGTTTAGGGGTTTAAGCCCTATATATATTTTTTTTTAAAAATTGAGATTATATTTTAAAATGATTAAATTTTGAATTTAAGTTTAAACTTAAAGCTATTATGAAAAAATTGAAATTTTTTAATCTATGTTTACAGTTTAAAAATATGTTTAGGGTTTTGTTTTTTAAAATACAAATTATAAAATACAAATAAACAAAAAGTATTTTTTATAAAATGTAATTTGTTAAAATTACGACCAGTTATAACATTGTGAAAAATAAAACTGTTTTTTAAATTATAAAATACTGTAATTTTAATTATACTTTTGGGTTTTATTTCGGTAATTTCAGATATTTAACTGCCAAATTAGGTCTTGTCAATCTAGAACTGGTCCGCAACCAAACCGAAACACTCACTCAATATTCAGAATAATCTGACCACAAAACAGATGAAAGTAGAATTATGTTATACAGCTTACGTAGATAGCGATATACAGCAATCTCTGTCCATATTCTGATATCTTCAGGTTTAATATTTTCACACTATCCTTCTCCTGAATTTAGCTCGATAAAACTTTCGGCTCCTGAACTAGTCGTAACACAGCTTTACGCTCCAGTCTTTCTTGCTGAGGCTTTGGCAGAGGAGCATGGACGACATGCTTAGTATCCTTCCGCATGCGGGCAAGCTGCTTGCTTGTTTTATGATATCCAGGTTTTCCTTCAAGAGGCGCCAGAAAGTCTTCCTCGGTGAGGACGTTCTTACCCTCCAGAACATCGCGGGTGGGATTGAATTCACCCTCTGGGTATGCTTCAGTAAAGAGTACAGGTTTGCTCTTATTCTCACCTGATAAAATAAAGAGAGCAGAGCCGGATTACATACATAGCTTACAGAAGCACAGCAGAGATAAGCAAAAACTCAGAGAAGAAGAAAGTCTCAGTTCTTTACTATCAAAATACCTATCGGTGTCAAAAGGAATCAAATACCACAAACTTCTCTATAACAGAGAGTTCTCGAGTGCTGCAATTGATAAACATATAAAGGGTCGGTGGCTCCTTAGGCTCCCAAGTACCTGTGGGAACACATAAAAATGCAATAAACCAATTGTTTACATAAGCAAAAATAAAACACCAAAAAAATAAAAAATTTCATTGAAAGAAGTGTAGCAATAGACATTCGTTTTTGTTGAGGATGGATTGTACCCATCCACAAAGCCCATCGAACAAAAGGCCCAACTAAGTAGTTGAGCGGTCCATAGCCGTTTAGCCGGGTTTCGACGTCTTCAGCTCGGCTACAGACTACTTGTAGCCGAACAACAGACGGGAAATGAGTAGCCGGCTAAACCGCTCGGGACAAGACCTAGTCAAGCCCGACAGGCCGACAAAGGCCCAATCGATTGGAAGGGATACTAGGTCAAGTCCCATCCGAGCAGAGGCTATAAAAGGGAGAGGAAGCAAAGGAGAAAGGCATCTGGACAAGGCAATACAAGCAGAACGGCGAGATTAGGGTTTAGCATCCGTACAATCATCTCTCCGTTGTTTACACTTTTCCGGCTTACAGCTCTCCGAGCTCCGGCATTTTATTCACTCTCTCCACCTTTGTAACCTCATCTCGAAATCTAATAAATACCTCTGTTCGACCCATTTTAAGTATTGTTTACTTCTCTTGAGACCATACTCACCTTAAACAGTTTTCATCTTCAAAATCAAAGTCCAAGGTACTCCTTATAGACCTGAAGAAATTGGTGACAGAAGTGCCAGGTATATCATCTAGAGAACGGATACTTATACCATCAATCTGATGAGAACAGAACACACAAAAGAAATCAATCCGTTGTTAATCATTAGGTGTTCAATATTTCAAACAATGCAGAAAAAGGAAGCTCCTTTGCTATACCGAATCAAACGCCGCTTTGAAGAGTTGAGAAGCTCTGCATTTCTCAGGCTTATCAGGAAAAAACTGAAGCAAGATTGATGTCACACAGATCAGAAGGTAGCAAACAATAAGAATGACTAATCAAGTAAAGAAAAGAAAAGAAAAGAGATAGATTACAATGCAAGCTCTAGTCTCTACTTTCTCCTGAAGCTTCCGGACAACAGACAAAGCCAATTGTATGTTGGCATCAATGAAATCGTCTGAAGAACCCCACACAATCACACAAATACGCTAAAGCGGAGCTAGAAGGAGATATGAAACACAATCAATGGCTAAACGAACCTCGAAATCCTCGGAGAGCTCATAGTCGTAGTTATCATGGCGGTCGTAACAGTTGTTCTTCCTGGATTCTTCCTCAGGGACACCTTCTTCGTACTCGTACAGATTGCCACCGGGTTCATCATCAGAATCAATCGCATCGTCGTCTTCTTCGTCGGAGTTAAGAGGACGTCTCTGAAACGAATCTAACCCCACCTCCATTTGATTCGACAATTCGTTGTGGCTGCCGACGATTGTCGTAGAGTCGACGGCGAAACCGAGTGTTTCAATACTGATTTTGGAGCCAGAGACAGAGTGATGATAAGAACCCTAATCAAGAGAGAATTTTTTTTTCGTCAGTGAGAGATAGAACAAAGAAGAAATCATGAAGGAAACTCGATCTCTCCTCTATTAGTCTCTGGTACATAAGGTCCAGATTTGGATTTATTTCATCTTTGTTTCTTCTCCGTTCCATAATAAAAAAATAGATGAATAATGCAAGCACACGATTGTTATATTTGGAGGTAAATAAAATGGAGTAAGAGGCAAACTGAAACAAGGGTGAATGGGAAAATCAATTGTTTTTCCGATTTAGTTTTGCATAGCGTTTTCGTTTTCAAAAATGCTATCTAAAAGTAAGAAATATGTCAACCATAGCACAATCGAAAAAAACGCTATCAGATTATGCTATTAATACTCATATTTCCTGTAGTGAGCTCATTAAAGTCTCCTACCAAGACCCATGTTTCATCTCTAAGAACACCATTACTGGACAACTTATCCCACACCCCGCGTTTCCTGCATCTGACGGGATCCCCATAGTTGCAAGACAGAAATAATTTCAGAGAACCAATCGTAATTTTGAGGTCGAGAATTCATTTATCACTATAAAGAATCTCCACCTCATAACTACTTTTCCACATTGAAGCCAAGCCTCCAGTTCTACCAATAGGCTGAACCGCATGTAGTTTATCGTAACCCAAACTAGATTTAAGAACTTTGACGTAAGAAAACTTTTGCTTCGTCTCCATAAGAAACATAAAATCTTGAAAATACTGACGACGTATTTCCCGAATTCGTCGAACTGTCTCAGTACTTCTTGCTCCTCGACAGTTCCAGCTGAATATGCTTATTGGGGAGGCAGCGGCTTCAATACAGAAGCCACCGAAAGTTCTTGGTTTCTGTTTGGTTTCTTGGATCCATCATCTCCATTCATTTCAGCCTCTCTCTTACTGCTGTTCTCTGCACTGTCGTCCTTAGGAACACTCCCTCTGATATTGTTTGGCTTGGTAGCATTGTTCCTTTGTCTCCTTTTCCAAGCAGGAGGACGATTTCTTGTTTTTTTTTTAAATACCAGCCAGTCAGGTATCTAGAGACTTACTAGAAATACCCAGACTAAAGACCGTTGATCTGGTAATGTTAAATGGAGAGGAGACGCTATGATCTGGAGCTTCATACTCCTAATCCTTTAAATGTCTAGCTTCTGTTGGAGTCGGTGAACTAGGAACAGTAGCAGATCTGATGTTTTCAATCTTGTTCTCAACTTGTTGTAACCAAATACCAAACCTTTTCCTTTTAGAAGATCATGAGACAGCTTCGACATGACACTAGCTTCTTCTTTATTCTTTTCCTCAATGGAAAGTTGGACCCTTTTAATTCTAGCCAATCTCTCTATTTCATCCGAGTGGGATACATAAGCGAAAGCCATTCGCTGGTCTTCCTTGGATAACTCAGGGAACAAAGGTGGGAAGCTTGGAGGACCAGCCCTATTCAGCTCTGAATTACGAGCTTCACCGCTAACCCTCTGTTCTGCAGGGGAGCTCCTGTCAAACGCGTTCCTCTGCTGACACCCATAGTGTCCCTTTCCTGCTGGCGGTTTGCGCAGTAGAGGGAAGTTTTGCTTTTCATGGGTGATTCTAAAGCACTGAAAGCACTTCTTCCTCAGCTTATCATAACCCCTCCACCAGTTGTTAGATTCAAGACCTTTTCATCCCAAGTGGGTTTGTTTATATCAAACAGAATTTGAGCTCTCATGAAATCTGACTTTTGAGAAACCTTTGGATCATATGCCACTTCTATCACCTTGCCAATCATTTTGCCCACGGCCATCATCGTTTCTATTGTATAAAATTATACAGTATATTCCTTACTCTCACCCAAACCTCAAAATCGGTCAGGAAATCATTTGGTGGGTTAGCAGTCCATCTTTCTAACAGCATTTTTCAATGATTGAAGGATCAAGGTTGATCATTCAAGACCATCTGGAGATCCTCTTTCGTCCTGAAGATAAACTGGAACCTGTCTCTTGAAAGCGATATCCCTCTGACTCAGCCTTTCACCCTCCAGTGACCTAGCATCTCCTCAATCATCCTGGACATAGATTGGCACTCCGGATTTAGAAGCCGCCCAAGGATGCTGAGAGAGATTCTTCAAAGACCCTGAAGCGGGGGTCATCCGGTAGATTGATTGGTTTATCATCTTCAATCGTCATTGATCAGAGAGCCTTGTGAAGATCTGTCGACATCTTCGCTGTATCACAACCGTCGGAGCTAACAGTTTATCTTGTGTAGTTAATCTTTGGTTAGAGATCAATCACCTTTGATTGAGCTTTACCATTAGTGGGGAAATATTCGTATACCTTTTTCTGAGAAATCATAATTAATTTTAGGATTGATCCCCAATTAATGGAGAAAAAAAGAAATAAGCGAAATTTGCTAGGTAGGCGGGAAGGAAAGTAAGAATTTGAAAGGAAACTTTCCGAAATGGATACCGTAGCAATATATGCCGGCTATAAATTATCTACTCAACTACGAGAGAGGACGTTGGTCGGAATCCCAAAAAGGTGATTTACAGTGGTTACAAGAAAAAAGGAATGGCAACAAAAAAAAGCAAAAAAAAAACACTTCCCACATCTCTTATGTGACTATGATAATTAATTAATTATACAACAAAAGTCTAAATAACATAATAATTTACGAAAAACAAAAGTGATCACTTTCAAAGCAGAAGAGTGGATGGATTCATTCATACGCCCAATATCTCCTCACTTACTTTCTCGACTCTATATAAACTCTCACATCTTCACAATTCTTCTACAACTCAGAGTGAGACCACACATCTTACAAAAGATGTCTTCTTCGTTTCACTCCTCTACTGCTTCTGTCTTTATATCGTTATTCTTTATTTGGTTCATGCAACATGTCCGATGGAGTTCAACAAGTTACCTACATTGTTCACATGGAAAAATCTCAGATGCCCTCAAGCTTCAACCAACACTCTCTATGGTACGAGTCCTCTCACAGGTCCGTCTCAGAATATGCTGAAATGCTCTACACTTACAACAATGCGATCAACAGATTCTCCACTCGGCTTACTCTAGAGCTGTCAAATGGGAAATCCCATGTCCATTAGCCCATATCCGTTTGTCCATTTACAGTTGGGACAGACAGTGACCATGTCCATAAAACCGAAATTTATGTTCATATTTATACGACCCATTAATGACCATTATAAATTCAAATATAAATTCATAAGATTTTGGCGGGAAAACTTGATTTTACGTTTTTGGCGGGAAAACTTGATTTTGCGTTTTTGGCGGAAAACTCGATTTTTGCGCTTTGGTAGGAAAACTCGATTTTGCGGTTTGAGCGAGAAAATTCGATTTTCGCTTTTGGTGGAAAACTCGATTTTGCGCTTTTGACGGAAAAACTTGATTTTACGCTTTTGGCGGAAAACTTGATTTTGCTTTTGACGGAAACTTGATTTTACGCTTTGGCGGAAAACTCGATTCGGTGATTTTGGCGGAAAACTCGATTTTGCGTTGTGACAGAAAAACTCGATTTTGCGGTTTGGGCAAAAAAATTCGATTTTACGTTTTTGGCGAAAAAACTCAACTTTGTGTATTGGGCGAGAAAACTCGATTTTGTGTTTTGGGCGGGAAAACTCGATTTTATTTTCGGCGGAAAAACTTGGTTTTTGTTTGAAACCCTAGTTTTTAAAATCCATTGGACATCCTATGTCCATAAAACCCAAAACCATTAAAGACCATCATTTAAATGGTTTCCCATATTATGTCCAATTAAAACCCATGGGAAAAATGGGTTTGTCCATATTAAACCCATTTATATATGGACACGGGCAACCATTGGACGGCCCGCCCATTTGACAGCTATAGCTTACTCCCAAAGAAGCTGACTTGATTTGTTCGACGAATGTTTGAGAATGTTGTTTTTGTGATGTTGATAGTTAAGCTACTTATAGATGGAGGCTGGAGTAATATTTGGAAGAGGCTGGCGTTTTAGGTAGTGTGTCTTGTCTTTGACGAAAAATAGGTAGAGTATCTTGTCTTTGTCTTTTTAACTATACAAGGTAGTTGTCCGCGAAATTGCATGCATAAATATTCTATGAAAATATTTATTATGTATAGAATGTTGTAAATTTTTCATAAATTTGACGTAAAAACAAATGATGAATATTTAGTAATAACAAATGCTTCTTGACTTATATATGTAATTATCACATTAACTTCTCCAACACATATGCATTTTTTTAGGCCTCTTCTTATTTTTCTTGTTATTATTTCGTTCTTTTTTCAAATTTTTTGCTAATGTTTTCTAATTTTTAACTTATTTTAAAAAAATATTTATTTCTTTCTCTTAGAATTCTTTTTATTTATTTTTACAAACCATACAATCAATGAACCAAAAATCCATCTTAGAATTCTTTTCAATCATAACATTACCTTATTTAATATATTATTTGATTTAAATGCAACATGTATATTTAATCAAAGTTCTCATATGTTCAATATAATCCGTTAAAGCCTAATTATTTATAAAGCATATATGGACATTGTAAGAGATTAATAATTATTATAGATACGAGTATATTTTTATATGAATATGAAATCATTATGTTGATTTCTAGAAATCCTATTCATTATTTTATGTAGAATATAAATACAAAAAGAATAGATCAAATATTAGTACACTTTCTATAATTTTAAAAATTAGCTGCCATAAATTATTATTTGTAATATCATTTAGGTTATATGGCAAGTGATAATAATTAGTTTTAGACTTATAATTTATTTTATATCTAATTAAATAATTGACCAGACGTTATTATTCTTTATATAATTTCAACAATTAATTACCATAAACTATTATTTCTAATATGATTTAGATTATTTGGCAAGGGATATTAATTGGTTCTAGATTTAATTTTTATTTTTATTCTAAACTAAAAAAATAAAATTATAAGTATTAACCAAGAAAATAATAATAATTTCTTAAGACTTCTCAAATGATCAACATATAAGCAAAAGTCACTTAAGTGACTTCTCATTTAGTATAGAGGAGGATTTATATTTTTAAAAAATGTTTATAAACTCTTATAAATAATTTAAAATTATGATTAATTAGTTTTGTAAGCATGATAGATAATTTTATAAATTTTTTTATTTTTTTATAAATGACTTATACGACATATATGTACATTATATGACATTAAGAACTATAATAATAATTTATATCAAATAAAATTGGAAATCATTATATCAATTTCTATAAATTGTGTGCTATTAATTAATTTATGTAATATATAAATATATAAAGAATTAATCAAAAATATTTTATTTTCTTTCATTTAAAAATAAGTTACCATGAATTATTATTTAAATATTATTTATATTATTTGGTAAGTAATATTAATTAGTTCTATACTTACATTTTTTTAGATCTAATTAAAAATTAAAAAATCCTTCAACCAATCAAATTATAACAATTTTTCTTAAGCTCTCTCTATTATTGTCACTTAAATAAAAGTCATTTAAGTGACTTCTTATTTAATATTGGAGGATTTCTATTTCTTATAAATGTTTTATAAACTCTTATAAATAATTTAAAATTAAGATAAAATAATTTTGTAAGCCATGATAGATAATTTTATAAATTTTTAAAGTATTTTAATAAATTACTTAGAAAGCATATGTGGACGTTATAAGACATTAATAATTATTATAATACTTTATATACGAATAAAATGTTTTATAGAAGAATATGAAAACATTATATCATTTTATATAAATTGTGTTCTATTAATTATTCTATGTTGTATATAAATATAAAAAATAATTGGTCAAAATTTTTTAAAATTTCTATAATTTTGAAAATTAGTTAAAATTAATTATTATTCTTAATATTATTTAATTATTTGGTAAGTGATATTAATTAGTTTTAAACTTAATTTCTATTTTAGATATAATTAAAATAATTGAAAACTGAGAATCCCTCATCCAATTAAATTATAACATTTTTTCTTATACTTTCTTTATGCTTGACACTTAAACAAAAATAATTTAATTGACTTCTCATTTAATATATAAGAGGATGATTTTCATATTTATGTGATGTGACATTGTTTATTTGGTATTTTGACATGTGTATGTACGTAATTAGATTGTATTACATATTAGAATTCTTTAAAAGAAAACAATATAATAAGAAAAAATCAAAATTTGATCTAACAAAAAAAATCAAAATTTGGAAGGAATCTCATATTATATTTAAGTAGTAAAGAATGAAATATATGTTTTCATAATAAACTAAAAACCATCAATGCATAGATTATATATAGATTTGAGAAACAGCACTTACTTTTACAGAAATTTAATATGCAAGTGATTTACAAGTTAAATAATATCCAGAATATATAAAACAAACAAAAGAAGAAGAAAAACCTGTAATAGTTGTGATACTTTTTCTAAAATTACATGTAAAAACAACTGTAAATATTTTGTAAATAGAAAATTGACATATGAAAATCTAAATAAATATATATTGTAAACAAAACAAAAATAATAAAAAATAATAATACTAATTTGTCACAATTAAAAATATTATTTTCTTTAAATAATATCTCTACCAGTGATAATGTAAACGAAATAAATTATGTGTATGTATACATTTAGATTTTGGTTCATGTTAGTAATTCTTTCTTTTTTGGTCAAAGCCATTCCGTAAAAGAAAACTTCATTATAGGAAAATATCAAAATTTGCAACGAAACTCATTTAATATCCCTTATATATTAATTGAGAAACATTACGACCTTTAAGTATAGCCATGTGTCATCACCAGAATGAAATTCAGAATCCTTAGAAAATATGTTGGTCCAATTAAGTATATATTATAGTTTTCATTAAATAATCATAAAATTAATTAAAGTGTACAGTTACTATTTTATTTTCTTTCCCTAAATAAAAGCAACGAAATTAACAAATATGACTAATATATAAATGACAATTAATGATTCTAATAATAAATATTTGATAACAATCTATATCTCATCCACCATTTTTTGTTTAATTTTATATTATTAAAATAAATTAAACAATCAAATTAGCAATAAAACAAAAATTTAGATTTTTTCGTATATGTTATATTTTGAATTTTTAAAAATGACAATAAATTACTAAAACTGTTAAAATTATTATGTTAAAAATTAATGATCAATGGTTTAACATCCAATATATGTTAACTGAGAAACATTACAACATTGTTTTGTAACCACATGTCACCATGAAAATGAAATTCAGAATTCTCAGAAAAATAGGTTGGTCCATCTTAATTTATATTATATTTTTTTATTAAACTAACTATCAAATTTATAAATAGTGTACAAAAGAAAATTCTTGCACTTTCCTTAAATAAAAGCTACGAAATTACCTAATATGATTAACGTATATATGACAATTAATGATTATGAATAATAAATATTTGATAACAATTTTTGTATCTTAGCTCTTTTTGTTTAATTTTATAGTATTAAAAGATATTAAACAACCACATTAACCACATAATAAAAAAAATTATATTTTTTCTATAATGTTATATTTTGAATTTTTAAACAACTATAAATTATTAAAATTTAAAATCCCACTTTGAAATTTTGTGATCAGTGGCTTAATTTTTTGTTATAACAAGATACAAATGATCATAAAATTGTATTAATATAGATTTTATTTAATATATTCACATTAAAATAATATATATATGTATGTATTCAGCTAACAACTTAAAGCAAGAAAATTGGCTGTATCAATTTAGTCGTCCAGTTGAAACCCTTCAAAACTATGTGGAATACTAAGGTCAAAGTAATTTTATTTTGGAAATAATACTAATTTGCTGGTTCTAAAACTATTAAAATGGTTCTCAGTGATGTTAAAGTAAAGTATTAAAAAAATTGTAGAACGTGTTTTGTAATAAAAATTGACTTGATGACCACATTACGATTTTTATAGGTATAAAAAGGGTGATAAAAATTTTAAGTCCAAATCGATCAGGTTCATCATAAATTTAAAATAGATTTCGGTTCAAAATTACAATTAGAGATGCTCAACCTGACATATAGATGATTATATAAATAAAACATAATTGTATGCATATTAAAAAAAAAAAAATTCAAACTCATATACATATTTAATTTGTCAATACTATATCTCTAACACTACTAAAAGGAGAATAAGAGCCACATACAGGGTGTCCACGTCTCAATTTAAATTGACCAATAGGAGGCTAGCGTTTTAGCCACGTTGGATGCCTGTTTAAGTGATTTGGGCTTCGTGGTTTCACCGGCTTGACAATTTCACAAAGTGATTTAGGCTTTTCGTAGTTTCACCGGCTTGGCAATTTCACAACTCAAGAAGCCGTGCCCATTTCATGTCTATATCCCCTTTTCCCTTTCCGCGAGGTACAAATCCTAATTTGCAAAATCGATTGTCAAACCTTTCCTCTTCCTGTTCTTCGTTACCTCCGTTCTTACGAACAATCAATTCCCTCCCCATTCCTGATTGCTCTTTAATCATGGAATTAATGGATTCTCTTCGGTTTCTCCCTCTGAATTTCAATGGATTTTTTCCGCTTGCTTCCTCTGAGATCCTTGCTCTTCCGCCGCAGATACCTACTGCGAGAGCTGGAGACTGTCCGCAGAGACCAACTACGCTGGAATCTGACATGTGGTTCCCTCCATGTGTGTGGATTTAGTTGACAGTTTTCTCAACGGAGACCATTACGGTGTCATCGCCGATTATGCACTCGCCTACACTAAAACGGTTCAGGTTTCAAGCGATGGTACGCTCTCTATTATTGACTGTTGGATCTTAATCTGTTATAAATCCGAAGTATTGATGATTCTTGACATATATCAATGAATCTGTTAGCGTAGAATCGTTTCCACATTGAGGTCCCATTTACTGATTAAGATAACTGGTTCTGTTGTAATTGCATTGTTGTTCGCGGCATATCGATGGGTTTTAATGAATTATTTTTTTGGTTGATCATATATCAAACTGAAATCTGTTTGAATGGTTCTGACGGTGTGTAGTTTTCTTCAATGGAATTGAGAGATGAGACGTGTGTGATGTTGAGAGTGAGTACAGCAGTAAATAATTGATGTACTGATAAATTCTGGGAAGACTAATTTGGATTCAACCAAAATTTTTTGTTATGTACTGAACCTTTTAGTGTGTTTTATGTGCAGAGGTGGGAAGTATACGGAGGAAGATATTGTATACAATTGCATTTTGTCATCTCCAAAGTGTTGTACACCAACTTCTCAACCCCAAGGTGATTGAAAGACCCTTTACTTATGCTTATGCATTTGATGTTTTAACGCCGTCTTATCGACGTTTACTTTAAACTGTTTCCTACAGAATTTTCTATTTTCCTCAAAAGAACACCTCACAGTTGAAGGCAATAGATTTTGGCCTCTCACCTTGCAGCTTATTTGTGTTGTGGATTAAAACAAGAGCCATTGGAAGACATGAGTAAGTTCGATGCCAAGATCCACATACCTGAATTCAATAACTTCAGGTATCATCTCATTCCCAGTTTCAGTTCCATTTGTATCCATCCCTTTTCTTTGATGTTTATCTGCTCTCTGCAAAGTTTATGAATTTCACAGAGATCATAAATAGGTTTATCAGAGTCAGCCAAATAAACTGCATTTGCTCTTGCTTCTCTAATGAAAATTCCCTTTCAGTATCAAGAAGCAACTGAACTGATCATAGAAATTTGCAGGTACAAATTTAAATAACGAGTAGATGAGAAATTATCATCTTCGTTCATCTCGATTCATGTTTTGGATTCTTCACAATTGTAGAAGGCATTGGTGAGTTTGCGTGGATGACCAAGGCGAATGAAGAAGTTGTAGCAGCAATGATACATCATCTGACCCTGGAGATCCTGAGAAGAAGAAGCTGTACGAAGCTAATTGTGGGTGAAGCCATGGTTGAACTTCAAGGAACTGCAGAAACGTGATGGTGATGATGCCCCTACCATTATTCCCTCTGTAACTGACATAACCAACGTCTCCAAGTCTCTCCGCGTACAGATGAGGAAGCTCTTCGTTCTCAACCCAAAAACTCTTAAATCAATGACAACAACAGAGGAATCAAAAACAAAGTCGAACATTGGTCAAAATCTATAAAGGAGATTCGTGGAACTACCTGCAAAATTTTGTCATGTCTACAACTCGATGTCCAAGTTACAACACGATACCATCATCTACATGGAAGAGATCTACCGAGGCGGTGAAGACGAAGTGGAAGCGTCGGGTGTTGGTTTGAAGTAATTCTCCACAAATAAATGGTATCAATTGATAGATAGAGAGAAGAGAGGGAGGTAGAAGGAAACAATAAAGAAGAGAGGACTAAGCATTAACAGAGCAATCAGATTGAAGAATAAGTGGAAGAGACGGAAGATGAACTCTTTACGCTTCAGACAAAATTAGGGTTAGGCGAGACTGGGCTCGACTTGGGCCAGTTTCGAGCTTCACTCAACCAAAGGAAAAAAATACGTGGCAAAAATGTTGTTTCCTATTGGCTAATTATTTTAAATGACGTGGACACTCTCTTCTTTGAGGATATTCTCCTTTTAATATAGGTTAGATGGCCCAATACACATCTTAACTAAATTAGTGTTAAAAACAGTTAGATTAATGTTTGTAAAATATGATATTAGGTGATTGCGTGCTTTTAGGTTGACAAAATGGTTTTATTCAAATTTAGTAGATTATTTGAATATACAATTCATTAATCATCTACGATTTTGATATTGATTAATATGTAATATTTTCTATTTTATATCATTTTAGTATTTATGTTTACTTTGTTTTTGCATTTTTTTGTAACTAAAAGAATATTATAGCCTAGATTTTTGGAAATATTCACTTTTGTAAACTGTGTTAAAAAAAAAAGAAAAATTTCACTTCTATAGATTAAATATTAAATAACCGAAATAATTGCTCAACTGAATAACAATAAAATCAAATAATTATTGTGAATTAAATTTGGAAACACACATTTAATTAAGATTTTCAATGAATTAGCTGAGATTTTAATTATTTAGTTAAGATATAGTGGCATTCCATGGTAATTATTTAAGAAAAATAAGGTTTACGTATTAAATTTTGTGAAAGTAAAGAATGAAATCATTAAATCTTATTCATAATCAATCATATGAGGTTCCTTATATAGGGTTTACAAATAGACCGTCATAAGATAAATGGAAATATAACAATTCCTAATCCAACTAGGAAAAGGAAAACACAAAGACATAAGGAAAAGGAAAGTGACCGACTCTCTCTCTCCAATGGGCCGGACGACTAGGTCTTGGTCGGGCCAGGTTATGAGTCGTCCATCACATGATTTATAACACTCCCCCTTGGACGCCATAACCATTCAGGATTTGTAATATACTTTCATGTTGCCTCATTAAAACCTTACCAGGAAAACCCAATGGGACAAAACCGTGTTGAAGAAAAAAGAGTACAACGCATATTACTCCCCTTGATGAATGCATCACTGAAGGTCTTTCAGTCGACGCATTCCAATCTGATGTATGAGCTTCTTGAACGTTGAGGTCGGTAAGGACTTGGTGAACAGGTCGGCTGAGTTGTCACTAGAACGTACTTGAACCACTTGGACCTCTCTGACTCTCTGCAAATCATGAGTGAAGAAGAACTTGGGCAAGATGTGCTTCGTCCTGTCTTCTTTGATGTAGCCGTCCTTGAGCTGAGCAATGCATGCTGCATTGTCCTCGTACATCACGGTTAGTTCCTTTTCCTCGAACATTCCACAATCTGCTCGTACATGTTGAGTCATTGAACTCAACCAGACACACTCACGGCTGGCTTCATGAATAGCCAAGATTTCCGAATGGTTGGATGATGTGGCCGTACCTCCATGTGTGAAAACATAGCCTGTCTGTGATCGAGCATTGTGTGGATCTGATAGGAAACATGCATCAGCAAAACCAACTAAACCTTCTTTTTTTTAGTATAAAACAGACCCAAGTCTTTCGTTCCTTGTAGGTAACGAAGAACATGTTTAATCCCGTCCCAGTGCCTTTTGGTCGGACAAGAGCTAAACCTAGATAATAGGTTCACGGCAAAACATATATCAGGCCGTGTGTGAGTTGCCAAATACATTAATGCACCTATGGCACTTCGGGACCAAGGACATCCTCATCGTCCATCTTGGGACGAAATGGGTCAGTGTCCAGGCCGAGAGACCTCACGACCATAGGGCTGGACAAAGGGTGAGACTCGGCCATATTAAATCTCTTGAGTACCTTTTCTGTATATGCCATATGATGCACAAGGATTCCATCATTTATGTACTCAAGTTGTAATCCCAAACAGAACTTAGTTTTTCCAAGATCTTTCATTTCGAATTCTTTCTTAAGATATTCAACTGTTTGGAAAATTTCTCCAGAGGTTCCTATGATATTTAAATCATCAACATACACAGCTATAATCACAAAGCCCTTTATTTCGAATTTCTTTATGAATATACATGGACTGATCGGATCATTTCTATATCCTTCTTTTACTAGGTACTCACTTAGTCTATTGTACCACATCCGGCCAGATTGTTTCAGTCCATATAATGATTTATTCAACATTATGAAGTGTTGTTCTTGAGAGCTCTCTTTTTTTTTCAATTCAATACCCTCTGGGACTTTCATATAAATTTCATTATCCGGTGGACCATATAAGTATGTGGTTACAACATCCATCAACCGCAAGTCTAAGTTTTCTCTTATGGCCAGACTTATCAGGAATCTAAAAGTAGTTGCATCCACCACAGGGGAATATGTTTCCTCATAATCGATTCCTGTCTTTGTGAGAATCCTTGTGCAACGAGTCGTGCCTTATATCTCACGACTTCACCTTTCTCATTTCTTTTCCTCACAAAACCCATTTGTATCCAACTGGTTTGACATCATATGGTGTTCGGATTATAGGACCGAAAATACCTCTTTTCTTTAATGAATTTAACTCCACGTTTATGGCTTCTTTCCACTTAAGTCAATCTGATCTTTGCATGCATTCATATATAGATGTGGGTTCATGATCCTCATTATCCATAAGTTCAAGTGCTACTTTATATGCAAATATATCATCGATGTCGACATCTTTTCTATTCCATTTTATTACAGACAAGACATAATTTGTTGAGATCTCATTATTATTTGGACCGTCAGTACCATGAATCAAGGCGTCCCGAGCATCATTGTTTGGCACATCAGGACCATTGGCCATGGCTAAAACCTTAGGGCCGGGGTAATATCGGCCGCGTCCATGTCTGGGGTTCCAACCTCGGTTTCTGCACTTTTCTTTGTTTTTTGAGGTTTCTTATCTATGGAACCTATTGGTCTACCATGTTTCAAATGTTGTCTAGACTCTGTAGCAACTTGATTGTGTCCCTCTTGAGCATCAATTTCAATTGGTGAATTAGCAGCTGGTATATAGGACTTAGTCACTCTTTTCGGGTCAGCAAAGGAATCCGGCAATTGATTAGCTAGCTTTTGCAAATGTATTATTTTCTAGACTTCAAGATCACACACTTGAGTCTGAGAATCTTTCCATGTTAAGGATGTTTGATTCCATGAAATTTCTTTTACCAGCTTATTATCTCCCCCTAATGTTGGAAGTTCGGATTCATTGAAATGACAATCCGCATACCTGGCCTTAAATAAATCACCCGTAGGGGAATTAAATCCAACATATATCCCCATCCTTCTTTGAGGTCCCATCTTTGTTCTCTGTGGTGGAGCAATTGGAACATAAACGGCACAGCCAAACGTTTTGAGATGGGAAATGTCTGGCTCATGACCTGTAAGCAATTGTGATGGGGAATATTTGTGTTCACTAGATGGCCTGATGCGTATAAGCTCGGCCGCATGAAGGACGGCGTGTCCCCATGCTGAAACCGGAAGTCTCGACCTCATGAGTAATGGTCGAGCTATGAGCTGTATGCGTTTTATAAATGATTCAGCCATGTCGTTCTGTGTATGTACATGTGCCACGGAGCGTTCCACAGTTACCCCCATGGACATACAGTAATCATTAAAGGCTTGGGAAGTGAATTCACCAGCATTATCAAGACGTATAGTCTTCAAAGGAAAATCTGGAAAATGAGCTCGTAATCGAATTATCTGAGCAAGCAATCTTGCAAATGCCAAGTTGCGGGTTGATAGGAGACAAACATGCGACCATCTGGCCGATGCATCAATGAGGACCATGAAATATCGAAATATCCCACAAGGAGGGTGTATTGGTCCACAGATGTCTCCTTGTATTCTTTCCAGAAAGTTTATTGCTTCCTTTGTCACCTTAACAGGTGATGGCCTAACGATTAGTTTCCCTTGTGAACATGCCACACACGTTAGGTGTTTAGGGATAATTCATTTTTCTTTAAGTGTATGGCCACTGGTGTTTGAGATCGGTTTATGCATCATGGTCGAACCGGGATGGCCTAGCCGGTCGTGCCATAGAGTGAAATTTTCGATGGCTGTTTTATTAAATGTGGCATTGGCCTCGATCATACTGACTTAAGCATGGTAAATACCAGGAGAGAGTGCGGATATGGATTCTAAGACTTTCTTATGGTCTTGGGCGATTTCATAGATTTGAAGGAACTCTTTGTCTCCTTCGCCCTTAGTTTCAATATGATAGCCATTCATTCTGATGTCTTTAAAACTTAATAGACTTCTCTTAGAGCTGGGTGAATACAAGGCATCTGATATTTCAAGATGCGTACCCATAGGCAACAGGATGTTACTCTGGTCGTGGCCCTCTATGAGACTAGCCATACCCGCAATTGTGGAAATGTTGGCGTTTTTGAGGGTTAAGTTTATGAGGTCTCTTAAGATCGTGTGGCTTAACCCACTGTCCACTACGAACACATCCTTGTTATCGGTCATTTCTAAAACAAGATTCATAGGATGATACTTAGATACTTCATATATAAAATCATTCATTTATTATTAAGTTTTAATAAAACAAGTTCAAGGAAATGACAACATAGAAATGAAAACACCAAATCAAAACATTAAGGCAAAGAACAAGCAAAGAACACACAAATGTCGAAATCAATCTTTTAGACAATCTGAAGTTTCATATTCCATGAGATTGTCTTTATCATGATCAAAATCATTTTCACCATCCTGATATGTCATGTGGGCTTCATGATTCTTCCCTTTCAAACTCTCTTGATATAGGTCGACTAGATGCTTGGGAGTCCTACAAGTCTTTGCCCAATGGTTACTCATCCCACACCTATGGCACACTGATTTGGTCGAATTTTGAGGTTTGAAAGAAGTTCCACGGCCTCGACCATGACCTCGGCCAAACGAGTTGCCTTGGCCACGATCTCGACCATACTGGTTTCCTCGTCTGCGGCCGAATGAACCCCGACCACGGCCACGTCCATCCCATTTTCCACGACCACGGCCGTGTTGGCCATTCGATTGGATGTGATTAGTCTCTTTATTAGCTTCAGTGGCCGCATGTGATTCAGGTAATGGTGTGGATCCTGGAGGTCTCACCTCACTGTTTCTCATCAACAACTCATTATTTTTGCTCAGCAAGCAATAGACAAGAAATAAAATTAGCATAGGTCTTAAAGCCTTTCTCACGGTACTGTTGTTGTAACAGTACATTGTTTGTGTGGAAGGTGGAAAAGGTTTTCTCAAGCATGTCCTTATCCGTTATCTCCTCACCACACAGTTTCAACTATGAAACAATCTTAAACAGTGCTGAATTATATTCGTCCACGGACTTATAGTCCTGGATCCTGAGATTCCTCCAATCATATAGAGCCTTTGGTAAGATCACCATTCTCTGGTGATCATATCTGCTTTTCAGCTCTGTCCAAAGGTCTAGAGGATTTTCAATCGTCAGGTATTGGTCTTTGAGACTCTCCACCAAATGATGGTGAATGATCAAGATAGCTCGGTATCTATCTTTCTCAGTGACATTATTTCTCTAGATGATACTTTCACTGAGTCCTTTAGATTTCAAGATAATCTTGGTGTCAAGCGCCCATTGCAAATAATTATCTCCAGAGAGATTTAGGGCAGCATATTCCAAATTATTGATTTTCGACATCTGAGAATATATGATCATAATTTAGAATTCAGAAGTGTTCATGTTCATACAAGACAATCAATTCAAATAATCATACATGGTATGCTAACAAGCCGCACGGCCAAGGGTATGAACAGTCTATATCAAATGGTTTCTATATGTAACCAGTTCATTCATGATGCAATCAATATAAACCTATCAGATATGCAATGAAGCCATACAGCCAAGACAGTTTTCATCAGCCTAGCATACGAGTTTCTAAGTGTAATTGTAATCAAAAAAATGTTCAATCATTTTGGATGATCAATCAATGCACACCTAATCAAGCAATATTCATGCGGCCGGTTATTTTTTATTATGCAGTGCCTTTCGGCCAATATGATTATGATGCAATGCCTTTCGGCCAGTATGGTATTTAAGTATTTATTAATTAATCAAGCAAACTATCAACCTAATGGATCATTAATTTTAAAAGTATTGGTTGATACTAGCAACCTATCAGGTTATGAACAAGCTGAATGATCAATCAATGAACAAGTGAGAATGATCTAACAAGATGAGAACAATCAACCTAGCATTCGGTTTCTATGAAATCAATTCAAACTTAGCAATACACTTTAACAATCAGATCAATCAAAACAATCAAACAGATTTGATTTTAAATTTAGGGTTTTGAATCGTTTCATGCATGGTATGCGGTTTGCATCCATGGGGTTTTAGGGTTTGATGTTTTTTTTAGGGTTTTGATTTGATCATAGATCAAGGGAGATTTAAGCACACGATATGATCATTGGATCATAGGTTTTGAGATTCAAAACCGATTAGGGTTTAAATTTTAATTGATCAAATCAATCTCGATTTAGGAGAGAAGAATTCATGCTTCTAGCAACTTAGCAACCATTGATCTATCAACCTAAATAAGCAATCAATCTAATCCAAAACCTAGTTCCTTATTAATTAGGGTTTGATCGAACTTATATGAGCTTCGATTTACTCAAAAGGGATTTGATCTATTATCCTAGATTAGGGTTTATCAATTCATGGTTTTTATGGTTCAAATCCTTATCACGCAACCGGATTCGATGTGGGTTCTCTTTTAGGGTTTCGATTTTACCTCTTTTCAAGTCGGGTTTGATCGGACCAACGAGAATAGAAGAACCACGAGCTGGAACACGGACTGGAACAAGCTGGAACGCGGCCTGGAACGAGCTGGAACGAGCTGGAACGCTATCGGGTCGCGAATCGGCTGTGTTGAGATCGTCGGATGAAATTGAGCTGAGGTCGTGTGCTGATTGCTTGCTGGTCGAGAACGTGAGTAAGTTTAGATCAGGAAGGTTTCTCTATCAGGATTAGGGTTCGTTGGCTTGAGGTGTTAGCCGGCTAGCTTTTTAGGGTTTATGATCGTCGGACTTAGCTTAGGGTTTTAGAGAACAAGTCGTGCTGATAACGTGTTGTGAAAGTAAAGAATGGAATCTGTAAATCTTATTCATAATCAATCATATGAGGTTCCTTATATGGGGGTTTACAAATAGGCCGTCATAAGATAAAAGGAAATATAACAATTCCTAATCCAACTAGGAAAATGAAAACACAAAGACATAAGGAAAATGAAAGTGGCCGACTCTCTCTCTCCAATGGGTCGGACGACTAGGTCTTGGTCAGACCAGGTTATGGATCGTCCATCACATGATTATAACACTAAATGTATTTCAATTTTAATAGTTTAGATTAACCAATTAAATTGTAACAATTTTCTTAAGAGTTCACAAATGATTGACATATAAACAAAAATCGTTTAAATGACTTTTCAATTAATATACAGGAAGATATATGAAGATGTAAGATATCAAATATATAAAAAATATTTAAAAAAATCCATCAAATATAGTTCCTAACACTCTAAGATTTCCTCCCCTGCTCAAAAACAGAGTATACCTTTAAAACCCATTCGCTCTTTTTTTCTTTTTTAAAGTCACATCCCCCTAGAAAGCGCTCTTCGAGTTTAACCTTTCGCCCGTGTTGCCTCGTTGAAGGCCGTCAAATCATCTACTATCTGTGCCGTAGGATTGTAAAATCAAAAGGCTAAAGATTGGAATTAGCACTGCGAGTGGAAGCTGAGTTGATGAAAACAGGAGTATCTCTAGGGGACTGGGACGTGGCGCCATGTAAGCTGGCACTATTTCCCATATCTTTTGTCTTGTGGAGAAGAAAGGTTCCTGATAAAATGGTCACAAAGCCACATAGCTGTGTCGCAATCTGCAGTCCGCTCTGAGATGCCCAGTCCTGAACCATTTATTAACAAATGATGATGATGATGATGATGTCCTTATATACAAATGATGAAAACCACATTTTTACCTTGAACATGATCATGCTAGCTAAGATGGTGAATGTTGTAAACATAACGTAGTACACTGGAGATATGACGGCTGTGTTAAAATTATCCAGAGCCTACACAAATGTATACAAATTTGGAAGCTGACAAGAAAATTAATATCAAGGTCTTGTTGTTATCATTACCTTGTTCAAGTAGTTGATTTGCAAAATGCAACAAATGATCACTACTATAATGAAGATCCATGCATGAAAGTACTTGAACTGGTTCATCCCTGAAAAAGTCAGCTTAATGGCGATTGCCACAGCTTTAACACTCATAACCTAGCAAGATAGACATAGACATTTAACTTAAAAGGGATGAGAGATATAACTAAAAAAGATGGCTCAAGAAAAAAAAAAAGCTGAAAACGTACAGTAAGAGAACCCATTAAAGAGCAAATCCCGACATATACTATCATATGCGTCTTCCCATAACGAGGCTCGTAGTAGAAGATTAATACAAGCACCACAAGCAACACCACAGCAGAGTAAGCAAGGAAACCTGGTTAATACAATAAAGCAATAAAACATGTTTAAGAGAATACGTTGTTTGAAACAAAAATGGGACCACCTTTATAATATCTACCTGGTTCAGTGGCAAGGTGCCATACTTGCTTGACAGATTCAATGTCTTGCTCGTGAGGAGCATGTAAAACAATCGTTGTAGATCCAACAACACAGAGGACGCAGCCAAGTATACCAAACATATGTAACTTCTCTTGCAAAATAAAATGTGCAAGCACTGCGCTGCATAACAGGGTTTCTTCTGTTTTCAGGAACCTTGTGTTGTTTTAAGAAAAAGAGAGAGGGAAAGAGATTAGGCATAGTGGATAGAAATACCTGAAAATAATACTTAGAGCTCCCAAAGGTGTCACTAGAATAGCCGGTGCAAATGCATAAGCTGCAAAGTTTGCTATCTCCCCAACAATCACTGTAACAAAGTAGAAACAGAATCGTGTCCATTATCATAACCAAACTCCATATCCATAATTGTAGTTAATCTCGGATGATTTTAACTATTTTTCTATGATTTTGCTTGTTCGTATGTCCTTATTCCAAGTATCATCTTAAATTTAACCAGACAGTTACAAATGAATGATTTGTCTTTGAGATTTCTGCCATACAGAATCATAATGTCTCACTATAAAACCAAAGTTTTCAGCCCCAAAACAAAAACATTCATACTAATCATCATCAATTATGTGTGTTATGGTTGAAAAACAGTCATAAACATATAAACATAACAGCCAAAGTCACAGACATGTAAACATATTTTAACCATTAAAGAGGGGTATTGATATCAAAACTCTTACTTGTTATCATCCCAGCCCACCACCAAGGCTCATTTAAGTATCCATAACCACCTTCACCTACTCAAATTAGAGAAACAATAAGAGTAGATTTTTGAAGAGGCTCAGACTAGAAGTAAACATCTCAGTGAGTCAAAAACCTGCTCGGGGTCCGCTTACACCAGCCTTCTTGAGACCTTTTTTCTTGATGATGAAGCTAGAACCGATGAATATACTGGAAGACACAGCTAAAATGACTCCATGTATATTATCAGGCGACATCTCCTCCATCTTGTATGAGTTTATATATTGATTAAGATGATTCAGGTTGTCAATGATGACAAAGCTTTACTGGGTCTGAAACAAAAACACAAACAAAGAAGAATCTGAGTAAATCAAGTGCAGTAAACTATGATTATTATATTTTTTTAAAAAAGGCTCACATTTTCCGACTGATTACTGGTTAATTTAGTAATTGGCCTCATCAATCGTGTGATTCTGAAAAATAAAATCTTAGTTTTCTTTGTGTGGCAGAAAAATGGAAGACCATACAAATGGCAACAAGTAGGATACAGACATAAACACGCAGATAAAGGAAAGAGACAAAGCATTAAGAAAAACCAAAAACAAAAATCAAAGGATGATTTCTCAAGAAACAGAATATATCTTTACAATTGGAGAAGAAACGATTTGAGACCAAGAAAGCTCTCTCTTATTACCTTAGCCCACTACATTACACGTCGGAGTTATAAGTGATTGTAAAGTTTATGAACACAAAGGCAAAGGACATAGTCATTTAATCAATTTTTCGAAAATCACAAGCGATTTCAAGCCATCCCATTAACATTTTTTTGTGGGACAACTTTTTCTTGCAAAAATACGACGCAATGGTATATTCGAATCGCATCTAACCTTTTTTATCTCTTCGTTTTTGCTACAATATTCGAAGCGCAAGAATACGACGTGATTGTTATTTTTTTTTTAAGTTAATGTGACAGAGAAGAGAGAACGAGACTGTAACGAGAGAAGGAGGAAGATAGGGTTTGATTAGCAGAACATAATTCAATGCTCTTTAATCAATGCTCTCATATGGAGTTTTAAAATATATAAAAATTTAAAATAATTATATAATTAAAATATTTTATTTAATAATAAAAATAAAAGTTGTGATTAATTATTTTTTTAAAGAACAATATTTCATATTTGAAATATAATATAATTTATATAATTACACGTATCATACATTATTTTTAATAAAAATAAAATAATATATATTTATATATTATATATTAGAAATTAAACAAATCTATATTATTTATAAAAATAAATTATATGTCATATATTAATTTTATGATAATATTATATGAATCATTTAATGTTCTACCAATAGATAAATAATGATAATTTATATATAAATTATATATAATTATTTTATTTTATTTAATAATTTTATATCCAACAATAAATTTATAATTTAAAATAACATTTACATTTATTTTTAAATAATAATATTTTACATTTAAAATTTAATTTAACTTATAATTAAAAGATCCCTTATTTTTGATAAAATTATATTATTAATGTATATTATAATTTAATATATATATATATATTATTATTTTAAAATAATTATATTATATACTAACTTTTATGATAATTTTAAAATTATATACTACTATTGCTCTACCAATCACTTTATTAAAAAATTTAATGAGAGCATACAACTTCTACAGCATAATGCTTCTACAGCATACTGCTACTGCTTCTTCATCTGTTGTACTAATCGAGGCCATAGTATTGTAACAAAAATTTGGGATACTATGAAATACGAATGGACATATTATTCCAAATCCGAGAACCGAACGAGAACAAAAAAAACCAAAATTGATGTTGGACCGAAACTGGAACTGTTCTTTTTTTCTTCTCCAAACCCATAAAACCAGAAACAAGCCGAGCATCAAAAAATACTAGAATATCTAAAATACAATTTATTTACCTAAAATATTAGTTATATTTAGTTCTAAAACAATTAAATATCGAAAATATAGTTTATAATACGAGTATGTTGCGCTCATTAAGTATGAGTAAACTGTAACATCCCAATTTCTGGTCTATGGTAAAAGATTAAGTAGAACTGATTTGATCATTTATATAAACAAAGTGAACTGTCATTTTCGGGTACACATCCCAAAAACCTATAGAGCTGTGTACATAAACTGGAGTAGTCGAAACATAGATGATCTATCAGAAAGTGATCCGCGAAATCGTACGACTGAGATCAAAATTTTGAGAAAAATCATATGATAATTGCATGGTTATTGAAAATATATTTTGAGTTTCCAATAATGCACTAATCATCGGCAGGTTGGTGGAATCCACACACCGAGTGAGTGGACACAAGAGCCCACTAGCGGAGGCTGTCAGGGTGTTATAGAACCATGCATCTAACGAAATATTGTTAGCACTCTCATCGTTCTTAGTGATAACATGCACAAAAATGCAGAAGCATAGTTATGTGTTTCTGATTGATAAAATGCATAAACACCTCTAGCAAACAAATTAAGCTTTGGCAGCATAACAATCCAGAGAATGATCTGCAAAGATTGCTATCTCCCCATGAATCACAAAAAAATGTAGTAACACAATTCTATAAAAAACATAATCAAGCTGCACCAGTGTTGTTCCAATTTAACAAACTTTTGAACTAAATCTACTTTATTCGCAAAAGGAAAGAGTTGTCCCAGTCTAAAATTTGATCATGACTAGGATGGGCTCAGTTACTTGTTCCATACTCACTATTTGAACGGTATTTTACTCGTAAAATTGAGTATTTGGTCTGACCAAGTTGAGTATCAAGTAATCTATTTAAATTATTTACAAGTATAAGACAAGTATCAAGTCTTAAATGAAAGTAACTACTTGGCGTTGCTTGGTTTATTACTCGTTTTTGTTAATGAACAAAGAAACATTTTCTAAATCATAGTAAAATAACTCGTTTATATTTCCATTCCCATAAGTGAATCAAACATAAGTGATATATTTATATAAGCATTTTGGAGTTTTCTTTTTCTTTTATATTATACTAGGTTAAGATTTGTGCCTTGCAAAGGATAATATTGTGTATACAAGTTATTTTATGTATTACTATTTATTATATAATTTATAAATTATAAATTAATAAATAATAAATATATATTAAATAATTAAAAGTGAACAGATATTTTGTGTATAACTAAGTCAGCACAAACACATAAATCAAAACAACCACTCTTGTTTATTTACAATCAATTTTATGACAAATAAATCTAAACATTCACTTACATCTAATTTGTGTAGTAGATAATTAAATTTATATGATATTAACACATATATATATATATAGTATATTTTAATATAATTAGATATTAAATAATGCTTCATACTCATATGATTTTATGATATTTGTATTTAAAAAACCATTGATGACAAAATTTTCAATGTGAGATTTTTAATAATTTTAGTAATTTATAATAATTTTTAAAAATTCAATGAAAATATAGAAATTAAAATACTAAGTTCTCAATACTTATTCAATGCAATTCTGAAATTAAAATATCATGTACTTTTACATGGTTATAAATTAATTTAAACGATTTTAAAATAAATATATATTTTAGTTTGAAAATTTATTAAATGATATTTTCTACTCATATGGTTTTATGATTATTTATTTATTGTTATAACTGGAAACTTAAAACAATGATCACAAAATTTTCGTTGCCAAACTTTTAATAGTTATAATAATTTATAGTTATTTAAAATTAAAATATAACATATACAAAACATAAATGATTAATGTGATTGGTTAGTTTATTTTAATAATATAAAATTAAAAGAATGATAAAGGATACGTAAATTGATATCAGATATTTATTATTAAAATTATTAATTGTAATATATATATATATTGATAAAATTAGGTAATTATGTAGCTTCTATTTAAGGAAATAATGAAAAAACCATTTGTATATTAATAAATAATGTTATGGTTTGTTTAATAAGAACTATAGTATATATTTAGATGAACTAACCTATTTCTCTAAAGACTCTAAGAATTAATATAGTGATGGCACGTGTTATAACTCAAATATTGTAATGTTTCTCAAATAATATATAAGAAATTTTTAGATTGACTAAAATATAGGAAAAAAATGAAATATTATTTATATATAATAAGCTATTTAGCTTTAAATTCCAACAAATTATCAAATAAGGTATCAATAATTATCAAGCAATTTTCAAGTAATTTACAAGCTAATCTATATATATACTATGTTAAGAGTTAAGACCCGCCCTTTTGCGCGGGGTGAAATTATTAAATTTATGAAATTTACATAATTTTACATGAAATATATTTTATTTTGTAACATAAAATACATAATAAGTTGAAAATTTAAATTTCAAAACGTACATTTCATTGAAAAATTTTTTTGGGATTAGCTAAATAGACTATAATTTATCATAATTAATCTTGACTCAATTTTACGCAGATCTCAAATAGAATTTGATAATATTTAGTAGTTAAAAGGACTACCAATTGTGAAACACATTATGAATGGGCCACTTACGTTTTATTGGACCGTGTTGATAATACAATATAAAGTCTATAAATTAATATCGACAAATTAATAAACACGATAAATTGATAAATTATGTTGGTCTTGATTTGACCGTTTCAAAATATGATACAAATCGATAAAATAATAAGATAATAATTTTTGAAAATTATATATAAAATAATAGTTGGTTCGTGCTTATATAAAATGTGTATACATAAATTATTAATTTATATTTTTAATGGAACCATATTTTATATATGATTTTCAAAAAAAAAATTCTTATTATTTTATCGATTTGTATCATAATTTAATCCGGTCCAGTTCAGACCGAAAAACTTAATTTATGATGCTACTAATTTATAGAGTATCGGTTTTTTAAATTATCATTAATTTATTCTGAACAGATTAAAAAAATAATTACTTGTGAAATAACTGTAACTCATATTGTCCCATTTGCATTGACTTGGACGAAATTAGGCAATAAATTTTATTCTATAACGCCATTTAAATGTTCTTCTTTTATTGTGCACCACGAAATCCATTACATGCCATATAATTGGGATTTTAGATAGAAGCAAAATCTATAGTATAGTGATTCGCAATATACTATTTCTATTTATGTGTAAAATATAAATTTACTACACGCCAAATCAGTTGTACGGTTATATTGTGCACAACTTAATCACGTACATCCCTTTTATTTTTATATGTGCTGATAAGGAGATTACAACTTTCTACTATACGATTTTAGACTGACTTTCCAAAATTAATAGTTTCGGAATAATGGTTGAGGCCCTTATGAAACAGCTGAAATTATAACACGTATTAAAACTGACTTGACTATATGGTGACACATCATTATCTTCTGTTAATATTTGATCTATAGTGTTGGTCAAGAACAATTATAGTATCAGCAAATATGACATATATCTGAAAAATTCTGTAACATCAAGTGTGATATGCGAAAAGATTTAAGAGAATTGATTTGACTACCTATATCACCAAAGTGCACTTATCTTTTCGGAAGTACATCTAGAGAATACTCAAGAGTTAAACTTGCTGGAGCTGGAGTAGTCAACGGATGGGTGATCTATCAGAAAGTGAACCGCGATATAGTGTGAGTGAGGCCAAAGCACGGGGTCAGTAAACAATGATTTCAATCCTTGGAAAAATTAACGGGCCGACCGCTGGAACGGGATGGATCCACGGGCCAAGAGCGCGGGCATGGGTGGCCCATTAGCTGTGGGCGCTCAGAGCGTTATAAGTGGTATCAGAGCTGGTTAGCCATCTCGGTTCTGACCTGAGAGGCGTATTGAAACCTATCGTGGGGCGCAACGAGGATGTTGGGTTCTTTGAGAAGAGGTGAATTGTAACATCCCGAGTTGTGATATGTGAAAAGGCTTAAGAGAATTGATTTGGCTACCTATGTCACCAAAGTGCACTTACCTTTTCGGGAGCACATCCAGAGAGAACTCCAGAGTTAAGCGTGCTTAAGCTGGAGTAGTCAAAGGATGGGTGATCTATCGGGAAGTGATCTGTGATATCGTGCGAGTGAGGCCAAAGCACGGGGAAAAGTCATGTGGTGAATGCAGGGTCAGTAAACAATGATTTCAATCCTTGAAAAAATTAACGGAACGACCGCTGGAACAGGATGGGGCCCACGGACCGAGAGAGCGGGCTTGGATGGTCCATTAGCTGTGGGTGGTCGGAACGCTATAAGTGGGGTAGTTGACCTCGTGAGGTCTCAACTGTCGTGATGCATAAGCAATAACATGACCCTCCTGTATCAATACACAACCCAGACTAGTACATGATGCATCTGTATAAACCTCAAATGGTATTCCCGGCCTCGGTAGTACCTGCAGATCAATTGGTGACAACTCATCCTGGAGGAGTGTTGTTAAAAGGTGAGATTTTGGGTTCCAGGAATGCCAAGCGCACCAATAACCTACCGGTGGACGTGGAGGCGTTTCCTCCCACGGTGAGGGGTTAGGATCGGTGCCCTGCAGGATTTTTATGTGACAACCCGTCCTTTCCGTCGGACCCGTGGCTCACAGTTTTTTGCAAAGCATCGATCTCAACTCCTCCATTATGAGTTCTCACTAACTCAATAATTAGGTTGTTGGTGCGCCTCGAACCCAGGACCTCACCCTTTGACAACTCTCCCAGGGGTCCAACGGAAAGGACGGGTTGTCACAAATTCAGTGATCTACTGTGACCTTTTCGAGAATTACTAATAAAGGAGTTTTTCTATATGTTACATTTACGTGATGGGTATGACTTATAGTTATGTTCTTACTGTTAAAAAGGTATGTACCCTAGAGTATGTATATAAATGATCTATTAAGATACTAATAACAGATATAGATGATGAATTTGTCAGTTTAATATTTTGAAAAGATTATAATAGGTCACCACAAAACTCACTTGATTAGATGGTGAAAAAATAGGTAGCAGTAACTTCTGTAAAGCATCAGACTTTATTCAAACACAGCATACTTTTGGTATCAGTGGTAGTACTGGACGTTTCAAACGCATCAGACTTTTTCAGTGTTGATAATAGATTCTTGAAAGCAATTGACTTTAATTTAGGCTTGTTGTCCTTTGCAGATTATAATTTATTGGTTGAAATAGTCTCTAAGTTAATATAGATTTGTGCTAACCCATAATTGCAGGTTTGGGTTAATGCTGATATAACAATGAAAAAGAAAATAAAATATCACGAGTGGATCCATAATTCAAAAGTTAATACATTGTTTTCGTACTATGTTACACGATATTATAAAAAAAAAATTAGTGAATGGTGAGACCAATGACATATTATGTAATTTGTCTAATAATTAAAGGATGTTTTTAATTAAGGGTTGAGAATGTATGTGGAACTGACACATCATCAAAATGGCAATGGTGTAAATAAGATACTAAATTAAGGTTATTTTCAAATTGCTTATATATTAATAAGTAAGGGATAGTATACTTTTACCTCTTCATATGATTTATAGTTATGTTCTTACTGTTAAAAAGGTATATACCCTGGAGTATGTATATAAATGATCTATTAAGATACTAATAACAGATATAGGGGATATATGTGATGAATTTTTCAGTTTAATATTTTGAAAAAATTATAATACGTTACCACAAAACTCACTTGATTAGATGGTGAAAAATTAGGTAGCAGTAACTTCTGTAAAATGCATCAGACTTTATTCAAACGCAACATACTTTTGGTATCAGCGGTAGTATTGGACGTTTCAAACGCATCAGCTTTTTCAGTGTTGATTATAGATTCTTGGAAGAATTGACTTTAATTTAGGCTTGTTGTCCTTTGCAGATTATAATTTATTGGTCGAAATAGTCTCTAAGTTAATATAGGTTTGTGCTAACCCGTAATTGCAGGTTTGGGTTAATGCTGATATAACAATAAAAAAGGAAATAAAATATCACGAGTAGACCCGTAATTGAAAAGTTAATACATTGTTTTCGTACTATGTTACACGATATTATAAAAACTTTTTAGTGAATGGTGAGACCAATGACATATTATGTAATTTGTCTAGTAATTAAAGGATATTTTTAATTAAGGGTTGAGAATGTATGTGGAACTGACACATCATCAAAATGGTAATGGTGTAAATAAGATACTAAATTAAGGTTATTTTTTCAAATTGCTTCTATGTTAATAAGTAAGGGATAGTTGACTTTTACCTCTTCTTATGACATGTGGGAGGAGAGTTTGTTAACATGTGTCATTTTTTTTTACATTTTAGGTTCTTCTTCTTTTTGATTACTACAATTGTGTTAACTATTTTCTAATTTGTGCATTATCTAAACTTTCTCACACTATCCATCATGTTTTACAGTTTGATAATCTATTTTATTGATCACAAAAATACAAAATAAATTAAAATAAGTAAAATAATATAAATATATAATATAAATATATTTTAAATATTTAATTTATTCACAACTAAAAATAACACAAACATTCACTATTTTATTATTTTTTACTATTTTCTATTATTTCATTTACAAATTATATATTTATTTTAATATTAACCAAACTAAGAAAAATAATCTAAAGCACAACACATAAACATAAAATCTCCATAATCATAGAGAAAAACAAAATACCAAAGTAATAATAATTCAAATAAAAGTTTAGAACTGAAAGGAGATCAAGAAAAAACTAAATTACCTACTTTATCATAGAGTATCTTGGCCAGAACAAGTAGAAGTCAAAAAAGAATAGAAATATATACTCTGGACAAATCAATCCCTCTAACATAAAGGAGCACGATCAATGAAAAACGCAAAGAACCAAGAAAACGGTTTAGAAGAAGAATAATGCAGGTTAAAAGAAGAATAATCAATAGAAAGCCAAAATCGCCATGAAACAAGAAGACATATGTCTAAATGCACCATAAGCACAACCACCAGCTAAGAGGTAAGAACCATCTCACAAACTAAACAAGCACAAACAAGACACATATGCTAGCGAAGACCAACAAAGCTCTGGTTAGAAGAGACCAAAGTTCCAAGAGACTAACTCTGCACACTTAAAGAAACAGGGGAAGAAGAGAAACAAACTGAAGGAAGGCAAATGGAAGCCAACCAACGGAAACCAGAACCTAAGCTTGAGACCAAAAAAAAACATTCCAAACCTACAGAACATACACAGAGGAAAACACTATCTAAACCTGGAGTGGCAAACATGGCCAAAAAGAGAGCCACAGAGACGCGAACAGTGATGAAAGCTGCAACGAGATGAGAGAAGAGAGAAGGAAGGGTAAACGAAACAAAATCAGCAACCGTGGAGCCATCCTTGAGCTATTAAAGAGAGCATAGAAGTCATATCACCAAAAACCAGATCTCGAAAACCAAGACGAGTATGGACTATCAACGGTAAGCCAACAACGAGGAAAACAATGTCAAAGACGACTAAACTCTGACCCAGCCCAAGAAGAAGCACTTCCTAACATAAACCAAAACCTAAGGAAGAATAGCAGCATCTAATATTGACCGGAACAACCTACAACGCCGTAAAAAACAACCACACAACTGGGAACTTATAAATCTGATCTATAACAAATATCAGATAATCTCACATGAAAAAGGATGAAAAAGAACACAAGTGCAGAGATGATACTTCTTTCCGGTGATGGTGAAAAGCACAACACACCGGATAGGCAAACGAAGTATATAGATGGTGACAGTTCAATGTCAAAATATGAAGAGATGACACAAAACATCTTAAAACAAAAATGTTCAAATTAGATTCTAAATAATCATAGTTAAAACAATAAAATAATATTCCGTGCAAATCACGGATACACCTCTAATAAATAATAAAATAAGACAAGTAATTCATAAGTTCGTTATTCTTTTAATAAGTATTTGAAACTGCAAGTACTTGTTTTTAACAAACCAAATACAAATCTAAAATTATATTACTCATATAACTCAAGCCTAGTACCAAATATACCGAAAATGCGAAGTACTCGGTTTGTACCCCACTCTTATTCAAGCTGCACCTTTAATTGTGACAATGAAAGACTGGGACAAGTGTTACCGTTGTGAAACCCCAAATCGATTTGTATTTCAATTTCGTTTCTTTGATTTGGTGATTTTCTTGTAACAATCAACAGTTTTTTTGTTCCCTGTCACTCAAGACCTTTGTACATCTCTCTTGTTTTTTTTTCTTCCAGAAAGGGAGAAATGGGACTTAGCCTGTCTGAATCTAATTTATGTCGACATTATTGTAGTGACTAAAAGGAAATGCTCAAAAACTTATTGTTTCAAGTGGATAGGATCATGCTATTTAAATATTGGATCATGTGACTACTTCTTTCTTCATTGTTTTGTGTCTAATTTCTATATTTATAAACATGTAAAGGCATTCAAAGATGTTGGAGTCTGAAAAAAAGAATGCTACGATTTCAATCAAGTATTATTGTAACATAAATTAGATTTTGACCCGCGATTTGAAAGCGCGGGATAATTTTTGGTGAAAACTTTATATAATCGTATTTTTTTAAATAAAGTAGACATGGACATAAAATCTGCAGCCCAAAGTTTGACTCAAACCCAAACAAAAAAAACGATCTAAAATGTAAGAAATACCATAAAGATCTTGTAGAGTGGTACAAAAAGTATTTAAACCCGAAGTGTCATTATACGAACGGTGAAAACTTTATATAATCACATTTTCTCTTTATTTAAAATAGGTATGGCACATAAAATCTGTAACCCGAAGTTCGAACCAAACCCAAACAAAAAAACCGATGCTTACCCGGTCTGAAATATAAAAAAATACCAGAATGGGTCTGTGGAGTGGTACCAAACATATCTGAATCCGAAGTGTTATTATCCAAACCCGAACGGGTAATCCGAAAAAAACCCAATTTTTTTGAAAAATTGATCTGAATGTCAAATTAAATCACAAATATAAATATTTGAAACATAAATATGTATTTCAAATATTCAATTCTAAATTTGTTTAAAATCTTACCAAAAACTAAGTATTTAAATTTTAAATAAGTACTTTAAATATTTAATTACACATAAATAAGTATTTATTTCTTATGTTTTCTTTTAAATTTTGGATTAATTTGGAGATATCCAACCCGAACCAATGTAATCCGAATTCGAACTATAGATGGTGAATTTATGGATTTTAAAATGTGATATAAATTTAAACCAAAACTGATGTGTTATATCTGAATACAATTCGTAATTACAAATCTACCGTAATGAGATCTAAAATGTTATATAAATTAGAACCAAAATTCAAAATACCCAACGCTTATCCCAACTGGTACCTAAACGCGCAAGCCTAATATCAAATATGTTTTATGTTTTGTTCAAAATAGTTTTATATTTGATAAATATGTTGCATGCTTGTTGGAATAACCGTAAACTATATTCATAAAATATCAATAGTTACATGTTCCATATTATCATTAAAGATTAATTGTATTGATAATATACTGAAATATAGTTAATAAACAATTTAAGTGTTTTCAGTTTTGTTTTGCAAGATTTAATGTTTTCAGATTGAGGCAAACACATAAGTATATGTTACTCATGTAATAATCGAAATATTTAGTTTTTTACACACAAATATGAATTGATGTTAAACATTCATAATAAATTGACATTGACTTATACTTCAAAATGTTTATTCATATGTTATAAACACTAAAATTGATTATACTAAAAATATACATGTTTTTTTTATGTGAACTGAAGGTGAGAAGAAGCTAAAGCTCGAAAGACATGAGAAATATATTAGATACATGTCATTTTATAGAATCCTCAGCAGCTTTTTTTAAATTAGTAATATAAATATGAAATGGCACAAACGATTAGTATAGCATGTAAAAATACCAAAATCGTTTGAAAATTCTATAGGAAATCTATAAAAATTATATAAAATATTGGTATACCAAGTAAGATACCAAACTCGTTTGAAAACATTGAGTACCAAATTAAAAACCTTTTATCTACCATAAGAAGTATTGAACACACATCATATATATATGTTGATAATCTTTACATAAAATATATAGACGAACATTAATTATTTCTAATTTATTAAAAAGTGCAATACTTTAAGATACTTTATAGTTTGATATGGATACTTTAATATATTGTGTTTCTATTATATTAATTGTTAAAAGTAATTTTTACATAATATATTCAGATATGATCAGAATAGCATATAATAAAAAGTTATGCAAACAGTTGTAGAGCCAACAAATCAATACGAAAATTAAGGGATAGTTCAAATATGAGATTTTGTCATAGATTTGCAGGACAGAAAAATACTTTTGTTGCTTTTTTAAATTATTATTTTTCTGCAAACAGTTATACAACCAACAAATCAATATTTAAAATGATTAAATTTCCTACATGTATGATTAAATTTAAAATGGTTAAAATTTCCTACATATTTTTAAATATTATATGAAATTAAATAAACTATTGATTTGTGATTCTTTGAATTTTGATTTTTTTAATAATTGTTATTAATTATTTGTTAACTTTTAGCCAAAGTTCAAATTATACGGACTATTTGTTTGTCTTTAGTTCCAGTGTTTATATATTTGATCATAATCCACGGTCAAACCACTAAACAAGATGACCAGTATATAATTCAGTTCAGATTTAACTAAAATTCCACAATTTAAAATCCGATTAAACCCGCTAAAAACTAAAATCAGTTATCGAACCCGTGACCTGATACTGGTAGACCTGATAAAATATAAGATAAATTTGGCCATATATTATTCGGGTCAGAAATTTAGTATCAATTCTTTTAAAAGTACTATGTGATTGTTTTAGGAAATTTTTTGAGTAAGATTTTGGAAATACCTTTGTTGAGTTGGAAACTATTTTTTTCAAACATATGAATTGTTGCTGAAAATATGGATGAATCTATTTTATTTATTATAATATTATTGGCAAATATTTTCCCATCTTTTTATTTCCTCAAAAATATTTAAAAACAGTATCATTCAAATGATTTGACTTTGATTTCATATTTTTTATGAAACGTATGAAGCTTATATTTTAGTATTATAAGAAATTGATTAAGAACATGGACCTATGATCAATTGGTAAGTAAATAATATCATAAATATAGGGAACATAAATCATAGGATATAGGCTTTATAGTATATCAGTAAGGGGTTATTTGTGAAATAACCAAAAAAAAAACTAAAATTAGTTTTTAAGAGAGAGAGTAGAGAGAGATAGGAAGAAAGAAGGGAAAAGAGAATGAGATTTTGGTCATTTTGTGAATTAAGTTTTTTTCTTAGCTACTAGATGCAATTTCCCTATCAGTAATTGTAATATTTTTTCTCTCAAACGGGATTACGTGGTTAATGGGGAAGTTATTTTAGGGCTTGTATAGGTTTAAGGGTTATATATTTAAATATCTAATCAATTACGTGATGAAGATGTGGTCTAGTAATAGCAGAAGCTTTTCATATCCACCATTACCTGGGTAGGTTCGACGGGATCATTGTACGTTTTGCACATTTTTTAGGAATTAGGTTAATGAATATAAAAAGACATAACAGTCCTCGTCTTCCACCTTCTCCCTGCAAATCTGTAGCCGTTTTTGTTTTTTTTTTCGCGATTTCAGTGTTCAAATATTGTAAGTTTTAATCTAAATAACACAAATCTATAACAGAATTTGCTTTCTGTTTTTTTCAAATCTTGTAAGTTTATTTCAGCTTCTTTCATATCTTGTAAGTTTTGATCTAGATAACACAAACCTATAACACAGACATATGTTATCGAGTTTCAATTCTATAAAAAAATGAACTTGAATTTTTTTTTTCCGATTAACACATAATCCACATAACAATCCGATTTAATTGAAAGGGATAGGAAAAATAAGAAAATAAATTGTTTGTTTAATTAAATAAATATTTTTCATGGACATAAATAGAATTTAATCAAAAGCATATGGTTAAAATAAAGCAGTGGCAGAATCTTGTAAATATTGTTGAAACAGAAGGTCAACTCAAAAAAGACCTTCTATTTTAATAGTATAGATACATGTAAATCAGGAAAATGATGCTTTTATGAAACAGAAATGTGAAAAATCAAAAAAAAAAAAAATGTGAAAAATCCTCATGAGCGAATCATGTTTATATGAAGTGAAAATATGACCGCTGATGAGTCCAAATACTAAACCATGTGCAGAGCCTATTGCAGCAGCTTTCCAACTTAGTATTTGATCTTTTTCTTCCATTTCTTCATGTTGATGTTGATTTGTTTCATTTTCTTCTATGCTGCAGGTATTTTGGATAACACCGCATAGCCCAAGATTCTCAGCGAATGAAGAAATATTCTGACTTTGAATTTGAGTGCCTTGTGGTATTGGACCTTCAAGCGTGTTGTAAGAGAAGTTCATCCGCGCTAGAAACGTCAGTTTCCCAAGCTCTGGTGGGATTTTACCAGATAATTTGTTTTGAGATAGATCTAATGATTGGAGATTGGTCAAGTTCCCAAGAGACGGTGGAATATGGCCTGTGCATGAAAGCGTTGTTTGACATATTGAGCACAATCAGTTCCTTGAGAAACGCAATGGATTTGGGGATGTCTCCTTCGAGTTTATCCCAGAGACATCAATGGTTTTATAGATTGTGAAACCGCTCCCAACCAGCTCCATCTTCGATCCTTTGTTTGTTAGATCTACTGAATTATGATAGTACCCTGAGCCACGTCCTGCAATCCTACTCGATGGACGATCTACTATGTCTAGGACCGATGACATTGCACTCCAACCCACAAAGTAATCTGATGGCAAGACTCCAGTGAAGCAATTTTCTGAAATGTCAAAGATACGCAGCTTGGGGAAACTTATAAAGTCTCTAGGAGAAGATATTGGGCCATGGAACTCGTTGGAACGAAGTACAAGAATCTGTAGATTTGGCAGCAATCTCAACCAAAAAGGAAACATGTCATTGAACATATTGTCTTCCACGTTCAGAAACTCAAGGCGAGCACAGTTTATCAGAGACTTGGGAAGTTCTCCTGATAACAGATTGTGACCAACATCGAGTGATATCAAGTGATCACTAATGGTTTCCTTTGGAAAAGTACCAGAGATGCTATTATTCTGTAGATGCAAGACGGACAGAGTGGTGTTGAAATTTTCAAAACACTGAGGAATGGACCCGTTGAAGTTGTCGTTGGCTAAAACAAGTATATCAAGAGAAACCATATCACATATTGTTCAAGGAATCTCTCCCAAAAGAGATTGTTGGATCCTAAAAAGAAAATAGTTGAGTTTGGTAACAATGAAAAATCTTGAAATGTGTCTGAGCTTATATCAAGCATATACTTTTTACTTCTTTGAATAACATCATGTGCTCCTTCAAAACTGCTAAAGGAATTTTGAGAAATGTTTACGTACCGCAATACTGGCAGCTTCCATAACCACTCTGGTACTTGACCTTTCCTTTGATTGACAGAAATGTCAGAATATACCAATCTAGTTTGTATTTGTAGAAACTTGGGAAACTCATAAATATAAGGATGAGAATGTCAACATTTCTATGGATGAGGGAAGATGGAATTTTGAATTAATCTTTAGATTATTCCCTGAAAGATCTAAACTTCTAAGTGAGATAAGATGTGAGAAAAGACTCAAATCAACCATGCTTATTATATTCAAATAGGAGAGATCAGGTGAGGTAAGTGATTTGAGATGTGAGAAGATGCTAAAATCGACAACACCCTTGCCTGTGTTCCAATAAGAGAGATCAAGAGACCTAAGGCCGACTAGTTTGAATATAGACCTTGAGATTGGCCCGCTGAAATTGTTTTCTCCAAGGGATAACTCTCTAAGTTGAGGAGGTGAAGGGATATTCCCAATTTCAAGAGGACCACTAAAGTCATTTCTTACTAGAGCAAGGTGGATCAACAAAGGCATCATGAAGAGGGACGACGGAATAGGTCCAGAAAATGAATTTCCACTCATATCGAAATACATCAATTTGGTGAGGCTACTTAGGTTAGATGGAAGCATACCTTCGAAATGGTTAGAATGAAAGATGATCCGGGTGAACTCGCTCAAATTGAGTAGCATAACAGGAAAGTTCTCATTGAGGTTGTTAAATCCAAGTTGCAAGTCTGTTAGTCGCCTTAGGTTCCCCATCGAACCAGGTAGTTCACCAGTGAAACCATTTTCAAAAAGATCAAGATTGGTGAGATAAGAAAGATTCCCCAATGAAGAGGGAATCTTTCCAAAGACATTGCAGCCAGGAAGATTCAAAACCCTCAAATATTTGAGGTAGCTGATGGAATTTCGTAGGGTACCAGAAATTTTATTGGAGTCAAGACTCAGACTCTGAAGATATCGTCGTCTAAACAGACTGCTTTAAGATCTCAAAGGGCCATTGAGGAAACTGTCCTTGAGGTCTAACTTAATCACCATGCCTGTCTTAAGTTCACAAGACACACCATCCCAAGAACAACAATCAGTGTTCACTTTTCTGTTTTTGGATCAGACTTCCACCAATGTAAATTAAGCCTTTGCACATAGAACTCGTTCTTGAACTCCCAAAGAGCATCCCTCTGGTCTGGACACAAATGCTTAACTGGAAAACAAATATAGAGTAGAAAGATAAAAGATTAAACACAAGCTCCATACTATCATCTTCCTCTCACTAAAAGGATGCATCATGTTTATTTTTGTTTTTTTTAATGTGGAAGAATGAATGTTGGTTACTCTACATCTTCCGGTTGCCTCTTACATATATAAGAAGAAATTGAGAGCTTGACTTAACAAGTCTACTGTGAAGACTAATCGTTTCCACACAGATTTTTTTATAAAATTCAATATGAACGGTCCACCAAGTCAAGTCAAATAAACTGAACATTGATGACTGATTTGATCTTACAGACTATTCAAAGCCTCAAACGCAAATTTCCTCAGCCGTATGGTGTAGGTTAATCCTTGAAGCGCTTAAGATTCTTAGACGAGCCCAACCGTCCAATTGCTATGTAGCTCAAAACGTCTTGTGTCTCCACTGTGACAAGTAAAAGTCTAATAAGTCTTTGCGTTTGTGAAAAACCTCTAAATTATTGCTTTATCGTTGGATTGATTGCCTAATAACCGTAATTTATTATTTTTTCCTTGTCGTCCCGATCTTTGACATCTCTCCACTTACCTTGCCTAAAAGATTTCTACGTTTTAATTTAGAAAAAGAGACTCAGGCTTTGGAGGGTAACCAAAAAAAACAAAGAGGAACATTTAATTCCATGTTATTCCTTTTTTTGTCATCTAGAATTTTATTAATGGGTCGAAAGCCCAAAAAAAGAACCAAGTCCGAGATTACAACAAACATAAATAAAAGGCCCAAAGACAAACCGGCTACTTGCATAACCAAATTTGGGCCTAAAGCCCACAAAAGAACCCATTACCAACACGGAACAGTCACCCTGTGTCGTAATCGAACCCTCTGGAGCTATCACGACGATTCTACGGATCAACGTCGACGGCATAGACTAACCAGATACTCACTGTTCCACATGAACAGAATACTCAAAGCTCGAACCATTGAGCCAACACACTGAAGGATCTACGAACCCGACAAAGCTAACAACCGCCTACAATCGTACGTAATCATCCTAGATACTTTCAAGTGCCACATACAACCGAGCGGAGGAGAAGATCCTCGGAGACATAGAACGAGAGGCAAGAAGAACAACTGAAGCGCTCTGGATCGTAGGTCTACCTGAGAAAAAGTCGGCGATCGAGATGCTAGAGAAGCCATCCCTTCCCAGAGACACAAAGCCGGCGTTAGAGATGCTAGAGAAACTATCTCCTCCCGGAAACACAAAACTGGCAAAGCCGATGCTAAAAGAGCCATTGCTTTCCAGAGACGGAACCGGATGACCACCGAGGAAGAAGGCGCGTCACCGAAGACTTAAACGATCGAATCACCGATCCGATTCACAAAAGAACTTAGAAAACACAAGACAAAATTAAAAAGACAGCTCAAATTAAAGAGGAGGAGCAGATCCTCCTTCACGTAGCGGCGGTGAGAAACACGGCCAACCACGGAGGGAGATCGGTGGCTATGGAGTTTTTCTTCTTCTTCTCAGTTTAGGGCCGCACTTTTTGAATTCTTTGTTATTCCTTAAAAATCATTAATATAAAACAAAAAATTTTATACCCCACTTGTGGGGCCCCGACCCGGTTTTCCTTAACGCCGGTCCGCCCTCAGTCTACTAGACTCGACCAAACTTGGCCGATACCCGAATTTTCCCTAACTTACGATTTTTAACCAGTTTGTCCTCTATGAGGTTCCATTCAGTACACAAGGTTCGCTAAACCTATCCAGCATCCTAGCAAGTCACTAAGACTGACAGTAAAATAAACATGTACCTTACTGCCTTGATGCTCGGTTGTCTGCTAGTCCATCCATGCGCTCCAGCTTGGTGCCTTCATTCTCTTCCATCCGTCCACATCCAGCCAGCTCGATCAGATACTTAACCGAATCCCCTTGTTCCTTAGTCACTCAGCCAACCATCCCCACATGACCAAGAATCAAAGAGAGACGGCTTGGTCTCCAACCAGCCATCCAGAACAGACAGTACGCTAGCCATGCCTATCGCCTCAGAACCAGTCACTGATCCCACCTAGATCAGTCAGTACACACTCGGCTCTATAGCCCTCGATCCAGTCAATACTCCTCCCGGCCATCCTGCCCATCGCTCCATCCAGTAGCAAGCATCCGTATCCATCCATGGCTCGGATCGTCCAAGCCCAGTACCCGATCCTTCCATTCATACACCAGGACGGCCCAATAACCTAAGCCATCGCATCCAGACGCATACACGCAAGTCCAGTACCACCGCAGTCGAACCAGATCCATTGATCCACCCGCATCAGTACGTTTCCACTCCGTATCCTCCAACCATCCGCCGAAGGCTCCATCCGCCGAAGGCTCCATCCGCCGAAGGCTCCATCCGCAGATCAGATCAGTACGCAGATCGGATCAGTACGCGGATCGGATCAGTACGCGGATCGGATCAGTACGCTGACTCCAGATCACGCGACTGTTATCTCTCTATATCCCCGAAAGCTCCAGTATCACCGCAATCCCTCAGTACGCGTCTTCCTCCAGTACAGACTAATCCGATGATCAGTCCGACCAGTCCCCTTTGCCGATCTTCGTCCTTCATCATCCCATCGATCCAATATTCGTCTCTATTCGGTATCCACAGTACGATCTGATCCATATTCTGACTAGACGAAGTCGCAGTGAAGCAGGCAGCCCATCGGCCACTAATTGAGACTCCGATCAGCCTTTCCGGCCGTCCTTCTCTCCGTTCGGATCAGATCGCCCTCTCTCTGTATTTTTCTGTCTTTTTCTGTCTGTAAAACCCGTGTCTCCCCCGACCAGTCCGCGAAAAGAAACTTAAAGGAGTTTGGGCGGTTACTTCTCGGCCTTAACCGCCCATAACCGCTCCCACGCGCCCAAACAATCCCATAACTGCCCGCGGCAGTTTCTTTCTCAGTTCGTAACCGTCCCTGACGGTTTCCAGTAACTCCCAGCAGTTCCAACTGCTATATAACCGCCTTAGCGGTTCCAGAACTGCTCCTATAACCGACCTGGTAACCGTTCGGTAACTGCATAGTAACCGACCTTGTAACCGCCAGATAACTGTTCCCGCCAGTTCTTTTGCTAATCAGTTCATGTTCAGCTCAGTATCCGTTCTTATCAGAACGTACATCCGTACATAGACCAGCTGAGCTCGGACGACAAGTCCAACTGGCTTGTCTAAATCCGACCAGCTAAGTCCGACAAGCTCAACCGCTCTGTCCGGACCAGACATACTGTCTTAAACCGACCCATACTATCCGGACCATGCTTGGCTCGTCTGATCAGTTCAAGTAACACTCGACCTTGGACTGATCCAGCTCGGACTGCGGGACGGGGATGTTACAAGTCTCCCCCACTCGGAATGAACTCGTCCTCGAGTTCAGCAGTCAATAGAATCTTATTCTATTAAATCAGAACATCTCCAGCTTACGGCACTCACTTGCCTTGATTCGGTTTTCAGACTCCCGGTCATTCGACCCTTACAGTCTTCCCGACTTCAACAGCCTTGTGTCAGATTTCTTGATCAAATCACACTTGGATTCGATCTCGGTTCTTGATTCCATTACTCCAGCATCTTTACCCTTTTTATCCTGTCTCCTCAGACTCAGTCCAGTCCACTTACTCACTAAGCATAGTAGTTCTTAGTTCCGAGCAATCTCTTGGTGTTTGGACACACACTTGATGAGAACACTCAATTCCCAACAGTGCTGTTCAGTTTACCTCAACTCTCGAAATTTCAACTTACTACCTTAGTTAAGTTTTACTAGACTTAACCTTACCGGTCTTAGTCACTCTTGGACTCAATCTTAGTCCTTCTAAGACTCAGTTCACACCAGTCTTTGTCCATCCTGACTTGACTGTTTGATTCTCTTATTTCAGTCTTTCCATAGCACGGCCTATCTCCGAATGCTAGGAACTTAGCCTATTTCCAAACTCACGGATCTCACCTTTGATCCTCACAGTTGTTTTCCCTGGATCCCTCTGATCCTAACCAGTTTCCCGATCACATGATCGACACACAATTTTCTAAGATCCTTACTGATCTTTTCTGACAGTTCCGGATCACACCCGATCCTTACAGCCATTTCTAACCGGATCTTACACTTGATCCTTTGCACAGTTTCCTGATCGGACTCTCAGTCCTTCTCGGTTCGCAGTTCATAATGGCTAACTCATCTAGTTCCCATTATCCCGGTCACGGTCATGCCTTGGAAATTTAACAGTTCCCAACGACACCAGAACACACAGAACATACAGTCCCAACAGACGTCCAACAGACACGTGATGGCAAACTCTCACTAGTTCCCATCCACGTTATCATCGCGATCAGAAACCCACAGTAGTGAACTCATTGAGTTCCAGTGACAGTACAGATATGTCTTGGGAAGTATGTTTCCCACAGACATCAGATTGGGTTTCTCACACAGACATGTGATGGCAAACTAATCTTAGTTTCCACCATCATGATCAGATCACCTTGGCAAACTCTAAGGTTTCCACAGGCGTCAGAACAGAACACGCGATGACAGACAGTCACGTCTAGGAATCTCTCGGTTTCCCTAGACGGCAGAACAGACAGACGTCAGTACAGTTATGCCTTGGCAAACCCACACTCGGTTCCCAAGGACATATTATCAACCCTTAAATTACACTTCGGTAACCCCACTTTACGTGTTCACCAAACACTCGGTCTTGTCTAGCATAATCATTCCAGTTCATCGAGCAGCCGTCCTGCGATCCAGCTAAGTCTTAATAAGCATCACAGCCACAAGCACTTAAACTGATCTAGACTCTCGCATGAAAGGAATCGATTATCAAGACTATTATGATCGTCTTAATCCAGTGAGCCGTCATCCATAAATCCAATCAAGCTTTAGTAAGCTCCACGGCCTCTAAACGCCTTGACTGATCTATACGCTCATGGAAAAATCCGATCATATACCACCATGGTTAACTTTGACTACAACTCACCATTTATAGTATCTTGTACCTCCGAGTAGTTTCTTGACCATCCAGTTAGTCTTTGGAAAGTACACCTGACTTCCAATCTCTTAATTGGATAATCTCAACTCTTGGACCGTACAACTCTACTAAGACAATCAAGCCTAGTTGTCTTGATAATTCCTTTGTCCCGTTTCCATATCCAGACTTGCTTACAATCACCACTTGCTGAATGTAAGTCTTACTCGGATTTCTCCAAATCCTTTCATCGAACTTCTAGTTCCGAATTCCCGGACCAGCTTGTCCATCTTATTTATGAAAATCTTAGAGTCCATCTAAGCATTCTCCACATAACACTACTCTTGAATGTAAGTCCTTGCTAACTCCACAATCCAGCACCAATGCCTTAGTCATTATCCCTTTGACTCTTCCTTGGACGACTTGACCAATTCAGTTCCCATCTCTTGATTCGGTTAGATTAACTCTTAGTACTCCATCCTTTGCCTTAGAAAGTTCCTCGAGATTGCATCTCTAATCCGGACCACCTGTCCAACTCAGTTCCGAATACCACATTCAGGCTCATTAGCTCGGCTATCTTTGCCTTGACGACTTGTTCACCCAAGTCTCACTTGCGGACTAATCTAATAGACTCCCTGTCCATTCAGATTTAGCACCTTCAGCTCCTTGACTCCATACCCGACCTCCTTGGTCCTTAACAGTTCTTGTCTTACTTAGACATTTCCGAGTAATCCTTGGCTTACTCGAACCACTTGCTTCGACTTGACTCCAGTCAGCTTGTTATCCTTAAGCTTCAGAAACTCTAAGTCAATCCTTCCCGTTTCTTTACTTCAGAATCCGGATCCATTGACTTAAATAAACCTCTTGGTTTGCACCCAACACTTACCCAAAATTTTGAATAACACTCAAGGTTATTCCAGCATGCCTTAAGCAGAGATCCGACCATTCCCTAATGATCTTAACCCAACTTCATTCCAGCAATCCGATCATTCACCAATGATCCAAACTCTGATTTCCGTTCAATCAGACTAAGTTACATTTGCCCATACAAAGTGTAACTCTGACTCCATCTTCCCAAGATCAAGTCTCAAACTCAGTAGCTCAATGCTCCTCCTTAGCATTAATCACATCCACTGAGACTTAGACAGTCTTGCTTCTTGCTCAATCCTCATCCTAGATATCCTCATGTTTCAATAATATTTACAGATCTCTGCTACTAAGGATACAAAATTTAATCCAATTTATTGTTTTTAAAAAAAAATTTCTTTCCCTTCCGGCTATGGAGGCAAAGGAAACATTGATTTCCCCCCCACAAAGCTTTGGGTTTCACGGTGGTTCATGGCACCAGATCTTTTGGTTCTCTCAAAGGTTAGGGCTCATGATTTTCAGTTTAATGGTTGGTTTAGTAAGATTGATTTACAAATACAGATTTTTTGGTCTTTCTCATCCCTAAAATGATTACATGGTGTTTGTTCTGGTATCAATTTGGTCCCCTGATTTCGTGGACTCTGTTTATGATTGTAACATTAGTTTTATCAACCTACATCAGTTTTTGATAATGCTGAGATCATTGCAGATTGCGAATCCAGGGTTTCACGTTGGGAGATTTGTACGAGGTGATTAATTATGAAGGCGATTGTTTGAAGGTACGGAGAAATCGACGGTTGAGGTTTTGCGACTTGATTTTCATCCTACGAGGAAACCCTTCAATGGCTTCTCTAATGGTGGTTCTGAATTCAATAGGGAGACGTTGAATCCCTGCTCCGCTAACAAGGTAGCGTCTTCTGCTTTGGCTGTTAAGAGGTGTGATGGCTCTGTTATATTTGAATATGGATTGGATGGGGTTCTCACTTTTAGCTGAACCATTCACAAAATGATTAGTGCTTAATCATCCATTTCTTTTGGTTTTTGTGCGAACTTGGGATTGAACAACTTATATTGGCATAAATACATCAGCTTTTATATTTATCAGAGAACTACTTTTTGTTTTTGTTGACATCTGGTCGGTGTTGGTGATTTGTAGGGTCTGGGTTTGAAGAATACATGTCTTCTCAACGATGCCAACGCAACGTTTGATATCCACCGAGCGCTTAGATGCTTACCTTCAAGATGCTGGCAATGTGAAACGCTGTAAATTGCACTTAGAAGCTGGGTTAATTAATTGCTTGTCTTGGCGGGTCCTTTATTCAGTGGCTTCTCTACTGTTTTTTTTTTTGCCCACTGATTTTGTTTTGAGTTCTCTGTCATCTTCTATTTGCGCTTCTGTGTTAAGTGATAACTTGGATTAGTATTCTTTCGTCTCGATATCTCCACAAAAGTGGTTTTTTAAAACAACTTGGCTGTCTAAACTATTCGTAGCAAGAGTGGTACATGCTTTTGTCATTGATCACACTGATATATAAATTCTAAAGTGTGTTCTTCTGATTTACTGGGAAATCTAATGTACTTTGCCCTCAGTGGAATGCTTCTGTACATCCTAAGGTACTTAGCTTTTTAATTTCTCTCATAATTTAACAGTCATTCCCGCAACTGCCCAAAATACATGTTTTGTTATGAACCGGTTTGTGAATGCCATAACCAAATAGGTATATTTTCTTTTTATTTAGACAGTTTTCTTTTCCTTATTACTTTACGATTTGTATATTTTCTTTTTCTCTATGACGGTTTATGTAACTCCCTATATAAAGGCTCCTTATGTTATGAATAAAATAATTCTTTTCCCCATTATTTACAACACGTTATCAGCACGATAGTCCCAAAATCTCTGAGCTCTAAAATCCGACCATAAACCCTAATTTACTCTCTCTCTGCGGTTACTCTCTCCTCCTGCGTAAACCCTAAATCCTGATCGAAAAACCTCCATCCTTGTTCGAGTACCGGCGATCCGAACCATTGCTCGACGAACCGACGAGGCGACCACATACTCGATCCGACGAACCGACGATCCATCCGACGATCCGATCGACGATACCAACCAGCTCGACCGACAATCTTCAACAATTTGGATCTTCTCTAGTTCGTGGAACATTCAACCCTATTCGGAGGTTGAGGTAATTATAAACCCTAAAACTTTAAAACCCCAAATTGGATTTTTCATATTAAAAAATCCGAAACCAATATCCTAAAATCCTAATCATGTTCTTACATGATTAAAAACCTATATTATATAAAAAAACTAATTATATATATAAACCCTAATTATTAAAAGTATCAGATATAATTATCAAATCACATATAAAGCTTGAATATTAGTAAGAACCCTAATTGCATGTTATGCATGAATCGTTTTTGAAACCCTAATTTTATTTTAAAATTGATTGTTTGATTGAGTTAACTAAATTGTTTAAGCTGATTAGAATTGAAATTTGAATTGATCGATTGATAGCTTGATTAAACCCTAATTTCTGAAACTGTTTAAATTAATTAATCCGATTGTTCATCTTGTGAAGTGAGACTATGTGATTAATTGTAATCGTTTGATTGAATCTGTTCTGAAAAAAAATTGTTTATAATCACATTGGATTGCTAGACTCATAATTGAACTTGAATTTGGTTGAATCTGATCTCATAACCTGATACTAAGTTGCTAGATTGATTGATAAATCCGTCTGCTAGGATTGCTAGATTAATTGTTCTCATTCTGCTAGATTTATTATTCTCATCTGATCTAAGACTTGATTAACCCGACCAGCCTGTTTTATTAAAGCATTGATCATGGATAGGTTTCTAGCTTGATTTGTTCATATGATCCGATAGGTTGATATTTTGATTGTGGTCTACATGTTTAGAATTCGTATACTAGATTTTCATCATATCAGTACTGATCACATGAACATGTAGTAATTGTTTGCATCATACCCATATGGACTGATTGCATCATATCCTGACTCGTTTGCATTATAACCGCCTGATCATATTACTTGTTAGGAATATTGTTGTCTGATCCGTGAGTCATTGCTTGATAAAATAAATCTTTAAAATTTTCTAAAAGTATAAAATATATATTTCAGATGTCGAAAATCAACAACTTGGATTTTGCTGCCCTAAATCTCTCAGGAGATAATTACTTGCAATGGGCACTTGATACTAAGATCATCCTAAAATCCAAGGGCCTCAGTGAATGTATTGCCGAGGACAATAATGCAAGTGAGAAAGATAGATACATGGCAATATTGATTATTCGCTATCATCTTATTGAGAGTCTCAAAGATCAGTATTTGACAATTGAGAATCCTCTAAACCTTTGGAACGAGTTGAAACAAAGATATGATCACCAAAGGACGGTGTTGTTACCAAAGTCTAGATATGATTGGAGGAATCTCAAAATCCAAGACTTCAAGTCCGTGGATGAGTATAACTCAGCCTTGTTTAAAATAGTTTCTAAATTGAAGTTGTGTGGTGAGGAGATCACGGATGAGGATATGCTTGAAAAGACATTTTCCACCTTCCACATAAGTAATGTGTTGTTACAACAACAATACCGTGAAAAAGGCTTCAAGATTTTTTGCAAATCTGATCTCATGTTTATTGCTAGCTGAGCAAAATAATGAATTGCTAATGAGAAACAGTGAATTGAGACCTCCTGGATCAACCCCATTACCTAAAGCCAATAAGGCCGTAGAGGAAAAGAAAGAATCCAAAGAAAGTAACCACGTCCATCATGATAAACCACACGGCCGTGGCCGTGGTGGATGGAGAGGACGTGGCCGTGGCCAATACAATTCATATGGCCGCGGGAATAGCTATGGCAGAGGCCGTGGATATCAATCCCATTCAGGCCGTGGTCAAGGCAGAAGCAGTGGTATTTCTAAACCACAACACTCGACCAAATCAGTGTGCCATAGGTGTGGAATGGATAACCATTGGGCTAAGACATGTAGGACTCCCAGACATCTTTGTGACCTCTATCAAGAGAGTCAGAAAGGGAAGAATCCAGAAGCCCATTTGGTCCATCAAGATAGGGAAGATGATTTTGATCATGAACAAGATGACCTTATGGAATATGAAACATCTGATTGTCTAAAACAATAATGTTGATTTCGACTTCTGTGTTTTGCTTTGCGTTATCTTTTTCTTTGTTTTATCTCCCTGAATTTATTTCTATTGCTATTGCTTTGTCTGATCTATATACTTAATAAAACCAAATGCATGATTTTAATATTTAAAGTCTACATTAATATAATTGCGGGTATAGTCAGTCCAATAAAGGGCTACAGCCAGGACAGTGTATTGTTGCCTAAAGGGCACGCATCTAGTGATATCCGATGCATTATATTCACCCAAAAAAGACCCATTGAATTTTAAAGATATAAGAATGAATGGTTTCCATATGGAAACAGTCGGCAAAGGAAACAAAGGTTCCTTCAAATAATGATATACGCCTAAGGCCATAAGAAAGTGGTTGAGACTATACCTGCATTCTCTACTGGTCTATACTATGCAAAGATCAGTATGATAGAGGCAAATGCCACGGTAAACAAAGTGTTTACCCATGATTTCACTAAATGGCACAACCGGTTTTTGGTCATCCCGGTTCAAACATGATGAGAAAACTGATATACAAATGGGAATACATTGAAAGAAAGAATGAGTTATCCCAAAGAATATCACGTGTGTAGCATGTACACAAGGAAAACTCATTGATAGGCCATCACCAGTCAAAGTGACTAAGTAAATAATACGCTGGTGAATTCGTGTCCCGAGCGTTTAATGTTAGTTGTATATCCATGGGGGCAAGTATGGAACATTGGTGCATGTCCATACATAAAACGGCTTTGGCCGAATCTTTTAATACGCATACAGCTGATTGCTAAACCATTACTTATGAGGTCAAAAACCCCCAGTCTCAGCTTGGGATCACGAAATTTCACATGCATCTGAGTTAATACGCATCAGGCCATCTAGTGAGCATAGATATTCCCCATCAATTAAATCACGGGTCATGAGCCAGACATATCCCATCTTAAGACATTTGGATGTGCCGTCTATGTACAAACTGCTTCAACACAGAGAACTAAGATTGGGACCTCAAAGGAGGATGGGGATATATGTTGGATATGATTCTCCCACGTTTTTTTGAAGTACCTTGAGCCAAATATGAGTGATTTATTTAAAGGCAAGGTACACGGATAGGGGAGAAAATAATAAGCTGGTAAAAGAATGGTAAAAGAAATTACATGGAATCAACCATCATTGTCTTGGCAAGATCCTCGGACTAGAGATAATACATTTACAAAAGCTAGCTAATCAATTGCCAGACTCATTTGCTGACCCGAAAGAGAATGACTAAGTCATATATATATCAGCTTGTAATGCACCAAATTCGAATAGAAGTCCAAAAGGGACATAATCAAGTTGCTACAGAGTCTAGACAACGTATGAAGCGTGGTAGACCATTAGGTTCTAAAGATAAGAATCCTCGGAAACAAAAGAAAGGTGCAGAGAATGAAAACAAATCCGAGGTCGAGGAAACCACATACATGGACATAAGGCCGGCCGGCTCTAAGGTACCAAACACTGAGGCTTGGGACGCCAAGCTTCAGGGTACTAATGGTCCTGATAATAATGAGATTGTAATCGATTATATCATGTCTGGAACACATTGGAACAGAAAAGATGTCGACATAGATGATTTATTTGCATACAAGGTAGCACTTGAATTTATGGATATAAACGAGGATCATGAACCACGTCAATAAAAGAGTGCGCACTCGTAGATCAGATTGGATTAAAATGAAAAGCGTGGAATTAAATAGTCTAAAAAAGAGACATATTTGGCCATATGATTAGGACGCCATATGATATTAAACCAGTAGAATATAAATGGTTTTTGTGAGGAAAAGAAATGAAAAGGAGAAATCGTGAGAATAAAAACATAATCACGTGGTCCAGTTGTCACGTGATCTAGTTGTCTATGGTCTTACTTACAGCAATCAAGCACGGTTTGTTGCACAAGGATTCTCACAGAGATCAGGAATAGATTATGAGGAGACATACTCCTCTGTGGTGGATGCTACTACATTTAGATTTTAATAAGTCTGGCTATAAGAGAGAAATTGGATTTGCATACTTATATGGTCCACTGGATAATGAGATATACATGAAAGTACCAGAGGGTACTAAGCTCAAAGATAATAGAAGTTCTTAAGAACAGCATTGTATAAAGCTGAACAAATCTATTTATGGACTGAAACAAAGTAGCCACATGTGGTATAATGGACTAAGTGAATACTTAGTGAAAGAGGGCTATAAGAATGACCTAATTAGTCCATGTATCTTCATATAAGAAATTTGACAACTTATGTTTATTTTATACTGACCAGTCCAAAGAGGGGTTAATTGGTTTTGCTGACGCAGGTTATCTTTCAGATCCACATAATGCTCGATCTCAGACAGACTATGTGTTTACACGCTGTGGTACTTGTTGTAGTCACGAAATCCATGGTTCAACCAGAGTCTCACTAAACCTTCCCAACCGGCCATCTAAGAGGTACCAGCGACCGAGGTTCAGTCCCAGGAGTGTATCTCAACAAAAGAAAGGATTTTTGGAATGAAACAAATTTTGACGGAAAGCCAACTCAACCATGCATCACTGAGGCTTGGAAAAACAACAAAATATTCATGGAGCAAGAAGTTATTAATTTTACAATTCATGGGTTTTTCCAGCCCGTCCATCTGCGAGTACCAGGTCTTAGAAGAAGTTTCAAGCCCAGCCATGAAGCGGCCTTCACCAGAAATATTCATGGGCTTCAAGAGGGATCTATCAGCTTTTCAGAAAGCCCGAAATCAGAAGAATTGGCCAGGGAAATCAGGAGTTATGATTAATTTTTAGAATCGGCCAAACCGAAGTCATCTATGGAAAGTCTTCAGCTAATTGAGTTTGGCTCGACCCAGAGCTATTTATGGAGACCAGGATATCATGTTAGCCAATCAGGAAATATTCCAGGAGTTCTTAGCTGCAACAGAAGCTAGATGATCAGGCGGATCCTTGAAAGAGTTATCAAGCCAATCCGGAGCCACTTATGGAAAGATTGGACAATGACGAGGTCCAAGTACTACAAGTTAGGTCAAGTGAAAATTCAGCCGACATATTTACCAAGTCACTTCCGATTTACACATTCAAGAAGCTTACGCACCAGATTGGGATGCGTCGACTGAAAGACCTTCAGTGAGGTACAAATCAGGGGGAGTAATACGTGTTGTACTCTTTTTCCTTCACCGTGGTTTTATCCCTTTGGCTTTTACTGGTAAGGTTTTAATGAGGCAACATCCAAGCGTATTACAAGCTCTTATGGTTATAACATTCAAGGGGGAGTGTTATGAACCGGTTTGTGAATGCCATAACCAAATAGGCATATTTCTTTTTTACTTAGACAGTTTCCTTTTCTTTATTACTTTAAGATTGTGGGAACCAAAAATTCGCACTGTCAATTTTCATATAAATAAGGAAAGTAGGAAAACCCTAATTTCTCTGAGGTCCCGGATCTCTGCGGAGCCAACGACAACTGACCAAATAGATGTGGAAAATATGAAAAGATAACAAAAAGAATTTAGAGAAAGCAGTAGATCTTATTCGCGTAAGAGCGTTGCGATCATTACTAGATTACCAATGGGTGAGTGGAGGAACCGACCTTGCAAAGCTGCTTTTCAAGTGTCAGTAGCGGAAGAGATTATAAAAGTTTTGGCCGCAAAGGCTGTCAGCGAGTTACCTAGTTGTAGCGACCCAAAACCTTAAACCTAGTTGAGTCGCAGCTCGATAACAAAAGACGAAAAAGATACAAAAAAGGTTTTTGATTGATTTCGAACTGAACCTTATTAAAGGCTGCCTACGTACCCCTTTCGAGGATCAAGTCGAACGTAGTTCAATTGATAGAGCTGGACAAGAGATCGAACTGCCTAGGCGAGTTCTTCTAGTAATCGTGTGCCAGTCATAGAAACTGAACTTGTCGAGAATAAAGCCTAAAGTTTCTAAGTGCAGAGAATTCTGAGTCTAGAAGAGTCCCTTTGGGCCTCTCGTCTTGAACTCCTTATATACTCTCCTCTAGGTCAGTTTACGCTTTCCCTTACTGCCCTTAAGCCGTCATAGCCAAAAATGGAGATATTTCATTTTTCCGATCTTCATGATTATCTGCGGAAACTTTCCATTTATCCGCGGAATTTGATGTTTATCTCATCAAGCATAACCGTCATAGCGTTTATGGGTTTTAAGAAATCGTAAGTGGGCCTCGAATTAAGTTTTAGGACTCTTTGGACCGTCTTTTGATTCGGGACGTTTATTACGGTTTCTTCGATAAAGATAATTTCCGCGGTTTTTATCGTAAAACCAGACCAAGGATTCCATTTGATTGGAAATCAAGAAATGGTTAAGCCGTGGTTTGCGGATGGTTGTAATGAGGACAGTCGAGAGTTCATAGTTTTACATCGTATTGTCATTTCGGATGGCGTCGGATGCAACGGAAGGACCGTGACGCATGCATGTTTGCTCGCTATAGCGACCGAGCTTGTATTGCGGCTCGGTCGCTATAGCAACCGAGCTTCGTATGGAGCACGGTCGATATAGCGACCGAGCTTCGTATGGAGCACGGTCGCTATAGCGACCGAGCCTCTGTTTGGGCTCGGTCGCTATAGCGACCGAGCCTCTGTTTGGGCTTGGTCGCTTTAGCGGCCGAGCCGGGCGTGCCGTTGGCTGCTTTGCGATGATCGAGCCGAGCCTTTGCCGTTGTTGATCTTCGTTGTTTCGAGCGATCGAGTTTTTAACGGAGACACGATTTGGTCGCAGAGTTCCTCGCAAGGATTCTATTTGTACGATTTCTTTCGTAAAGAAATCAAAGATATATTATATTTTTATAGAACGTTTCGATGCTAACTTCGTCGTGACGGTTTTCGACCCCAACAACGATCGTCGAGTAGACAAGTTACGATGTCCACTCGACCATCATCGAGTGGATTGATGCTCGAACCATTGGAGTTTATTTTGATGCTGTGGACAAATCTTTTCAATAATTTTATCATAAAAATTAGTTTAAGTAATTTTTACGAGAATTATCTTTTTCGAGAAATATTTTCGAACGTTAATTTCGTCGTGACCGTTTTTGACCCCAACAGTTAGCTCCCCAGCCCGTTAGAATCGTGGATCAAAGATGTGAGGTTCTAGCGTGCGATAAGACAAGTCAGGCAAGTTAGGCGGAATTAATGGTTGAAAATGTCCGTTGAAAGTTGTACGTTCACTCTAAGAAGAAGTGGAATCTTAATTATAAGATTGAGGCTGCGCTTGATTAAAGCTGCCTACGTACCCTTTGTAAAAAGGGATCAAGCCATTCGTAGTTCGTCTTGGAGTTAAGACTCTTATGACCTGTTTTCCATTGAGACCTTTACAGTCTAGTTGTATGTCATGTAGAGATTATGAGGCATGTTGCTGCTGATGGCATTTAATACTAGACCTTTGGCCAAGTGTGGCCGTATTTATGTTTTCGGGACTGAAAGCGTGTGGCTTCGAATCCCAGCCGCTTTGTGACTTCCTTTTTAATAAATTGTGTTTCGCGTTTTAAGAGAATGTTTGTATTCGTATGAATGAAGAGGGAAGAGTATGTGTTGTCATCTCATATCTAACTCTTTGTAGATCGTTATATTTGCTGTTCGTTTTAGATGAGAATGTACGCGAAAATTTTGTTCTCCGGAACTTTATGAACGTTGGAATATAAGCGAAGAGACATATTTTGGGATCTCGTATCTTTCGATATCATGCCTAGAGATGTTAGAGACCAGTGTGCTGGGTTTAGGGCAAGACCTAGGCTTACTTCTGGTTTAGGGGGTGCGATGACTAATTCGGCTTACGTATCCCGTTACAGTTTCAACCTGATTCCATACCGATTTAAAGTCCACGATAGGTTCTCGGCTTATACGACTTGTATGGTTGAAATCGAGCATCTCTCCAAGGACAATTTCTAAGTCTCCTGGAAGTGCTGACCAAAATTTTGGATTTCTTTTATAGCGCTATTACCCTTGTGTCGGGTGTATGAGACGGCTAAGTCTGTTTAGGACCGTTAAGAGTTCGTTGTGATCAGCAACAAACTTATTGGTAGATATTACCGTTTTTGAATCTTCGCGAAGGATACGTGTTTCAAGAGGGTGTTAGTGCGTATGATTGTTTTGTCCTCCAAGGTAGTGTTTTTATCGAGGATGGTATTTTTTCAAAAAATATTTCTTCAAGCATCTGTGACGTCTCGCAATGCTGAAGTTTGGTTTTTCTATCATATGCCGTGTTTCGTGCTTGAATTGGTCGCGGGCTTGATGATGTTATGCAGTGTTGCGAGGGTTAAGTCTTAACCCTATGTTTGGAGAAACATTTTGGTTTAGCTGCGGATGTTGGCAGTCAAATCTGTTGTTCCGGTTTGGATGTTATGTTGATAGAGGAGTTAGGACCAAGGGGTCACGTAGGTTTGTCCCTGTAAAGAGGCGTCCTCCTATACTGTGCCTAGTGAGGTGTTAGCCTTCCGAGATTTGTTTCGTGTATATTTGAGGATGTTTCGTATAGCTCTAAGAGCTCTGTTGCGAGTTTTCCTTACATGCCGCATTTTCTGAGTAAAACATAGTGGGCTTAAAGTGAATCGTAGGATATGGAACTTGGTCGATTTTTGACAAGTTCAACCTTTCCGTTAACTGTTTGGCTGTTAAGCCTGAGTTTTGTTATGACGATTTTACCGTATGATTCCCGTTTCTTGGTCATACGATAATTGTTTGTGTAATTGCTACTTAGTGTTGCAAGACAAATTGCGGATTATCGTTCAGCCGTCAAGTTATCGGCGGTGGTTGTTCAATTGTTTTGGCTGAAGGTTGTGTTCAGCCGCATTGCGAGGATGTAGTCGGTAAAGGATTAGACCATAAGGTCAAGTCGGTTAGAATCGTCCTTAAGATGGATACCGTAACCCAGTTCGGCGTTGAAGGGAAGGCGTAATTGGGTGAGGACCAAATAGTGTTTATCGAGATTGATAGGCCGAGTATGCCCATGGTCATAGGAAACGATTTTAATTTATACGTTGAAAGTTTCGTATAATGTTTCCTTTATTAAGTATGGAAGTTGTTTCCTTTGTATCGGATAGAGACAAAGCCTAAACTTCGATAGAGAGCCTGGATTCAATTGCGGTGTGATTTCCTACTCAGATGTAACCGACGGAATGAGAGTGGATGCTGGTGAGCCGAATGGCTAAAGAATGGGATCTGACAGATCCTGTTGTGAGGAAATAAAGTTTAGATTGATCGTCCAATGTCGGATCATACAGCTTCGTTTTTGCTATAAGAAAAATACTTTTTCGTAAAACCTGCTATGTTTACTTTCGAAAGTTTCTTCGTATGCTTGATTCGATTTATACGAAGAATTTTTGGGTAAGTAACAGGCGACTGGTTTTACGAATTAAGTAAATAGGTGCGACTTATGGAGATGTAAAAGTAACGATGTTTCTGTAGGTTTCCTGAGCGAAATGAATCGGTTAAACAGCTAGATTAAGTAGACGAGCGGGGAGGACGTGTTCCCTTTGTCGTATTTTTTTCTAGTTGTGTTCTCGATTTCTTTTGCTAGCGTTTAGACGAATCTTAGATTGTCGTTTGCTTTGGTGAGGAATCATATTGTCAAAATATTTTTCTGCCTATCACTTTGAGAATTGACTTTTTTAAAGTGTTTTTTTTATATCATAAAGTTTCAATGGTAACTTCAAATCGAGACGTAATAAGAGACGTTTCGATCGAGACTCGAAAGAGAACGCAAAGATGGAGGTAGGGCGAGTAGGAACAAACCAAGGAGTTTAAGACGAGTTTTACTTGTTTTCGTCGTAAAACCTCAACGGAAACTCCTATTGAGACGAAACGAAAAGCGTTTTGATATCACTCAAATTACCCTAAAGAGTGACTTTACTCTCTCAAATAAGAGGTTCAGTTGTAGTACTTAGGGATCGAATCCACAGAGAGCTAGTGTACAAATAAGATGCAATCTTGGTGACTATGCTAGGTTGAAAATGGTTTAAAGTAAATTGCAGGTTTTTGAGTAATGGTAAGATTACACAGTTGAAAGGTTTTGGGTTAAAGACAATAAAGAAAAGTAGTTAGATTCAGGGTATGTATTCAGGAATTCAGGATTATAAGTACTATAAATGCTAACAAGTTGCTTGCATGATATGTCAGAGCTCAACACTATTAAATGAATCCATCAGCTCTCGCAATATTTAGACCATCTATTGCTTAGATGCTAAATGGTGTTTGCGGTCAGCCATATCGCCGACAGTATCGATCGATTATTCGATAGGAATATCGACCGATATACCTCTAGCTACGTCGATCGATTACACTATAGGAGTGTCGATCGATACGGCTCTAAGGAGAACTTATGCATGAGTTGATACAGTGCTCACCATGATCTTAGATAAGCTTCGCTTGTCTCAAGAGGGTCATAGCATGTTTAGGATGTTATCATGACTTGTATTAAATAAATAATGCAATCCAAGTTCATGTTCTAGTTAGCTAATCTAGAAAAAGCATTAGTGAACAATCCTAACAATAAATATCGCAACTATAGCAAATATAGGTTGGGGCTAATCCCTCATATCCTATTTAAACCCTAAATCTAACAAATGAATCTACTCAGACATGGCTAAGTGATTCATAGTAACAAGGTAATAATAGGAGTTCATAGATCTATTAGAGGAGTGAACACTTAAGTTCCAATCACAAATCTCTTTGGATCTCTCCTCTAGATCTAGAATCCTATAACCTTTGTTAAAAAGAACAAGGAAAGAACTGAATAGAACTTTATTGAGAACTTGCAAAGTAATGAAACAATGGTAAAAGAAATGAGTAGAAAAGATGGAGGTAAAAATCTCTTTTGGTGCCAAAACACTTAGGCACATATAAATATGAGTTCATTAGGTTAAAAACTCGCCAGGGGCAATCTTGTAAAAATGTGATGTCGTGGGCTTCAAGTTCGGCCAAGTCCAACTCATCTTCTGCCGCACGATATCGATCGATAGTACTGGGTGTCTATCGATCGATTATGATCTCGATGTATCGTCCTTCGGCAAATGGGTGTCGATCTATAGCACAGAGTGTGCATCGATCGATGTGTAATTCTGGATGTCGACCTCTGGTCTGATCTCGGGTGAACTCTTCTTTAAGCTCCAAAAAGGCACCTAAAACATCACTTTTCTCCAAAATGCTCCTGAGCCTGAAAACATACCTAATAGACTCCAAAACATAGATAATAGTAATAAAATACTCATATACCATGGGTAAAAACGGGTAAAATCCATGGTATATCAACTCCCTCAGACTTAACCTTTTACTTGTCCTCAAGCAAACACACATGCAGTCTTTATGAAAGAGGTTTTAAAAAGCAGATACTCAATCAAATTCAAACTTAGAATCATAACCTCTACTTTGTTGCAAACCACATCTAAGAATCTGTCAATCACAGAAGTACATTATGCAATATCCTAATTAAACAACCTTGATCATCTAGCCAACAACTTAGCAATCCTGTCTGATTAACCCCTCTACTGATTTTATTTCTGTACATAAAAATGAAAGTGCAGGCTTTACCTTGGGAGTATCGATCACAGGATGCAATGTTGCTCAAACAAGTATCTGGACCTGCAGGTAAAATTAAGTTTATATCCTCTCTCTCTACTATTTCTCTCCTAGTCAAGTCTGCTTTTATTTGCAAGACATTGACCAAGATTGGACAGGCTTCCATGAATCAAGCCTTAATGGTTGTAGCCACCAAGTCCTGCTCACTTCCTTTTGACCTATATCCTAGGATTCATTGCGAAGCAAGTCTTGAAGGGGGTAACCGCCAAGCCCTGTTCGAATCCTTAACATATAGAATTCTTATGAATCAAGTCTTGAGGGGGGTAACCGCCAAGCCCTGTTCGAATTCCTTCCTAAGTAATAACTAACTAGTCCTAGAACATATATTTAAGCTTATTTTTGATTTTTTTTTTTAAAATTGAATAAAATTAAATCTAATTTCGAAAATAAGAGAGAGAAGGTGATAAAACTATCTACACAAGGCTTTACCTTTCAGACTTGTTTGAAGCATCCGATCCCATGTATACCAAGCCCCAAGACAAGCAGAGAATGTCAGGTTAGGTTGGAAATCAGCTTTGGTTTCTCCAGACAATCAATGAAAGCATTGTCATAGCTGATAGGTGATCAACTTTAGCATCTATAGTACATTCTGCATCAACAAATCTAACAATGGCGCCTAAAAGATTGGTTAGATAAAAGTTAAAATTTTTAAAATATCATTATCCTTTCTTGACTCAATAAAAAACATTTTGAAAACATTTTAGATGAAGTCAAAAGGTAAAAAGCATCAGTAATCATCCCCCAACACTTAAATCATACACTGTCCTTAGTGTATAATCAGTCCGGTGAAGTAGGCAAAAATAAAATATACTGATATCGAAAATGTAGAACGAGATACCTAACCGTGATAAGTATCGATCGATGTTGAGTAAGCCGTCGATCGCTATTGTTTGGTGTATGTCGTCGATATCGAGATGTCATGTCGGTCGATTTAAGTGGTAATCGTCTAGTCGTAACTACAAAGAAAAACAAATACAAAAAATAAAATCCGAAAGATAAAAACTAAATGAAAAATTACCTAACAGTGGGTTGCCTCCCACTCAGCGCTTTGATTATAGTCATCTAGCTTGACTCTGGATAGAATGAGCTACTGAGGTGAAGTCCAGGTACTTGTTGGGAAACAAGTATCCTCTGTATCCTTATTCTCACCGAACCATGAGTCAAATAAGCTTCTTGTGGCTTCATATTCTCTGGTTCGTTTCTTCTTTATCTCAATCACCTCATCATTGATCCTTTGAATCCTTTCTGCATGACCTTCAATGCTGAGCTCGTGCCATCCTAATTTCTCATAGGAATGTTCTGAAAATCACTGAGCTCCGCTTGCATTGAATCAAGGTGTTGGATCACTTTGTCGTGGATAGAGCTGGTATCGATCGATTCCTTTGTTGAATTGTCGGTCGATGGCTGTTGAGGTCCTTCGATCGATGTGCTGGTTCTTCTGTCGATCGATGCTAAGGGTGCAGGTCTGCTCGCAAGCTGCCTCTGAATGGCTTTGATTCCTTTTTGCATCCCTTCTATGCTAGATTCTATTCTGCCAACTTTGTTGTTTAGCGGGAAATACGTCTGATCTAGACGTCTGTCTTGCGAATCATCCACGCTCGTAAGTGCCGTGTAGACTTCACCAGCTAACTTATCCAAGTCAGCTCTGGTGCAGATTTCTGAAGTCTGTATATCGATCGATGCAACATGTTGTTCATCGGTCGATGTGTGCTTCGGTAGATTCTCGTGAAGCTTCTCGGCAAAGAGCTTCATCTGTCCGTCGATTTCAGTCATTCGCATATCGATCGATGTGAGGTTGTACTCATCGATCGATGTGATTGATGCTGCTTGATAATCGAGTTGATGTTGGAACTTCTCAGCCTCCTGCTGCATAGTGTCCATGCGTAGTGCGAGTTCCTCCACTTCTTTGTATACTAAGAAGTATATTTCAGCAAGTTTCCTCTCAGCTGATTTTAGACGAGTCAATCCTCCAAAAGGATTGCAAGGTGCTGCGGCGTTCATATCTGCATGCGCCTCATTGATAAGGCGGATAGATCTCTTCATCTCTTCGGTGCAGATGCTCAGATCCCCTAGGTTGTGGAAGATAGGTTCACAGGTTTTGGTGAGTTTTCTGCCGAAACGATCTTCTGCTTTCCTCAATTCTTTCCAGATATCTCCGAGAGACTCATCGACCTCACGTTTTGAGTAGGTGGTCGATGGTGCAGGCTTCATATCGATCGATGTGGATGTTACTCCGTCGATCGATATTGCATTTGTCTGGCCGTGCTTCTAGGTGTTGCGAAGATCTTCAAGTTCCAACTCAAGATGTTTAACCTTCTTGCTTAATGCCTGGTCTGCACTGAACATCCAGTTCATCTCGCTGAAGCTTGTCGTAGCGTCCTCTAAACTTTTCCATGGAGAGTTTTTCCCTTGCGTTCTCCAAGTAGACCAGTGAACATCTCGTTGATCTCATCTTTGGTGTAGATTTCGTGCACCAAATCTCTTCTTGTAAACTGGCGTGCTCGTAACAGATGTAAGGCTCGTCCATTGAAGTCTTTTGATGCAGTTTCTTGATGTCGTCTTTAGAAACTCTGATGACGTCACCATCTACTCCTCTAGCAAATCTTTTCGTCCTGTAGACCCCATACTCATCTCTGCTCCCAAAGAATTTTCGAACTCCATATCGAAAAGCTCTCTTTCCGAATTCAGGACGCCTATCGATCGATCATGTACTCCATATCGATCGATGTCCGTTGAAAATCTGGGTCCTCCGTGTTGAGATGATTATCCTCAGCTTCCTTTGGCTCGGCCGTTGTGTCTGCCTCCTGGTGCTGATGATGGTGGTCTGGTCTGTAGCGTTGCTGCTGGAATAGGTTTTGGGATCCGTTGGCTACCTGTAGGACGTCTGCAATGTCCTCTCTGGATATGTGGAGCGTTCGTCCATCCATTGAGCGTGCAAAGCCTTTTGATTCCCTGAAAATACCAAACTCATCCGGGGTTAAATTACTGAATCAGGTACAGGTGAATTTGTTACCTGGGATGGTTTGATGAATGTATCGGTCGATGGCACAGGTCCGGGATCGGTCAATGGTTGTTCAGGCCTATCGGTCGATTGTGATGGTGCCGTGTCGATCGATGAGACTTCTTCGGGTTGAGTGATGTATGTTGGCGTTGTGGTCTCGACCGCGAAGCTCTCGTGCTGGTAATCACTTGCCCAGCTCCCGATTGAGTAGTCTTCGTCTCGCTTGTTGTTGACCATGTTGTCGAACGATGCGAGGCAAGTAGTATCGATCGATGGGGAGAAGGTCCTATCGGTCGATGTGTTGATTCTGAGGTTGTGGTGGAGAAGTCTATCTTCATCTTCGGAAGGTTGTGATACTCTATAGCTCTCTCCTCGTAATCATCAGTATACTCCTCAATGTGAGTAGTATCTACAGCATGTGGTGGGATGTAGTAGTCGTTCTCCCACTCGTTTACCTCGAAGTCACCGTCTGGAAACTCCTCCTCGATCTGGTTGAATCGCGAATCTATCGATGACCGTCTATGTCTGTCGATCGATGTCTGTTCATGAGAATTGATCGATGAGACAGTGCCACTGTCGATCGATTCATCATACTCCGTCTCGTAGTCGTATTCATCTCCACAATAGCAAACAACTACGAGGTCTGAGCCGTCTTGGATCTTCTTAGGAACCTTGATGACTCGTACCGGATCATAGTAGACCGTAGGATTGATCAGGGTTAGGCACAGTTTGTTTGTCTGAAGGTTGCAGACAGCTCCAACTGTGGCTAGGAAGGCTCTTCCAAGTAGCAAAGAAGTAGGTAGGGTTACCTTGACGTCCAAGACATGGAAGTCTACTGGAACTAGGGTTTCTCCTATGTTAACCTCCAGGTTTCTGATGATGCCTCTAGAGTGTTGCTGAGAATAATCCACGAAGATGAATGATTCATCCGTGGGTTCTATCTTCAAACCTAGATGGTCTGCTATCACCTTGGGTAGGATGCTGACTCCTGATCCTGTGTCACATAGGGCACGTGGGAAATTGATCCCATGGACTGAGCAAGGAACAACGAACTTCCGTGGATCACCCTTCTTCTCAAGTTTGATCCTCCTGATCATGGTTTCTCTAACCTGGTTGAACATCCTCCTGATGTCTTCTTTTGTCTCCTTGGTTTCTCTGAAAAATATCCACAATCAGTATGTGTAGTATGCTTCTTCGAACGGTTTCTCCTTAGGTTTTCTTAGAACTCTCTTTCTGAAGCTTTCTAATTCTTTCTCGTTGACTCCCCTTTTAAGGTGCTTATGAACCTTCTCTTTCCTTTTTCTGAGAACTCTGCTATCTTTTTCCTTTTCTATCCCCATTGGATCAATGATATCCGTGGGCTTCTTCATGATGGCGGTCGGTGGGTTTCTGGAAGGCTTAGACTGCTCCCAGAGTGCATTAAGTCGTGCAACATCTATCTTGGGAAGTTGCACTCGGCATGTGATAACTGAATATCGATCGATAGGTTCTGGAGTATGTCGATTGATTTCTTTATCATTCTGTCGGTCGATGGAACATCCATTCTGTCGGTCGATGTTGTAAGGGCTGGGTGGATGTGGGTGCTTTGCTGCGAACTCCTCGTGAGTAAGTATCTTTACGGCGTTGCGCTCGTGAGTGGATTCTTCAAGGTCCATCGGTCGATGCTCGTCTGAGTCCATCGTTCAATTTGAGTTGGCGTGCATCGATCGATGGTCATGTCCGGAAATCGGTCGATACCAATGGTTCCCGCCAATACTCATGGAACTTTTGATCTGGAAGTCTCCCTCTTGCAGCTTCTCATGCTTCACCACTCTCCAAAACATCTTCTATGATAGCATTGATGTTGTGACCTGTTGCTTCTTCTCCAGTCCCTTTTCCTAAGGCTTCCTGCTTCTTAACAACTTCTCCTGTCTGAATACTTGAGTCTCTAGTTTCTTCACATGAGTGCTCAAATCATCAAGCTTTGTGTTCAAGGTGGTGTAGACAGCGTCGATCTTTCCATTGAAGTTCACCTCTAACTGTTGCTGGCTTTCAAGAGCTTTGCTGAGCATGTCTTCTAGCTTTCCTTCTGGGTTGGTGTGGGTGGCTTCATGTAAGATGAGTTTCCATAACTCCTGTTGTTGTTGGGGTTGCTGCTGTTGAAGTTACCTCTTTTTCCTGAGAAGTTTATGTTTCCTTGATTTCCAGATCTCTGAAATCCAGTTCCATTGATCCAGTTAACTTCTGCTTCTACGTAGTCATCTTCTTCATCAGCTTCTGCATCCCCCACTGAGCAGATTTGCTTGTTTAGCAGTTTCTGAACATTGTCAAGTGTAGCATATACCTTATTTATATGTTCCTGTCTAAGGAACGCTGCAGATCTTGCTTTTACAATGTTCATCGTGCTGTTGCTGGATGCTAAGTTGTCTATTAGCTTCACAGCATCTTCAGGATTCCTTGTGGTGAAGTTGCCTTCACTTGCAGTATCCAGAGCCATCTGATATTTCAGCGATGCCTCTGAAGAAAGTGCAGAGCAGTTGCACCTTGTTGAATCCATGGTGTGGACAATCTCGCTTGTAAGACTTAAATCTGATCCAGGTATCTTTGAATGACTCTCCAGGCTCCTGGTTGAATGTGGCAATTTTCCTCCTTAGATCTTCAGCGCGCGCATCATCAAAGAAGTTACGCAAAATGCGTTTTTGATGCCGTTCCAGGATGTAAGAGATCCTGGTGGTAGCTTCTTAAGCCATTGTAAAGCTTCTCCAGATAAAGAGTGTTTGAAGAGCTTACGAGAAGGTAGTCCACAAGGACTCCATTGGCTTTGATAGCAGATATGAGATCCTCGAACCTCTCCAAATGATCCATGGGATGCTCATTGGACAGCCCACAGTAGGGTGTCTGTCCCACAAGGGTGTAGTACTGCGGCTTGAGCTCGAAATCGCCTCTCTGAATAGCAGGGAGACGAATGGCTGACCTGTTGGTGTAGAACTGATCTGGACGGTTGTAGTCAGCTAGTGTTCGAGCAGCCTCTCCTACAGGTTGAACAGCTCCTGTAGGTGCAGTTTCTGGCTCAGGGATTACTTCATTTTGAGCATTGAGCTTCTGACCTGCTTCATTACGAAGGTGACCTTCTTGGTCACGCAAGTCTCCATTCTCATCTCGTGTGAGAATAATCGGCGCAACCATGACTCGCAGAACAGTATCGATCGATGTCGGATGAAACGTGTCGGTCGACGGTGCGAGTATCGGTCGACGAAGACGGTGTCTCGGTCGATAGTGGTGCGTCGGTATCGGTCGACAGACAGTTGTTTATGTCGAATGATGCAGAACGGATTTCCTTGTGGATTGAACGTTCCAAGCTAGCAGTCTTCTGAGAACAAAAGTTGAGATGCCTTGTTACTTCTGGTACTGCGGGGCATGTACCTGAAAAGACAAGAAAAATTTTGTGTCAGAAAACAAATTAAAGTAAAAATAAACTAGACCTAATCAGATTAAATCCTATTGTATCAAAGCTCCCCGGCAAGCAAATTTGATATCACTCAAATTACCCTAAGTAGTGACTTTACTCTCTCAAATAAGAGGTTCAGTTGTAGTACTTAGGGATCGAATCCACAGAGAGCTAGTGTACAAATAAGATGCAATCTTAGTGACTATGCTAGGTTGAAAATGGTTTAAAGTAAATTGCAGGTTTTTGAGTAATGGTAAGATTACTCAGTGGAAAGGTTTTGGGTTTAAGACAATAAAGAAAAGTAGTTAGATTCAGGGTATGTATTCAGGAATTCAGGATTATAAGTACTATAAATGCTAACAAGTTGCTTGCATGATATGTCAGAGCTCAACACTATTAAATGAATCCATCAGCTCTCGCAATATTTAGAACATCTATTACTTAGATGCTAAATGGTGTTTGCGGTCAGCTATATCGCCGACATTATCGATCGATTATTCGATAGGAATATCGACCGATATACCTCTAGCTACGTCGATCGACTACACTATAGGAGTATCGATCGATACGGCTCTAAGCAGAACTTATGCGCGAGTTGATACAGTGCTCACCATGATCTTAGATCAGCTTCGCTTGTCTCAAGAGGGTCATAGCATGTTTAGGATGTTATCATGACTTGTATTAAATAAATAATGCAATCCAAGTTCATGTTCTAATTAGCTAATCTAGAAAAAGCATTAGTGAACAATCCTAACAATAAATATCACAACTATAGCAGATATAGGTTGGGGCTAATCCCTCATATCCTATTTAAACCCTAAATCCAACAAATGAATCTACTCAGACATGGCTAAGTGATTCATAGTAACAAGGTAATAATAGGAGTTCATAGATCTATTAGAGGAGTGAACACTTAAGTTCCAATCACAAATCTCTTTGGATCTCTCCTCTAGATCTAAAATCCTATAACCTTTGTTAAAAAGAACAAGCAAAGAACTGAATAGAACTTTATTGAGAACTTGCAAAGTAATGAAACAATGGTAAAAGAAATGAGTAGAAAAGATGGAGGTAAAAAGCTCTTTTGGTGCCAAAACACTTAGGCACATATAAATATGAGTTCATTCGGTTAAAAACTTGCCAGGGGCAATCTTGTAAAAATGTGATGTCGTGGGCTTCAAGTTCGACCAAGTCCAACTCATCTTCTGCCGCACGATATCGATCGATAGTACTGGGTGTACATCGATCGATTATGATCTCGATGTATCGTCCTTCGGCAAATATGTGTCGATCGATAGCACAGAGTGTGCATCGATCAATGTGTAACTCTGGATGTCGACCTCTGGTCTTATCTCGGGTGAACTCTTCTTTAAGCTCCAAAAAGGCACCTAAAACATCACTTTTCTCCAAAATGCTCATGAGCCTGAAAACATACCTAATAGACTCCAAAACATAGACAATAGTAATAAAAATACTCATATACCATGGGTAAAAACGGGTAAAATCCATGGTATATCAACTCCCCCAGACTTAACCTTTTGCTTGTCCTCAAACAAACACACAGGCAGTCTTTATGAAAGAGGTTTTAAAAAGCAGGGACTCAATCAAATTCAAACTTAGAATCATAACCTCTACTTTGTTGCAAACCACATCTAAGAATCTGTCAATCACAGAAGTACATTATACAATATCCTAATTAAACAACCTTGATCATCTAGCCAACAACTTAGCAATCCTGTCTGATTAACCCCTCTACTGATTTCATTTCTGTACATAAAAAATGAAAGTGCAGGCTTTACCTTGGGAGTATCGATCACAGGATGCAAGGTTGCTCAAACAAGTATCTGGACCTGCAGGTAAAAATAAGTTCATATCCTCTCTCTCTACTATTTCTCTCCTAGTCAAGTCTGCTTTTATTTGCAAGACATTGACCAAGATTGGACATGCTTCCATGAATCAAGCCTTAATGGTTGTAGCCACCAAGTCCTGCTCACTTCTTTTTGACCTATATCCTAGGATTCATTGCGAAGCAAGTCTTGAAGGGGGTAACCACCAAGTCCTGTTCGAATCCTTTACCTATAGAATTCTTATGATTCAAGTCTTGAGGGGGGTAACCGCCAAGTCCTGTTCGAATTCCTTCCTAAGTAATAACTAACTAATCCTAGAACATATATTTAAGCTTATTTTTGATTTTTTTTTAAATTGAATAAAATTAAATCTAATTTCGAAAATGAGAGAGAGAAGGTGATAAAACTATCTACACAAGGCTTTACCTTCCAGACTTGTTTGAAGCATCCGATCATATGTATACCAAGCCTCAAGACAAGCAGAGAATGTCAGGTTAGGTTGGAAATCAACTTTGGTTTCTCTAGACAATCAATGAAAGCATTGTCATAGCTGATTGGTGATCAACTTTAGCATCTATAGTACATTCTGCATCAACAAATCTAAGAATGGTGCCTAAAAGATTGGTTAGATAAAAAGTTAAAATTTTTAAAATATCATTATCTCTTTCTTGACTCAATAAAAACCATTTTGAAAACATTTTAGATGAAGTCAAAAGGTAAAAAGCATCAGTAATCATCCCCCAACACTTAAATCATACACTGTCCTCAGTGTATAATCAGTCCGGTGAAGGCGTAGGCAAAAATAAAATATACTGATATCGAAAATGTAGAACGAGATACATGTTCGTGATAAGTATCGATCGATGTTGAGTCGCCTTCGTCGATCGCTATTGTTTGGTGTATGTCGATCGATATCGACAGTGTCATGTCGGTCGATTTCAGTGGTAATCGTCTAGTCGTAACTACAAAGAAAAACAAATACGAAAAATAAAATCCTAAAGATAAAAACTAAATGAAAAATTACCTAACAGTGGGTTGCCTCCCACTCAGCGCTTTGATTATAGTCATCTAGCTTGACTCTGGCTAGAATGAGCTACTGAGGTGAAGTCCAGGTACTTGTTGGGAAACAAGTATCCTCTGTATCCTTATTCTCACCGAACCATGAGTCAAATAAGCTTCTTGTGGCTTCATATTCTCTGGTTCGTTTCTTCTTTATCTCAATCACCTCATCATTGATCCTTTGAATCCTTTCTGCATGACCTTCAATGCTGAGCTCGTGCCATCCTAATTTCTCATAGGTATGTTCTGAAAGACACTGAGCTCCGCTTGCATTGAATCAAGGTGTTGGATCATTTTGTCGTGGATAGAGCTGGTATCAATCGATTCCTTTGTTGAATTTTTGGTCGATGGCTGTTGAGGTCCGTCGATCGATGCGCTAGTTCTTCTGTCGAACGATGCTAAGGGTGCAGGTCTGCTCGCAAGCTGCCTCTGAATGGCTTTGATTCCTTTTTGCATCCCTTCTATGCTAGATTCTATTCTGCCAACTTTGTTGTTTAGCGGGAAATACGTCTGATCTAGACGTCTGTCTTTCGAATCATCCACGCTCGTAAGTGCCGTGTAGACTTCACCAGCTAACTTATCCAAGTCAGCTCTGGTGCAGATTTCTGAAGTCTGTATATCGATCGATGCAACATGTTGTTCATCGGTCGATGTGTGCTTCGGTAGATTCTCGTGAAGCTTCTCGGCAAAGAGCTTCATCTGTCCGTCGATTTCAGTCATTCGCCTAACGATCGATGTGAGGTTGTACTCATCGATCGATGCGATTGATGCTGCTTGATAATCGAGTTGACGTTGGAACTTCTCAGCCTCCTGCTGCATAGTGTCCATGCGTAGTGTGAGTTCCTCCACTTCTTTGTCTACTAAGAAGTGTATTTCAGCAAGTTTCCTCTCAGCTGCTTTTAGACGAGTCAATCCTCCAAAAGGATTGCAAGGTGCTCGGGTTCATATCTGCATGCGCCTCATTGATAAGGCGGATAGATCTCTTCATCTCTTCGGTGCAGATGCTCAGATCCCCTAGGTTGTGGAAGATAGGTTCACAGGTTTTGGTGAGTTTGCTGCCGAAACGATCTTCTGCTTTCCTCAGTTCTTTCGGATATCTCGAGAGACTCATCGACCTCCGCGTTTTGAGTAGGTGGTCGATGGTGCGGCTTCATATCGATCGATGTGGATGTTACTCCGTCGTCGATATTGCATTAATCTGGCCGTGGTTCTAGGTGTTCCGAAGATCTTCAAGTTCCAACTCAAGATATTTAACCTTCTTGCTTAATGTCTGGTCTGCACTGAACATCCAGTTCATCTCGCTGCGAAGCTTGTGCAGGCGTCCTCTAAACTCTTTTCCATGGAGAGTTTTTCCCACTTCGTTCTCCAAGTAGACCAGTGAACATCTCGTTGATCTCATCTTTGGTGTAGATTTCGTGCACCAAATCTCTTCTTAATAGTGCGTGCGGTAAGCGGATGTAAGGCTTCGTCCATTGAAGTCTTTTGATGCAGTTTCTTGATGTCGTCTTTAGAAACTCTGATGACGTCACCATCTACTCCTCTAGCAAATCTTTTCTCGTCCCTGTAGACCCCATACTCATCTCTCTCCCAAAAGAATTTTCGAACTCCATATCGAAAAGCTCTCTTTCGAATTCAGGGCCTATCGATCGATCATGTACTCCATATCGATCGATGTCCGTTGAAAATCTGGGTCCTCCGTGTTGAGATGATTATCCTCAGCTTCCTTTGGCTCGGCCGTTGTGTCTGCCTCCTGGTGCTGATGATGGTGGTCTGGTCTGTAGCGTTGCTGCTGGAATAGGTTTTGGGATCCGTTGGCTACGTAGGGCGTCTGCAATGTCCTCTGGATATGTGGGCGTTAGTCCATCCATTGAGCGTGCAAAGCCTTTTGAATCCCTGAAAATACCAAACTCATCCGGGGTTAAATTACCGAAATCAGGTACAGGTGAATTTGTTACCTGGGATGGTTTGATGAATGTATCGGTCGATAGCACAAGTCCGGGATCGGTCAATGGTTGTTCAGGCCTATCGGTCGATTGTGATGGTGCCGTGTCGATCGATGAGACTTCTTCGGGTTGAGTGATGTATGTTGGCGTTGTGGTCTCGACCAAGCTCGTGCTAATGTCAGCCTCGATTGAGTAGTCTCTGTCTCGCTTGTTGTTGACCATGTTGTCGGACGATGCGAGGTAAGTAGTATCGATCGATGGGGAGAAGGTCCTATTGGTCGATGTGTTGATTCAGAGGTTGTGGTGGAGAAGTCTATCTTCATCTTCTGGAAGGTTATGATACTCTATAGCTCTCTCCTCCTCGTAATCATCAATATACTCCTCAATGTGAGTAGTATCTACAGCATGTGGTAGAATGTAGTAGTCGTTCTCAAACTCGTTTACCTCGAAGTCACCGTCTGGAAACTCCTCCTCGATCTGGTTGAATCGCGAATCGATCGATGACCGTATATGTCTGTCGATCGATGTCTGTTCACGAGAATTGATCGATGAGACAGTGCCACTGTCGATCGATTCATCATACTCCGTCTCGTAATCGTATTCATCTCCACAATAGCAAACAGCTACGAGGTTTGAGCCGTCTTGGATCTTCTTAGGAACCTTGATGACTCGTACCGGATCATAGTAGACCGTAGGATTGATCAGGGTTAGGCACAGTTTGTTTGTCTGAAGGTTGCAGACAGCTCCAACTGTGGCTAGGTGATGTCTTGCATATTTACATGCTTTTAGTTATCATATCTTATGCATTTTTGCTCATTTAGATTAGGCTTTAGGCATCTTTAGGTTCATTATGCATTCATAAGTCCTTATTAGGTGTTGGAGCACACTTTGGAGATATTGAAGATATTTGGGAGTTTTGTGATGAAAAAGAAGGGTTTAAAGATGGACATGGACAGAGGCCTTAGGAATACCTTCTGATGCTAATATTTGGTGGAGACATGGCATTCTGAGTTAGCTTTCCAATGGAAGTGGTTTCAAGACATTTGGAGCCATATTGGAGGAGTTATGATCAATTGAGTGGAAGCATGTCAAGCAACCCGGGTGAGCACACCCGAGTCCAACCATCCTTCCTCGCCTGGACAAGCTCAGGACGCGACCAGGATGACCCGGGGACAAGCACCCGCACGTCCCGATTGTGCTGAACGCCTAGAACGGACGCGGTCCATACCACCCGAGCACAAGGACCCGCCGGGACGGACGGACTGGGCGAGCTCAGGGCACCGACCTTGCCTCACCCGCGTACCAGCAGACACCCGACAGCACCTGCCCGACCTGGACTGCCCGCACGATCTGATGCTAGGCGAGCTCGGGGCGGCCGAACACACCGGACCAGGACACTCGGACGTCCCACAATGCCTCACCCGCGTACCAGCCTGCACCCGACTAGCACCACCCGGCCACGCACACCCGCACGTCCTGCTAGCTGCTGGACACCCACCACGCGGACACACCCGGCCTAGAAGGCCGCCGGCTGGACGCCGGACGAGCAAGCCATACCCGACCTGGGCATACCCGCCTGGACAGGCACTAGCTGACCGGGTGGCTGAGTTTCTTCCTTTCTCCTTGTTTCTCATTGGTCGAAAATCACTTGGCCAAGGGCTTTTTAGACTTTCTCCTCTTATGTGTTTAGGGCTTTTAAGCCTACTATAAATACTCTCATTAACCTAAGTTTGGGATTATGTTATTTATGATCTAAGAACAAAACCTTTGAGTAAAACTTCATCTTTGAATTATTAATCTCATCTCATCTTGTGTTCTTGATTGTTTATCTCATCTCCTTTCTTTCTCTATATGTTTATGCTTGAATCTCTCATGGGTTTAAGAATAAGCATGTGGATTAGTGAGTAGATTCTTCTAAGATCCATGGGTTAGGGTGATAGAGAGTGATTAAGTTAGATCCAAGGTGTCTAGAATTAGATCTATCATTTCCTTGCATAGATTTGGTGTTTTAAAGCTATATTTGAGTTGGCCTCTCAAACATAGAGCTATAGGCATTTCATGCCGGAAGGTGTTCTATGAAATGCCTGAACCAACTCATCTATGCTTCTAGCTTGCTTTGCCTAAGGGATTAGTTGTCTTAGAGGCTAGGATTGCTATTAGACTCATTCTCATTGTTTGCTTTGATCATTACAGCCAAAGGGATTTGGTGTACTTGGGTGATCATAGCAAAGAGCATTCATCTAGGGATAGAGCTTGCTTAGTTTAGTTGTCTAGGCATAAGGATTAGATTGATTGAAAAGTTAGCATCTTGGATTGAAGCTTAATCATTTGATATCAAGTCCCTACACCCATGGGTTTTGCTCTCCTCATAAGAAAGAAAGTTTGCTTTTGTTGTGTTTTACTCATTGTTCTAGTTTAATCATCATTCTCTCTAATGGTTGCATTTAGATTGAGCATAGGCTTGCATTCCCTCTGTTTCATTGTCACTTAGGACTGGTTCGACAATCTTTTATACTACATCATTTGATTAGAATCTGAAAAGTTCTATCATCAAATTGGCGCCGTTGCCAAATTCTAAGTTGATTGTGACATTGGGATTTAGTCACTTGCTTGAGACTAAATCATTTTTCTTTCTTGTGATATTGATTCTCCTTTTGCATTTTCCTTTGATTTTCAGGTGTATGAACACAAGAAGCAGGGTGCAACTAACCTGGTTCCCACTGTTGAAGAGATAGCTGCACTTGAGAGGAAATAGCAAGAAGGAGAAGAAGAAGAACAACAGGCTCACATTCAGAGATTGGGGTTTGAGATGGATGATCATCAACCCCAAGAAGGCAATGGTCAAGGAGCTGACAACCTTAGACCACAGCGCCAGCAACAACAACACCCACAGCTGACCAGCTAGAGCCATTGGCACATATGACCGTCCTCACATTCATGGCAACAGGACAGGTATCCGTGCACCAGCTGTGGAAGCTAATAACTTTGAGATCAAGTCAGGCTTGTTGAATGTGATTGAGAACAACAAGTACCATGGCTTGGCTGTAGAAGACCCATTTGATCACTTGGACAAGTTTGATAGCTATTGTGGCTTGTCCAAGACCAATGGTGTGTCAGAAGATGCCTTCAAGCTCAAGTTGTTTCCATTCTCTCTAGGAGACAAGGCACGCCAATGGGAGAAATCTCTACCTAGTGACTCCATCACTACTTGGGATGATTGTAAGAAGGCCTTCTTGGAGAAATTTTTCTCCACATCAAGGACAGCCAAGCTGAGGAATGAGATCTCTAGTTTCCAGCAGAAGAACTTGGAAAGCTTTAGTGAAGCATGGGAAAGGTTCAAGGGATATCAAGCTAAGTGCCCACACCATGGCTTCTCAAAGGAGAGTTTACTGAGCACATTCTATAGAGGTGCCCTTCCTGAGTTTAGAGCAAGATTGGATACAGCAAGCAATGGTTTCTTCCTGGGCAGGTCTGAAGAAGATGCTGAGGAGCTGGTGGACAACATGGTCAAGAGTGATTCAGTCTACAGTGGAGAACATGACAGGGCTGATAGAACAACCAGAGCTGATGACAACCAGACCAAGAAGGAAATAAAATCCTTGCAAGATAAGATAGACTTGCTGATTGCTAACCAAGCCAAGCAGGAGCAAATTCACTTTGTGGGTGGTCCAAATCAAGAAGCTCCTCCTAAGGTTAATGAAGTTGAAGGGTTAGAAGGGCAAGAAGAGCTTTGCTTCATCAACAACAATGGTTCTTGGTACAGGAAGGAACCTAACTTTCAGTACAACAATTACCAGCAAAGGTCTTACCCAACAACCAGCAAGGAGGCTACACCAACAACCAGCAAGGAGGCTACACCAACAACCAGCAAGGAGGTTATCCACCAAAGCAAAACACTCAACAAGGGAGCTACCAGCCTAGGCAGAATCCTCCTCCTGGTTTTGCAAACCATGGAAATCAATCTACTCAAGCTCAAGGAAGCTCCTCCCAAGCTAAGGCTCCAGATTCATCTATGGAAGCTATGTTCAAACAATTGTTGGAAGGTCAAGCTAGAGCAGCCAAAGACATTGGCCATGAGTTCAAGACTGTTCACTCCAAGATAGACAGCAGCTACACTGAGCTAAACAACAAGATTAGAGCTTTGGAGAATCAATTTGCTTCTATGAACTCTCAGCCAAGTCGCCAACAAGGAACATTACCAGGAAAGCCAGAGCAAAACCCAAAAGAACCAATGAAGGCAATCACTTTGAGAAGTGGTAGAGAGCTACCTCCAAGAACTCTCCCCAAGGATGGTGAGAAACTAAGTGGGGGTGGCTATCAACATTGATGATGATGTTGTGATTGTGGATGAGAAAGTTGATGAGGAGATTTTAGAAAAGATTGTTGAAGCTAAGGGCAAAGGAAAGGTTGGAGAAGAGAAGCAAACACCAAAGCATGGTGAAGTTACTACTCCAACAAAGGAGTCTTCTTTTGTTCCTCCTCCTATGAACCTAAGCTGCCATTTCCTGGAAGATTCAAGAGGCAACTTTTGGAGAAGTACAAAGCACTCTTTGAGAAGCAATTGAGTGAAGTTCAAGTTACAATGCCAATCATTGATGCCTTCATGCTTGTTCCTCAATACAGCAAGTTCTTGAAGGATGCTGTGGCTGCCAAGAAGAAGAAATGGAAGGCATGATGGTTCTTACTCATGAGTGCAGTGCCATCATCCAGAGATTGACAATCCCTAAGAAGCTAGAGGATCCAGGCTGCTTTACTCTACCTTGTGCCATTGGTCCTTTAATGTTTGAGAGATGTCTATGTGATTTGGGAGCTAGTGTCAGTCTCATGCCTCTATCTGTTGCCAAGAAGCTTGGGTTTAGTCAATACAAGAAGTGCAAACTCTCTTTGGTGCTTGCTGACCGCTCAGTCAAATTCCCCATTGGTATCCTTGAAGATCTCCCTGTAATGGTGGGAAATTGTGAAATCCCCACTGATTTTGTTGTTCTTGAGATGGATGAAGAAGCTAGAGACCCCTTGATCCTTGGAAGACCATTCTTAGCCACAGCAGGAGCCCTTATCAATGTGAAGGAAGGCAAGATTGATCTTCATTTGGGGAAAGAGCACACTCTCCATTTTGATGTCAACGAGTAATGAAGAGGTCAACTGTGCAAGGCCAAGTGTTCTACATAGAGGAGATGGAAGCTCTTGCTGATGAGCTCCTTGAGGAATTGGCACGTGGAGAGTTGACAATAGAAGACCCTTTGCAACATGCTTTGACAGTGGATAAAGAGGTCCAAGTGGTTGAGAACAAGGAGAGTGAGGCTATTGCAGCCATGCTGGATTCTCGAAGAAGATTGCTGATAGAGGCCAGTATGAGGAGCTTAAACAAGAGGCATGTCAAGCTGTTCCAGCCACTCAACAGGAGATCACCAAACAAGATGATTGGAGTGAGCTCAAGGCACCAAAAGTGGAGCTAAAACCTCTTCCCCATGGTGTAAGGTGCATTTCTAGGCCCTAATGAGACATATCCTGTCATTGTGAGTAGTGAACTTACTGAACTTGAGCTTTCTCAACTTTTAAATGCACTTAAAAGGTTTAGAAAAGCCATTGGATACTCACTAGATGATATTAAGGGATATCACCTTCTTTGTGCATGCATAGGATACATCTAGAGGATGAATCAATGACTTATAGAACATCAAAGGAGGTTAAATCCTAACCTTAAAGATGTTGTAAAGAAGGAGATTCTCAAGCTCTTAGATGCTGGTGTTATTTACCCTATTTCAGATTCTAAATGGGTATCTCCTGTGCATGTAGTTCCAAAGAAGGGTGGTATCACTGTGGTTAAAATGACAAGGATGAATTGATACCAACTAGAACCATAACTGGCCATAGGATGTGTATTGATTATAGAAAGCTCAACTCAGCATCTAGAAAGATCACTTTCCATTGCCATTCATTGATCAAATGCTTGAGAGACTTGCAAACCATCCTTTCTATTGTTTTCTTGATGGGTATTCAGGGTTCTTCCAAATCCCCATTCATCCCAATGATCAAGAGAGACAACATTCACATGCCCTATGGCACCTTTGCTTATCGAAGGATGCCATTTGGGTTATGTAATGCTCCACAACCTTTCAAAGGTGCATGATGTCTATCTTCTCGGATCTCATTGAGGATATAGTGGAGGTATTCATGGATGATTTCTCTGTCTACGGATCTTCGTTTTCTGCTTGTTTGTCCAACTTGTGCAGGGTCCTACAGAGATGTGAAGACACCAACCTAGTGCTGAATTGGGAGAAGTGTCATTTCATGGTCAAAGAGGGATTGTGCTGGGACACAAGATTTCAGAAAAGGGTATTGAAGTGGACAAAGCTAAGATTGAGGTGATGGTCAGCTTGCCCCACCAAAGACAGTGAAAGACATCAGGAGCTTCCTTGGCCATGCTGGATTTTATAGAAGATTCATCAAGGACTTCTCAAAGATTGCTAGACCAATGACCAAGTTGCTGTGCAAGGAGGCTGCTTTCAGCTTTGATGAAGATTGTCTTGAGGCTTTCAAGAAGATAAAGGGTGACCTTGTTAGTGCTCCCATTGTTCAACCACCTGATTGGGACCTCCCTTTGAGATAATGTGTGATGCTAGTGATTTTGCTGTTGGGGCTGTCCTGGGGCAGAAGAAGGATGGCAAAACTCATGTCATTTATTATGCTAGCCAAACATTGAATGATGCAGATGAGGTATGCCACAACAGAGAAGGAGATGCTGGCCATTGTCTTCGCCTTTGAGAAATTCAGAAGCTACCTGGTGGGTTCTAAGGTCATTGTGTATACTGACCATGCAGCTTTGAGACATCTCTAGCAAAGAAGGATGCCAAGCCAAGACTACTAAGGTGGATCCTTTTGCTTCAAGAGTTTGACTTGGAGATTAGAGACAAGCCAGGGATTGAGAATGGAGTTGCTGATCACTTGTCCAGGTTGAGAATTGAAGGAGGAATCCCTATTGATGAGGGCCTCAGAGAAGAGCATGTCCTAGCCATCATGTCAGTGGTAGCAGCCATTGAGACTGGAAAAAGATTGAAGAGGTTAAGGCAGCTGAAGAGAACGGACCTTGGTATGCTGATTTGGTTAACTATTTAGCCACTGGAAAAGAGCCATTGGGACTTGCAGGGTATGAGAAGAAGAAGTTCTACAAGGATGTGAAGAGATACTATTGGGATGAACCATACCTCTACACCTATGCAAGGATCAGATTTATAGAAGAGTGGTGGCTGAAGAAGAAGTTGAAGGAATCCTCTCACATTGCCATGGATCTCCCTATGGAGGCCATTTTGCTCCATTCAAGACTGTCTCAAAGGTGTTACAAGCTGGATTTTGGTGGCCACACATGTTCAGGGACTCACAAGACTTCATTTCAAGATGTGACTCTTGCCAAAGGTGGGAACATTACTAAAAGAAATGAGATGCCTCAAAACCCAATCCTTGAAGTGGAAGTGTTTGATGTTTGGGGGATTGATTTCATGGGACCTTTCCCTCTTCCTATGGCAACAAATACATCTTGGTGGCTGTGGACTATGTATCAAAGTGGGTGGAAGCAATAGCAAGTCCTACAAATGATTCAAGAGTGGTCAAAATGTTCAAGAGCACTATTTTCCCAAGATTTGGAGTTCAAGAGTGGTCATAAGTGATGGAGGTTCACACTTCATCAACAAGGTATTTGAGAGTCTTCTCAAGAGGAATGGAGTAAAGCACAAGGTTGCAACACCTTATCACCCTCAAACTAGTGGCCAAGTGGAAGTCTCCAACAAGCAAATCAAGGGGATCTTGGAAAGGTTGTAGGAACCAAGAGGAAGGATTGGTCAGCCAAGCTTGATGATGCTCTTTGGGCATATAGAACAGCATTCAAGACTCCTCTAGGCACCACTCCCTTCAACATTGTCTATGGAAAATCTTGCCACCTGCCAGTTGAGCTTGAATACAAGGCATTGTGGGCTGTGAAGCTTCTAAACTTTGACATCAAGTGTGCAAAGGAGAAAAGACTTCTTCAACTCAATGAGCTGGATGAGATAAGGATGGATGCTTTTGAGAACTCAAGGATCTACAAGGAAAAGACAAAGGCCTTCCATGATAGGCACATCCTCAAGAGAGAGTTCAAGGCAGGAGATCAAGTGCTTCTTTACAACTCTAGACTTAAGCTATTTCCAGGAAGTTAAAGTCAAGGTGGTCTGGTCCATTTGTGATCAAAGAAGTGAGACCCTATGGAGCCATTGTGCTTTGGAACAAGGATGGTGGAGACTTCACAGTGAATGGCCAAAGACTCAAGGAATACATGACCACAGTACCAAGGAGGATGGGACATCAACCCCACTCTCTGATGCTCCCCTTGCCTAACCTCAAAGGAGGCAAAGTCAAGCTAGTGACTTTAAACAAGCTCACTTGGGAGGAAGTCCCATGGTTATCCTTGTACATATTGCATTAGGATTCCTTTTATTTTTCATCAAAAAGTCCTTTGAATGATGATGGGGCTAGATTGGGAGTTTTGGAGATGAGTTCACTGCGGTTTTGAGATGGAAGAGACATGAAAGGAAGTGGTTTAGACTTGGCACCTTGGTGAAATTCAGACTTGGAAGCAGGGCGGATGTACCGGGTTGTGCTACCGGGACCACGGCACCCGCGGGTGAATCAAGCCAGACGGACTGGAGCGGACGGATGTACCGGGTGACCTACGCGGACCACGGCACCCGCAGGTGATTCAAGCGGACAGGCGGATGAGCAGGGCGGACATACCGGGTTGACTACGGGGCGCAGCACCGCGCGGGGTCGATGCTGGGCGGGCGGACACACGGTCGACCTACCGGGCGCGCGCCCGCCGCGGGACAGGCGAGCACCGGGTGGACCTGCGGGATCGCCACCCGCGGGACGATCAAGCACCGCGGGGTATGCGTACCGAGCCAGTCCGAATGCCCCAGCACCAGCGTCCCACTTTCACCAGCGTACCCCCGCCCGAGCGACCGCCCGGCCCAGGTAAGTGCTTCTTCCCTTATTTCCGACCCAAACCCACCTAAGCCCGCCCAGAACCAACCCCACCCGACCCAGACACATTTTAAAACCCTAGGCCACCCCTCTTTCCTCATTCCATCTTCTTCCTCACATCAAAATCCTCTCAGCCTCCAAGAACAAAATTCCCATAACTTTGCCAAATCTTAACCAAATCACAAGTTTCTTCTTCCCACATCAAGACCTTCCTCCCTAGACCTAATTCCTTGAACCCTTTCATCTCTATCCTTCATCCAAAGCAAGGTATGGTATCTCTAAGTTCAAATTCGTAACCCTCATGAACCACTAAAATTTGAACTTGAAATTTGAGCTTTTCTTGCTAATTTCTTGTAAATTAGACTAGGGATTGCTTGTATATCATGCTGGGTAGTTGATTTCATGGTGGAATTGAGATTAATTTGAACTTTGGCAAATTAGGGTTCATGAGATTTGGGGTTTTGAAAAGGCTCTTACTTTTGGTTGATTATGGTCTAGATTGATTGGAATTGATGTTCTAGAGCTTGTTTAGCATTCAATTTCAGCTGGCTTGATGTGTTTACTTGAATTTCAACTTGATTAAGTTCCCTTGTTCATAAAAAAAAAAAAAATTGTGAACTTGGGAGCTTGGTTACTTTGATAGTCTTGCTAGGTTGCTGGTTCTAGACTAGGTTTGCAAGTATTCATTCCATCTTTTCTCTTTTCCAGCATATTCTCTCTTCCTTGTGCTTTATGTTGTCCAAGTCTTGATATTTTCAGGTTCCAATGGGAAGGAAAGATGAGAAACTGATGGCCTGAGAAGGCCGAGGCTCTAAGAACCACACTGCTAAGTTCGGGCGTTAGGCTCTATGCCTGAATCCGAGGAAGAGCGTAGGCAACAAGCTCTGGCTATGTTGAGAGAGGCACAAGCCAAGAAGGCTAGACACAGATTGGTTGATGGGGCAGCAAAGAAACACAAGGATGAAGGAAAAGAGTGGCTGATGTTGGTAATAAGACTAGCAAGGAGGATGGCAAGAGGTTGGCTAGTGATGAGAGAGTGCTTGATGATGCTTACAAGAAAGCCAAGAAAGATGGCAAGAGGGTGGCTGTTGGTGATGATAAGAGCACTCCTTCAAAGAAGCTAGAGCTCAAGATCTCAAAGTGTGGGACCTCTTGTTTTGGAGAAGAACACAAAGAAAGATGCTGAGAAACCCAAACTTCCCACAAAGATCAGAATCAAAGCACCAAACCCAAAGCCATTGGCACCTCCACCCTTGGTGCCAGTAGATACAACTGTTGAAGAAGCATCCTCTCAATTGAAAGTGAGGCTGAGCAAGAAACTTTCGAAAAGTTAGGTTTCAACCCTCGTAGAGATCGACAAAGGAAGCCGACTGAAGTTGAACTATTGGAGCAGATGAGGCAAGGAGTATCTTGGCCTCCAACCAGATTTGCTGATGAGAAGGTAATGAGGGAGCTAGAAATTGACCAAGACATAAAGGATTTGCTTGCTCTCATGAACATGGACAGCTTCTATTCAATGGCTTACCCAACATTTAAAGAAGTATCTTGCCAATTCTTGGCATCCTTGGAGGTCACATTCCACTCTTCTCAACATGAGGAACAAGGGTGGGGAAGAATCAGCTTCAAGATAGATGGGAAGCCTTATTTCATGACCTTCACTGAGATTGGAGAGGTGCTAGGCCTCAAGGATTTGAAGGAGTCATCTTTGCCTAAGCTGAAAGGACTTCCTAAAGGAAAGACACTTGCCCACTTCACTTACAAGTTCTTATCAGGCAAGGATAGGGTGTCCAGCAGAGACAAGAATGCATCTATCAGACATCCATCAGTCCGCTACCTTCATAGGCTGATTGTCAACACCATCTACCCAAGGAAGGAGCAAAGCAACGTGAATGGAAGACTTGAACCTCATGCACCAGGCCATCCAACACTTTGCCTTACCTCCTCACCTACCTGAAGTTCCCACTGATTTCTACGCTGAGTTTGGTATGGTTGGTTACTTTGTGAGGCCTTATGTACTACAAGGAGTATGCTTGGACAAACAGGGATCGAGAGGCTCAGATTGGAATAGGCGGCTTGATCACACCTTTACTTGCGCACCAGGGTATTGATTTGGGAGATGATGCATCCGGTCCCTCTTTCATTGATCTCACCTACTTAAAGTCAGCTCATTACTTCTCTGGAAGATACGATGGGAAGTGTGTTTACTCGTACTTGAGAGGCCCCACCACAGTTGAGCTGCTTCTCCCTAACTATGAGCTCACTACTTTGAGCACACGGGTACTATGAGTTTTGATATCAGTGAGCAGCACCTCCTGGGCAGTCATGGAGCTCTTGGCCTATGACATTGAAGATGAATGAGAAAGCAGCAGCAAAGGCAGCTAAGTTTGATCAGGGATACTCAAGCGAGCCACAGCTCATCTCTTTGGTCCTCCTCGTTATCGTTTGAGCAATGCACAGGTGCTTTGCCTTTTGGTCCCATTCGCCAAGCTCATGACCAGATTAGCACACTGCAAAGGTGGAACAGAGCTCAAGATAGGACCATCTTCAAACTCACCAAGAAGTGCAAGGAATTGAGGAAAACTGTAAAGAGACAAGCTGAAGCTTCAGCTAAGTTCATGAGAAAGGTTGCTGATGTTCTGACTAAGGGGCTGTAGCAGGCTGCAAGGCTGAGGACTTCGATCTTGAGACTTTCCTTGCACCACTTCCTCTACCCATTCTCGACCCAAACACACCACAAACCGAGAAGCAAGCCCTCCGCAGCAGGAACCCTACATCGCCCCATCCGCGTCCGGAAACAAGTCACCAAGCCTAAGCACCACTGCTGATGAAGATGAGTCTGAGGGTGAGGCATCAGCCTCTTCCCATGCTCCATAGAGGTACTCCAACACCCTACCATTGTATATACCATTCATCATTTCATTTAGCTTTATTTTTCTTCCTTTAGGCCCTTCTCAACATTTAACAAACACAGAGTGTGAATTAAGTGTGGGGAGGTGCCAAGTCGCTGATCATCTTGTGTTTTATGTCATGAGCATGCATTTGTAGATAGTTATTGCATAGAAAAACCAAAAAATTTGAAAAATTTGAAAAGCACAAAAGAATCATGTAGTTGCATTAGGATTGAGTCTAGATCATTCAATTGCATAAAAAAAAAAAATCATCATATAGGTTGCATCATGCATAAGGGGACAAGGATGATAGTTGCCTTGAAAAGATGCTCATGCTAAGTTCTTAAAGTGATACCCTTCATAAGCATAGTAAGTAGCTTGAGCAATCTTAGGATGGCTTGTAAACTTTTGCCTTGAAATCTCTTCCTAAAGCTTATTTGATTGATTGATGCCATCTCTTTGAAGTTTGCTCCTGTCATATTTAGACTCTAGTCTCTTGCTCATGGTCCCTTGTGTACTAAGTCATGGATAGAACACTTGAGCTGTCCCTCCCATTCTTTGTCTATCTTTTGGACAAGCTCAAGTGGCACTCCAGCCCTAAAACCCTTACCTCCTTTCAAGCTTTCATTATTTGTTGAGTGAGGCCTTCTTTAGAAAGCTTTACATGTGCATAATGTTGAGAGTATTGGGAGCGACAATGCTTGATCTCCATTTTAGCTAGATTAGACACTCATTAATGTCTAGCTTCTAGGATGGGGTGAGTGTTGTATGGTATGATCTTGAGGAAATGAAAGGTTTATGAAAGAAAAGGTTGACTCATGAGACTCCATTGTTATAAGTGATTAAGTCTAGAAGGGATAAGAGGAATGAAAGATTGTAAGCTCAAATAGTTTGAAAAGTCTTGGCCCCATAAAAAAAAAAAAATAAAAAAAAAAAAAAAGAAAAGAAAGAAAAAAAAAAATAATAATAATGAAAGGGGCTAGCAATATCTAGAAAGAGCTGAAAAGAGTTTGAAATGTGTAAATTCCTTGTAGACTTCATTAAGAAGGAGTTTCAAATGAGAAAATATTTTGAGCATTTGGGGAAAATCTTTGGGTGAGAGATGTGAGTGGCATTTTGGCATTGGGAATAAAGATGTGATCTATGTATTTTGGGAAAGGGTAGAACAATGGAGATTGAGCATTGTATGCATGAGTTGATCCCTTTCTTAGATATATTATGTGCAATGTCAAGGCTACTTGTTTTGAGAGTGAACCACCCTTGAAAGATCCCTTTAAACCCCTTGTTTCACTTGAATAAAACCTTCTACCACCAAACCAAATGACTTGGACCATTTGACCATTTGCAAGAAGTCTTTTGAGTTTGCTTAATGATTGTTAGAGGGCAAATGGAATTGTGGGTTGTGGATTCATGATGAGTAAGTGTAGGGATCAAAAGAGTTAAGATAGGCCTTGTTGAGTTAGAGTTGGATTGAGTTTTGCTCCTGCTACTTGGTATGCTTGTGCAAGGTTATCAAGTTGAGAACTAAGAAGAGCATTCTTTTGGCTATGAGTCCCTCTCCAAACCTCTCCTCCTTAGTCCTTGCAAGTTTACTTGTGGACAAGTAAAGGACTAGTGTGGGGGAGTTGATGTCTTGCATATTTACATGCTTTTAGTTATCATATCTTATGCATTTTGCTCATTTAGATTAGGCTTTAGGCATCTTTAGGTTCATTATGCATTCATAAGTCCTTATTAGGTGTTGGAGCACACTTTGGAGATATTGAAGATATTTGGGAGTTTTGTGATGAAAAGAAGGGTTTAAAGATGAACATGGACAGAGGCCTTAGGAATACCTTCTTATGCTAATATTTGGTGGAGACATGGCATTCTGAGTTAGCTTTCCAATGGAAGTGGTTTCAAGACATTTGGAGCCATATTGGAAGAGTTATGATCAATTGAGTGGAAGCATGTCAAGCAACCCGGGTGAGCACACCCGAGTCCAACCATCCTTCCTCGCCTGGACAAGCTCAGGACGCGACCAGGACGACCCGGGGACAAGCACCCGCACGTCCCGATTGTGCTGAACGCCTAGAACGGACGCGGTCCATACCACCCGAGCACAAGGACCCGCACGGGACGGACGGACTGGACGCGAGCTCAGGGCGCACCGACCTTGCCTCACCCGCGTACCAGCAGACACCCGACAGCACCTGCCCGACCTGGACTGCCCGCACGATCTGATGCTAGGCGAGCTCGGGCGGCGAACACACCCGGACCAGGACACTCGGACGTCCCACAATGCCTCACCCGCGTACCAGCCTGCACCCGACTAGCACCACCCGGCCACGCACACCCGCACGTCCTGCTAGCAGCTGGACACCCACCAACACACCCGGCCTAGAAGGCCGCACGGCGGACGCGGACGAGCAAGCCATACCCGACCTGGGCATACCCGGCCTGGACAGGCACTAGCTGACCCGGGTGGCTGAGTTTCTTCCTTTCTCCTTGTTTCTCATTGGTCGAAAATCACTTGGCCAAGGGCTTTTTAGACTTTCTCCTCTTATGTGTTTAGGGCTTTTAAGCCTACTATAAATACTCTCATTAACCCAAGTTTGGGATTATGTTATTTATGATCTAAGAACAAAACCTTTGAGTAAAACTTCATCTTTGAATTATTAATCTCATCTCATCTTGTGTTCTTGATTGTTTATCTCATCTCCTTTCTTTCTCTATATGTTTATGCTTGAATCTCTCATGGGTTTAAGAATAAGCATGTGGATTAGTGAGTAGATTCTTCTAAGATCCATGGGTTAGGGTGATAGAGAGTGATTAAGTTAGATCCAAGGTGTCTAGAATTAGATCTATCATTTCCTTGCATAGATTTGGTGTTTTAAAGCTATATTTGAGTTGGCCTCTCAAACATAGAGCTATAGGCATTTCATGCCGGAAGGTGTTCTATGAAATGCCTGAACCAACTCATCTATGCTTCTAGCTTGCTTTGCCTAAGGGATTAGTTGTCTTAGAGGCTAGGATTGCTATTAGACTCGTTCTCATTGTTTGCTTTGATCATTACAGCCAAAGGGATTTGGTGTACTTGGGTGATCATAGCAAAGAGCATTCATCTAGGGATAGAGCTTGCTTAGTTTAGTTGTCTAGGCATAAGGATTAGATTGATTGAAAAGTTAGCATCTTGGATTGAAGCTTAATCATTTGATATCAAGTCCCTACACCCATGGGTTTTGCTCTCCTCATAAGAAAGAAAGTTTGCTTTTTGTTGTGTTTTACTCATTGTTCTAGTTTAATCATCATTCTCTCTAATGGTTGCATTTAGATTGAGCATAGGCTTGCATTCCCTCTGTTTCATTGTCACTTAGGACTGGTTCGACAATCTTTTATACTACATCATTTGATTAGAATCTGAAAAGTTCTATCATCACTAGGAAGGCTCTTCCAAGTAGCAAAGAAGTAGGTAGGGTTACCTTGACGTCCAAGACATGGAAGTCTACTGGAACTAGGGTTTCTCCTATGTTAACCTCCAGGTTTCTGATGATGCCTCCAGAGTGTTGCTGAGAATAATCCACGAAGATGAATGATTCATCCGTGGGTTCTATCTTCAGACCTAGATGGTCTGCTATCACCTTGGGTAGGATGCTGACTCCTGATCCTGTGTCACATAGGGCACGTGGGAAATTGATCCCATGGACTGAGCAAGGAACAACGAACTTCCGTGGATCACCCTTCTTCTCAAGTTTGATCCTCCTGATCATGGTTTCTCTAACCTGGTTGAACATCCTCCTGATGTCTTCTTCTGTCTCCTTGGTTTCTCTGAAAAATATCCACAATCTGTATGTGTAGTATGCTTCTTCGAACGGTTTCTCCTTAGGTTTTCTTAGAACTCTCTTTCTGAAGCTTTCTAACTCTTTCTCGTTGATTCCCCTTTTAAGGTGCTTAGGAACCTTCTCTTTCCTTTTTCTGAGAACTCTGCTATCTTTTTCCTTTTCTATCCCCATTGGATCAATGATATCCGTGGGCTTCTTCATGATGGCGGTCGGTGAGTTTCTGGATGGCTTAAACTGCTCCCGGAGTGCATTAAGTCCTGAAACATCTATCTTGGGAAGTTGCACTCGGCGTGTGATAACTGAATATCGATCGATAGGTTCTGGAGTATGGCGATTGATTTCTTTATCATTCTGTCGGTCGATGGAACATCCATTCTGTCGGTCGATGTTGTAAGGGCTGGATGGATGTGGGTGCTTTGCTGCGAACTCCTCGTGAGTAAGTATCTTTACGGCGTTGCGCTCGTGAGTGGATTCTTCAAGGTCCATCGGTCGATGCTCGTCTGAGTCCATCGTTCAATTTGAGTTGGCGTACATCGATCAATGGTCATGTCCGGACATCGGTCGATACCACTGGTTCCCGCCAATACTCATGGAACTTTCGATCTGGAAGTCTCCCTCTTGCAGATTCTCATGCTTCACCACTCTCCAAAAATCGTCTTCTATGATAGCATTGATGTTGTGGCCTGTTGCTTCTTGTCCAGTCCCTTTTCCTAAGGCTTCCTGCTTCTTAACAGCTTCTCCTGTCTGAATCACTTGAGTCTCTAGTTTCTTCACATGAGTGCTCAAATCATCAAGCTTTGTGTTCAAGGTGGTGTAGACAGTGTCGATCTTTCCATTGAAGTTCACCTCTAACTGTTGCTGGCTTTCAAGAGCTTTGCTGAGCATGTCTTCTAGCTTTCCTTATGGGGTTGGTGTGGGTGGCTTCATGTAAGATGAGTTTCCATAACTCCTGTTGTTGTTGGAGTTGCTGCTGTTGAAGTTGCCTCTGTTTCCTGAGAAGTTTCTGTTTCCTTGATTTCCAGATCTCTGAAATCCAGTTCCATTGATCCAGTTAACTTCTCCTTCTACGTAGTCATCTTCTTCATCAGCTTCTGCATCCCCCACTGAGCAGATTTGCTTGTTTAGCAGTTTCTGAACATTGTCAAGTGTAGCATGTACCTTATTTATCTGTTCCTTTCTAAGGAACGCTGCAGATCTTGCTTTTACAATGTTCTTCGTGCTGTTGCTGGATGCTAAGTTGTCTATTAGCTTCACAGCATCTTCAGGATTCCTTGTGGTGAAGTTGCCTTCACTTGCAATATCCAGAGCCATCTGATATTTCAGCGCGATGCCTCTGAAGAAAGTGCAGAGCAGTTGCACCTTGTTGAATCCATGGTGTGGACAATCTCGCTTGTAAGACTTAAATCTGATCCAGGTATCTTTGAATGACTCTCCAGGCTCCTGGTTGAATGTGGCAATTTTCCTCCTTAGATCTTCAGCGCGCGCATCATCAAAGAAGTTACGCAAAAATGCATTTTTTATGCCGATCCAGGATGTAAGAGATCCTGGTGGTAGCTTCTTAAGCCACTGTAAAGTGTCTCCAGATAAAGAGTGTTTGAAGAGCTTACAGAGAAGGTAGTCCACAAGGACTCCATTGGCTTTGATAGCAGATATGAGATCCTCGAACCTCTCCAGATGGTCCATGGGATGCTCATTGGACAGCCCACAGTAGGGTGTCTGTCCCACAAGGGTATAGTACTGCGGCTTGAGCTCGAAATCACCTCTCTGAATAGGAGGGAGACGAATGGCTGACCTGTTGGTGTAGAACTGATATGGACGGTTGTAGTCAGCTAGTGTTCGAGCAGCCTCTCCTACAGGTTGAACAGCTCCTGTAGGTGCAGTTTCTGGCTCAGGGATTACTTCATTCTGAGCATTGAGCTTCTGACGTGCTTCATTACGAAGGTGACCTTCTTGGTCACGCAAGTCTCCATTCTCATCTCGTGTGAGAATAATCGGCGCAACCATGACTCGCGGAACAGTATCGATCGGTATACAGATAGGGGTATCGATCGATGACGAAACGTGTCGGTCGACGGTGAAGTAGTGTCGGTCGACAGGAAGGTGCGAGTATCGGTCGACTAAGACGGTGTCTCGGTCGATAGTGGTGCGTCGGTATCGGTCGACAGACAGTTGTTTATGTCGATCGATGCAGAACGGATTTCCTTGCGCGGATTGAACGTTCCAAGCTAGCAGGGTCTTCTGAGAACAAAAGTTGAGATGCCTTGTTACTTCTGGTACTGCTGGGCATGTACCTGAAAAGACAAGAAAAATTTTGTGTCAGAAAACAAATTAAAGTAAAAATAAACTATACCTAATCAGATTAAATCCTATTGTATTAAAGCTTCCCGGCAACGGCGCCAAATTTGATATTCACTCAAATTACTCTAAGGAGTGACTTTACTCTCTCAAATAAGAGGTTCAATTGTAGTACTTAGGGATCGAATCCACAGAGAGCTAGTGTACAAATAAGATGCAATCTTAGTGACTATGCTAGGTTGAAAATGGTTTAAAGTAAATTGCAGGTTTTTGAGTAATGGTAAGATTACTCAGTTGAAAGGTTTTGGGTTTAAGACAATAAAGAAAAGTAGTTAAATTCAGGGTATGTATTCAGGAATTCAGGATTATAAGTACTATAAATGCTAACAAGTTGCTAGCATGATATGTCAGAGCTCAACACTATTAAATGAATCCATCAGCTCTCGCAATATTTAGACCATCTATTATTTAGATGCTAAATGGTGTTTTCGGTCAGCTATATCCGACAGTATCGATCGATTATTCGATAGGAATATCGACCGACATACCTCTAGCTACGTCGATCGATTACACTATAGGAGTATCGATCGATACGGCTCTAAGCAGAACTTATGCGCGAGTTGATACAGTGCTCACCATGATCTTAGATTAGCTTCGCTTGTCTCAAGAGGGTCATAGCATGTTTAGGATGTTATCATGAATTGTATTAAATAAATAATGCAATCCAAGTTCATGTTCTAGTTAACTAATCTAGAAAAAGCATTAGTGAACAATCCTAACAATAATATCACAACTATAGCAGATATAGGTTGGGGCTAATCCCTCATATCCTATTTAAACCCTAAATCTAACAAATGAATCTACTCAGACATGGCTAAGTGATTCACAGTAACAAGGTAATAATAGGAGTTCATAGATCTATTAGAGGAGTGAACACTTAAGTTCCAATCACAAATCTCTTTGGATCTCTCCTCTAGATCTAGAATCCTATAACCTTTGTTAAAAAGAACAAGCAAAGAACTGAATAGAACTTTATTGAGAACTTGCAAAGTAATGAAACAATGGTAAAAGAAATGAGTAGAAAAGATGGAGGTAAAAAGCTCTTTTGGTGCCAAAACACTTAGGCACATATAAATATGAGTTCATTAGGTTAAAAACTCGCCAGGGGCAATCTTGTAAAAATGTGATGTCGTGGGCTTCAAGTTCGGCCAAGTCCAACTCATCTTCTGCCGCACGATATCGATCGATAGTACTGGGTGTACACCGATCGATTACGATCTCGATGTATCGTCCTTCGGCAAATGTGTGTCGATCGATAGCACAGAGTGTGCATCGATCGATGTGTAACTCTGGATGTCGACCTCTGGTCTGATCTCGGGTGAACTCTTCTTTAAGCTCCAAAAAGGCACCTAAAACATCACTTTTCTCCAAAATGCTCCTGAGCCTGAAAACATACCAAATAGACTCCAAAACATAGATAATAGTAATAAAAATACTCATATACCATGGGTAAAAACGGGTAAAATCTATGGTATATCACGTTTCGATGAGGATTCAAAGGAGAACCCAAAGGAAGACCCCTGTGAGGCCTGACAGGTCGCTATAGCGAGTGATGATGTCTGGCAGGTCGCTATAGCGAGTAGAAGCAAGCCAAGAAGAGTCCTACTTGTTTTCATCGTAAAATCTCAACGGACACTCCGATTGAGACGAAACGAAAAGCGTTTCGATGAGATTCAAAGGAGAACGCAAAGTAGGATCCCTTTGAGGCCTGACAGGTCGCTATAGCGAGTGAGGATGTCATCTCGGCCGCTATAATGAGTGGAAGCAAGCCGAGAAGAGTCCTACTTGTTTTCATCGTAAAATCTCAACGGAAACTCCGGTTGAGACGAAACGAAAAGCGTTACGATGAGGATTCAAAGGAGAACGCAAAATAGGACCCCTTTGAGGCCTGACAGGTCGCTATAGCGAGTGAGGATGTCATCTCGGTCGCTATAGCGAGTGGAATCAAGCCAAGACGAGTCCCACTTGTTTTCATCGTAAATCTCAACGGAAACTCCGATTGAGACGAAACGAAAAGCGTTACGATGAGGATTCAAAGGAGAACGCAAAGTAGGACCCCTCTGAGGCCTGAAAGGTTGCTATAGCGAGTGAGGGTGTCATCTCGGTAGCTATAGCGAGTGAACCGTGTTCATGCTCGGTCGCTATCGCGACCGAGCTTGTTTAGGTGCTCGGTCACTATAGCGACCGAGCTTGTTTCGATGCTCGGTCGCTATAGCGACCGAGCTTGTCTTGGTGCTCGGTCGCTATAGCGACCGAGCTTGGCTTTGAGCTTGGCCTTCTGCGCGTAACCTAGGGTTTTCCGCAGTTATTGGGAGAGTAAGTTTTATTTTTCTGAAAAGTTTTCGGAAAAAGCCTCTTGGTCAAATCCTTACGCGCTGAGATTTTTCCAACGCGGTAATAAGAAGAATTTTACGGGGTTGGAAATATTTAATCGTTGCCCTTTGTGTATGGAGGGAGAAATCGCGAACTCGTTTTAGTGCTCTTCCTGTGGCGGAAGGTTGCGACTAAGTTTTTCGATTTTGTTGAACACGAGGGCGTTTGCGTAAGCGTTGGCCATAGGGGCAGTCAGTGCTGCGAGTTTTTCTTTCATATATCCAGACATCTTTTCGAACAAGCGTTTTGCGGCTATGAGTTAGAGTAATCCGTACCCCCTCCTTCTAGTGCCAAACTGTGGGAACCAAAATTCGCACAGTCAATTTTCGTATAAATAAGGAAAGTAGGAAAATCCTAATTTCCCTGAGGTCCCGGATCTCTGTGGAGCAAACGACAACTGACCAAATAGATGCGGAAAATATGAAAAGATAACAAAACGAATTTAGAGAAAACAGTAGATCTTATTCGCGTAAGAGCGTTGCGATCATTACAAGAGATTATAAAAGTTTTGGCCGCAAAGGCTGTCAGCGAGTTACCTAGTTCTAGCGACCCAAAACCTTAAACCTAGTTGAGTCGCAGCTCGATAACAAAAGACAAAAAAAGATACAAAAAAGTTTTTGATTGATTTAGGACTGAACCTTATTAAAGGCTGCCTACGTACCCCTTTCGAGGATCAAGTCGAACGTAGTTCAATTGATAGAGCTGGACAAGAGATCGAACTGCCTAGGCGAGTTCGGCTAGTAATCGTGTGCTAGTCATAGAAACCGAACTTGTCGAGAATAAAGCCTAAAGTTTCTAAGTGCAGAGAATTCTGAGTCTAGAAGAGTCCCTTTGTGCCTCTCGTCTTGAACTCCTTATATACTCTCCTCTAGGTCGGTTTACGCTTTCCCTTACTGCCCTTAGGCCGTCATAGCCAAAAAATGGAGATATTCCATTTTCCCGATCTTCATGATTATCTGCCGGAACTTTCCATTTATCCGCGGAATTTGATGTTTATTTCACCAAGCATAACCGTCATAGCGTTTATGGGTTTTAAGAAATCGTAAGTGGGCCTCGAATCAAGTTTTAGGACTCTTTGGACCGTCTTTTGATTCGGGCGTTTATTACGGTTTCTTCGATAAAGATAATTTCCGCGGTTTTTATCGTAAAACCAGACCAAGGATTCCATTTGATTGGAAATCAAGAAATGGTTAAGCCGTAGTTTGCGGAAGGTTGTAATGAGGACAGTCGAGAGTTCATAGTTTTACATCGTATTGTCATTTCGGAAGGTGTCGGATGCTACGGAAGGACCGTGACGCATGCATGTTTGGTCGCTATAGAGACCGAGCTTCGTATGGAGCTCGGTCGCTATAGCGACCAAGCCTGTGTTTGGGCTCGTCTTCGTATGGAGCTCGGTCGCTATAGCGACTGAGCCTGTGTTCGGGCTTGGTCGATATAGCGACCGAGCCGGGCGTGCCGTTGGCTGCTTTGCGATGATCGAGCTGAGCCTTCGCCGTTGTTGATCTTTCGTTGTTTCGAGCGATCGAGTTTTTAACGGAGACACGATTTGGTCGCCGAGTTCCTCGCAAGGATTCAATTTTTACGATTTCTTTCGTAAAGAAATCAAAGATATATATATTTTTATCGAACGTTTCGATGCTAACTTCGTCGTGACGGTTTTCGACCCCAACAACGATCGTCGAGTAGACAAGTTACGATGTCCACTCAACCATCGTCGAGTGGATTGATGCTCGAACCATTGGAGTTTGTTTTGACGCTGCGGACAATTTTTTTCAATAATTTATCGTAATTTTTACGAGAATTATCTTTTTCGAAAAATATTTTCGAACGTTAATTTCGTCGTGACCGTTTTTGACCCCAACAAGGATTTGTATATTTTCCTTTTCTCTATGACAGTTTATGTAACTCCCTATATAAAGACTCCTTACGTTATGAATAAAATAATCCATTTCCCCCAATATTTACAACATGTTTGTGTACAAACTGTAAATGTAATTGTTTAATAGTTCTATTCATCGTTTCATTTTGTTTTGGTTTTTTTTTTCTTTGGAGTCGTACATCAAAATTGAAGTTGATAATATGACATTTCATCTCCACGAGGTGTTCATCAACGCCTCAGCTTTTGTCTATCATTTTCATAATATTTTTTGTTTCACTCACATACTTGTGTACCTCTCAGCTTTCCTCTGATATTAAAGAGCAGGAAACTTCAGCAGTTGATAACACAGCAGGGGACAGGGGACATGATCTTTTTCTACTGTGATTCCCCAAACCTCCAAGTGATGAACTTTGCTCAGATAGATCCTCAGATTCAACAAAAATTTCTGAAACATTATGCAAAAAAAGAAGTTTGAAATTAGAATTAAAAAAAACTTAGATCTCTCGCAAAGAAAGTCGAAAATAATTTGGGTGTATTGAACCAAGGGTTTTAGAAATTTGATCGACAATGTGAAAAAAAATCAAAATCACTACTTAAATAACAGGGGATTTTTCAAATCTCACAATCTCCTAAAACTCTTGGTTCAATACACCTCCTTAGAGATCTGAGAAACGGGTTTTACATTGTCGGTGAATCCCCAAAAGATTTTCAGACATAAATCTTCTCAGAATTTTTTTTTTAAAAGAACATATTGTTTAATTCACTTTTTCTAATGAAATTTTGCTTTTGGGCTTGGTTATTATTAGGCTAATGTTAGACATTTAGACAGTATTTTGATAATTATAGATTCACCACTTTAGATCAATACAATATAAATTGACCTGTGCACGAGCCCATAAATGCGTAGGGCTTGGTTATAATTTCGTTTTTCGTCTTTGGACTTTGTTATTACAGGCAAAATTATTATTCAATCAAATTAAATTATGTTTTATATATGTGATTTTGAAATCATGTACCATTTATAGCATTGTCTCGTTAATCATACTAGAGTATTCCGGCGCTACACTCCGAGTTCGGACATATAATTTTATTGGGTTTTTCTATTTTGGGTATTTGTTCATGTTGTTTCTCTGCAGCAGAAAAAGCTGACGATATTTGATATGTAGATAATACGTGAAATTGTAGAATTGGTATATTTAGTTTATGTTTTGGTGTAGTAATGGTATATTTATGGCGAGATCAGAAATTTGTGTTTAGTTGATATATCCATCTATTGAGTGATTGAATGTTGTATAAAAGAGGAAGGAAGGAAGATTTTTTTTTGAAGCTTTAAATTGAATTTCGTCGATGATATGATGTTTAGTTTCATTTGTGTAGTGCAGCTGGTCGTTGATGTTTTTTAAAATGATAAAATAATGGTGAGAATGAAAAATATATAAATGAAAATTTTAGTTTAAAAATTAATCAAAGTAGAGAGTATGACAGAAATTATATTGGAAATCAAAACTCAATAAACCCTTTTATAATTTTTTTTATCAAGCCGACATCATAGATTACTTTCTCTACATACCGGATAACATATTCTTGTACGAAACCATTGATCAATGTAAGCAAAATGGAAATTATGGCCGCAAGTTAGAGAACAAAGATTGTTTCCATCTCTGAAATTTTCGAAGCATACAATGCATATATCGTTCTCCTCTTCTGTTGTTGGAGTCCTATTAGTACTTTCTAGATCGGTGATGATCAGATCGACGTCTAGTTTTGATGTTGCGTCTTGGTTATAATCTTTGATAGTTAGAATAATTTGGAGATCATTAGCTAAGCTATTGTTGTCGGTTCTTACTTCATTCATTAGGTATTGGTTAGTTTTTTCAATAAGGTATATTGAATCGGGGTGGTGAATATCATGGTATGTTAACATGTATTTCATGCTCTCAATAATTGAATCATCAAAATTACCTTGGCTGTCGATGATAGATGGTAATTGAAAATCAATTACGGATTATTGTGTGTTGGGTTGTGGATGTAGACTTGGAGTATTTGCTTTGGGTTTTCCACCTGTAAATCTTTTTTGATGCGAGAGCCGACGAGATATAAGGGGCAGGTTACTCATTCTTGGAGTATTTGTGGGGGCATAAAAGGTTTTGGTTGCACTGTCTTATATAGGGCGAGGCTAGATAGATTATTTAATTGTCTTCTTCTAACGTTGGTTCATTTGTGCATGGGTGTTAATTTTTATGGAGTAATTTGTTTGTGTTGAATTGACTTTTTTTAACGTCCTACAGCTTTGTTTATGTCAAGACTTTTTATTATTTTCATATTGTGTCTATCTGCAAGAGACTTGTATAGTATTACTTGTTCTAGAAGTCGGATTTGTATTTCTGGTTACTTTGGTTTATTTTATTTTTTGGTTTCTGTTTGGTAGAATAGAAATTTTAAAACCGAGACTCGAGATCTTTACATAACCTCTAAACCAAAAATTCTAAATTTTATCTTTATTTTTATCACCGGTTTTGTATATGTTCCTTCCAATCTGGTTAATAATAGTTTTATATGTCTTACAACTCTCTAAAAATACGATGAAACTTAAGAAATAGTTTATTTTTCTAGATTTTAAATATTTATTTTAGATACAAACATATTGGTATAAATAAATATAAGGTGTCAATTTTTTAGCAAGCTGTCGTTTAGCTAACCAAGCCACTTTTATTATTTACTAGGGTAAACCCATCCTACGGGGGGACGATTAGATAAACTAACAATAATAATTGTACATAAAATTTTTATTTTTTAACTAAAAATAGCATTTACTTTCATAAATTTTCTCACAACAATTTCAAATATTTATTTTAGAAATTATATGATGCCTTGTTATTATAATATTTTATAATATTTTTTTAGGTTCTCTCAATATTTATTTTACTTTAATAAAAATATGTAAAATGATTTTTTTAACATTACAGTCTAATCACGTTATAAATAATACTAGTTGGTGACCACCTTTTATGAAAAAAAATTATGATGAATTTGTTGTTCCTCAAAATTAATACCAGTTATTATATATGGCTAATTATTATATATGGATCCCACCACATTCCTCTATGTTCCTCATAAAAAGAGGAATTAATGAAGAAGTATTTTCCCCATCTAAAATTGATAAGGAACGTTTGTTCCTCATCAATGTTCAACTTTTTTTTTTTCAATTCAATTCTTTAACTGAAATTTTTTTCAACTTTTTCTGTTCATTTTGGTCATTTTCATGGTTACCAATTAAAGCTAAAATGAAGTTATTTCTGTCTCATTTATAGATTTTCATGAGATAATTTTTTTTTCTTTATACAATTTTCTTAAAATTAATGATTTACACGATGTTAAAGAAATATAACTAATTCATTGTAACTAAAATGATTTCAAAATTGATAATCTGAAACTGGTTGAATCTTATTTGTATCCCACTAAACTGATTTACTGTATATAATATTGGTGCTTTTTTTTTGTAAGCACAGTCTGAATTAGAGAAGAAGTGTTATGCTAACATATTTTATTTTCCCTGTAGACTGTCTATGATGTTCGTGCTGTTGGAGCTTTTAAGATTGGAAGCCAGAATCTGTGCAGTAATTGGTTTTGGTTTTGTTAATGACTTAATGTTGCATGAGTTTGTGTTAATCTTGTATGAGATTGCATGATTTGTTTGTTTGCATGATTTTTTTGGTTATAAATAGTTAGATTAGTATACAAATTGTTGGTGTTTGACCGAGGCGAAAAAGGTAATGACTGTTGGGCTCTTTTTTATGCAACTAATAACTGTTGGGCTATTACTGAAAGGTTTGGGTCTTGCTAATATATATACTTGCAAGTCACGGTTTGAAGAATGTATAAATTTATTATGTCACATGCGCAGAGGATTTATGGTCATGTCTCCGAATTTATAAGCACTTCAGTTATTTTCTCAGCTATGACATTGTCTGTGCAAGGCAAGATCTCGTCTAGAGGCGTGTTGCTTACGGGGCTCTCTGCTCATGCACTCATTGATACACATGTGCCAGCAGTTTCACTAATGCTCAAACAAACACATTAAAAATTTTGAACGATTAAGAAAAAGTTTATGAAGAATTATGAGACATATTTTTGTAACAGAAGGAATATTCCGCACAAGATGAATGTACCAGAGTCATGAGTCATGAAAAGAATCAAATAGTTCTTACTTATAAAGTACACAAAGATTCCAGGGTTATAATTCGTGTAGACAATGAGCTGTATCCCAAAAATTGAAGAAACTGCAAGAGAAGATGATTGGATAAGATCATGAGTTATACATACAGTTGAGAAACAGAAGATTGCAGGAGTTATACAGAAGCTCATCTTTCAAAACTTAAAAACATTACAAAAGATGCAGATTTGGGACTTACCGAGACCAAGAATTGTCAAGAGGTAGGCATAAGGATCGAAACTGTGATAAGCGCCACCCTTTTGCAATGAAGAAGATGACCTGTTACACTGTTTTCAAGTTTAACATAAGGATTCCGTAACAGACGGGTTGTTCTTACACGGAATTGAGAACGTCTTTTATGTCATTGGAGCTATTAGTGATTTTCCCAGTGATGGAAGCAGCTATAGAAGAACTCAGTATATATCCAATCTGCTCGATTTCAGTTTGGACATTTGCAGGTAGAGACAGCTGAAGAACCCCCATATGCTTTGCTGAAGCAAGTTTCTCTGAAATAGCTTTAAGCTGAAAAACCGTGCTATCCGCTTGCCTTACGACATATGCTAAATTTAATTGCAGAGCTGAAGAGAAATCAAACTGAAACCAAGAAAGAAGAACAAAAACTGTAAAAAAAATGTTGAAACTTATTGATGACTTCTCAGATTTTTGATTTTGGAATCAAACTTGGGGTTTGTCATTTTCATGGAAATTAATAAACAGAGAATGTAGGTGAAGAGGAAACAGATAAAATGTAAAAGTTCCACGTTGCTTTTCCAGGAAAAAGAAAGGCTTACTCAAGAACCAGAAAGTAGAAGAAAGAAAGACAACCTGTGGGAGGCTGAGTAGGTGGGAGTTGGTGATTACGAAGTAATCTGTGCGCCTTCTTTTTGGATACAGAGCGGACCCAGATAGCAGGCTTCTGAGAGGATTGGAATGAACTGATGAAAGAGTTACCTATTTATACTTGAAGATTCACGCAATTGAAGTAATGGGGATGTATTCGATGACCAATCGCGAGGGATGTGGAAAGTTGCTGTTAATGATGGCGTGAATTCAACAGGCTTTCTGTAACGTATCCGAATTTTTCTGACGGTAGTGGAGAGCATCCAATAAGACACCGATTTTACGTTCAATTAGTATACGCCGGTACTCAATCGACTAACAGAACACGACTGTGAATCCATGGCGGTAGAATGACCATGATAGGACGCCGGTGAGAATCTCGACTTGGAGACGAAAAGAGAGACAGACAACTTTAGTTTAGAGATGGAAGGCCCAATACGTTTTCTATTCAGGCCTTTTAAGCACATAAAAAATCTCACAATCACGAAGAGACAACGAAGAGATAATGGATCATATGTTGGGCCTAATATGTAAGTCCAGAACGAAATTTAAGTGAAGCCCAATATGCTGAGTCACAATTGTTGATGTGACAGCTGAGCTGGACAGTCTAAGAAGAGAGTAGCACTCATCTTTATATATAAAGATTGTCTAATGAGTTCAAAATTATTTTTTTGATTCATTTGATAGTGATTAATGACAGTAGTGTATTATTTTGTTTTGAAGTTGTTTAGATCAAACAGAAATAACATAAATGGCTTCGTTAATCAATTCAAAGTATATTATCCTTTATTTGGATAATTATTTTTGTATATTTTTCAGATAGTTTGTAATACTATAAGAATTTTTTTTTTTGTAATACTATAAGAATTTTTTTTTAAAAAAAATAAAAAATTGGAACAGGACCCCATTAATTCGGACCCGGCTTTGAATTGTCGATTTCACTGTTGTTAGTGTTCCTAAGTAACATTGAAGTTGTTCGACGCTTATACCATGGAATGCTGTTCTGATGTGTTACCAATATTGATCACCCGTGTCATAAATCGAGTCATTTTTTTGTATTATTTTCAAGTGATGTGATTGTGATTACTGATGGATGGGTTGGGTCTTTAAACATTGAGGAGTATAATATCATTTAGACGATTGCTTGTAGTTTTCCGAAAATTGTTCCAGTTGTTGTTATCCTTGTTCTTTTTCTTCTTCATTCCATTCAGTCTTTACTTGTCCCCACATTGAGGAGTATAATATCCTTGTTCTTTTTCTATAAAAAGTATGTGTGTGGTTTGGTTGATCTCTTGTTTTAATTTTCTTGTTTGCAGATGGCGAATCCGCATGAACCTCATTTCTTTAAGCCTCTGCTTCCTGGTTTCCAGAGTGGCGTCGTAGAGACACTTTCTCTATTTCTCCTTCTGTATATGTTCCTATTTGGGGGTTTTGTTTAACTTTGCCTTTTCTGACTTGCAGACAATACCACATCGCTTCTTCTCAACCCACATAGAAGGGAAGATGAACCAGAAAACATGGAAACTAAGATCGGACGCTTCACATCAAACTTGGAAAGTGATACAAGAAGGCAGGAGACTCACCGGACGTTGGAAAGATTTCACCACAGCACATGACCTTCGAATCGGTGACATTATCATCTTTAAACACGAAGGAGACATGGTGTTTCATGTCACTCCTTTTGGTCCTAGCCGTTGTGAGATTCAGTATACACATCCTAACATCATTAAGGAAGAAGCCGACGCGGATGATGCTCCTTCTTTCTCATTCGACTACTGTTTTTTGGCTGAGGTCACTGCTTCAAATCTAAAAGAAGACAAACTTGTGAGTCAATTTTCATACATATAGACCATATTTAGTTACTCAAATATATATTGTTCTGTGTCTTTACGTTCTGTGTTTGCAGTATCTTTCTGTCGAAGCTACGACTTGTACTGCTTTGAACAAACAATGCCAAGAGATAATACTTGTGAACAAAGAGGGAAACTCATGGACTGTGAGTTTGCGATTTAGCGAATCAGACGGCATGTTTTACATCAGAAGAGGCTGGAGAAAGTTCTGTCTTGATAACAGATGCGCCATAGGAGACTCATTTGTGTTCAATGTGGTTGGAGATGGGAAAACTACTCCATTAATGTGTGTATGTCCGGAAAGGAAAGAGTCTTGTTATGCAGGTGACATTGCTTCTAGCTGACGGGTGATTTAGGAGTGATTGTGACCGGAATTAGATATCTCTTTTGCTGTGTTTCCTCTCTATCAAACTTGTAGTGTGAAAAACTTATAGTTTTTAAACTTATACATTCAAAAAAGAAAAAAAAATTAAACTAATCCTAAGGACTCTTCTCTAAAACCCTAAACCCTTAACGATAACTCAGCCGTAAAATTTACATTAACTCAGTCGTCAAGTGTTACTTAATCTCGACTTTTCATATTTTGGGCGGGTGCCAAATCAGATTTAATTTCCCTTAATTTTTTTCCGCGACTTTTGAGTTCACAGATCTCTATATATAGTCCCCTTCTGGTACACCTTTTTGTATAGCTTTTCTATCCCCTCCAAAAAATTAAATTATGTCGGTTGTTCCAGGTTATTCAATTAGGATAGAAAACAGTGTCAATGCGATTCAAAGCCACGCAAATCGAGAAAACCTCCCAGTTCTAAATCCTGGTCCGGGTGACTTGCTAGACAAAACCATCCCTACCTGGTTTAGGTTTTTAAGCGATCTCTCCCTGGTGATCCCGTCGATTCTGATAGACGGATGGGTCTATGCATGGCCGACATATCGCTCCATTCTCGATCATATTAAGGAACGCTGGTTTCTTCAACTCGCTGTAAGGACCAACTATGTTTTCAAATCAGATAGAGATAAAAACACCTAATATTAGTAATATTTTTTTGTAGCGTAAAAACACGTGGGATCGAAGGCATAATTATCTACTTTGGAAACATTTTAATGAAGTTGCGAGGTCGCTGTTTCGATTTCAGATGCGAGGGTTGAAGAGAAGATGGGCGCATGGAGGCGACAAGCCTTCTTGGATGCTTACTAGAGTGTGGCTTGAACTCGTACACATGTTTGAAGAGTTCGGTCCGGATAATTTTGGTTTTACATGTTTGAGGTTTCACTCAGTCTCAATCGTACTTGTCTTTACCTCTAAGTATTGTAAATCTCACTCAGCCATAATGTTATATATCTCAGCCAATAGGTAACAACAACTAAAAAACAATAACTCAGCCACTAAGTACAAACAACTCAGCCAGTATACAAACTACAGCATTCTCGAGACCGTCAGTTTGTTCAATGGAGTTTCTAGTTTGGTTGGAATCTCAATAAAACAAGGAAATAAAGATAAAATTGCACGATAAAACATTAAAGGAGATAAATAATTTTGAAATTAAATTTAGTAACACACAAGAAACAATAGTCGTCTCCCCACGTCACTTCAATGAACTATGACCCTCTTGATTAGGCGTCTGAAAAATATAGTGGCTGCACGCATAATCGAGTGATTTCCCGATACCGAGACTTAATTATTTTATATTCTTTTGTATATTTAGTTAATAAATACGGATATAAACTAAACGCTGCTGTTTCAATGCTGTCTTCTTCCTTCATAACTAATAAGTCAGACTAATGTCTATGCAACACATTTTCTCTTTTAAATTTTCAGATTAAAAATGTCTTCCTCATCCTCTGTTTCTGGATATTATGGCAGACGACATCTGAACACGGAGTGAGGAACGCCGAAAGAGTGTTGGTGTGGTCAACCCGCTCAACTTTTTACATCTGGAAGCATTACGAATCCAGGAAGATTGTACTATTGCTGTGCAAGAGGATATCATAAGGTTAGTTTTGGTTCTTTTTTAGTATGTTTTCAAACGTATTACTTAGATCTGGTTATATTTGTGAAAACAGAGACATTTATTCAAGTGGGTGGATGAGTGTTTGGTGGAAGAGGTCGAAGATATCAAGCCCGTGATTCGTGGCATGAACGATGACATCTCATTCCTCATACTTAACGTTGCTGGGTTGGGAAAAGAGATTGAAGTAATTAAGACGGCTCACGTGAGAAAAAGAGATGAACGTATGAGGAATGTGGTCGTTTGTGGTGTTGGAATGGCGATACTCTGCTACTACTACATCTTTCTTTAGTCATAAGTCAGCCGTATTGCTTAATAACTCAGACTTTCGAGTTTGTTCTAGAAGTAACTTATTTATCGGCAGTAAAACGGTTTTATTATCGCGTCGTTGTATATAACTCAGCCTTATTACTAAATAACTCAGCCTTTTATGCATCAATAATCATATTTTAGGCGTCTGAAAACACGACTGAATTATCTCAGCCTTTATGCATCAATAATCATATTTTAAGCAAACTAAATCTATGATGTGTTCTTCACTAGGCCTGTGAAAAGATGACTGAATTATCTCAGCCTTTATGCATCAATAATCATATTTTAAGCAAACTAAATCTATGATGTGTTCTTCACTAGGCCTGTGAAAATAGGCGTGTACAAATAGGTTACGGCTGAACTAATACCGAGACATTTATAATATCGAGATGGTAAGACTTTGCTTAAAGGAGTTTATAGTTAGGTTGTTTTAATTCAGTCGTATACAAACGAGACCTTAACTGAATGAAACCGTAATTCAGTCGTAATACAAAACATTATATTAATAACTCAGCCGTAATACATAAATTTGAAAACCATAACCCAGCCGTAATACAAATTCATGAAAATACCTAAGCTAGTCGTTATACAAAAAGGAAAACCATAACCCAGCCATTATACATTCAAGACTTTTCAATTACAACTTCACCACTTCCTTGTGTCCCTAAGCAGGCTTATCGGTTCAAAATCACGGAAGAACAAGCCCACCTCTTTGATCCAGAAACAACGCCCACAAATGTTGTCATATTTAGTGTTATCAATGTGCCACAAGCACATACATTGTCGCTCGATAAGATTTCCACATTGGCAACTGTAGATCGACAGAACAACAGATGAAATGAAATCGGCCCTCCTAGAGCGGAACTCGTCAGCATGCCACAAACCACATCCCCATTTCACAGATCGCACGAGTTTTCCTATCCTTTCAACTGTTTCTGTTGAGATACCATGAAAATACTTCCCTTCACCCCGAAAGATTGCTCGAGTAATTGTGTGTGTATACACAGCACGCTCATATCCTGCATCTGCTGCACGCTTCATGAGAGCAAGCCCTTCATCTTGCTTGTCAAATGTGTAGTAAAACTGTACACCTTTTATATAAAGTGTGCTTGGGTTTCCCTCCTCGTAGCAAGTTTTCATCAACTCAGAAGGCAAAGCGAGTTCCCAGGGAAAGGATAACACATCGAAAAAATGGTATACCCTTCGTCGGTCTGCTAACGCCTTCATTGACTTGGACACTGCTCTGATGCCATAGAGATCTTGGAAAGAGTTACGGGCCACACATTCGACAACTACCGCCTGAATATCTTCAGGCAATTCGAAAAGAGGGAAATAATCCATTTAGTCTGACAAGGGGGGTGAAGACCTAATAATCTTTCGAGAAGTAACTTATTTATCGGCAGCCGTATCGCTATAATAACACAGCCTCGTATCTTATAATAATCTCATCAATAAAGATTATTTATTTTTGAGATGTCAGTATTTTGGCGGGAACGTTTTTCCATAACGCAGCCGTTATGTCATTCCATAACTCAGCCGTAATTAAACAAACCAACTGTTATACACCAACTTTTCGTGTGAGATATGTTCCCTATCTTGGCGGGATATAACTCAATCATTAAATAACTTTAAATCAGCCATCAAATAACTATAACTCAGCCTTGTAATAACTATAAACCATAATGGGATTAGTATTTATGATTTAAGTTTCTCTAAAATAAATTAGTCATCTCCCCCACGTAGAAAAACTAATATCGAGACCATTATAATATCGAATATAAAATTAAGAGTTTTAGTCGTCTCTTCACGTCACATCAGTCAGCCTAACTCAGCCATTAAGTTGATTTATAAAGGACGTATACTATTTCTTCCAGTGTCGAAATAATGATGTCTGAAAAATACGGCTGCCTCGCATACATCGAGACCTTTAAAATTTGGGATCTTATAATTTCGAGACGATAAATTAACTTTGCTTAATTGAGTTTCTAGTTAGTTTCTCTTAATTCAGTCGTGTACAAACGATAGCCTGACCGAAATCGTAATTTAGTCGTATGTTAAAACATTAAAATCATGAAAATAACTAACTCAGCCGTAAAGATTCCCTTGATTTAACTGAGCAATAGATCTTTTAATTGTTCGTGACGAACAGTTACAGTATTTCTCGGCAGTGAAACGGTGGAACTATGTCAAATGTCAGTGAAACTTTGTGGTCTAACTTTTTAATTTTTCCAACTTCTAGTTACACTTAACCAATTGTTCTGGATCACATTTTCTATCGATTGAGAAAGGAATACATTACTGTGAGATGTTTTTTCGTAGACAGTACCTTGTGGGATTAGAAAAGTTATAAATGTCACGATATCAAATTTTATTCTACATGATCACTCTAAGCACGGAAATCCTTTACAAATTTTTCCCGCCCAGTTTTCCAAAATTTCCCACCCTTTTTTCGAATTTTGAATCGACGTAGACGTGTATTAAAAACATTGTTTTTTTTTTGTTCCCCCCATTTATCTCACTGAATCTCTCTCTCTCCACTATTCAATCAATCTCTCTCTAGATTTCTGGAGAACTCAGCCGTCATGACTCATCCAGACGAGGAGTACATGCAGATGAAGGCTTCGAAGAATTCCATCGACATGCTTGGCTTCGTGGCGGATGCCCACTGTGGGATTCCGACCAGATGCCCTTGTGGGGGGAGAATCATCAACGAGGTGTCTCGGGACCCGAAGTATCCAACCGATTTTGATACATTACCAGGGAGAAAATACTTCACTTGCAAAAAATTTGAGGTAATTTATGAATACTTTCGTGTTTTATGTGCAGATTTTATACTTTCTCGTTTTACGTGTAGAATGATGGCTTCCATTTCCGTCAACCATGGGTCTTCGGAGTCCAGGAAGAGGTTGAAATGTTAAGGAAGCATGTGGATGCGATGGCTGCAGAGATTGCTGAAATGAAGTATAAGCTTACCCGTCCGAATCCTACCACTGCATGAGATGCGTCCGGTCCATGACATTCGTCTACTATCTGTTGTTGTTTGGTTAAGGATGATGTGAGATTTGGATTATATTCCTCTTTCATCTATCGAATCTCTCATCTGATGTATTTATGTGAGATTCGGACTTTCAAAGTTTCACCTATTTGGTCTGGTCATTCACGATTTACGAATTGCACGATAGATAATTTAGTCGTATGTTAAACATTAAAATCATGAAAATAACTAACTCAGCCATTATGTCATTCCATAACTCAGCCGTAATTAAACAAACCAACTGTTATACACCAACTTTTCGTGTGAGATATGTTCCCTATCTTGGCGGGATATAACTCAGTCATTAAATAACTTTAAATCAGCCATCAAATACCTATAACTCAGCCGTGTAATAACTATAAACCATAATGGGATTAGTACTTATGATTTAAGTTTCTCTAAAATAAATTAGTCATCTCCCCACGTCACATAGAAAAACTAATATCGAGACCATTATAATATCGAATATAAAATTAAGAGTTTTAGTCATCTCTTCACGTTACATCAGTCAGCCTAACTCAGCCATTAAGTTGATTTATAAAGGACGTATACTATTTCTTCCAGTTTCGAAATAATGATGTCTGAAAAATACGAGACGATAAATTAACTTTGCTTTACTGAGTTTCTAGTTAGTTTCTCTTGATTCAGTCGTGTACAAATGATAGCCTGACCGAAATCGTAATTTAGTTGTATGTTAAAACATTAGAATCATGAAAATAACTAACTCAGCCGTAAAGATTCCCTTGATTTAACTCAGCCGTAGATCTTTCAATTGTTCGTGACGAACAGTTACAGTATTTCTCGGCAGTGAAACGGTTTTAATATCGCAACTTTTCGAATTTTGGCCGTAATATAAGTCAGCCACGATATAACTATAACTCAGCCATATAATAACTATAAATCAGATCACTTTTCTCACGTTGTACGAATTGCACGATAGATTCACGAAGTTAGACAAATTCGTACGTGAAACTTTTAAACGTTTCACATATTTGGTCATTCACGTTTTACGAATTGCACGATAGATTCGCGAAGTGAAACTAATTCGAATGTGAAACTTTTAAAAGTTTCACCTATTTGGTCATTCACGATTTACGAATTGCACGATATATTCACGAAGTTAGACTAATTCGAGAAGGGAAACTTTCAAAAGTTTCAACTAATTTGAAAAGCGAAAATTTTTAAAATATCAAAGAACTGAAAGTTTCAAATAACATAAGTCTTCAACAACAAACAAGAAAGTCATACGATTTACGAATTGCACGATAGATTCACGAAGTTAGACTAATTCGAGAAGGGAAACTTTCAAAAGTTTCAACTAATTTGAAAAGCGAAACTTTTTAAAATATCAAAGAACTGAAAGTTTCAAATAACATAAGTCTTCAACAACAAACAAAAAAGTCATACGGGAATTTTTCCTTCCTTCTTTGCCTTCTTCTGGGTTGCCTTCTTCTGGGCTGCCTACTTCTCAGCTGCCTTCTTCTTCTGCTTCTTTTCAGCTGCCTTCTTCTTCTGCTTCTTTTTAGCTGCCTTCTCAGCTGCCTTCTTCTTCTGCTTCTTTTCACCTACCTTCTCAGCTGCTGTCGCCTTCTTCTTCTCATATCTTGTCATCTTCTGAGCTGCCTCCTCCAGCTTATGCCTTCTTGTCCCAATGGGACTCCTCACAGTATCGCAACGCTTTCCCTTTTTCGAAGGGGCTACTTCTTTTCCATCATCTGTTCTCGCCCTCTTCTTTTTGTTCTTCACACTCTTTGTCTTCTCAGTCTTTGCCTTATTAGACTCCTCAGCCGCTGCATACCTAACTAAAGTTTCATCCATGTCATCATCACCGCCTTCTTCTTCCTCCGAATCCTTATCACCACCATCTTCTTCCTCCGAATCTTTATCACCACCTTCTTCTTCCTCCGAATCCTTATCCTCCGAATCCTTATCACCACCATCTTCTTCCTCCGAATCTTTATCACCACCTTCTTCTTGCTCCGAATCTTTATCACCACCTTCTTCTTCCTCCGAATCCTTATCACCACCATCTTCTTCCTCCGACTCCTTATCATCACCATCTTCCTCCGACTCCTTATCACTAACACGAACTTGGTCGGACGGATTATCACCACTCTTTCCGTCAACACGCGCCCTGAGACTTTTTACTTCGTCTTTCAGTACCTTCATAGCATCTTGGAATGCATTCATAAGCCAAGCTTCCATCGCTTTCAAATCCTCAGCTCCAGGAGCCTCCACCGAATCTGCATGAGCCTCACAAGAATCTGCATTATTGGATGGTTCTCCAATAGCAGGAATGGTGGGACCTTCAACCTGAGCTGTACGAGCCTCAAAATCTATGCTGAACTCTGCTACAAAGATTACTTGTTTCCCATTCCATATTATCTTGGTCCAACGATCCACTTCTGCATCATCGTCGTCATGGGCCCAACAACTTTCCTTGCCCATCCTTATGCTTTCTAGAAGTTCCTTTTCAGCTTCTATTGCCACCAAAATACTCTCAATATCATGTGGCAAATACACATAAGTTTTCATAAGTCTCATTAGTTGAGTCCCTTCTCCTTAATTAGACTACACATAATACATCAATTACCTTAGTATTACCAAGATTAACGTTCACTGCATTCAGACTGAATGCCTTGGTTCCACCTTTGCGTTTGTACTGCATCTTGCACATCCGCGGGCAACCAGGGCGTGCACCATTCACACTTTCTCGGAAATGGTTCCTCAAGGTTGGAATTGCCTCAAAGGCCAACAACTGCGAACACACAACAAAAAAACATTAACATCAATTTTACAATAAGACAACTAAATACAAGAGAGGTTAAGAATACCTCCAAAGGAATAGGAAAGCTTGTAAAAACCCACTCGTCGGAACAACCCCGTTGTATTTCTCCAAGAAGCTAGAGACATCCTTCAAGTTATGGTCGAATGCATACCGCCCCCAAGGAAACATTAAACAAACATCTAGGTCATCAACAACAGTCAGGAAGAAACTGTCCACAGGTGATGCTGCCTCTCCAGTCTTTCGGCCTCCGACGAGGATGCTGGCTAAGAAGTACGGCCATCTTTTTTCGATCCTCAGATGGCTTTGATTTCATTGCCAACATCTGCTTCTCCAGGTCAGCGTATGTTACCCTTTTGCCTCCAAAATACTTGCTCCTGAATGTTGTACCACCCAACCTCTCATGGTTGGGGTAATACTCATGGCAGTATAGTCCAGAAATTAGTCCCAATTCTCTGAGAGAGTATCGGATTGGGACGCCGTTAACGATAAACCATAACTCATACTTCTTCCCTACACCAGCTGATCGCAAAACGAGAAGCCACATTCTCATCCACTTCTGCTTTCGGTTTTTAATATGGAAGAAATGTTGGAACTGTGGGTGCTCTATGAACCATTCTACCTCCTCCTTTTTCAGGATCAGTTGTATATTTCCTATTGCCGTGTCAATGTAACATTTTCCTGAAAGCTTTAAAGACTTTTGATACTGGCTTGATGCAAAGTGTAACTTCCGGTGATGCCTTCTTCGTCGTCAACTACACCCTGCACTCAAGTGAAAACCGGATCACGTACGACATCTTACAACCATCAACATAAAGTTTCACAGACTTCGACTTAGTTAAGCAATTATAAAGTTGGTGTTTTCTTGGTTTCACAAAGTTAGTACATCTATATTGTTTAAGTTCAACTAAGATTTACAACCCATATTACACTAATTCCAAAAGCACTTAGTTCCTTAGTTTTCCACAGTTATCTAATATTTCAAATCATCTTTCAAAAGTTTGAAAACTTACATGCAACTCAGTTTCAGGTTCTCCTACTGATTGGGTCGTCCTTTCTTCACCTTCGGGTTCTCACCTTCTTCGTTATTTCGGACTCCATTTGAACAACCTCCATTTCAGCTCCTCCTTCTTTGGCCTTCACTACTTCTCCGGGTTTCTTGTGTTCTTCTCGGACATCCTTATCTTCGTTATTCTTGTCTTCTTCGCTTTCATCTGCATCTCGGAGACTTTGCTCGGTTCCCGGAGCGAGAGATTTGTCGATGGTGCTTGGGTTTGCTTCATCCATTGTTGCTTCTTCGGAGAATTTATAAATAGCCGTTTCTTCTCCTCCTACACTACACGCCTTCTTCGCTTCGGATCGTCTTGTTTCAACATGATTAGGGTTTTGATTCTCGATCTCCGTTGAGTAGGGTTTTCAGAGAAAATTTCAAGAGAAACGCGACGGATACAGGGGGAAATGAGTTGGAAACAGTGAAACCTCAATTTCAACCAATAAGGAGAAAGAAGGGGAAAACTATTCGGAAATTCAATTTCTAGAAGTGGATAGCCAAATTTGTTGGGTCGGTATTGGGCTCGGGTTTGGATAGTCGTAGGTACAATTGTAATTATCTAAGTTTCACTTGGTTTCGTTGTCTTTTACTAAATTTTCCTATTTAAATCAAGATATATAAGAAGGGATCAACAATTACGAATGGACAATTAAGTTAAAACAAATAGTTGTTTGCCCACGTCACTTCAATCAAAATAATACCGAGACCTTTATAATTTCGAGACGATAAACTAACTTTCCTTAACCGAGTTTCTAGTTAGTTTCGTTTATCTCAGCCATGAAATAACTATAAATCAGCCATGTTATAACTATAAATCAGCCGTCACGTATATTGATTTTTGAGGTGGCCGAAAAGTTGCTTTCCAATGGGGAATTATTTTCCATTCCTCAGCCCTATAAAAGTCGTTATTAGTACTTACATTTAAGTTTCTCTAAAATAAATTAGTCATCTCCCCACGTCACATAGAAATACTAATATCGAGACTTACGTAATATCGAATATAAAATTAACACTTTTAGTCGTCTCCACTCGTCACATCAGTCAGCCTAACTCAGCCATTAAGTTGATTTATAAAGGATGTATACTATTTCTTCCAGTTTCGAAATAATGATGTCTAAAAATACGGCTGCCTCGTATACATCGAGACCTTTATAATTTGGGATCTTATAATTTCGAGACGAGAAATTAACTTTGCTTAATTGAGTTTCTAGTTAGTTTCTCTTAATTCAGTCGTGTACAAACAATAGCCTGACCAAAATCATAATTCAGCTGTATTACAAAACATGATACTAATAACTCAGCCGCAATACAAAACATTCAAAACCGTAACCCAGCTGTAATACAAAATCATGAAAATCATTAACCTAGCCGTTTTACAAAAAATGGAAAACCATAAACCAGCCGTAATAAATAAATACACTTACGGCATAGGACAAGTTTTCGCATTATGTCCACTCTGTCCACATCGAGAACATGTGTGTGCTTTCCTAGGACGTTTGTTTGAAAGTGTAACTTCTAAAGCAGATTTCATCCTACTTTTCTTAGGTCTTCCTGGTTGTTGACGAATATCCGGGGGCAAGCACGGTTGGTTAGCCACGTTTTCTGGAACAGGAATCGCTCTGTCAACCGGCATAACCGAATAAGCGTAGGCGCTCATCAAATAAGCATTGTTATAGTAAGGACTGCAAAGAGATATACGACAAACATTCCTGTACTCCGCAGCTGCGATTGCGTGTACACATGGTAAATTCTCGCGTTCGAAACGCTGGCACGTGCACTTTTTCAGTATCAAATTAACAACATGCAAAGACTCGTCAGATGATTCATATTTAACTTCAGTGTGATGATCATCAATCCTTTGTACCGTCAACATTCTGGCGTCACTTACGCGATCCTGTTAAAAATGCAGAATTATACAGGCTGAGTTATAATATAACAGGCTGAATAAACAATACTTTAGGCTGATTTATCGTGACTGTCCCGGCTGACTTACCTATAGTTGTTTCTCCACACCACGCGTAAATCTGGCATCCTCTCTCCATTCAGAAAACCATCTTGTCATCATAACCCGAATCGATTCTAATATTCGAAGAATGTTAAGACCTCTAGCATTCGACAGTGCTCTGTTCATTGATTCAGCTATGTTCGTAGTCATCAAATTGTACCTCTCGCCCGAGAAATGAACACGCCCCCACAGTCTCACATCAGCTCTTTGGAGATAGCCATGGAGTTCAGGATTAATCGCTTCAATCTCATCGAATATCGCTTCAAAGTCAGCCACCCTAAAACATCTTGCCGCTTTCTTCACCAGACGAAATGCATCTTTTCCTTTGTACCGTCCCAAAATGTTCTTATATAAATGGTACGTGCAAATTCCCCGAGAAGCAAGCGGATATACATTTCCAATTGCTTTGCCTATTGACCTATGCCTATCCGAGATTATAGCAAGACCCTCGTCGTCAGGAATCAAAAGTTTTAGTTCCGAAAAAACCAATGCCACGAATCATCATTTTCAGTGTCAACCACTGCGAAGGCTGTTGGAAAAATCTGAAAGTTACCATCCTGAGCTAGTGCTGTGAGAAGCGTCCCCTTGTATCTACCGTTAAGAAACGTACCGTCGACAACCACAACTTTGTGCATTAAAGGAAACCCATTTATGCTCGCACCAAACGCAAGAAACACATACATGAATCGGCCAAACTCATCGATTTGAAGACGCGTAACTGTACCCGGATTTGCCCTTCTTATCATGTATAAATAAGAAGGGAAGTTTTCATACCCACTCTCAGGTGTTCCTTCCTAGATTTCCCTTGCAAATCTCAGCGTCCGATGGGATTTCCAATAATCCATCTATCCACATGAAAAAACGATTCTATACATTTCAGTCACAACACATATTTAAAACAGACGCATTGTTCTTATAACTAAGTTCTAATATCAAAGTAACTGAGCCGAGTCGTATAAATAAGTCAGCCGAAACTTAAAAATACCTTTACACCAAACTGCTTAGTTATAGCTTTTCCGACACTCGTTACCAACGTCGCCGAGAAAGTCCTTGTACAAATGTCTTAAAATATCTGGTGTTGCTTGTCGACATCGATTAGGACGCTCAGTTACAGAACATGAATGATCCTCATCGTAAATACGAACATAAAATGTCGGGGTTTTCTCTTTTGTATAAGCACGCACTCTCCAGATGCATCCGGGAACCCAACACTTAACAATTAATAACGTCAGAGTGGATGTCTCCACATCAAAATCGAATCGATCCCTCACTGTAAGAAGTTTCAGTCGTCTCTCCAATTCGTCTTTATTCTCGTATCGTTGACCAACACAAAGATTTAGCGACGACATCTCCAGCTTTAGAACCTCCGGATTCCCGCTACATCCGCTAGTGGAACAGTTCTGAGTTCTCTGCTTGGAAGATAGCGTCGGTGAATCCTCTTTTGTTGGAGACTCACCGTTTGAGCTGAAGTTATCATCTTCAGATGACGCACCGTCCGAGTCGTCGAACATATCAAAGCGGCTTTCAAATTCATCATCATCTTCGTCTTCTTCAAATACTACATCTTTTCCGCTTTAGTTCTGTGTTTCTCCTTCCACTTTACTACATCAGTCATTCTCATTGTCCTCGCGTTCATCTTCCAAACTGTGGTTTTTGTCTCTTGATTCAACATCTGAAACCTCGACTTCTGAGCTAAAACTGTATAACGTTTTACTCTTCTCTCTACCTCTGTCATTCCGGTTCTTTTCGACAACCTTCTTCTCCATAATCTCCACACAAAGACGTAGTTGTTCGCTTTTCTTTAGGCTTACGAAACCTTGCAACTGCCGATTATTGGAGACGGAAACTGGTGGAGTGTCGTGCGCCATTTTTTTCAAAAATTTATTTGAAAACATGTAGCTAAGCTGAATCTCATGACTTAATTCATTCAATCTATAATCATCGAGTACACACTTTGAGAATTCTTCATGTGTTGTTTCCTCATCTAAATGGAGAACTCTGCACCCTCTACTGTCGGGGTTGAAAACATATCTGTATTTCTTAATCCACTTTCCAGAAACAATAAAAACCGGATCCATAAGAACTCGAGAAAGATGAAGAATTCTAGTAATTTTCTCTAACATAAACAGTATATAAAGGAGAGAAAATGAAGAAGAAGATGAACAGACCGATAAACCGAACCGAGTTGTAAAATTAGTAAGTTAGTGATGACATGGCAAACCGATTTTGTGGCATGGTGGATGACATGGCAAATTGGTTAGTCAGCCGCCAAACGAATAAATAACTTACTCAAACTAAGTCAGCCGTGACGTCTAACGTAAGTCAGCTGAAACGGGGATACTATTCTAGTAATTAATCTTTTGTAAATAATTCAGCCGCAACAAGGACGTAAAACAATAAGTCAGCTGTATCGTCAATTAAAGCAGCCGTCAAAGGTATACTATTCTAGTAATTAATCTTTCGCTAATAAGTCAGCCGTAACTCAGCTGAGTTTCACTTTAATCCAGCTTGTTACGACTGCTTAAAAGTAACTCAGCCGTATCAATCTCAAATAACTCATCCGTTCTAATTTTATTACTCAGCCTGAGAGACATAACTCAGTCGTGTCACAACTATAACTCGGCTAAAATTTTCAAAAATCATAAAATCTATGTATAACTCAGCCGTAACGACTGTAAGTAAGTCAGCCGTTACTCCATAACTCAGTCGTATTTCTGTAAATCAGTCTGTACGGTAGACTGAGTTATGTACGTAAGTCAGCCAGTCTTTATTAAGTCAGCCGTATTCTTTAATTTGGCCGTAACGTAGCTATAACGCAGCCGTAACAACGAAGGCATCGCTTTACGGCTGAGTTAATGAAAACACGGAACCGAATTCCTATGTGGCGCTGAGTTTTTGCTTATGTGGCATGAAAAAGTAATGGCATTCTCGTAAATATGTTTTTTCTTATAACGCGAAATAAGGGCACGCTGGGTATAAAAAATAGGGAAAATATTCTAGTAAAAAAAAAAGTTCTGTAACATTCTAGTTATTTATCCTAAAATATGTATTAGTTGAGTAAAGTCCTCTTTTTTTAACACTGGGTTCATGCATAACAAATCAAGAAAGGGGGGGGAGATAAGGTCCTGGCTCATCCTCTACAGACAGAGAGGGCCATCCAACTAAAGGAAAGCAGCAAAATACATGACAAGAAAAATAAAATAAGGTGGATGAAATGCCAACAGAAACAAGAGGTAAACAGCACCTATCAGTAGATAATAGCTGCACCAACTTGCGATGACTTGGGGAGAACTACTCCAGACTGTTCATGGAAGGAGAATGAAACAGATCATACAGACAGAGGAGGGCTCTAACACACCAAAGCTTCCTTATGCACCATGTTATGTAGCCATCAAGGACCACCACGCGATACGTATGAATTATACCGTTCTTCAAAAGTGACACTATCCGCAATAGCACGCGCCACACCGTTACGTACTGGATTAACGTGATTTAAACTCCACTGGCCTAACACAGAGAGATAGCCTGAGATCATCCTTTTCAAAACTTAGAAAGGAGAACGGATATTTGTATCCAAAAGCACCTCTCTAGCCTCCAGGAAAGATGTTTCAACAATGATATTAGAGAGGCGGAGCGAACTTAAACTCTCTGTAGCCCACACTAGACCAAGCAGTTCTGCTTCAACCCGGGATTGCACACTAACAAAAGACCTTCGACTATGGAACAGGATCTCACCCTTATTATCACGAACCACCCATGTCATACCACTACACTTAGACCGTGGATCCCATGCAGCTGCCACATTGCACTTGAGGAAGCTCAAAGGAGGTGGTTGCCAGTACTGCTGTTCTGGGTTACTCAACTGACGGTTGAGAGAAACACTAGAAGGATCAACATTGAGCTCTAGCCATGTGTCAGATTCTTCCTCTGCTCTCTCCCATATCGCAGCAGCATTCGTTTGGATCTTTTCAAAATAAAGCCGGTTCCGTGCCTTCCACAACTGCCACATAATCCATGGAACTTTCTTTCTTAACTGTGCACCACGAGTGGTAGTAGACGAGACAAACAAGGGATGTAAGTTGAGAAAGATAGAATTATGTGAGAAACCACCCGAAGGTCTTTGAATACCAGACTTCTCCCACACCTCAGCCGCTATTGGCCAGTTAAACAGTAAATGGCAGATGGACTCAGCCGCGTTGGAACATTGTAAACACGTGGTATCTATCTGGATGCTCCTAGAACGAAGTCGTTCTTTGACGGCTAGAGCTCCTGATAAGACTCTCCACAGGAAATGCTTCAGTTTTGGGGGAGCTTTAATTTTCCAAATCAGACTCCACAACTTCTTTTCAACCGGTGGAACTACAGGTAGATTAGGAGAGTTGAGGTCTTGTATCGTATCTAGAAGACGATAACCACTCTTCGTGGTATAGCACCCATCTTTACTCAAACCCCACTTATAAGAATCGGAATGTGCAATAGAAGGCTTCAACTTCAGAATGATCTCTGCATCTTTAGGAATGAAGGTACTTCTCACTAAGCCCTCGTTCCAACGGGATGTATTCTCAATTAGCAGGTCTGAGATTTTCAAAGTTAAATCAATAGTGCTATCCTCTCGATACATTGGGAACTTGGGGATTTGATCTAAAATCCATTTTTAAGCCCAGACGTTGGTATCTCGTCCATTCCCAACTTGTCTAACCAACCCTTCAGACAAGAGCTTACGACCATGAAGTAGACTGCGCCACGCATATGAAGGGCGTGAAACCAGACCACACTCCATGAAGGAGTAATTATGAAAGTAGCGACTCTTCAACACACGAGCAACAAGAGAGTTTGGTCTGGACCAGACACGCCATGCTTTCTTGCCTAAGAGAGCTTGATTAAATCTGCTTATATCATGGAAACCAAGACCCCCAACCTCTTTACTTTGACAAAGCTTCTGCCATGCCACCCAGGGAATCTTGTTCTTCTGATTACCACTACTCCACCAAAACTCAGTCATGACACTAGTAATCTTAGCACAGAGAGTTTTTGGTAACTGAAAAACTGACATTGCATATATTGGAAGCGTCAGACAGACAGACTTGATGAGGATTTCCTTACCACCCTGGGAGAGAGATTGAGCAAACCAACCATGAAGGCGAGATTGAAGTTTTTCTTCCACAAAATTCAGAAGCTCTATCTTTGATCCTTTAAAACACTCTGGCAGACCAAGGTAAGTTCCTTCACCTCCTTCCTTATCAATCTTCAAAACTCGTTTGATCTCTGTTTTTACAGTCTCCGGGACCTTGCTACCAAATATTATAGATGACTTTTGCAGATTGATACACTGACCTGAAGCCTCTCCGTACAGATGCAGTCACTGGACTATCTCTTCACTATTCGAAATATCAGCTTTACACAGTAATAAACTGTCATCAGCGAAGAGAAGATGATGCACTGCAGGGCCATCAGGACTAAACCGCACACCTTGAAGCTTACCCAGTATTTCTGATTTATTCAACGTGCTAACCAGGGCTTCTGTACAAAGGATGAAAAGGAATGGCGAGAGGGGTCTCCTTGTCGTATGCCTCTTTCTTGTATGATAAACCCATGAGCTCTTCCATTCAGTAAGACAGTGTAGGTAACCGAGGATAAGCAAGACATAATCCACCGAACCCACACCCTGTCAAAACTCATTCTCTCCATCAAAGTCTCCACAAAGCACCACTTCACACGATCATATGCCTTAGACATATCAGTTTTCACCGCCATGTAATCTTTAGATAGTGAATCCATTGTTCAAAGGCCATGAACTAGCTCGTGAGCAATCGTGACATTATCAGAGATCAATCTGCCACCAACGAAAGCCCCTTGTGTATCTGAGACAATATCATCCAAGACCAGCTTTAATCTTTCTGAAAGAATTTTCGAAATAATCTTGTACTGAACAGAACAAACACTACAAGAAAACAGGGCGATACCGACGGACAAATTCGTCAGAATGTCGTCGGAATAAGCATATTTTGACGAAATTCTGACGAAAACGGTCGTCGGTATCATTTCGTCGGAATTTAAAGATTCGTCGGAATTTCGTCAGAGTCTCCGACGACATTCTGACGAATACCGAGAAACCACATTCTGACGAACTTCCGACGAAAGTCCGACAACATTTTCCGAGACCAGAGTTCATCGGAAACACAACATACCGACGACTTTGGTTCGTCGGAATTCTTCATTTTTTAAAAAATATTAAATTTTTTTTATTTATTTATTTATTAAATATTAATAAATAAATAAAATCCGAAATTAAAATTTAATAATATTATAGAATTTAAAATTTCATACAAACTGAAATAGAAAAAAACATTCAGAAAGTTTCAAAATTCAAAAAAAACTAGGGACCGTAAGGAAATAAACGATCAAGCTTCTCCAATATCTCCGCTTGGCCCTCCTTGAATCCGCTAACTCAGCAAGAATTGTGGCATTCTGCTCCTCCAATGCCACAATCCGTTCATCTCTGCTGTAGTTGCTCCAACCATGGGATCGCATATGGAGCTTGAAGAAGAAGTCGGATACTGAAGAAGCACGGCGGGCCAACCCAACAAAATAGCCTCCTTTCCTTTTAGGAACATCCTACAAGAATATTTAAAGTTAGTAAACAGTATTATAAAAGAAATATATATTTATTTTAAAATTTACCTTTTCGACCATCTCGCTGATTTGCAGTCGGGACATGGTGGTTGAAGCACCCATAGAATTGCCGCCATCGAGAGAGGCTGAGAAGCTTGATAAGCTTCTTTTGAGATTCCACCAACTCAACGACCTCTCTGATCGGGGATCCTGAACTTGTCCGGTCTTCTTATTAGTGTGAGCCTCTTTAATGAGCTCGAGGCGATCTACGGATTACCGTCGTTGCTTCAATCTAAAAAAACATTAGTTAAGGAATATATAAAAAATAATTTAAATAAATGTAAAGATAAATAAATATAAAAAGAATCACTTACAAGTTGATCCTCCTTAGAGGACATAGAGCAAGCGCCGAGGTTTTGCACATACATTCCTTTCCCCACGATCGCTTCTTCGATTCTTTGAGTTCTTACGAGACGCCGCATGTCGCCCTTCTCCCAATGGACTATCAACTGCTCCCACACCATCCCATTAATGAACCGTGGCTTCTTGTTTTTCAGCCATACTGTCTTCCACGAGTTGATCTGCTTCGTATAAGAGTCCATGGCCTTCGTTGAATTTCTGACGGACTGTATCCGCGACCGACTCAAGTGAATTCTTGCTACAAAACACACATAGATTTAATTAGTAATGCAAACAGACATTAAAATATTAAAATACATTAAAAAAACTAAAAGTTACCGCAAATTGAAAACCACAACTCCCGCTCCTCGAAGGGATCACACTCCACCGATATCCGACGAGCATGGAATACATCATCTGGTTGATGCTCCGCTAATGCCATTGCTGGACTTTTGGAACCTTTAAAAAATTTCATGTTAGAAAGTTAATTAATGGAAAAACATAATGCTTGAATTAAGTAAAAATACTAACCAAGTTGTATATTCCGTCGTGGGTTGGGATGGAGAACCGGAGATGCTCGACCTGGTTGTTGAACCAATAGTTCAACTGACATGACCCCCGGCCTGAGCATGAGCGGGATCGACAGGAGCGAACACAAGGGGAACATAAGCGGAACCGAAGTTTTGTTCTGAGACGATCCCGATGCACGGAAGTACTCACCGAACTACCTCGCCGCCACGGGTGCTGAACGACGAAGGTGGAACGGCGCCTCGTCGACCTAAAATTTTAAAAAAAATTAATACATCGAAACCTTTTCAAAGATTTATATATATATATATATAAAAGATTATAAATATTTGTAAAATGTTTATAAATATTTATAAATGTTTATAAATATTTATAAAAGTTTAAAAATATTTACAAATATATTAAAAATTAATATTACAAGTTTAAATATATTTATAATTATAAAAAATGTTTTAAAAATGTTTATAATTATAAAAAATGTTTTAAAAACGTTTATAAATATAGAAAAATGTTTATAAATATAAAAAATGTTTTAAAAATGTTTATAATTATAAAAAATGTTTTAAAAACGTTTATAAATATAGAAAAATGTTTTATTATATATAATATATTACTGGAAACCCCCAAAAACGTTTTTAAAAATCAAAAATACATTTAAAAATACAAAAAATATTGAATTTCAACAAACAGAAATTATAAATTCCCAAAAAAAATTAAAACAAGTTTGTAAACAACAATCCCTAACTAATAGATCCTAACTATCCATTCAATCCTAAAGTTTTCAATCAAACAACCTATAATCCCAAGATCTAACTTTCTAGATCTTAAAAATTGAAAAAAGTTAAGAAAATTACATGGTTTATGGTGTGTGGGAGGGAGATGTCGGAGAGGGGAGCACGGACGTCGCCGGAGAGAGGAGGAGGGACGTCGCCGGAGTCGCCGGAGAGGGAGGAGCCTCGAAATCGCCGGAGAGGAAGAAGAAATGAGATGGGGCGGAAATGACAAGGAAGAAGAAAGCTAGGGTTTTTAAGTTTAATGATTCCGACGGACCCGTGTTCGTCGGTATTCCGTCGGAATCATTAAACTTAAACCAATTGGCGGTTCACGAAAATTTTCACGCGGTTTAATTTCCCCGGGTAATTTGGAATTCCGACGGAATTCTGACGAATTAGGAAAGTCGTCAGAATTCCGTCGGTATATTCTGACGGATTTCTGACGACATTGTGTTTAGGTCTTTAAAACAAGTTTGTAAATGCAAAATCCAAATCTTTGATAATATTTATAGTATTTGCATAAAGATTTAACTATGAAAATGTTTTCATAACAAAATTTCACACAAAAAAAATTTGTAGTGTAAGATTAAATGAATATGATTGTATAAGTATATGTGTGTGAAGATAAGATGTTAAGAAAACAATGATATACATACATAAATATTTTAATGAGTTGTTATATTGAAACGGTTGTGATCTAATATTATACTAAACACTTAATATGTGTTATTTTCAAAGTTTTGTGTCCGAATATATTTATTTTTGATGTAGAAAATGTTAAAACATATGTCGTCGGAAATTCCTCGGAAAATTCTGACGACATTCAATTAACCTGAGAGGAGACTTGAATTCGTCGGTATATTCTGATTTCTGACGACATTGTGTTTAGGTCTTTAAAACAAGTTTGTAAATGCAAAATCCAAATCTTTGATAATATTTATAGTATTTGCATAAAGATTTAACTATGAAAATGTTTTCATAACAAAATTTCACACAAAAAAAATTTGTAGTGTAAGATTAGATGAATATGATTGTATAAGTATATGTGTGTGAAGATAAGATGTTAAGAAAACAATGATATACATACATAAATATTTTAATGAGTTGTTATATTGAAACGGTTGTGATCTAATATTATACTAAACACTTAATATGTGTTATTTTCAAAGTTTTGTGTCGAATATATTTATTTTTTGATGTAGAAAATGTTAAAACATATGTCGCGGAAATTCCTCGAAAATTCTGACGACATTCCATTTAACCTGAGAGAGACTTCAGAATTCGGTATATTCGACGGATTTACGACATTGTGTTTAGGTCTTTAAAACAAGTTTGTAAATGCAAAATCCAAATCTTTGATAATATTTATAGTATTTGCATAAAGATTTAACTATGAAAATGTTTCCATAACAAAATTTCACACAAAAAAAATTGTAGTGTAAGATTAGATGAATATGATTGTATAAGTATATGTGTGTGAAGATAAGATGTTAAGAAAACAATGATATACATACATAAATATTTTAATGAGTTGTTATATTGGAACGGTTGTGATCTAATATTATACTAAACACTTAATATGTGTTATTTTCAAAGTTTTGTGTCGAATATATTTATTTTTTGATGTAGAAAATGTTAAAACATATGTCGTTTTCGAAAATTCCGACATTCACGAACCTGAGAGGTTGAATGTCCTCAGAATTTTCCGAGGAATTTCTGACGACTATTGTAAATCATGAATAAACCACATTCCGTCGGTATGTCGGTAGTTTCCAACGACATACCGACGGAATCTAAAAAAAAAATTACAACTTAACTAAGATGTTATAATTAAGAATTCCTAATCTGAATCTTGAAAATCTTGAGAATCTTCATCAAACTCCCCAACCTCAGCTTCTGACTCCGAATGTACAACAGCATCAAGTCCAAACTCGGAAAAATTCTCAACGAGTCCAACATCTCCCAAATCTTCAACTGCACTCACGTTGCTGGTAGAGTCTGGTTGTAATGGCTCATTATCAGAAGTTCCATCCACTCGTCCTCTTGGGTGGATTTGTGTTACAGTGATCCATGGATCGTCTCTGTACGTCACCCGAGGGTAACTGATGTAACACACCTATCAATTATACAAGTATTAGTAAAATATAAACCATTAATTATGTTATTAAAAATTATGAATAAATTGATATACCTGATCAGCTTGCGAAGCTAGAATGAAAGGATCATAATATTGAAGTTTCCGCCGCGAATGAACTGATGTAACACCAAACGCATTCACAATAGAATACTACACACCGCAATCCAAACATACCAGGAAACTGGATTTCCAATATTTCTTTTATGTTGCCGTAGTAGACATCATCACCGGAAGAAGACGAAACACCAGCATCATATGTTGATCTCGAATGACCTTTTCTTGTGAATGCATATCCTCGCGTACAATATTTTGGATATGATCTGACCACAAAGTTTGGTCCCCATTTCAGATCCAATCATCGAACACAAAACCTCTAGCCAAACCATCATCCACCTATAAATTAAAGACATATATTAGTGGAAAGTTAATTACTTTATATTTAATATAAACTAATATATTATTTGCATAGGGTAATATGATATATGACTCACATAACTAAGAAACTATGCAGCAAATCCGTTATGTCGAGTTGTTGAAGCTCATCTTCTGTCGCATGCCTGTGAGTCATACGCAACTCTGCCATATAAACACTATATAAAAAGATATTGTCAATATGAATCAAACTTATTGAATATATATTAATCTAACTATTTAAATGAATAAATATTTTTACCTCTCATATTGTTGAAGTTCTTCACGGTTGGTTAGCAAATATGTTTGCAAATGAGTGCTCAGTCTCGGTAAGTCTCCGCGTGGGTTTTCCACTAAGTCGTCCTATTTCCCTGAACATGCTTGGGACAGTAACATGATATGTTGCTCTCTCCTCTGTCATCATGCCGAGCAGGTCTTCGGTTTTGTATGCACTTCGATGGAAAATAGTTTTCAGCAAAGATTGCAGTTTCTTCATTGATCACCGTGACTATAGATCCTTCCACCTTGCTTGAGTTTCCCACCTTCTTCGATGATGCATATAACGCTCAAAAGATACATCCATCGGTACTGCACAGACCACCAAGTTCCAATTCTCTTGAGATGAATAGCAAGATGCTCCATTACATCAAAGAATGATGGAGGAAATATCTTCTCGAGGTTGCACATGCTGACTGGTATGTTTGCCTTCAGATTACTAATACCCTCTGAGTCACCTCCGGTGCATAAATCACGGAAGAAAACACTTATCCCTACATAGATAAAAGACAAAATTTTCATAAGTATTAGGTTTATATAAGCATAAAATATAAAATCATTTAAAATGTACAGATAAAAGATACCTGCAATTGCTTCATGAACATTACGTGGCAATAGTGCGGAAAAAGCAAACGGAAGAAGGCGCTGCATAATTACATGACAATCATGACTCTTTAAGCCAGTAAACTTTCCTTCGCTTCTATCAACGCAGTTCCAAATTTGATGCATAACCGTCTGAAATTGCACTCTATCTGTAATCCAATCAAAGAACTCTTCTTTGCAGCACCATCCAGCCGATAAATGGGAAAAGGGGCCATACCGTTCTCATCAACGTGAAGTTCAGAACGATCACATATATCGACTAAATCCAACCTTGACTTCAAATTATCCACCTTGGATGTTAAGGATTGTGTTCATCAGATTGTCGAAAAAGTTCTTCTCGATATGCATGACATCTAAATTATGCCGCAATGATGATCCTTCCAATATGGCAGATCCAGAAAATACTCTTTTGTGCCGTTATGTAGCTCTCCAACCGCATCGACTCGAATGTTTTCATGTCCACCTACGTCTGGCGTTCTATCTGCACCAAAATCCCTCAACTGTTTCCACAAATATTCCCCACTAACTTCCTCAGGTGGACCATCAAACATCTGCTTGTTCTTCGTAAACAAAGTCTTACTCCTTCGGTATGGATGATCAGGTGGTAGAAATCTTTTGTGACAGTCAAACCAACACGTTTTCCTTCCGTGCTTTAGTTGGAAAGCATATGTGTCATCTTGATAATATGGACATGATAGCCTCCCATGTGTTGTCCATCCGGATAACATACCATATGCTGGAAAGTCACTTATTGTCCACATAAGTACTGCCCGCGATATGAAAGTTTTCTTTACACGAAACATCGTATGTCTCAAAACCATGCCCATAGTTGTTGCAACTCATATATCAGTGGTTGAAGAAACACATCTAGTGATCTCTTAGGATGCTCTGGCCCAGGGACGAGAATTGTGAGGAACAAAAACTCTCGTCGCATGCACAAGCTCGGCGGTAAGTTATGCGGTCACAATAACTGGCCATAGAGAATACTGTCTTCCATGGTTTCCAAATGGGCTGAAACCATCAGTACATAATCCAAGATAAACATTTCTTCTCTCTTCGCAAATTCTGGATATGTTGACTAGAAATGTTTCCAAGCCTTCGATCGAAGGATGTCTAATCTCACCATTTGTGGAATGCTCGCATGCCATCTCATTGCTTTTGCTGCGCCACACTGATACAACCTCTTCAATCTTTCCGTCAAAGGCAAATACCACATCCTTTTGAACGGGACCGAAATCTTCCCTCGTCTCGATAACGAGGTTTCTACAAAATTTGCATTTAACCCGCTCCTTATCAGCTCCCCAAGATCATGCAGTTGTCAATACATACATCTATCACTTCACGGTAGTTGAAGACCCGCAACAAGTTTCTGAACCTCGTAGTATGAACCCGGTGCAAGATTATCCTCGTAGAATACCTTTGACAAAATCAGTAATCGCTCACACATTCTTCAGCCAAATTATAGTCTGTCTTAATACCCATCAATCTAGTTGCAGATGATAAGGGTGAATGACCATCTCTACAACCTTTATATAAAGGCTGTTTTCCTGCATCCAACATGTCAAAAATCTCCTAGATTCGGGTTTGGTTCTTCCCTCGATAATGATCATGTACCATCTGCCAGTACCTACACCATAATCTATATCCGTTCTAGGTTCTTCTAACCTAATATCAGGCTGAGGTTCGCTAACAGGCTGAGGTTCGCTAGTACTACCATATTCATAACCAGTTTCCCATGAAGATACCAAACTTTATAATTACGTGAAAACCCTCTCATATACAAATGAGACCAAACATCAAATTCTTTTATAACTCTATTATTATTGCAAGTAGAGCAGGGACATCTTAACATACCGTTTTGATTCGTTGCTGTTGAACAAGCCTCATGAATTCTCCAATCCCTTGAACGTATTCATCCTAAGCAAATTGGTGTTGGGATCCATATGAGGTTTATCCATCCAAGAACGATAATAAACTCCTGAAGACATGATTTTCTCGGAATTATTGTGATTAGAGAGAGTGAAGAGAGAATGAGGAGTGAATGAGTTGAATGAGAAGAGGTTGCATTTATAGGAAATTGGTTCGGGCAATCCGACGACATTCTGACGAAATTCCGACGACCAACGGTCATATTCGTCGGAATTCCGTCGGTGTTTTCCAATCTCAAACGGCTATAAAACAGTCATATCTAGTTGTCATAAAGTTCGTCAGAATTTCGTCAGTATATAGTGACGAAATTCCGACGAACACAACGGTTATATATATGATCGAAAAGTCGTCGGAATTTCATCAGTATATAGTGACTAAATTCCGACGACCTCAACGGTTATATATATGATCCGAAAGTTGTCGGAATTTCGTCAGTATATAGTGACGAAATTCCGACGACCTCAACGGTTATATATATGATCGGTATGTCGTCGGAATTCCGTCACTATATTCCGACGGACACATATTTCTCCGAAAGTCGTCAGAATTTTTCGACGACATTCCGACGACTTCGTTTTTTTAATTTTTGTCGGTATGTCGTCAGTATGTCGTCAATAAATTCCGACGACCCTCCATCCGTCGGAAGGTTCGTCGGAATATGCCGTGTTTTCTTGTAGTGAAAGACAAATCGGTCTCATGTCTTTCATGGATGAGGGATTAGGAATTTTTGGCAGTAAGCTAATCTGCGTATGATTCCAACCAGCAGGCAAAGAAGATGTGGAAAAAAAACCAGACACCTCCTTCGTGATCTGCTCACCCACAATATGCCAATACTTTTGGTAAAAGACACCCGTTAACCCGTCTTCACCAGGTGCACTGCTCCCCTTAACTCTAAAAGCAGCATTCCGAATCTCCTCATTTGTCACAGGTGCTGTAAGAACCAAGTTTCAGGTGAAACTCGAGCCTCAAAGCCATCAAAAAGCGATTCTAAGTCGTGCGGATTAGTGCTCATAAAGAGATCTCGGAAATACTCAACCGCTACATGCCCTTTAGCCCCTTCCGAGAATAACTCATTAGCTTCATCATCCAAGAGCATTAAGACCCAATTTTTGATCATCCTACCATTAACACAGTTGTGAAAGAAAGTAGTATTACGGTCCCCTTCACGCAACCATTGCTCACGGCTCCTTTAACGCCAGAAGGCCTCCTCCTCAGCATAAGCTATCGAGAGATCCTTTCTCAGTTTTTTCATAAGCTCCATATCCGGATTAGATTTCTGAATCTCCTCTTCAAGTCTTCGAGATAGTCTATGAATACGATCCCTTGAATGAACATCTGCAGATTTTTTCCATTTAGATATAGTTTGTCTACAGCGAGCAATCCTATCCATTAAACTGAGAGGAGATCCCACAAAATCACCACTCCAACTTTGCTTGATGACCTCTTCCAACCCTTCTTTCCCCACGATGCGTTTGTCGAAATAAAAATGACCCCTTGAAGGACTTTCTGACTCAAATGAGAAGCGTATCAGCAAAGGTCTATGGTCAGAAGCCCACATATTCATATACTCGACCTGAGATCGAGGGAAGAGGGTAAACCACTCATTGTTACCAAAACTACGATCCAGGCGACATTGCACCCAAACCTTGTCTCTTACACCAGCCCACGACAAAACGTTTCCAGAGCTACGAACTTCACGAAGCTTACAAGAGGAAGCCATATTACGAAAGTCGAAGAAAGACTTCTCGCTTCTAATAGCCCCTCCAAGTTTCTCCTTATTGCTCATTAACTCCTTGAAATCACCAGTCAACACCCAAGCTCCTCCTTTTGAAGCGCTCAGCCCTCTTAACTGATACCACACTGCTCTCCTCCTCGCTACTACCGGGTCACCATACACACACGATAGCGAGAAAGAAATTGAACCCATACCGACTTGCAAGTCGATAACATGCTTATCCTTACTTAACACTGTAACTTGAAAATTCTTTTTCCACATAACTGCCAAGCCACCACTCAGACCCACAGGCTCGACAGTAACAATCTCATCATACCCCAAATTCCGCATCGTATCAGACATAAACTTAAACTTCTGCTTCGTCTCCATTAGGAACAGAAAATCAGGAAAATACTTCTTACGTATCTCCCTTAAGTACCGAACTGTCTCGACGTTCCCAGCTCCGCGACAGTTCCAACTCAATATGCTCATTGGGAGGCAGCGGCTTCAAATCGGAAGCCACCGTATCTAAAAAATGTTTCTGAGATTTTTCTGAATGATCCCCAACATTACCAACTACTTTCCTTTTTGGATGATTCTCCGAATCATCTTCATTTCGCACCACAGCCATACAAGCAACCTCACTATCCGTTGCACACAGCTCAGCGCTTCCCACATCTTTTGAAGCTAGCTCCACTGATTTGGCATGGGCCATACGTCTCCATTTATTAGGTCTTTTTCTGCTCTTCTTACCCTCTGACTGAGTACCGGCAAGGTGTGCAACCGAAGAAGCCCCAATCCTAAAAACCGTAGAACTCAGTACAGGGAAATTAGAGGAGACTTCCACTCCACCAGAATCGCTAGCTTCGTCCTCTAACTCTTTCCCACAAACCGGAGAAGATTTGGTCCCTGATCTCTCATTCCTTGAAAGGATAGCATCTTGTTGTTGATGATCAGCAAAATCAAACACGTGACCTTTACCTTTGTTTAGATCATGTGTTATCTTTGGCATTTTAGGGTTGTGATCCTCAGAGCCTTCCAAGATAGACTGCTCCACACGCATGATACGAGCCCTTCTTTCAGTCTCGTCACTATGAGAGATGTACTGCAGAGCCGCTTTCCTTGTATCAACTGAGAGGTTAGCGAAGAGAGGAGGGAACCCTGGAGAAACAGATGAACCACCTGGATGAGTCGAGTCCGGGTTCACCAAAGCTAAACCAAGATCCTTTCTCTTATCATCCGCTACCAGCTTCACTTTTCCCATAGCTTTCCGATTCAGCAACGGACAAAAGGGTCTTTTATGTGTTAGTCTCAGACAGTGGAAGCATTTTTTTCTCAGTTTCTCATACTCAAACTCTATCATTACCAAGCCCCATGATGGTAGATTAAGCAGTATATGATCCATTGCTGGGTTAGCAATATCCAACCTGACATGAGCTATGATATACGAGACCTTCTGAGACACCTTAGGATCGTAAGTAATCTCAATAACATGTCCAACCTTACTCGCAAGAAAGTGCATGGTCTCTACCTTGTAGTAATTCACCGAGATTTTAGAGATCCGAATCCAGACATCCACTGTTGTCAGAAAATCTTTGGGAGGAGAAGGAACCCATCGATCTAGTAGCATCGTCCAGTTTTTAAACGACCACGGTCTATCTTTCAAGACGGTCTCCATATCCTTTTCCCTCTCAAAAATGAATTGGAATTTTTCCGACGAGAGGGAAATCCCACGAACGCGACTGTAGACCCTCCAAACCCTCGGCATCGTCTCAATCATCTCCTCCATCGGTAGACAACTTGGGTTCAGCAGATGCCCAAGCAAGTTCAAAGTGTTTTGCTCGAAGACTTTGAAACGAGGACTATCAGGAAGATCAATCAGCTCATCGTCTCGTAAAGACATCGCACCAATAGCAGCTTGAATTTGTTCAGCCATCGATTTCCTCCCAAGAGAATGCAGAAAAAGAATGCAGTGATGAACAAGTGAGATCAACGGAAGAAGATCCACCACCCTAAAACCGCAGAAGCCATTAATTGAGCAATATTCTGATATTACTTTTAAAGAAATCATATCAATTCCAGAAAGAATAAGGAAAGATTATGAGGCACATAAGGAAAGAGTTAACGAAATTGAGATATTAGGAGGGAGAAAAGGAAGTTCGAGAAATCAGAGGGATCAAAATAAAGAAACCAGATCAATCAAAAGAACCCAAAAAGAAAAAAACCGTAACAATTAATTGCCGGCTATAAAGGTTTCCAAAATACACCAAAGGACTAAAATACGGCGAGAACCAAAATCGGAAAAGAAAACCGGTGGAGAGCCAAAAAAACGAAAAAAAAATAAAGATGAAAAGATGAAAGATGAACCGAACCGAATTCAGGAAATTCTGGTTCAAAGTAGGGCTAGGCAAAAAATATTTCTTTTTTAATCTAAGGTTTTTCCTTGTCCAGGAAATTCTTCAAAGTAGGGCTGGGCAAAAAATCCGAATCCGAAAAACCGAACAGAACCCGATCCAAAAAAGTAGCACCGAATCCGAACCAAAATTTATTAAATATCCGAACGGGTTTAAAATTATGGTATTTAAAAAACCGAAACCGAACCCGATCCGAACCGAAGTATTTTGGGTACCCGAATGTATCCGAAATAGATTTATATACCTAAATATATTAATTATTTTAGATATAATATATATTAAAACATCCAAAATATATAAAATACTTTTAATTTGTCCAAAATACTTGAAAATATATACAAAAGTCAAAAGTAAATTTCTAAAATAGCTAATGTATACTAAAACACCAAAAATACTTAGAATATCTACTGATTCTCTATCCAAATACTCAAAGACAACCAATTTATATGTTAAGTTTATGTATTTTGATATATGTTATTCAAATTTATATGTAATATATTATTTTGTTTATAGATTTTGAAAAATTTAAAGTATATACTGAATTTTAAATTTTAAAAAATAATTTAAATGTGTTATCCGAATCCGAACCAAACCTGCAAAGATCCGAACCAAATCCGAACCGAAATTTAGAAAATATTCGAATGGGGCTGAAATCTTTGACCCCGAAAATCCGAAACCCGAATAGACCTAACTGAACCCGAATGGGTACCCGAACGCCTGCATGGGGCTGAAATCTTTGACCCCGAAAATCCGAAACCCGAATAGACCTAACTGAACCCGAATGGGTACCCGAACGCCTGCATGTAGCTAGATGTTGGTACTTCCTCCTCAAACCCCATTCTCTTCACTAGCAAAATGTTATGAGAACTTTGGCCACTCGGGAGTATGCCCATTCCGACTGTAGAAGATTGTTCTGTCGACTCTTCAATGTTCTGCAACAATTCTAATATTGAATTCTGGGATCATAGCAGTGACTTGATTTGATACCGGTTCTGCTCTTCCATCCTGCTGAGTTTGGTTGGTGTTGACCATTTTCCTTGGAACTTCTGCTCTGCCATCTCCTACTAAATTTCTCACATTCAGAGACTTCTCTTAGTCTTCTTTAGGTCTGATCAAAGAAGTAGCAATGCCTGGAATCATTTGATTTTCATATCTCCTGATTGATTGAGTCTGGTTGGTTTAGACTCTTCTATTATGATGTCTCTAGGGAACTCGATAGAAGCTTCCTCAAACTCAGTAGAATCTCCAAGTCGTTCTTTAGATCCTTTCTCAGTTTCTCTATTGCAGCTCTTGAAGCAGCTTTTACTTGCCATATTTGTGAAAATACAATATGTTTGTACGAAGGACATGTGTGTAATGCATGTTTGAACATCAAAAAAAAACATATATAAAATTTGAAGCAATGTATCAACCGATGATTAGGAGACACAAAAAATATAAGAAATTGGAAAAATATAAATAAAACAAATCTAATCAAAATGATAAGATTCAATCCAAGAATTACTCTTTTGTATTTTATTTTTAAAAATACTTACAAATCCAATCAAATCTAATTTCAAATCATATACTTAAACAAATTTTTATTATTAAATAACACTTGATTCTAATTTTAAAATTATAAACCAATAACTAAGGATTTAAATATAATTTTAAATGTTAGAAATTCTCGATCGTTAGATTGCTTAATTACTTAACACAGAGAATTTGATCACCAAGTTCCCGGCCTCGAACCGGTACGTCTCGGGTGGGAACCGTCTCACACAACTTCCACTATCAATCAAAGGGGTTTACACAAACGCTCTAAGCGCTCAATAGAAAGACACAACAAAGAATGAGAGATCAAAGAAACTCTATCCCGAAGCGACATGACTCGAACAATGTCTCTTGCCTCTAGTTTCTTCTAACCTTGAGCTCTCTCTCGTTAGCTCTCTCTATCTTTGGTCTCGTGTTTCGGATGATCTTCAAAGCCTTGACTACCTCTCTATTTATAACTCCAGCCACCGTCCTTAGCTTTCCTTTTCTTAGTTGTATTAACATATTAGTTAACCGACACATGAAGAAAAAGAAACTATCTAATGTTTTCCTTTTTGTGCAGGTTTTCATCGTTGCAGGATTTAATCAAGCGGGCCAGGAATTGGGCCTTTCCTTCACAATTCTCCACCTAAGGCCCATATTGCTGTCCACACCTTATGGCCCAACTGCTATTACCTTGTCTTTGGAAACGTCGACGAACTTGGAGCGTTTCTTCTCCTTCCTCGAGTTACTCCATAGACCACACCGCTTGAAGATCCTAAATCGCCATCGTCATACTCCTAGTCCTCCTTGAAGAGGTGATGAAGTCTATAAGCAAATTCCCTTCGCCATAGCTATGTGTAGCTCGTACGACCTACTTTCTTCTTCACCCTTCGCCATATCTCCGTATAGCTTCGAGTCAACTTCCAAATTCTCTGCTTTTTCCTTCAATCGCACGACATCTTCGTCTTCCTCACCGGTAGTGACGGCAACCTCCGCAAGCTTAACGATTGTAGTGACCTGAGATGAGATTCCGGCCAGTGATAACAACTTCCGGTGTCCCCAATGAATCTTTGGTTTTAAGCCTGCAATTCTGAAGAATTTCCCTTTGATGTCAACCTCCATAGAAGGTGACTCCACCTTGGGATTATGAGCTTGAGAGAGTTCGTGACTCTCCCTCATGCTTGCCTTCCCGATGGTGAAAAACACAACCTGATATGGTCCTTCACATCCTCTGGAGATACATACACCACGGTCGCCATTGCCGTCAAACGATCCTTGGCAAGATAATCAACCTCTCTGCAATTCCAATCAATGTTTTGCACCTTCCATTGATTTCTCTGACGAGACCCACCGGAGCCATCAACTGTGACATTTCTTGTCACGTTCTTCTCTGCATCTCCCTCCGGTGCCCTTGTTGCCATTACTCCACCTGGAGCTGCTTCACTAGAGCTACTGCAACTTTCGACCACTTCTCGTCGCCATTAAGAGTATGTAATACTTGACTTTGGCCTTAACCCTTTGATTATTCCCTTGATACTGAACCTAACCTGATGCAACTTCAACTTGAGTCTTTGCATCTTCTGGCATCATGTTTTGACGCCTTTACACACTGTAATCTCAAGTAACCTTTTGCTTTTAGTCAATCTCCTTATCCCGATGACTGTTGCTCGTACCTTTTAAGATCATAAATTCCTTGAACCTCTGCATCAATCCTTGATTAGCCTTATGTGAATCTCATTTAATGTCGAACTCTTTCGAAATTCTTTCACAGCTGCTTCGACGATGCTCTGCGTCTCCTCCTCTGCTCTAGTGATAGCAGGTAACACTCTTTAACCTGTGTGATCTCATACTTGCTGTTTTCTGAGAATTATGAAAAACGATCTGAAATTCTATCCTCAAATTTCATGTTTCTTCTCTTTACAGCTTCTCCGATGAACAACCACCGCATCTCCTTAGCTGTGATGATAACTCTGGGTAACCTCCTTTACATGTGTTATCTTCTCAATGCCGTATCCCTTTCAACTCCCAGAATCCAGAAATCATAATATATATGATTTCTTCCTTGCAGCTTTTTGGACGAACAGCAGACCTGTGTTCGTCTACTGCAGTTTCATCTTCTTGCAGCATCTCCAGCTACTCAGTTCTCTTCTGCTCCTGATGATCCATATCTTCAGACTTCAAGTAATCTCTTTTCCAAAACTTTTAGACTGCTCTCTTGCCTTGTCTCTTTAAAAAGTTTTAGACTGAAACTTCTACTTAGTTTCTTTTGAAATTTTTCTGCAGCTGCTCCACCTGAAACAAGTTCCTTTGCTTTTCCTGCAGCTGCTCCACCTGAAGTGAATATCGCTTCACCATATCTTTGTACCCTTCGTAGGTAACCTTCTCAATACTTCTGTGATTTCGAGAAACCTTTTGATTTTTTCCTTATCAAACTATCAATCACTTTGACCCCTTGCAACTTGATTCCCTTTGACATCCTTTTGATTCTTACATGTGCACTTGATCTTAGAATCAAACTTTCCTTGAATCTGTTGCATTAAACAGAACCGTACATGCTTTAAATATTAAAGCAACCCCTGATTCAAAACCCTTGTGCCATAAACAACATAGTCTTGGACTCCTCTTTGCACCGCTGTTATCCCGAACAGAACACGCCATCAAGCAAACCTGCTAGATAGACTTTCGACACAAACCTGAATCCAAACTTCTTGTTTAGAAAGACCTATTCTAACAGTCTTGAACCTCACTGCTAGTTTCCTCTCAACCTGTCTCACGCCAACTGCCGGTGACGTTCTTGACACTTCTTTGTAACAGCTCTCCTTGCTATCACTTCTAGACCCCATGATATCTCTTCTAGCTGAAACTCATTCCCCTTGTCATTACATGAACTATGACACTTGAGGCTTCCTTTTACAGCCACTTCCTATCCCACCTCAAGCTTGTGATTACCTTTCCGGCTGTAAAACCAATCCAACAATACTCGTTGCATGTATTGTTAACTCTCCAAAACTTTGGTGCCTGCATCACACCATGCTTTGGAACCTATCATCAGATTCTTCTGATCCATTAATATTCTTCCTCACGTGAGCTTTTTTTTTTCTTTTTCATTCTTGGTTTTTTATTTTATTATTTTTTTTTCTTCATCTTTGCTATCTTCTTAAGCACAATCACTCAGAACATGCAGTCTCCTACGCCTTGCAAGAAATATTCTGAAATATAGCTCCTTGATGATCTTCCTTGAATCCTTGATCATCTCCGTCAACTTCTTCTGACGTTTTCTGAAACACCGACGATCACGAAACACTACCATTCTTTTTTGAAGCGTTAACATCATCTTCACCTTGATCTAAAATCTCTTGAAACTTCTTGTTTCGATAGATCCTTGAACACACTTTGTACCGCCATGAGTAATGGAACCCGCCGCCTAATTCTCAACCTTGTTAGGAAGACTTTCGATACCAGTCTTGTTCAACTCCCTTGAGATGATGTTATTGCTTAGACCCTTGTGCTTCCTCAAACCAGATTTACGCTACCCTTTGATCTTTCAACCTCAAATCTTGGAGACGATGGATCGCAGTTTCCTTGAAGAATAGATACGTCCCGTTACCTTTTCTTCTTTGCGATTCTGTTCAAACTCCTAGATTTCTACACCCAATCAAAACCTGGATTCCTCTGATACCACTTGTTAGGAATTCTCGATCGTTAGATTGCTTAATTACTTAACACAGAAAATTTGATCACCGAGTTCCCGGCCTCGAACCGGTACGTCTCGGTGGGAACCGTCTCCCACAACTTCCACTATCAATCAAAGGGGTTTACACAAACGCTCTAAGCGCTCAATAGAAAGACACAATAAAGAATGAGAGATCAAAGAAACTCTATCCCGAAGCGACATGACTCGAACAATGTCTCTTGCCTCTAGTTTCTTCTAACCTTGAGCTCTCTCTCTTTAGCTCTCTCTATCTTTGGTCTCGTGTTTCGGATGATCTTCAAAGCCTTGACTACCTCTCTATTTATAACTCCAGCCACCGTCCTTAGCTTTCCTTTTCTTAGTTGTATTAACATATTAGTTAACCGACACATGAAGAAAAAGAAACTATCTAATGTTTTCCTTTTTGTGCAGGTTTTCATCGTTGCAGGATTTAATCAAGCGGGCCAGGAATTGGGCCTTTCCTTCACATTAAAATTGTAAAAATAATCTCTTAGAAATTATTTGAGAATTGATTTGTCATGCGTCATTACTATATTGATTTTGAAAGAAAATTGATAATATAACATAATAATAATGATGAACATTTATTTATAATATTGATTTATATTTTTTAATTTTTAAAAATGTGGTAATAACTTATAGATCTTCATTAATATAAAAATAAATAATATAATAGTAAAATAGAAATATAAAATATTTTAAAATTCTTAAAATACTATTTAGTTATATTTTTATGATTATATAATTTTACTACTAAAACAATTCTTCAAAATTTATAAAAATTGTAATTTTCTAATCTCAATACCTTTAGTTTCTTTTAATATCTAAAATTAGCAATTTATTTATTTGTATTTTTGATAGTTATATACCTAATAAAATTTTTCTTTTGATTTTTTGTAGAATTTTATTTAATATATTTTAAGGCTCCATAGAATCCACATCATCGAAATTCATTCTCCAAAGATGCCATGTGGCATTATTACTATAAAAACAAAATTAAAATTAGTAAATATACAATAGAAAGAAAAATATATAATAAGTAAACATACCATATAAGAAATATAAACACTACATTAAACATCTATCTAATATTATCATTTGATATAAATGCAAAAAGTATAATAATTAAATAAATATAAGAAAATAAAACAAATAAATCTAAAATTAAAAAATGAAAAACTAAATTAAACATCAATATGAAAATTATAGGAAAATAAATGATGTGTAAATATACAAATATTATCTTAAAATTTATTGTAATATTATAATAAGTAAAAAATATATAAAAATATAATAAATAACTATACAATATAAGAAAAAATATGAAAATATACAATAGAAATAAATATTATATTAAACATCTATCAGAAAAATTAATATTAAAATAAACAATAAGTAAATAAACAATATAAAAATAAAATATTACATTAAAATCTATTATAATATTAGAAAAGTAAATATAAAATATAAGAAAATAAATCATAAGTAAATATAAAATATAAGAAATAGAAAAACTACATTTAACAGCTATGTGAAAAATGTATAATAAAATAAATAACAAGTAAATATACAATATTCGAAATAGAAATATTACATTAAACATTTATCGTAATACTACAATTTGATATAAAAACAAAACAATTAAAATAAATAACTATACAATATAAGAAAAAATAAAAGAAAGTAAATATACAATATAAGAAATAGAACAATTAAAATTAAACATCTATCAAAAAATGTATAGTAAAATCAATAATAAGTAAATATACAATATAAGAAAGAAAAAATATTACATTAAATGTCTATTGTAATATTAGAATAAGTAAATATAAAATATAAGAAAAATAACTAATGAGTAAAATATACAAATATAAGAAATACGAATATTACATAAAACACCTATCGTAATATTACAATTTGATATAGAATCAAAACAATTAGAATAAGTAATTATAAAATATAAGAAAAATAAATAATAATAAGTAAATATATAATATAAAAATAGAAAAACTACATTAAACATCTATCTGAAAAATGTATAGGTTTATATTTTTATTATTTCTAAATATTTGTATATATAAATATAAGAAAAACAAGGATACAATATAAGAAATAAAAGTATTACATTAACCAAATATCATAATATTATTATCTGATTTAAAAGCAGGAAAATATAATAAGTAAATATACAATATAAAAATAAACAATAAGTAAATATACAATTAAGAAATGAAAAAACTAAATTAAACATCTCTCTCAAAAATATATAGTAAATAAATATACTCTAAACATCGATGCAAATGGACGATAGGTTGAACAGTCGATCTAAGAACTTTTAGGGTTCTTCGAGACCTGTTCTTGGATCAATCAAGAGTTTCTTTCGATAGCGTCTTGAGACCAACTTCTTGTGTTGATGAATTTAATCGAATCAAGAACAATAAATAAGCAAAAGCTCTATTATTAATTATCAAAGTCTGAATACAACTTTAGGTTTGAATGTCTATTTATAATAAATCTCTGAATCAAGAAAATCCTAATCTTAATTAAAATTGAAAAACCATAAAAACCCCAAAACGATAAAGATGATTATCTAAAATAATTAATAAAATAAATAATAAGATATTTGGGATATTTCCAAATATCTATCTACATCATTCTCTTCGGGTTGGAGAAGATTCGTCCTTGAATCTTGATCGTAGTCTTTTAATCCAAAGCGTTTTCCAAGAAAAACTCTTCCTCGAATCTTCAATATCATGTTTTGCACGATTTTTGCTCGGATCTGTTTGTAACTTAAATCTTCACAAATCCGTTTTTGCACAAATTTTGCACGTAGGATATTATCAAGATTCTGCAAAAAATCTTCATCAACACGATTTCGCCCTAACTTTGCACGGAACTCGTTCTGCATGGACTTTGCACGGATCTCATCCCGCCTGAATTTTGCGCAGACGAAATTTGTAAAAGAATCTTCACTGAAGACGAAGTCGACAACGCAGACATCATCTTCGTAGACGTCATAGATCGGATCACCATAGATCTCTCGATAGATCTCATAGTTATCTTCTCTCTCAACAAAGGGACTTTCCTCCTGGATAAGATAGATGTTCGCATTCACCATGACATCTAGAATCGTTCTTCGATTAAGAAACCAAAGAGACGCAACTCTGATACCAACTGATGCAGCCGACGATAGGTTGAATGGTCGATCAAAGAACTTTTAGGGTTCTAGAGAGACTTGTTCTTGGATCAATCAAGAGTTTCTTTCGAGAGCGTCTTGAGACCAACTTCCTATTTGATGAATTTAATCGAATCGAAACAAGGTATAAAGCAAAAGCTAGTTTATTAATTATCAAAGTCTGAATACAACTTTAGGCTTGAATGCCTATTTATAATAAATCCTTAAATCTTGAAAACCCTAATCTTAACTAAAATAGGAAAACCATTAAATCTAAAAAATACAAATAAAAGGTAATTATCTAATTCAATATATTCAACAAAATAAATAGTAAGATATTTGGAAATATTTCAAATACTTATATGCATCATTCTCTCCGGGTTGGAAAAGATTCGTCCTCGAATCTTGAATCTGTTTTTCATGGTTGAAATCTTCAAATATTTATCTTCAAATCTGAAATTTTCACAAATTTGAATCTTCTGACTTTGCCCGAAATTTGCATGAAACTCGTCTTGCACAAATTTTGCACGAAACTCGTCTTGCACAAATTTTGCACCTCGTCCTGCACGAATTTTGTACATATCTCGTCAGGCCCGATTTTTGCATAAACGAAATTTGCAAAAGAATTTTCACTGAAGATGAAGTCGACAACGGGGACATCATCTTCGTAAATGTCGTAGATCGGATCACCATAGATCTCTCGATATATCTCATAGTTCTTTTCTCTCTCAACAAAAAGACTTTCGTCCTGGATATGATAGATGTTCGCATTCATCATGACATCTAGAATCGTCTTCGATTAAGAAATCAAAGAAACCAAGATTTGATACCAATTGATGCAGCGGACGATACGTTGAACGGTCGATCTATGAACTTTTAGGGTTCTTCGAGACCTGTTCTTGGATCAATCAAGAGTTTCTTTCGATAACGCCTTCAGACCAACTTCTTGTGTTGATGAATTTAATCGAATCAAGAACAAAGAATAAGCAAAAGCTCTATTATTAATTATCAAAGTCTGAATACAACTGTAGGCTTGAATGCCTATTTATAATAAATCTGTGAATCAAGAAAATCCTAATCTTAATTAAAATTGAAAAACCATAAAAACCCAAAACGATAAAGATAATTATCTAAAATAATTAATAAAATAAATAATAAGATATTTGGAATATTTCCAAATATCTATCTACATCAACATCTAAGTAATATTATTATTTTATATTAAAGCAAAAAAAAAAGAATAAGTAAATATACAACATAAGGAAAAATAATCAATAAGTAAATATACAATATCAGAAATGGTAAAACTAAATTAAACATCTATCTGAAAATTGCATGGTAAAATAAATAGTAAGTAAATATAGAATATAAGAAATAAAAAATATTACATTAAACATTTGTTATAATATTATATTAAAAATAAATGATAAGTAAATATACAGATAAGAAATAGAAAACCTACATTAAACATCTATCTGAAAAATATATAGTAAAATAAATAATAAGTAAATATACAATATAAAAATATAAATATTATAGTAAATATCTATCGTAATATTACCATTTGATATAAAGCAAAAAAAATAGAATAACTATATATACAATATAAGAAATAGAAAAACTACATTAAACATCTATTTGAAAATGTATAATTTTAGATTTTGATTATTTCTAAATATTTTATAAATAAATATACAATATAGAAAAAAGTAAATATACAATTTTTGGCAGAAGTAAATATACAATAGAAAAATAGAAATATTACATTAAACATATATCGTAATATTATCATTTGGTAGAAAACAAGAATTTAGAATAAATAAATATACAAAATAATAAACAATAAACAATAAGTAAATATACAATATAAATATGAAAAACCTAATTTAAACATCTATCTGAAAATGTATAGTAAAATAAATATACAATATAAAAATGGGTAATTCTCCATAATAGCACTTTTAAAGTTTTTGTCTCCAAAATAGCATCAGAAGGAGAAAATCACAGAAATGACATTCATTAATGGGTAAAATATCCATACTCCCCTCACTTAATAGCAAAACTAACAAAAAGAAAAATTAAAATTTCTTTTCTCTCGGCCGTTTACTGCAATCTGTCTCAGGACGAATAAAATCTCCGGCGACACACGTAATCTCCGGCGAGGACGAAATCTCAGGCGAGGACAAAAAACAAATCACTCAGAACCACCACCATCTCCGGTGAGATTCTCCCATCCCTGGCTGCAATTTACATCATCACATCTCAAGCAAAAGCCTCAAGAAATCTCAATCTCATCATCTTACCCAGTCGCATCAGTCGTAGAGTTTTTACGAGATTCACTGTCTTTGCAATTCTTCTTACCATCACCGTCTTTGCAATTCACAGCGGCGAGGATCGATTCCATGTTAAAGGAACCCGAACTCGTAGCTCCATCCATCGAAGTACTCCTATGATGATGATGATAACCTTTCCTCTCTCCGGAGCGGGCGAATTGATTGTCCTCAGTGGCCGCTGTTAGATCGTCGAAGAAATCGGAATCGGAATCAACTGAGAAGCTTCGAACGTGACGGCCATGGGGAAGAGGAATCGGTGGTAAAGCACCGTTGGATGAGGCTTCTTCTTCGGGAGGAGAATAATAAGAACTTTGATGTTTATATGAGAATAACCACCCAACCACCCCTCTTAATCTCCACAGATCGGAGGATTAAGCCAAGAACAATCTGGTATCTCTCTCGAGATCACCAGCCAACAAACATTCACCAGAAAAGCATAACCGTAATGTAAACTAATGGGTCCTTTATATCACAGGCCCAATAACAATCTGTATATTCTTTTATGTATTATTTACTTATTCAAAGGTCTTCATTTCTCTATTCTCCCTCCACGACTCCTTGCTTCTTACTCAATCTCCTTGTATACACTCTCCAAGGCCTATCAATACCCCCATTGAGTAGCACCAGCTTGTCCCCAAGTGGAAAATCCGGAAACTGATGTTTCAAAGCCGACACTCTCATCCAAGAATTCTCATGCTCCGGTAAATTCTTCCAAGCCACCAACACTTCCATGTGACCTTCCGCATCATAACGCGTTTCCAACAACATATCGGGAGCTATGATCACCTCATTCTCGCAAGATAATGACACCGGTAAGGGAAGAGGAACCATGCCTTGACCAATAGCCTTCTTGAGTTGCGAAATATGAAAAACCGGATGGATTTTTGAGCCATCAGGAAGACGGAGTCGATACGCAACTTTGCCCACCCGTTCAATGACATTAAACGGCCCATAAAAACGAGCTGCCAACTTTTGACAAATTCTTCTACTCACCGACTGTTGGCGATAAGGACGCAGTTTCAGGTAAACTCGGTCTCCCACTTCAAATTCGAGCTCTCGCCTGTGCTTATCCGCTGACGTCTTCATCACGTTTTGAGCACGAAGCAAGTGTTGTTTCACCTGTTCCAACATCGCATCTCTTTCCTTTAGCATTTTCTCAAGCTCGAAGTTAGACGTTGAACCACTCTCATACGTCAATAGGGCTGGTGGTTCGCGTCCATAAACCAACTGAAACGGAGTACATTGCAATGAAGTGTGGAAAGAGGTGTTGTACCACAATTCGGCCCAGGAAAGATACTTTGCCCACGCTTTTGGATGAGAGGAAGCGAAACACCTCAAATACGTCTCCAAACATCTATTCAGCACTTCTGTTTGTCCATCCGATTGAGGGTGAAATGCCGTACTGAAACGAAGTTTTGTCCCTGCTTGCTTGAAACACTCCTTCCAGAATCCACTCAAGAATATGCGGTCACGATCAGAAATAATAGACCTTGGATAACCATGCAGTCGGACAATCTCCTGGACAAACGCATTTGCTACATCAGCCGCTGTGAATGGATGACGCAACCCAATAAAGTGTGCATATTTGCTCAATCTATCGACTATCACAAAGACCACATTCACACCTTTCGATAGTGGAAGTCCTTCAATGAAGTCCATTGAAATATCCTCCCAAATTCGATTAGGCAGATCAATGGGTTGAAGTAACCTTGCTGGAGAAAGGGTTGAATATTTGTGGGACTGACAAACCGCACACTCTGCCACATATTGCTGAATTCGAGAACGCATACCCGGCCAATAAAACAGAGTTTTGATTCGATTCAGTGTTTTCAACACACCTGAATGTCCACCGATTACTCCATCATGATATTCATGTAACAGCAGTGGTATGAATCTCGATTCTTTAGGAATGACCAATCTTCGTTTGTAAAACAGTCTCCCCGCCACCACTGAATACTCTGCTTTAACTTCTTCTTGGTTTTGAATCTTCTGCAGAATAGACTGAATCTGTTGATCTGCATCAATCTCTGAATATAAATCCTGAATCTGTAAGTTTGATGGAACAGTCAGAGCCATCAACAAGGACGAATCAGTCAACTTTTCTGCCTGTATGATACGAGAAAGTCCATCGGCCACCTTGTTCTCATTCCCCACTTTATACTCAATCTCAAAGTCATACCCCATAATCCTCGTCAACCAACGCTGATAATCCAAAGTCACCTCCCTCTGTTCAAGCAAATATTTCAAACTATGTTGGTCAGTGCGCACCGTGAATCTTCTTCCCAACAAATAATGTCTCCATTTCTGAATTGACATCACAATAGCCATCAATTCTCTCTCATAGATCGGTTTCAAACGCTCTCTTTCCGTCAACGCGTGACTAAAGTATGCAATAGGATGCTTGCCCTGCATTAGCACAGCTCCTAAACCAAACCCCGATGCATCTGACTCGATAATAAATTTCTGAGTAAAATCGGGTAATGTCAACACCGGTGCTGTTACCATTGCCTTCTTCAACGCTTCAAAGGCATCCTGCGCCATATTAGACCATGCAAACATCTCTTTCTTAAGTAGCTCAGTGAGAGGACGAGCAATCAATCCGTAATTCTGCACAAATTGTCGATAGTAACCAGTCAGGCCTAAGAATCCTCTCAACTCTTTGACAGATCTCGGTTTTGGCCATTTCACCACTGCTGCTATCTTTTGTGGGTCAGTACGAACTCCTTCTGTAGTAATGACATGTCCAAGATACTCTACGCTTTGTTGCCCAAACGTGCATTTCTTTCGGTTGGCAAACAGACTCTGTTCTTCAAACACCCTTAACACTTCCTCCAAATGACTCTTATGGTCCTCCAAAGTGGCGCTGTATATGAGGATATCATCAAAAAAAACTAACACAAATTTCCGTAGAAACTTGTGAAAGACTTCGTTCATGAGAGTTTGAAATGTTGCTGGAGCATTAGTTAAGCCAAAGGGCATCACCAAGAACTCATAGTGGCCCTCATGAGTTCGAAAAGCAGTCTTCTCTATGTCCCTCTCCTGCATTCTGATTTGATGATATCCAGAACGTAAGTCAAGCTTTGAAAACCACTTGGAACCATGCAACTCATCTAACAACTGATCAATCATCGGAATCGGGTACTTATCCGGAATTGTAGCTCGATTTACTGCTCTGTAATCCACACAAAACCTCCAACTATTGTCTTTCTTCTTTACTAACAAGACCGGACTTGAATAAGGGCTTTGGCTCACTCGAATCGCACCCGAACTCAACATTTCCTGGACGCTCTTCTCCATAATCTCTTTGTGAGCTTGCGGATAACGATAAGGACGAACACTTATCGGACCTACTCCAGGTTGAAGATTTATTGCATGTTCACGACCCCTTATGGGAGGCAAGGACGTTGGTTCTTCAAACACATGCGGAAATTTATGCAACACCTCTTGCAATGGTTGTGGAATCTCCTCAACTGGTTGAATAGATTTGCACAGCCCGACTGGTTTATGAAGGGCAGGCTCACCAGTTAAAGACACCCTACGACCTTCATACCAGAAAGAGTATTCATGCTTCTCCCAATCAATCTCGCACTTCCCCAACGTTCTAAGCCACTGAACACCCAATATCACATCCACATTGCCTAACTCCAAAACAATGAAATCCGCTGTGAATCTCATCTCTTGCAATTTTATCTGAACATTAGTGCAAACTCCTGATCCTTTGACAGACATCCCTGTCCCCAATAGGATATCCAGCTTCTTATCATCCTGTAACCTTAGTTTCAATTGTGATGCTAGTGTGGGTGATATGAAATTATGAGTAGCCCCACTGTCCAACATCACCACTATCTTCTGCATTTTAATCACTCCTGTGAGTTTTGTCGTTGTGGGATTGTTCAAACCCAACAATGATTGTACCGAGATAGTTTTTAAGTCAGGTTGCCACACAATGTTTTCCTCCTCCTCTTCCTGACCGCACTGATCTAGTACCTCCATTTCTGACCCTTCCACTATTGTTAACACCCGCAAGGACGCATTAGGACACTTGTGTTGTCGTGACCACTTGACATCACACGTATAACACAATCCCAACCTCCGTTTCTCTGCAATCTGTTCTGGTGACAACCTCAACTGTGGTTTGTAGTGAGTCACCGGTTTCACTGTATTCGGAATCGCCTCTGGTTGCGGTTTCGGTTTCCACCCTATGTTAGTGTTGAAGTTGACATAAGGCTTGTTCACATTCTCCTGCCCTTTTGGTAATGACAACTTCTTACTCTTCATTTCTCTCTGAATGACACTGAACAAAGAGCTTGATTCCATCTGATACGCTGTGGCTATCATATCCGGTAAGTCAATCGGTTTGCACATCTCTACCACCTCCCGCATCTCTGGTGATAAACAGTTCATGAAAATACCCTCCTTTTGAGTATCCGTCACACCAATAGCTTGAGTCGATAAGTCTTCAAACATGTGTATATACTCTGCCACTGTACCAGTGTGATGAACCGCAAAGAACGGTTGACTCGGATCTCTCAGCTTCACTCGACTGAATCTTGCAATCATCCTGACTTTGAAATCATTCCAACTTTCAAACGGTCGACGCAAAATCTCACTATTGAACCAGCTCAACACATCACCGCCAAGGCTTACTGAAACCAACTCAATCTTCATCAGCTCACCATAACCTCCAATTCGAAAAAATCGTTCTGCTAACGCGATCCACCCATACACATCTTCTCCAGAGAATATCGGAAGCTCGATTTTCTTAAGCACTCTCTCATGGTTGTTCATCATCGGATATCTAACCGTTTCTACTGGTTCTCTAGAGCTACGGCAAGGTTCCAATTGAGAGATCGGTACCTGAGAATCACGCGCGATGATCATCGGACTCGAGTGGTGTATCGATTCGTCCATCGGGCGTTTATCGAGTTTCTTCAAAATCGCCTCGAACTTCATATCCAAACGCTGTTCAAGCTCCGTCATCGACGATCGGATCTCATCGATGCTCCCCCGTAGCTGAACCGTCGATTCTCTTTGCTCCGCCACTTGCGCCGTCAACGATTCCAAATTCGTCGAAGGATTCGTCGGTCTCGTCATCGATTTTCTTCGCGATTGTTCGATCCAGATCGCTCGACGCACCAATTTGATAAGAACTTTGATGTTTATATGAGAATAACCACCCAACCACCCCTTTTAATCTCCACAGATCGGAGGATTAAGCCAAGAACAATCTGGTATCTCTCTCGAGATCACCAGCCAACAAACATTCACTAGAAAAGCATAACCGTAATGTAAACTAATGGGTCCTTTATATCACAGGCCCAATAACAATCTGTATATTCTTTTATGTATTATTTACTTATTCAAAGGTCTTCACTTCTCTATTCTCCCTCCACGACTCCTTGCTTCTTACTCAATTTCCTTGTATACACTCTCCAAGGCCTATCAGAGAATCGGTGGTGGAGCATCAATTGCCGCCACTTTGTTGCCAGAGATTGATGATGTCAGTAGCTTTATTAAGGAGAATGATCATCTTCTTCTGAGAGATCCATGGTTTAGCTTCAAGAGTAGTCTTGAGCTCTTCCCATTAGCCATATCTCTCTATCTATCTTCTCTCTGATGCGTGGTTCTTCTCTTTCCTTTTGATTCATTGGCTCAGATCAGTCACACAGCCAAGAAAGAATTCACCTTTATTCAGTCTTCGTTTCAAATCTGGATTTGTTGATTTTGCAGATCCTCTTTCCCTTTTGAGGATCTCATTCTTATTTCTTGATTAAATGTTTCTTGATCTTTAACACTCATTAGGATGATGATGATATATATTCATGTGTTATTCTGTTAAAAAAAATCCTCTGTTTAATTGCCCTGTTTCATGCGATCCATTTATGAATCAGATTCTGTCAAAATCTGATTTATCTATTAATCTCTTATTCTTCTTCAGGTGTCTTCTTCACCTTCCCAAACCCAAAATAAAACAGAGCTTTTTTTTTGTTTGTTACACATTTCAGATAGAAGAATAAAGAGCAGAGAAGGCCCTGTTGTGATTTTCTTACATTGACAAAGTGCCAAGTCTACACTCAACTTGTTTTTTTTTGCAATATAGAGATGGCAGAAGTTGAAAATCAACTAGAGATCAAGTTTAGGTTAACTGATTGTTCAGATATTGGCCCTAAATCATTTCCTGATGCTACAACTGTTTCCGCCTTGAAGGAAACTGTTATTCCTCAATGGCCTAGAGTTCAGTTTTTAATTGCTTCCCTACCTGCATGTTGAATGAGATTGTAACAGCCTTGAATCTTTCTTGGAACAATGGTTATGGCTTTGGCTGATGATTACTTAATGAGAATCATCTTGTCACCCTTTAGGATGTCTTATGCTAAAGAAATTCCACTAAGTGTTGATATAAAAGGTTATCATTTCAAGATTGGCTAAAGTTCAAGACTTTTTAATACGGTTTTGGATCCTATATGTTCGAAGACTCGCCTAGTATCCATAATACAAATATGAACCTGTGTATTCAAAAAACTCTTTGTTACTGACTCATCATTCAACCTAACTTGTATTTTGTTCTGTATGTGCTTTGATTCGAGCTAGAAAAGGAAAATGGGCCGAAGACAGTGAAAGAGGTAAAGTTGATAAGCGCAGGGAAATTCTGGACAACAACAAGACTGTTAAAGACTACCGAAGCCGTGTCTCTAATCTCGTTGGCGCTGTCACCACAATGCACGTCATCATCCAACCTCTGCATACTGAAAAAGGTAAATAAAGACAAGACGGCCTCTACTTTAAGCTTCAAAATCTGTTTTCGACTTGACATAGAGACTGTTGTTTCTTTTATTATGTTTGGAACAGAAAAGAAGCCTAAAGGTGATGATCCGAAGATAAACAAATGGGTCTGCTCTGTCATGTAAGAGAAATACAAATTCTCAAAGAGAGTCAGATTACTGGTCTGGTTCCCTCACGTGGTTTTATCTCTTATACACCTGATCCCACTAGAGATAAATTAGTATAAATGATTAAATTCTCAATAGCATATTGGAGAAAGATGATGAAATAGACAAATGTAACATATCATTATTTCATCAAAGATTTAAAACTGGAAACCATAAACAAACAACCTAAGCTTGGTGCAGCTAGGACTAGCAGAGGAGGAACCAGCGAGCGAGAATCAGAGAATCGTATGGTAGTGAGATCATAGACAAATATATGGTCTGGATTCATTCTCCCATTATCAACTCCACTAAAGTAGATTGAGTTTCTCTTAGTCATCATAATGGTATTGCTAATCTTTTGGGCTTTACCCAGTTGATGGAGAAACGGTGTTGTTAAAGACATTGTGACGCTAGAACAGTTTTCTTGTATAAGTCAGTGTCTACAAGATAGAGAACACATATCAAACAGAAAACATTAAAATAGGATAGTTAGAAGCAATTTTCAATAATTCAATCAAGAAAATGTTAAATGTGATACTATTATAAAATACATATGTTATATAGGATAGCTTTTGGCATTTTCACGATGGATTTCCAAAAAAATAAAATGAGTGTATTTTCTTGCATAAGTCTGTTTTCGAAGAGAATCAAAAGCGTGTAAGGAATATTAGACAATCCTTGTTCAGAATGACTATCCTAAATTGGAATCTAATCTTCCAAAAAAAACACAGAAAAACATAATCAAAATCTTTAAAAAAAATTCATTGGCTATAGAAATCAGCAAATAGAATTCATTGTCTCCAAAATAGAGAACACATATCAAACAGAGAACATGGAAATATGATAGCTTGAAGCATTTTCAGTAATTATATCAATAAAGTGTTAAATTTGGTATCATTATAAAACACACATGTTATCTAGCATAGCTTGTGGAACTTTCAGGATGTGTTTCGAGAAAAATAAAATGAGTGTGTTTTCTTGCATAAGTCTGTTTTCGAAAAAAATCAAAAGCGTGTAAGGAATGTCCTTGTCCAGGATGACTATCCTGAATTGGAATCTAATCTTCCAAAAAAAACACGGAAAAACATAATCAAAATCTATAAGAAAATTCATTGGCTATAGAAATCACCAAATAGAGGTCATTGTCTACAAAATAGAGAACACATATCAAACAGAGAACATGGAAATATGATCGCTTGAAGCATTTTCAGTAATTATATCAATAAAGTGTTAAATTTGATATCATTATTAAACACACATGTTATCTAGGATAGCTTGTGGAACTTTCAGGATAGGTTTCCAGAAAAATAAAATGAGTGTGTTCTCTTGCATAAGTCTATTTTTCGAGGAGAATCAAAAGTGTGTATTGAATGTCCTTGTTCTGGATGGCTATCCTGAATTGGAATCTAATCTTCCGGAAAATAAACACAGAATAACATAATCAAAATCTATAAGAAAATTCATTGGCTATAGAAATCACCAAATAGAGTTCATTGTCTCCAAAATAGAGAACACATATCAAACACAGAACATGGAAATAGGATAGCTTGAAGCATTTTCAATAATTATATCAATAAAGTGTTAAATTTGGTATCATTATAAAACACACATGTTATCTAGCATAGCTTGTGGAACTTTCAGGATGGGTTTCGAGAAAAATAAAATGAATGTATTTTCTTGCATAAGTCTGTTTTCGAAAAAAATCAAAAGCGTGTAAGGAATGTCCTTGTTCAGGATGACTATCCTGAATTGGAATCTAATCTTCCAAATAAAAACACGGAAAAACATAATCAAAATCTATAAGAAAATTCATTGGCTATAGAAATCACCAAATAGAGTTCATTGTCTACAAAATAGAGAACACATATCAAACAGAGAACATGGAAATATGATAGCTTGAAGCATTTTCAGTAATTATATCAATAAAGTGTTAAATTTTGTATCATTATAAAACACACATGTTATCTAGGATAGCTTGTGGAACTTTCAGAATAGGTTTCCAGAAAAATAAAATGAGTGTGTTTTCTTGCATAAGTCTGTTTTCGAGGAGAATCAAAAGCATGTATGGAATGTCCTTGTTCAGGATTGCTATCGTGAATTGAAATCTAATCTTCCGAAAAAAACACAGAAAAACATAATCAAAATCTATAAGATAATTCATTGGCTATAGAAATCACCAAATAGAGTTCATTGTCTACAAAATAGAGAACACATATCAAACAGAGAACATGGAAATAGGATAGCTTGAAGCATTTTCAGTAATTATATCAATAAAGTGTTAAATTTTGTATCATTATAAAACACCCAGGTTATCTAGGATGGCTTGTGGAACTTTCAGGATGGGTTTCAAGAAAAAAAAAATGAGTGTGTTTTCTTGCATAAGTCTGTTTTCAAAAAAAATCAAAACCGTGTAAGGAATGTCCTTGTTCAGGATGACTATCCTGAATTGGAATCTAATCTTCCAAAAAAAACACGGAAAAACATAATCAAAATCTATAAGAAAATTCATTGGCTATAGAAATCACCAAATAGAGTTCATTGTCTACAAAAAAGAGAACACATATCAAACAGAGAACATGGAAATATGATAGCTTGAAGCATTTTCAGTAATTATATCAATAAAGTGTTAAATTTGGTATCATTATTAAACACACATGTTATCTAGGATAGCTTGTGGAACTTTCAGGATAGGTTTCCAGAAAAATAAAATGAGTGTGTTTTCTTGCATAAGTCTGTTTTCGAGGAGAATCAAAAGTGTGTATTGAATGTCCTTGTTCTAGATGGCTATCCTGAATCGGAATCTAATCTTCCGGAAAAAAACCACTGAAAAACATAATCAAAATCTATAAGAAAATTCATTGGCTATAGAAATCAGCAAATAGAATTCATTGTCTCCAAAATAGAGAACACATATCAAACAGAGAACATGGAAGTAGGATAGCTTGAAGCATTTTCAATAATTATATCAATAAAGTGTTAAATTTGGTATCATTATAAAACACACATGTTATCTAGCATAGCTTGTGGAACTTTCCGGATGTGTTTCGAGAAAAATAAAATGAGTGTGTTTTCTTGCATAAGTCTGTTTTCGAAAAAAATCAAAAGCGTGTAAGGAATGTCCTTGTTCAGGATGACTATCCTGAATTGGAATCTAATCTTCCAAAAAAAACACGGAAAAACATAATCAAAATCTATAAGAAAATTCATTGGCTATAGAAATCACCAAATAGAGGTAATTGTCTACAAAATAGAGAACACATATCAAACAGAGAACATGGAAATATGATCGCTTGAAGCATTTTCAGTAATTATATCAATAAAGTGTTAAATTTGATATCATTATTAAACACACATGTTATCTAGGATAGCTTGTGGAACTTTCATGATAGGTTTCCAGAAAAATAAAATGAGTGTGTTTTCTTGCATAAGTCTGTTTTTCGAGGAGAATCAAAAGTGTGTATTGAATGTCCTTGTTCTGGATGGCTATCCTGAATTGGAATCTAATCTTCGGAAAATAAACACAGAATAACATAATCAAAATCTATAAGAAAATTCATTGGCTATAGAAATCACCAAATAGAGTTCATTGTCTCCAAAATAGAGAACACATATCAAACACAGAACATGGAAATAGGATAGCTTGAAGCATTTTCAATAATTATATCAATAAAGTGTTAAATTTGGTATCATTATAAAACACACATGTTATCTAGCATAGCTTGTGGAACTTTCAGGATGGGTTTCGAGAAAAATAAAATGAGTGTATTTTCTTGCATAAGTCTGTTTTCGAAAAAAATCAAAAGCGTGCAAGGAATGTCCTTGTTCAGGACGACTATCCTGAATTGGAATCTAATCTTCCAAATAAAAATACGGAAAAACATAATCAAAATCTATAAGAAAATTCATTGGCTATAGAAATCACCAAATAGAGTTCATTGTCTACAAAATAGAGAACACATATCAAACAGAGAACATGGAAATATGATAGCTTGAAGCATTTTCAGTAATTATATCAATAAAGTGTTAAATTTGGTATCATTATTAAACACACATGTTATCTAGGATAGTTTGTGGAACTTTCAGGATAGGTTTCCAGAAAAATAAAATGAGTGTGTTTTCTTGCATAAGTCTGTTTTCGAGGAGAATCAAAAGTGTGTATTGAATGTCCTTGTTCTGGATGGCTATCCTGAATTGGAATCTAATCTTCCAGAAAAAAAACACAGAAAAACATAATCAAAATCTATAAGAAAATTCATTGGCTATAGAAATCACCAAATATAGTTCATTGTCTACAAAATAGAGAACACATATCAAACAGAGAACATGGAAATAGGATAGCTTGAAGCATTTTCAATAATTATATCAATAAAGTGTTAAATTTGGTATCATTATAAAACACACATGTTATCTAGCATAGCTTGTGGAACTTTCAAGATGGGTTTCCAGAAAAATAAAATGAGTGTGTTTTCTTGCATAAGTCTGTTTTTGAAAAAAATCATAAGCGTGTAAGGAATGTCTTTGTTCAGGATGGCCATCCTGAATTGGAATCTAATCTTCCAAAAAAAACACAGAAAAAAATAATCAAAATTTGTAAGAAAATTCATTGGCTATAGAAATCACCAAATAGAGTTCATTGTCTACAAAATAGAGAACCCATATCAAACAGAGAACATGGAAATAGGATAGCTTGAAGCATTTTCTGTAATTATATCAATAAAGTGTTAAATTTGGTATCATTATAAAATACACATGTTATCTAGGATAGCTTGTGGAACTTTCAAGATAGGTTTCCAGAAAAATAAAATGAGTGTGTTTTCGAGGAGAATCAAAAGCGTGTATGGAATGTCCTTGTTCAGGATGGATATCCTGAATTTGAATCTAATCTTCCAAAAAAAAAACACAGAAAAACATAATCAAAATCTATAAGAAAATTCACTGGCTATAGAAATCACCAAATAGAGTTCATTGTCTACAAAAAAGAACACATATCAAACAGAGAACATGGAAATAGGATAGCTTGAAACATTTTCAGTAATTATATCAATAAATTGTTAAATTTGGTATCATTATAAAACACACATGTTATCTAGGATAGCTTGTGGAACTTTCAAGATAGGTTTCCAGAAAAATAAATTAAGTGTGTTTTTTCTTGCATAAGTCTGTTTTCGAGTAGAATCAAAAGCGTGTATGGAATGTCCTTGTTCAGAATGGCTATCCTGAATTGGAATCTAATCTTCCAAAAAAAAACACAGAAAAAAATAATCAAAATCTATAAGAAAATTCATTGGCTATGGAAATCACCAAATAGAGTTCATTGTCTACAAAATAGAGAAACATATCAAACACAGAACATGGAAATAGGATAGCTTGAAGCATTTTCAGTAATTATATCAATAAAGTGTTAAATTTGGTATCATTATAAAACACACATGTTATCTAGCATAGCTTTTGGGTTTTTCAGGATAGGTTTTTTCAGAAAAATAAAATGAGTGTGTTTTCTTGCATAAGTCTGTTTTCGAGGAGAATCAAAAGCGTGTATGGAATGTCCTTGTTCAGGATGGCTATCCTGAATTGGAATCTAATCTTCCAAAAAAAACACATAAAAACATAATCAAAATCTATAAGAAAATTCATTGGCTATAGAAATCACCAAATAGAGTTCATTGTCTACAAAATAGAGAACACATATCAAACAGAGAACATGGAAATAGGATAGCTTGAAGCATTTTCAGTAATTATATCAATAAAGTGTTAAATTTGGTATCATTATAAAACACACATGTTATCTAGTATAGCTTGTGGATCTTTCAGGAAGGGTTTCCAGAAAAATAAAATGAGTGTGTTTTCTTGCATAAGTATGTTTTCGAAGAGAATCAAAAGCGTGTAAGGAATGTCCTTGTTCAGGATGGCTATCCTGAATTGGAACTTAATCTTCGAAAACAACCAAAACAAAACAACATAATCAAAATCTATTAGAAAATTCATTGGCTATAGAAAATCACTAAATAGAATTTATTGTCTACAAAATAGAGAACACATATCAAACAGAGAACATTAAAATATGATAGATTGAATCATTTTCAATAATTCTATCATGAAAGTGTTAAATGTGGTATCATTAGAAAACACATAATGATACCACATAGGTCATATAGGATTAGCTTTTGGCACTTTCATGATGGGTTTCCAAAAAAAATAAAATGAGTGTGTTTTCTTGTATAAGTCTGTTCTCGAAGAAAATCAAAAGCGTGTAAAGAATGTTGGACAATCCTTGTTTAGGATGGCTATCCTAAATTGGAACTTAATCATCCAAAAAAAAAAATATATATATATATAATCAAAATCTATAAGAAAATTCATTGGCTATAGAAATCACTAAATAGAGTTCACTGTCTACAAAATAGAGAACATATATCAAACATAGAACATTAAAATAGGATAGTTTGAAGCATTTTTAATAATTCTATCAAGAAAATGTTAAATGTGTTATCATTATAAAACACAAATGTTATATAGGGTATCTTTTGGCACATTCACGACGGATTTCCAAAAAAAAAAAGTGTGTTTTCTTGCATAAGTCTGTTTTCGAAGAGAATCATCAAAAGCGTGTAAAAGAATGTTAGACAATACTTTTTAAGGATGGCTATCCTAAATTGGAATTTAATCTTCCAAAAAAAATATATAATCAAAATCTATAAGAAAATTCATTGGCTATAGAAAATCACCAAATAGAGTTCATTGTCTACAAAATAGAGAACAAATAGAGAACACATATCAAATAGAGAACATTAAAATAGGATAGCTTGAAGATTTTTCAATAATTCTATCATGAAAGTGTTAAATATTTTATCATTATAAAACACATATGTTATATAGGATTAACTTTTGGTACTTTCAGGATGGGTTTCCAAAAAAATAAAATGAGTGTGTTTTCTTGCATAAGTCTGTTTTCGAAGAGAATCAAAAGCGTGTAAGGAATGTTAGACAATCCTTGTTCAGGATGATTATCCTAAATTGGAATTTAATCTTTTAAAAAAACATAATCAAAATCTATAAGAAAATTCACTGGCTATAGAAAATCACCAAATAGAGTTCATTCTCTACAAAATAGAGAACACATATCAAACAGAGAACATTAAAATAGGATAGCTTGAAACATTTTCAATAATTGTATCATGAAAGTGTTAAATTTGGTATCATTATTAAACACATATGTTAGATAGGATTAGCTTTGTCACTTTCAGGATGGGTTTCCAAAAAGATAAAATGAGTGTGTTTTCTTGCATAAATCTGTTTTCGAAGAGTATCAAAAACGTGGAATGAATGTTAGACAATCCTTGTTCGGGATGGCTATCCTAAATTGAAATTTAATCTTCCAAAAGAAAACATAATCAAAATCAATAAGAAAATTCATTGGCTATAGAAAATCACCAAATAGAATTCATTGTCTACAAAATAGAAAACACATATCAAATAGAGAATATTAAAATAGGATAGATTGAACCATTTTCAATAATTCTATCATGAAAATGTTAAATGTGGTATCATTATAAAACACATAGGTTATATAGGATTAGCTTTTGGCACTTTCAGGATGGGTTTCCAAAAAAATAAAATGAGTGTGTTTTCTTGTATAAGTCTGTTTTCGAAGAAAATCAAAAGCGTGTAAGGAATGTTAGACAATCCTTGTTCAGGATGGTTATCCTAAATTGGAACTTAATCATCCAAAATATATATATATATATATAATCAAAATCTATAAGAAAATTAATTGGCTATAGAAAATCACCAAATAGAGTTCATTGTCTACAAAATAGAGAACACATATAAAAACAGATAACATTAAAATGGTTAGTTATGTTAGATTATTGATTAGACAGATGCCTAGACTAATTTTTGTAGCACTTAAATCAATTTTTTTAAACGTACTTGAAAAAGCATATTGTTTTGGTCAAATTTACCGACTACTTGAAGAAACTGCATGAATCCTATTCAGAGTGTTCTCATTCATAAAAAAAAAACATTAAATGTCAAAGCATCAGTAACAGGAAAAAAAGAAGACATAACAGAGTTGTTCAGCTCTTCTCTGTTTTGGTTCTTAGCTAATGGGATGTTGAAGAAGCTTATCCAAGACGTTCCAGTATCCCATACGAGAAGGGTTAGTGTGAATCGCCCTAAGCACCCATTTTTCAGGGGTTTGACAGTTTTCAATCCCTGAAACGGTTCGGGTGTGTCTTCTGATTCTCTTGCAAGTATATGCATCTGGAAGTAAACCTCTGCAGGTCCCATCTCTGTCCCAAAAATAAAAAACATGTTCAGTTGCTGAGACCAAGTTTAACTACTTTAGCCCTTCAGATGATTTTTCTGATTTTCAGTTTGTCATGTAATAGTATTGTTTTTTTTTCTCGCAGATTCTGAAGGAAAAGAAAATGAGCTATTTTGATATTAACAAGCTTTTTATGTTTACAAGGTTGTTTTTTCTTTTGTTTGTAATGAGTTTGCTTGTGAACAGGATTTTGTAGTGTTGATTACTGAGTAGTTTCTTAGATTTTTATCGGTTTTATTATTAATGGAGATTCTCTGTGTTATAGCTATAATCGTTTGGGACGAGATGCTGAGGAGGCTGCTGCAGAAGAGATCATTGAGATGGCTGGTAAAGCCACTTTATCTGAGCAACAGAAGCAAGTGCAACAGAACATTCACTACCAACTCGAAAAAAAATTTGTGCTTGGATGGACCAGATTCTTCTTCTTGATAACGACAAAACAACGGAACTAAACGAGTCAGGATCATAGATTATAGTTATAAAATCCCTGCCCGTTGATGCTTCCGTTATTTCCTGTTATCCATCATAGATTATAGTTATAAACGCCAAGACTTGGTAGAGATAGAAAAAGACTATTAACCATATAAGCTGGATCATATGCGTGACCAGAAAGAATTTTTCACTATCTAACGGAGGAACTTAGACGATTCTTTGTCCCGAGATTACAACTAAAGCTTCTTGTCAAGCAAAGAGGAAGGAAGACATTACAAGTTTCTACCAGCTAACATAGATATTATTGGTAAAGCTCACTTTCGCTTGGAAGTCCCCTCAAGGCCTCATCTCAATCAAACTAGAGCATAAAAGTAGTATTGAGGTTCATAAGTTAATATTCAACAAACACCAAACGATAAGGTTGAGCTTAAAACAGTAGAGCTGTGGTTTTACTTCTAATCACCTTAGCAAGAGAAAACACCTAAGAAATTCAGTTGCTGCCTAAGAAATTCAGTTGCTGCCTTAGCAAGAGAAAACACCTAAGAGACTGACCTGTGACAACGACATCTTTGAGATTCTGCCCATGAATGAAACTACCATAACGAGGTCCATAATGCTCTCTTCCATAGCCGTATGAAGGTAAAGGAGGAAGCAGAGGCCATAACTTCTCATTCTAGGAACTTTAACATAAAAACCACAAAAATATTGGTGAATCGCAAGTAAATAGAAGACATAAGCCACCTCAAAGTATGCCACTTTACATCTAACTCTCTAAAGACCAATTCAACATCAACTAACAAAAACAAAAAACTTTCAGGGTCTAACACAAACAAGTATATAGAAAACAGAAGCCACCTCAAAGTATACATATTTGATTCTAAATCTATATAACCAATTCAACATCAACTTAAAAAGGATAAAAACTTGAAGATTTGAATCAACAAACCTGTACGGCAAGGATCTCAGCGTCTTCAGCGAGGAACAGCGTCATGTAGCTAGTGAGATTAAACGGAGCAGTAAGCCACCTACCAGGAGGCACATTAAGCTGCCCACCTCCTTTCTTAGAAAGCTTCGAGATTGCGTAGATAGCTCTCTCGAATGCCTCCGTGTTGACGGTGACACCATCCCCACCGCACCAAAGTCCGTCAAATTGAAAGAAACTTTTGTGCTTGGATGGACCAGATTCTTCTTCTTGATAACGACAAAACAACGGAACTAAACGCGTCAGGATCAGAAACTTTGGCCATTGGTAAAGATGATAATGTTCCAACTGCGATTGACTGTCACACCTGAACCACGAGTCAATAAAGCTGCAGCTCGAGCTTTGGCAATTCCAGATGTGTTTCTTGTGTGCTGCATCGTCGTTATTGTTCCATACTCTTAGCTTGTTTGTAACCACTTTCACAATTGGCTTTTCACACAACAAGCAAACAGTTTAGGTCAATTACAGAGATGGCGGAGATGATTACGGCGGAGATGAGCGACACTGGAGATGAGAGACGCCGGAGACGAGCGACGCCGTAGACGATGATGGACGAGATGATCATTGGCCGAGATAATTCACACCGGAGATGATTGGAGTCGAGATGAGCTGTCGTCGTTTTTTAGTGATTTTAATTTTCAGAATAAAAAAATATAATTACAGAAGAAACGGGGCATAAAGGTAAATAACCTATTAAATGAAATCTATTTTTGTGATTTTGAACCTTGAGTGCTAGTTTGGTCAGAAAAACTTGGTTTAGTGTCATTTGAGTCATTTTCTCTATAAAAATTAGAGATGTTACATTAAACATCTATCATAATATTAGATAAGTAAATATACATTATTAGAAAGATAAATAATAACTATTTATACAATATAAGAAATAGAAACTACATTAAATAACTATCTGAAAAATATATAGTAAATAAATTAATAAATAAATATACAAAATAAGGAGTAAAAATATTATATTAAACATCTAAGGTAATATTACCATTTGATATAAAAGCAAGAAAAGTATACATAAATATAAAATATGAGAAAAGCTAAATAATTAGTAAATATACAATATAAGAAATGAAAACTATATTAAACATTTATCTAAAAATGTATAGTTTTTTCTAAGGATATATGTGTAAATATACAATATATGTAATCAGATATGTTTTGATATATGTTATTCATTATGCCATTATTTTCTATATCCAGAAAAAAATAAATGGTTAATCACCAATATCACTTAGGTTAAGCCCACAAATAACAAAAAAAATTAAAACATCACAAAAAATGCTCACATTAACATTACAATACAATAACTTTAGCTTAAAAATATGAAAACTTTCTATTATGCAAACCATAAATAGAAATCAATCATGTATTCACACAGACATACAATTCATAAAACGATGTTCAAATAATTATGTAATTAACATTTAAGAATCAAAATAGCTCCGCACCTGGATTAACCCCTAGTTTAAATTATAAAAGTTTTATTTCATGGTGCAGAAAAGTAACATTAGATTTGATTTGAATTTACAAATCTGTTATGCAGAAACTACTGTATATCTATATTCTCTACCGTCAATCTACAAATTTAAACAGCAAAGTATACAATATTATAGTTTCCTTTCTAATCGAATCTGCCTGTTTGAATTTACAAATTCGTTATGCAGAAACAGCAAAGTATAAAATTATAGTTTCCTTTCTAATCGAATCTGCCTGCACAAGTTAGTGCTATTTTCTTTTTCATTCCTTTTTACCATTTTAGGAACTATTTTCTGTGTAGTTCAGAAAAGGGAACTATTTTTTAAGTACAGTAGAACCATAAAAAGAAAAAATTTATATTTTTAGTAAATTCCTTCTAGAATTTCCAGTCCAAAACGACTGCTTTATATTAACATAAAATGACAAAAATACTCCAAAAATCCACAGGTTATTCTTAAAATACTGTTTCATCTACCTCTCCCTTCCTCCCTTCATTTCTTACTATTTCTTCCAAGACACGAGTTCTGAACAACACCAAAACCAACTTACAAGTTACAAACCTGAGATCGAAAAAATGAGATGTTACAAAGGATCAGCCATTCTCGCTACGGATTACTACCCATTCCTCTACAAACCACCAATCTCCTCTCTTTCCGCTTCGTTCCCATCCACCACGATCTCCTACCCGACCCGAACCCGATTCTTATCCATCCGGATCCAAGCCAGACTCACCCACGACGATCCGGCTAAACAATCTGAGGATTTAAGCTTCTATGACCTCCTCGGCGTCACTGAATCCGTTACTCTCCCGGAAATCAAACAAGCGTATAAACAGCTCGCTCGTAAGTATCATCCCGATGTTTCGCCACCGGATCAGGTCGAGGAATACACAGATCGGTTTATTAGGGTCCAAGAAGCTTACGAGACTCTCTCCGATCCTCGCCGGAGAGTTCTCTACGACCAAGATTTGTCCATGGGATTCTCGGTTTCGTTCTCAGGTCGACGCAGGAATCGATTCGATGAGGTATATTCATATACACAATCTTCTTATTCTGCTTCGTCCAGAATCTTAACCGGTTTCCGGTGATTAATTTTGTTTATTCGTGATAAACCGAAATAATTTTTATTTTTATTAAATCAGAACCAGTGCTTAGTTGTATGGTTTGGAAATATAAGAGTACAACAATTTAATTATGTCACACTCTCATTTATCCCAGCGATGTTGATATTGTTGATTAGGATCTTTTTGTTCATATACCGACAAATACTGTTCAATATTATCCGCAAAATTTCTCTACTATTTTCTTTTTTTCAATACCTAAGATTTACCGAAAGATTCGAGAACATTGTGTCTATCCTTGTCAATTGACCATTTGCTTTGTATGGTCCATATAACTGGCCCATTTTTTTTTTATTACATGAAAAATTGTTGCTTTTTATTTGAAGTTAGCATTAGTTGATTCAACATGAAAGGAATGATTTTTAAAACTAAAGTAGCATTATATAATGTGGTTTTGGATCTTGAGAAATTATGGGTCTTGGCTCCTAATCTTCTAACTTGAAAAAAAAAACTCAAAAAGGTTGGGATTAGTTTGAAAGCAGTGGACTAGAGAATGTTGACATTTCCAACCGAGACTCTGTTCAACTTGCTTCTCTTATTTGACCCTACATGATTCATACTGATCTTTATAATTCAATTATTTGTGTTACAATCATGTTCCATTTTTTTTGGGTCAAAGTTTACAATCATGTTCCTGTTTGTTGAACTTGAACCAAAGCATCTGTTGTTAATCCGGAATCGATTTGAGTTTTTTGGTGATTATTTGTGAAAGCAGGAAGTTGTGGAAGAGAAGAGTGAATGGAAGAAAAAATGGCAAACTCAACTCTCAGGGCTAAAGAAAAGAAGCCATCAGAAAGAAAACAACTCAATGTCTTGGGCTGCTAGAATGCGCCGCCAACATCACATGTCTGAAGATTCTTCTTCATAACCCAAAACCACCAAATCTATCGCCTCGTTAATGTATTGGTTTCTACATTGTTGATGTAGTATAGAAAGCATAGAATAATTATCCACGAATTTGTATATATGTGTATACTCTTTGGTGTACCTATGCCAATCGGCAAGCGTATCAAAAACCCTGATTACTAAATAAGTTTCTTTTGTTTGTGGTTTTGAATTGTTAGCTTTGCAATGGAATTACCTGAATTTGAGTTCTGGTTGCAGCAGTTTGCAATAGTGAGTGTTAGTATGATGACAAACAAAACAATTTGTTTGATATAAAAGAACAAAGTGGAGCAATGTTCTTAAGAAAAACTTGTGTATTTTGTAATCATACATTAATATAAAAAATGTTAGTAACGAAAGCATTACAATCAAGTTGAGCCGAGTTGGTTGAAACCCACGCTAAGAGCATCATTAACCGAAAAACTCATTTTGGGTATCTTAATCATTTTTAAGTATTAAAAATTACTTAAGGGGGGTGTATTGAATTGTGGATTTTAAAGTGTTTTGGTTTTGTTTTAAAATCCCCTGTTATTCAACTAATGATTTCTATTTTTTCTTTCAAATCCTGTGTTATTGAATATGACATTTATCTAAACTCACCACAAATCACTTGAAATCCCCTGTTATTCAATTAAAAATTTCTAAAAACTATATCAAATCCACTGTTATTCAATTGCAAACAATATTTAGAAAAAACAATTGTGACTGGGATTTTAGAAGACTTGAGATTCATTTTTAGTTAAGAATCATTCATGTAGAATACCATCTCAATAGATGTTATTTGGAGATATTTGAAAATAAAAGTAATACATTCTAAAAAATAGTGTCGTATATTTTTTTACTCAATTACAGCTGTTGTATAAAATAGTAACGCAGGAAGCTGGAGTTATGCCGACGGAGAGTGGAAGAAGGAGATCATAAGAAACCTTCTGAAAATGGATAGAGAAATTATCTACCAAGACTGCAACCTAGTTGCAAATGCAAATCGTTAAACCATCTATCAAGTTCTGGATCGTTCTAGTTTCTGCCGTCTTTATACTACGATGAGTTAGCCCAGAAAACAAAAAATCAGGTCCAACAAGAGTTATGATGTAAACCAAGGGTCAAATAGACGTGCATGATGAGCATCCCAATGGCGACTGGAAAGAGATGAAGATAAGGTGAAAGAGAAGATGTTTGGAAAAAGATTGCTACCAAAATGTCTTATAAGGATAACGTCACTTCCTGTTTAATCTTTGATTACATTGTGTTTTGTCTATGTACACTACTGCTAAGTTTAATATGTAGCAAATTGTTTTAAATACTTTTAGCAGCATAAATCACAAAAGAGAAACTTGCTGCAGTTCTATGCTACATTTATCTTCACCTTTATTTAGTTTGTCTTATTTCTAGATCATTGGCACAACTCTTTAGTGGCCACAAAGAAAATAATAACTGGCAAAAGGAATGTCAGTTTTTTTCTCCTCGGGTTTGGCACTTGGCTCGCAGTCTCAAGTACATATCAAAAAGCTTAATCGTCGAATAATATCTGATAGCAAAACTGAAGAGCACTAAATCCATAGGCAAGCCATGAACGTTTCATACCACTTACAAAACTGATCAATAATATACTACAGTCAAGTTCTCAATTTTACTGGGCAATTATCAGATGTAAAGAAAAAAATTCATGATCTGCATAAAAAAACCTAGAGTACAATGTATGGGATAGATATAAAACTGGTGACAAAACCAAAGCCAAAACAACTAGGAAAACTAAGTGCAGACTGCAGAGAGGTGAGTGGGCTAATGCTATAACTCCGTAAGCAAAACGTTTTTTAACAAAAGAAATATCATTTCAAATCACTTTAAACAACTCTGAACTTTATAGAAAATATCTTACTAAATCAACTATAGATTTGATTTTTAATTTTTAAAGTTTTACTAGAATCACTCAAACAACTTCGAAATTCACCAAATCCCACCAAAATTAAAACACTCTCAAATCTCCTCAAACCCTTAATTCAATACATCCCCCTAAGAGATTTAGTTAAGAGACCCACATTTTTATGTTCTAATAGGAGTCTCTTATTCAGGGTTTTTTTTAAAAAAAAATTAATCACTATCACTTAGACATACAAAAGGTAATAAATGGTGTGAGTTTAGAGCATATGAGTCATTAGAGAGGAAAAACGAAGAACAAGAAAGAGAGGTACATTGGCCCATTCGACAGAGAGCTTGCGTTTCTCATAACCAAAAGGGATATTGCATCTTCAACATCACGCTCATCCTCAAAATACACAAAAGCATAATCTGTAAGAGAAAAAGCACACAAAAGATAAGAAAATGCAGAAGCATATATTGAGAATCTGTTTCAGCCCATAGAGTTTGCAATGCACGAGTTAGTCAGCTATAAAACGCCTTCACTACAAAAGAATAAGCATATTGTAACCACTAGAGACCAACTTTGGATGTTACAAGTTATGAATTACTACGGTTTGAGACGATATATTTGTTACAACTAGGGACAAATTTAAGACACTACAACAGTCACATATTATGACCGTTTGAGACAATCTGAATGATTGCAAAGGCACTGCATTTCACCATTCTGAAAGGTAGAAGCTTAGATACGGAAGGCATGAAGAGAGACAAGGCAATGAACTATCTTTAGGGTCTAGACAGAGCGAAGATTGTAGGCAGAAGATGATAAAGGTAGGCATGAATATAATTTGCAGGAAGAGGAAGCAATCTGAAGAGTAACAAGATAGATTAAGGGAGAGAATCATATACAAAATATGGCAAAGAACAATTCAATACACTTCTAATCCTAAAACTACTCAAGAGCAGCCTCCAAAGCAGAGTTAAGCATCATGTTCACAAAGATCCTTGCACAATCACCATATTTCATAACATTCTCACTAATGATCATAGTGTAAAAAAGATGGAATTTTTTTATCTTTACAAAGCAAATCATTGGCCTAATTCTAACATTGAATCATTTCCAAAAGGGATCCAAAATATGAAAAAGAATTAGACTTTAACAATGAAGTTTCATCAAATTCAGTGCTAATTCCAAGGATGGATCTACCTACCTGCTGAAGAAGCTTTCTTTGCATATCAAGAACCTTCTTGCTCTTCTAGCTTGAAGCGCATCCTCCTGCTCATCTCCGGTGGCAGCTCCAGAGGAATCTGATCCCGTAGCTTCCACGCACCTCGAAAACTTCAATCGGTGTCCCAAGATGAAGCTCCGGCGACGAAATGACAGTGACCCAGAAGAGAAATCAGGAAAAAAACCCTGACAACACTCGATGATGCCATTCACTCGTTCGACGAATTGCCTCACTGAAAAGGTTTATTTTTGAATGATGATGAGCAGATCACACAAAAAATCCGACATGTTTCATCCAGATGAACCAAAGACGAAAGCTTTGTGAGTGAAATGACGAGACAGAATCAAACAAAGAAAAACAGAATCGGTGTGAGAGAGAGAGAGAGAGAGGTTTCTTCAGTACTTTAGATAAGATACGTTTCTTATGCAAAATCTATTTTTCATTTTTTTTAAAACAATTTCTAATCACCGGAAGCACCTTTGGCATAGCCACATCACATTGGAAATTCCACCAATCATATCATTTACTTTCTCCACGTCGTAAGTTGAAGAATGGTCTGGGCTTTAGACATTTTTTTTGGGCTTGGCTTCCGTATGGGTTCGGTTATATTGGGATTTATTTTAGTTTAATTCAGATTGTCATCCAGCGTCGATAGTCTATTCCCCCCCCCTCTCCCCTCGACTCTCCCACTTCATCATCTCCAAACGTCTGCGTTTTTCATGTCAACTTCTCAATCAAAAAAAACGTTGTTAAAGCTATCTTCGATGTCGTGATTCATCTCCCCTTGATACTTCTCTTATATAAAGCTACTAGGGGTTGGCCCCTACAGTGAATTATTAAAAAATTTTATATTAAAATATATTTTAATTTTGTAAAATATTTGAAATTTTATTTTGTTGGAAATAATAAATGTAATCTGTTTTATTCTAAAATTATAGTGTAAATTATAAAACTAAAATTTATTGAAAATGCAATAATTTATATTGTGCTCGAGATCGATAAACGAAGCCGTAAGATTCAAATACCCAATCGGATGCAGAATCACTTTATGCATGTTACTACTATATTAAGTGTAATGCGATATTTAAAATTAAACAAAATTATAATGAAAATGATTGTTGCATGCTTGTATATTTGACGAAGATTGATCTAACAATAGTACATTAAATACAAAGTTACATAAGAAAATTATAGATCTAAAGTGAAGACGAAAAATTACTATTTCAGATGCTTAAAATCGTGGAAAGAAGTAGTTATGTTAACATCCAAAAATGATAATAATATAAATAAAGATGAAACATTTTTTTTCCTTCTTGATGTTGCCTTTTCTAATGCTTTTTGTGGATGGAGACTTAGATTCACCATTAACGAACCATGGTTCAAAGCCCTAAACTACTTATCATCTCTCCACTTCTCTCTTTACGGACCAAATCTTCAAGAACACTCTAGAAACACCCAACATCCTCCTTTCATCAGTTTTCCTTTATTGCTCTTTTGTGGTTGATTCTTTGTGAGTCATCGATTCTCTAATTTGCCTCTCAGTGCTCTTGTATCATCTGGGTCACCACACCTATGTCGTCTTTGGTGTTTGTTGATCTTGAAGTTGGAGCGATCTCTGACATATTTTTCTCTGCTTGATGATGAACCATAGTTGTTAGCTCTTACACATTCGAAGAAAATCACTTATCCACCACTCACATTGGTAACTTCTCGTTTTGAACAACATGTGAAGCTTCCACCCATAACTTTTCTTCAGTCCATTAACTTAGTTTCAATGGGTTCTGACTTCTGATGCTATGAACCCAAGTATAAGGCTCCCGTAAGAAGGCACATAATCATTCCTCGACACTCACTACAAGAAAACATGAGGTTAACTACCAACATTTACGACCACAGCAATGTAGTCGCAAATTACCTTCGAAATTACGTCTAGTGTACGACTAAAGTAGATGTAGTGACATTAGATGTAAATTTCCTTCGAATTTTAGTCGTACATTGGTAGTTAGTTTACTAAAGTACATTACACTTACATGTAGTCGTATATTGGTAGTAAACTTACTACTAATGTACAACTTATATTTTCCATCTAATTAACGACCAATTTACGAGTAAATTTACGACTAAGTTACATCGAATTATTACCATCTAATTAACAACCAACTTACGAGTAATTTTACAATTAACAACCAACTTGAAGCGTGGTTATGCGTTAAAGGTTTATGAACAGTACCAAAATTGAAAATTCCTATAAATATGATCTTCTCCCTCATTGTTAAGATGCACAAAAACGAATTAAGAGAGTAAAAAAAATGTCTAGAAATATTTATGAGTTTCGAGTTGGATGTATGCATAAAGATTCAAGGGGAGAGTAACAAACGAATTTCTCAAGCAGAGATATTCATGTACCAGGCGGACAGACATCTCTCACGAAAACGAGTAAAATGTTCTGTCCCTCGTAAATGCAACAATACCAAATTTGCTGCTAGTAAAAGGGTTTGGAAACATATAGTAAATAGAGGATTTACTCCACATTACTATATCTGGTTTAACCACGGAGAGAGTGATAATAGGAATGAAGCTAGTAGTAGTAATCAGGTTGAAAATATTCGTACCAGGGATGAACCACATGATTTGCCTTCGAAGTTACGTTCAAGATCATATGGTAGATCATGATATCAAAACTGATCATAACTTACCTGAAATTTGTATGGATGCATGGGCTGAGTTGTTTAAAGAGTATTTGCCGAAGATAATTTGTGTGCTGAATCTTATTATGAGATTCAGAAATTGGTTCATAGTCTTGGTTTACCTTCGGAGATGATTGATGCGTGTATAGACAACTGTATGATATACTGGGGAAAAGATGCAGAATTGTTAGAGTGTAAATTTTGCAAGAAGCCACGATATAAACCACAAGGACGTGGGCGGAATAGGGTGTCGTACCAGCGGATGTGGTATTTACCTATTAAGGATGATGAAGAGATTATATCAATCTGAAAAGACGGCAGCAGCGATGAGATGGCATGCAGATGCTTCCATACCCGAGGATCAGACAACATGGAATTGCTTGGTTAACCGCTATAAAAGTTACACCTCGGGGCCGAGTATTGACTGATGAACAACCACCTTTACAAGAAGATGCCGTAAATGAAGTAGAAGTACCTGAGCAAGCTACAGATGATATCTTACTTATTGATCCGCATAACCAGGGATATGAAGAACTTCCAGACGAAGGCAACGGACGAAGGCAACGAAGATGAATTTGAAGAAAATGATGAGGTGGATGATGATGTTTCCGATGACGAGTGATCGAGTTTGATTATGTTACATTGTTTATGTTTTATTCTATTGTTAAACTCATTGTATTGCATTACATCGTTTCTGCTTTATTCAATTGTTAAACTCATTAATGTATTGCATTACAACGTTTCTGTGTTTATTCTATTGTTAAACCTATATATCATCATGTTTGCTTAATTGGGGTTTAGGGTATATTAGTCCCTAAGTGTATATATATAACTTATGAGGTTTGGGGTTTGAGGTTTAGGGTATAAACACAATTAGTTCCTAATTAGTCGCAATATTACATCTACCGTTAAATTTAGAAGTGTATATAACTTATGAGGTTTAGGGTTTAGGGTTTAGGATTTGGGGTTTGGGGTTTGGGATTTGGGGTTTAGGGTATAGACACAATTAGTCCCTAGTTGGTCGTAGTATTACTACTCATTTACTACTAATTATGTTGGAAGTCCCTCTTTGGTTGTAACTTACACCTAGTCTCTAGTTGGTCGTAACCCTTTTGGTAGTACATTGGTCGTAATTGTACTTCCAATGTACGACCAATAGTCCCTCATTGGTAGTACAATTACGACCAATGTACTACCAACACAAAAGTCTATATATACTTCATCTTATCGAAGCCATTTGGATGCTCAGCCCCTTCTCTCTAACAACGACTCCACTTCTCTCTCTAGGTATTTCTTTTTTTAGTTTTAGGTGGTTTAGTTAGGTGATTAGTTTAGGTTTGAAATTAGTTTAGGATGGAAGTAGATTAGGAGATTATGATGGAATTAGAATAGGTTTAGATTATTTTTATATAATAAATTTTATACGTTTTAATAACCATCTATTTTTTTCAGATAGACGATATTGCTATGGCTGGCGGTAAAAGAGACTTAGAAACCTTGCGTCTAGAAACTCTTATGGGAGTACCTTGCGACGGGCGGATCAGCACAGTTCCGATTTCTTTGACGATATAAACCTTAATGTTTAGTTTCTTTTTTAATTTTAATTGATTTGTATTTTGAATATTTTGGTATTATGGATATATTATTAATGTTTATGGATTACTAGATTTTTCTTTTAAATTTATCAAATTTTCAAATATCAAACTAAACTATTATAAATATTATGATTTTAATTAAAATAAAAATTCGTAAATAAAAAAATCAGACGTAAATAGGTCCTAAATTTACGACTAATGAACATCTACAGTGGATGTAATGTGGTTGTTAAACTACGTCTAATGTACATCTACATTGGAAGTTAAATAGTCGTAAAATGTTAGTAGTACATTAGACGTAACTATGTTGGTAGTAAATTGGTCGTAAAGCATTAGACTCTAATTGGTCGTAATATTACGACCAATTAGAGTCTAGTGCTTTACGACCACTTTACTACTAACATTTTTACGTCTAATGTACGACTAACTTTGGTAGTCGTAACATTACGACCACTTTACGTCTAATTCTCTTAGTCGTAATTTACGACCAATTTACCTCCAACTATGATTTACGACCAGCTGATAACAACCAATCGTGTTTCGAAGTTAATTGGTCGTAATAGGTGAATTACGACCACTTTACTACTAATAGTGTAGTAGTTAACCTCATGTTTTCTTGTAGTGACTTCTTTTGTCTAAATTACCACGACTGATGTCTTTGATATTGAATGATCATCCCATTTGCCTCTATGTTTGCCTAAATACAAAGTTCAAGGCTTCAATAAAGTAAAAACAAAAGAACTCATTTAACAGAGATGTCACAGAAGTCTAAAGTAGAACCATGATAGTTGAGAAAGCTTTATGAAAAAGTGAACTATTTGTTTTCATAAAGTGATATTGTAGGAGGAGCCAGAAATACCTTTGACGCCTCATCATGTTAACCCATTCTCATGATATCTTCAAGCAGGAATTGAGCAAGATCCACCTCTTTCCGGCTTTCCCCAATTTTAAGGTCTCTTTTTCTATTTGCAGAAAATTACAGCTTAGTTAGCATTAACCCAAACCACAGTTAGAAAACCTAACTTAAAAAGAAATATATGAAAGTTATTTCTGTGTATTCACAAAAGAACAAACATTTTGTATTTCAAGATCTTTTGTCCTCACCTTAATTACACAATTTTAGTTTGAGGGGTCAAACTTAATATGCTATGTTAATCCATTGTGAATATAAACCAATAGTGAAGCTATTAACACGAGAAAAAAAATCAGTAAAATATATAATGGTCCCTTAATACCTTTCTCGTTGAACATTGCAGTCTCTATAACTGCTTGCTTGTGTTGAATCCTTCGAAACCATCCCTAACAGCTTAACTACTTTGGAGATTTTATCCTCGTAGTTATGAATATCAGAGACCCATCATTCGATTGCATCAAGACTCTATCTGCAGGATCTTCCGATCCATATACATAGATTCATTTAAATATATTTATGCACGCAATCTTACCTAATTTCAGTTGGCGAAGAAAGTACTCACCATTCTCCTCGTTGCTAGCCATACCGAAATGCTAAAGATGTCTTTGATTCTCTGAAAAATCTTCCAGTGATGATCGAGGTGATGGGTTTTCCAAGATTTCGAGGTGAACCAGATGGAAAAGATGATTAAAGGTTTGAAGATTAGAATTGTTATAATAGAAGCACTAAACGGAAACTGATGCTAAAAAGTAAGGAAGCTGTAAAGGTTAATTGGAGCCATTTAATTTGTAACTTTGTGGAGGAACGGGTTTTAGGTTCTGGAAATTTCGTGTGGTACTCTAGGAAGGTCGCAGGCATGAAGAGGAAAAGAAAGATTAATATTATGTGGGTTTGTCATAATGGTTTAAATGATTGGACTTAATATCAAAATGCAATAAATTTTTTAGATCAAAATGCAATAAATTTTAGAGAGGACATGTGGCATTTTTCCCCCTATGGAGATAAAAAAGTCAACTTTATTAAGAGAGATTTCTCTAAACTTAAATCCATCTTAAATTAAAAACCCTAATCTGCAAAAACTACACCTATGGCAATGAGATCCGCCACAAAATCTCAGCTTGAAGAAGAAGGGTACTCTCTTTCTTCCCCTCTCTCTCTCTAAAGTTGTCTCCTTTTGTCCTAATTTGATTATGCGATTTCACCAGGACACGAAAGAGCTAGAATTTTCCATACAGGATCCTCGAAGTCATCGGCAAAGGAAGCTACGGAGTCATGTGCGCAGCCGTCGACATGCACACGGGAGAGAAAGTCGCGATCAAGAAGATCAACAACGTCTTCGCACACATCTCCGACGCGGTCCGTGTGCTCAGTGAGGTGAAGCTTCTTAGGCACCTGAGGCATCCGGATATAGTGGAGATCAAAAGCATCATGCTCCCCGCTTCCAAGAGAGAGTTCAGAGACATCTACGTCGTGTTCGAGCTCATGGAGTCTGATCTTCATCAGGTTATCAAAGCTAACGATGATTTGACCAAAGAGCATCATCAGTTTTTTCTGTATCAGATTGCCTTGAAGTTCATGCATACAGGTCCAATTCTTTTATCAGACATGTTTTTTTTTTAACTATGGTTTGTAACTAAATTCTGGTTTGTTTGGGGTGCAACTAATGTGTATCATCGTTATCTCAAGCCAAAGAATATACTGGCGAATGCGAACTGCAAGTTGAAAGTTTGTGACTTTGGATTGGCTAGAGTAGCGTTCAATGATACTCCCACCAGTCTTTTGGTCGGTTTGTGACACTTTGTGTGTTTGTAGCTTTTTCCTGTTCTGTGTTTTCAGTTTTTCCTTTTGCTTCATGGCAGGACTATGTTGCAACGAGATGGTGCAGAGCGCTGAGCTCTGTGGATCATTCTTTTCTAAGGTACTAGATTTGTCTATATAATTGTCTTGTGTAATGGATATGGTCAGTGTAGAAAAATACTGTTAATAGTATAGGAGTTGTAAAGAGTACTGAAAATAGTTATTGTTCAGGGATGACATTGAGCTCTCCTGGAAGTTGAAAAACCTGTGAATCAGGTAACCATGTATCAGGTTATTATGTCCATGGGAGTTACTATCTTTATTTTTGCAGTACACTCCAGCTATAGATATTTTTGCAGTATCTCTCTGCTGCTTAATTGGCTATCTTCCTTTTTGTTTCCTGATAGGCATTGGCTGATCCTTACTTTAAGGGTCTCTCTAAGGTTGAAAGAGAACCATCGTGTCAGCCAATCTCGAAGATGGAGTTTGAATTTGAGAGAAGAAGGTTGACAAAAGAAGACATTAGGGAACTTATTTACAAGGAGATACTGGAGTACCATCCACAGTTGCTCAAGGACTACATGAGCAGATCTGAGGGTTCAAGTTTCATCGTGTTGTTTACTCCATCCTTTAAAACATCTTAACACATATACGCAGGATGCGTTAACACAACATCATCATCATCTGCATTTTGAACATTATAGATTTCTCACTTGGAAACTAATTTGGGACCCTCTACCGTTTAAAAAAATTTGAATGGCTCAGAGCTTAAACTAAATACCAGTCTCTTCTGATATTATTTCTGTCAGTCTCTTTTGGTTTTTCTTTGGCCGCATGATCATTCATATAAGATAATTATTTGTTAATTATAAGAAACTTATCTATAAAATAAGAGACAAAGGAAACATGCAGCCGATAAGTAAGTGTGCCCAGACCTTAACTAAATATCATATCAAATCGTAAAGAAAAACTTTGTATCTTTTGTTATTGTCTGCATTTTGAACATTTAATATTCTCACTTGGAAACTAATTTGGGACACTCTACCATTTTACAAATTTGAAAACAAATATGGATGATTAAAATCATACGGGAACTTATGATTATATAACTAGCTAGCGATACTGAAAACACTCACATTTATTTGAAAATGAATACACAAAAGTTTCCGGCTTTAATCACTACTAGACTTTGACCCGTGCGTCCCGCACGGGTTCTGAATTTTATTTTTAATTAGTTTTAAATAGTATACTTTTTAGGTTAGTTTTGGTTCATTTGTTTGAAAGTCTAATCTTCTAAATACTACTATTCTATGAACTTAAATATAAGCATAATCTTCTAAATATTCGAGCAATTCAATTAAAGGTTTGACTTTTTCATTCGTTTGATCTTATTTCGATTTACGAATTTTTGTCGGATTTATTAAATCATATTTTTAAAATTGTGAGTAAAAGACGATTAAACTACAATAATTATTTTTTCATGCATTTTTTTTAAAAGGGCAGGCATTGTAAAATTTCAAAATTGTGAGTTTTGATTCGTGCGTCCGCATGGGTGTTTACTTTCTTTTTAAAATAAATACATATTTGTTGTAAGCAGTATTTTGAAACCCGATCCGGATCCACGTTGAACCAAGATAAATTTGGTTCGGTTTTGTTAAAAAAAAAACAGAATTTAAAATGCAATAAAACCCGCAAAAACCACTAAAATCCGGAACCTGGTACCAGTTGAATTACTGGTTGAACCAATATATTTTTTTTAATTTTTAATAATGTTTTAGAATCTGTTCTAAATATATTCTAAAATTTTGTAAACATTCGTTGTAAGTAGACAATGTTATATTATAATTTTGTATTAAATGTTATTTTTATAAATATAATATAATATTAGACATATTATTTTTTAAAATATGTTGCTATTTATTTTTATGTCATTATTATATATCATATATGTGTCATCATATAATTAATTATATTTTCTATATACCATCATATAAGTAATTATATAATTAATAGTCTTTTATATGTACCATCATATAGATAATCATATATATATTATATTTTAAAGTCTAATGTAAAATATAAAACCATAATTTAAGTTTGTGTTAGAAATTGGGTTTTTAATTGCATTTTCCTATATATATTAAAACATTTTTATAATGGTTATTGGGAAATATTTTAGTAAAAATCAATTTTTTAATATATGCACTGTAATCAATTTTTGATGTATATTTTGAAAAAAATATGTTAATATTTTTTTTTTTCATGTAATTATTAGGGTTTGGCAAAGTGAATTCGAGGAACAGAACTGATTCATTCCAATAATATAGTACCGAACGCAAACATAAATGGATTAAATATCCGAATTATTCAAAATTTTGTTATTTAGAGAACCGATACCGAAATCGACCCGAACCGTACCCGATCCAAACCGAAATATTCAGGTACCCGAATTTATCTGAAAATAGATTTATATACTTATATATATATTAATTAGTTTTAGATTTAATGTATATAAAACATCTAGAATGATACTTTTAAATTGGTTTAAATATTTGAAAATATATATATATATATATATATATATATATATATATATATTCAAAAGTGAATGTTTGAAATAGTTAAAGTATACTCAAATCACCAAAATACTTAAAATAATTATTGATTTTCCATCCAAAATTTTAAACCAAGCCAATTTAAACTATATAATGATTTAAAACTTTAAAATTATTTAAATGGTTTATCTGAACCCGAACCAAACCATAAAGATCTGAATCGAACTACAACCAAAATTTAGAAATATTTTAATAGGGCTGAACTCTTTGATCCCGAAAACCCGAAACGCAAACCGATCAGAACCAAACCCGTATGGATACCCAAAGCTCATCCCTAGTCATTATTATATATCGTATATGTGTCATCATATAATTAATCGATTTTATATGTACCATCATATAAGTAATCTTATAATTAATAATATTTTATACGGACCATCATATAAATAATTACATATATATATTTTAAAAACTTAATATGAAATATAAAAACCATAATTTGAGTTGGTATTTGAAATTGGGCTTTGTATTGTATTTTTCTTATATATATTGAAAACATTTTTATAATGGTAACAGGAAAATAGTTTAGTAAAATCCATTTTTAATATATGTATATTTTGAATCAATTTTGATATAAATCCACTTTGAATTATTATTTTGATTTAAAATATGTATATAAAGTTTAAATTTTGTTTTATGATTAGTTTATAAAAAATGTTTTAGACAATTAGATTGGCCCATTTTCGTATATTTTAAAACTGATCTAAATAAATAGTTTCTTATAACATGATGGACTTTAAATTTTTATTGATAATATAAGCCCATTGTTTTTTTTTAATACTATTATCCTTGTTTCCAAACAAAATTATATTTAAAAAAAAACTACAATCTATGTTTCCAAACACTCCAAATTTTTTAATAGTCTTATTCAAGTCTCCAAACATTCTAATTTTGTACTAAACCCGAGGAACATAACTGATTCCGATCCTAAAATATAGTACCAATTCCGAACATAAATTGATTAAATATATGAATAATTCAAAATTCTTTTTTTTCTTCATTGTCTTCGTTTCTTCTTGAAAATGCCAGTGTGTAACTTCTATGAAAAGATCTTTAAGCAATCTCAAAACCTAAAGAAAAAACAAAAAAAAATCTCAAGAAAATATATATGTCGGAACTTAGATTTAACTTTAGGCTTCGTTCTAGTATTATAATGAATGTTAACTATTATCTTCTGAAGTATATCTCAATCATAGGATGTGCATAATGTAAAAAAAGAAAAAAATACAATTATTATATAATGCACAGTCCATCAATACTATAAATCATTATAGTATATTATGGTTGAGTTCACCAACTTATGTCAATAACAATATAACATTTAAATATTTATAAAATTAGGTATAAATTATACTATCGTTGGGTTAATATTTTACAAAAATTACTGTAAAATGATACAGCAACAATCATATTATTATTAAGGCGGAACTAATGTAAGAAGAACAAAATAACATGTGTATCAAATACACTTATTAATTAAATTTTTAAAAAAGAAACAGAAACAAACACCAAAAAAAAACACAGAAAAAAATCCATACCCTAGTTGTTCTTATGAGTTAAAGACAGGTCAGGAACATCATCAATCACTTCTTCTAAGAGAAGAGAAGGTGTTTTTGACCAAGATTTCTTCACCCTCGGTATAAAGGAAAACCTTGTAAAATATATTAAAATTAAATTTCAAGATTAATAAAAAATAGCTAGCTAATTAACATATACACACGAAATAAGCAGGAAATAGATAGAAAGGAAGAACCACAAAAAGAGCAACCTTTTATTGCAGTGGTAAGATCTCAGAACTTGGGTTCACCTTCCACATGTGTCAATATTGAGGTACCTGATACAAACCAAAATATTAGCAATGTTAGTTGAAAAACTGCAAGGAAAAATCCAAATACCTTACAGATTTTATAGAAATGAAGAGCTAAATATAGTACACCTGAAGCTACCGTACGTCATTGTCAACGCAAACTTTCACTCCGTAACATAGCCTCCTCGCAAAGCTTACAAAACTAAACATGACAATAAGTCAGCATTGCTTTGACTATATACTTATACGAATCTAAAATTAAGAAATAATACAACTCATATATAGCTTTTAATTCATGTCAGATGACGTGTTTGTAATAACATACCTTGGTGACACATCAGTATATGGTTTTAACATCAGCAAGTAGGTTATCTTCTTCTGGCCATTGTAACTCTAGAAAAGTTGAGTTGTGTGAAAGTTTGATATGTAGTTGGTAGTATTTATAGGTCAAACACACGTAGGTTAAATAACTGATCTTATATTTTATTCTCATTAAACAATGACCAAAAAATCTAGTTTAGGATATGCATAAAAGATCTTCATATATTTGATTTCTTTTTCAGTGAATTTTAAAGTTAGTAGTTACGATTCAAAATTTGGAATCTATTTAGGATATGCTCTATGGAAATAAAACATACTTGCCAAGTTGAAAAATATTGAAGATACACTCTCTAATTTCCATACTTACAAAATTCAATTAAAATAGTGCTACATTCTCAAAGAATATTCTCTTCTCGTGATATCGAATCAAATATTATTATAAGGAATACTTGTTTGATACACTAAAAATAATTTGGAAAGAATATACTAATAGATTGAGAATTGGGTTTAATGATGATTGAAATCTGCTTTAATCTCGGATGGATGCATTTACATTTATTGTTATAGATTAATAGGAAACAAATCACAATAAAATCGGGCAATGTGTTCAATGATCAAAAGATATTTTTATTAGAAAATTGTTTAAACGACGTAGTATATACAATAAAATAAATGCATACCAGATTAGAATTAGGAAAATACGGTTTAATGTCAAACCAATAAAACGGTTTATTAAGTCTACTAATCAAAATTTATATTTTACGATACCTACACAATACATAGCTAAATAATATATTAAGGTACAAAATAATAGCATGGATTCATTTATTTATTTAAATTTTAGTTATATATATATCTACATATTACCAATATTAATTATATATTATCAAAATATTATAAATAAAGAATATATCAAACTTAAGTGTTTGGCTAAATTAAGTGAAATAGAAAAAAATTATTTAGTGATATTTGTACAATATTAATAATGATTAATATATGAATATCGATTTGTTTAGATAAGTTGGAATTGTAATTACTTAACTTAAATTGATTTTAAATGCAGTGGTAGAATCTGTAAATAAAAAGAATTACAAAAAGGAAATAATTGATTTATTATAAATTCAATGACTAAATATGTAAATAAAAGAAAGTAAATATACTGTTATCCATGTTTTCAAACAATTCTCATTTAATATTGTTATTCATGTTTCCAATCAAACCTTTTTTTTAACTGCAATCCATGTTTCCAAACACTAATCTCGGATTAATTAAATTAATTTTTTATAAAACACCTAAACCTGTTTTCAAACACAATAATTTAACTTAAGGCTATCCAAGTATCCAAACAAAACTGAAATGTACTTCTGCTTTAATAATATAGATGATATCTGGTAGACCCACACACGTTCCATAATATTGTACTATGAGTTTTACCGAAAAGATAGATCCTCCAGTAAATTATCATTACCAGAGAATTCAGAGCTACAAAAAAAGGCAAGTTACACCACAAACTATTCACTATCGTTTTCTTATTCATTGGATTAACAGGCCCAACATCTTTACATGCTAAATATATTATTATTTATCTATAACATTACATTTCACTTTCGGCCCCTTAAGACCCATAAAACATGTCTATGTTTACAAAATTCACACCAATTAAGGCTTCAAAAAATATCTTTTTAGAACAGAAATTTAACATAATAAATAAGTATTTCAAAACAAACAAATATCAAATAAACACCACCAAATATACCACTCTGCTATAACAACGAAAATGATTCATAAAACCAAAACAACAACCTCAAGCACATTACAATACAAATCTTGGTGTAATCACTTGCCTTAAGTATTGACATAATGCACTATCCTCGGACTCCGGAGTCAAGTAGAATCATGTTCTGGAGTGATATACATTGTCTTCTCCTGACTATTGGAGTATTACAACATGATTTCTATACAAGCTGAACGCAAGTATCTCCATAGGAGACTTTTTAGGTCTATTACTTCTGTAAAGCACAAAGAGAAGACTTTTCTGCAAGTCAAGCCTTAAAAGAACCATCCTACCATTGCAAGGTGACCTTTTTCATCTTGATAACCGTTTGGTACTTTCATCAACACGGTGGATTTCATTTCAAGATATATATGTTCTACAGTTGTGCTCGATATAGGTTACTAATAGAGGATACAAAGCTGACAAAGGAGTTGAGTGTAAAGATACATGTTAGCTTCTTTGAGGAGGGAAATAATGCACATTACACCTCAGTTTCCACTGGAGACGTTGATGAAGTACCTTGGGATTTATACGAAGTTGCATATTCCTGATGGATCAGGTGAGTCAAGTTTGGAGTTGTAATGAGCTCGACCTTCTTTTGCAGATACCTTTTATTGACTTCAGGTTATCAAGAGAAAATTTATTTTAATCCTGATGACGACTGGCTTTATAAGATAGTTTTGAGTTCAAGTTTCGCAAATTAAACCTTTTTTACTTAGTCATGCTATTTGGTTAACATGTTTCAATACTTCCCTATGGTCATCGAAAGGTTTTCTAGAAAAAAGTTTGCAAAAACTGAAGTAGGAAAGTTAATCAAGATTTTCCTGTGTATTTTTCATATGATTTATTAGTTGATGAAATCATAACCGAAGTATTGGTGCAATGTCTTAGTCTGCTATATGTTGGGGTCAACGGTTTCCCAAGGAAGCTCGAGCTATGGTTCTACATGGGGCTGAATACTGTTTTATCTCACTGCCATTGGCTGTGAACTTCAAGACGAGGGATTGGATTCACGTGATCATTTGATTAGAGTCATGCAAAGGCATGCTGGAGATAATGTGGTGAGCTGTTAGGTTTAATCACTGTCCATTTTCAAAGTCTCTTAGTGTCCTCTTATAGAATTGCTATGTTTATAACTTCTGTGTATAAGCGATTTTACAGGAACATGCGCAATAAATTACATGTATATCCGACAGCAGCCACAGCCGCAGACCGCATACAATTCATCATCCCATATATATTTTGTATCATCAACAACTTGAACTTTAAGTTTCAGAATCTTAAACTCAAGGTACAGTTTGAATTTTTAAAAATTAACCATAATTTATATGTATTATATATTAATACATTTGCTTGAATCCGGGCGTAGCCCGGAAAAATCTCTAGTATATATAATGGAGTTCTTTTCTCTCTTTTCAGGGCATCCGCATCAACATTTTTTTATTGCATGTGGGTCCCGCGTATTTCCAGTATAGTTGGTAGAGTGATTCGTTGTTTGGTTTGATTTTACACGTTTTGGTTTGATATCCCAGAAGTTATTGTTTGGTGTAAGCCTCCGTTTTTGGTTGATCATGAAGCAAATTATTAAATCTTGCATAGTGTTTTAGTTGGGTCTGGGCCTCAGTCTTTTATCTGATGCGTTAGCAAATAATTAAACGTTGCGTTTTGGATCGTGTAGTGTTGTGAGCAAGGTTCTGGCTGTTCAGATTGATGGAACTGAGGCTTATACCTGAAAACAAGAGAATAGATTTTTATGAGTTTTTATAAGTTTTTTACGATGCAAACAGAAACAAATATGAAAATAAATCAGAATGATGGCAGATATGAATGAAATGCTATGATATGAAAACAAAGTAAAGGATAGATAGATGGAGATGGGATTTTTGTTGCTGGATGTGTATCACTCTCAAACAAGGATCAATGGATGGAAGATGAGTGAGGATGGAACCGGTCTTGCTGGATGTGTATCACTCTTAAGATCGATTGGTGGATGGAAATGGGATGATAAACGCCACAAAGCTCTGTGAAAGGAGGCTTTGATAAGTCTGGATGCTCAAGAGCTGCTTCTCACACACTCAAAAGACTTAGAACAATAGTTTTGACAAAACTAGAAAAACTGTATTTTCATTCATAAAATTCAAGGGTCTGATTTACAATGACAAACTAACTGAGCTTATATAGGCTCGACCTTGAGACTTCTAACAGTCTAAAAATGACTTAAGGAAACAAATAAAAATCGAAATAAAAGACTTGGATGAGAAGGCTTTGATGGCTCCATAAAACAAGCCGTTATGCAGATTTGTTGCCTTTGAAAAGAGATGATCTTGTATCTTGATATCTTCTGGATGTATCCACGGTTTAGAAGTCTTCCTGATATGTCTCTGAGTTGCTTTGATGAAGAATATGGCCGTTGGCCCTTTCCCATAAACTGATGAGAACTTTCCTTGCAAGCAAATGGTGTGAACGCATCCAAATAAGGAAGGTTGGTGTAAATGAAGGTCCGCCTGATCTCCTGGGTGCTGGTGCAGCTAAGGACGTCTTGGATGTCTTCTGGATGGTTTAGATGATCTCCTGGCTTCCATAGAAAGGTTTGGGTCGGACCAAATTGAAATGGTTGGAAGCTTTCCCAAATTGTTGTAGGTTTGGCCGGTTTTAGAAAATTGATTGTATCTTGGAATTTCCTGGACCAATCCTCTTGAATTCAGGCTTTCTTGAAAGATAATAAACCACTCTTGAATCCCATGATTTATTCTGGAGAAGGCCGCTTCATGGTTGGGCTGAAATCCACTTCTAATGGCTGATACTCGCAACTGGACGAGCTGAGGAACCTCTGGTTTGTAAAATTCATAACTTCTTCCTCCGTGAAGATTTTCTTGCACTTCCAAGTCTCAGTGAATCCTTTATGAGTTAGCATTCTATAAAAATTGGTTTCATGCCAAAATACCGTCTGGTTGTGGAGATATTCACCTTGGACTGAACCTCGGTTGCTGGTACCTCCTAGATGGCCGATTTGGAAGGTTTGGTGAGACTCTGGTTGAACCATGGATTTCGTGACCTTAACATGTAGGGTTTCGTCATTATCTTCTTCCAGAGAAAAAACTCACCCCCTTTTTCTTCCTTAATATGCAAAGTAAAGCTTTGTATTTCCTTGCATTCCCTGCCCCCCTTCAATGTATTCTTCAAATTCGACAATTAGTGTTGTGTTATTCACACTAAAGTTTGTAACGATTCCGAACTCTTCGTTCGTTGGTTGTGATATATATAAATAGTAGATGGTTGCAGGTTGGATGAACCTTCACAATCATCGACAGTTTCTATTTGCGATGTCTTCTTACGATGCCGCTAGACTCTCTCAGGCTGGGTCGATCTGCTCAGTTCATCGTAGCTAGCCTTCTATGTTTTTTTGGGACTCCAGAAACATCAAGAAGCAAGATGAATTCATGGGAATCATCTTGCTTTTCCTTGATGAGCAGATATTGTACCAAAAACCATTTATTTACGATCCCATTTTCCAGAACGCCTAATGAATTGAGTTAACTTTTTCTTTTGTTTCAGAATTATGTGAATCCCAAAAATATTTGGAGGTTTGTAATATCTGTTCAAATTTTGGTTGGTTTTGGTAAAATCATTTATTTTCGGAATTAATTTATGCTACAACCCATTACAAACGAAACACTCATTGTTCTGCAGGTAATCTGTACCTCAACTCGACCCCAGCAATGAAATTTTATTTCGACATGAATCTTCCGGCCATAGCTGAGTTCACAGCTACGTAAGAATCCAGTTTGTTATATTGATCCAAAATTAAACATTTACTAACATATATGATTTGCTCTCTGCTTAGGAGGACCAGTTGAGGAAGCTTTCCCTTGCATCGATACCAAGGAAGAGTAAAGAAAAAGGAACATGTCTCCATTGGAGAACTAAATAAATTCATTCCAACTATGATGAGCAGGTAAAGGTAATATTTATTTAGAGCTGGAAGTATCGTTTAAGTTGAAATGAGACTTATAAGATAGTTTGTAAAATGCTTGGTTAAGACACAAGAAGCAGAATTCATTTGCAAGGCTTAGGTTGTTGAGGTTCTCCAAAGAATGGCTGGTCTTTTGTTTCATGCACTGGCTGCAGCAGAAAGCTAGACAAATGAGGCACTTCTCTACGTTGCAACTGTTGCGTTAATGCCATCGTCACCGGTGTTGTAAAGTCAGAATTTTAAAAAGTTTTTTATCGGAATCATTGTTTATTGGAGACCATTTTTTCCATTGTACTCGCTAATAAAAACGTTTAATGCAGGTACCATGTTGAATTATCAGTTGATGATGGCAATGACAATGCCACTTTTGTGGTATTCGACAGAGAGGTGCTTAAACTCACTAAGAAAGATGCCGCTGCTCTTACTGTCGATGAGGTTTGTTTTCAAAAACCACAAATTTTATACGAAGCATAGAATTGTACAAATCATTGTGGAGTTACTAAATGCTTTCACTCATTGTAGATAAATGGTGGTGGGGGCGAGCAGCTCCCGCAGTGTCTAGAAGAACTTGGTGGAAAAGAATTTGTGTTCCAGATCCGTGTTACCCCGTTCAATTTCACCCAAAACCACCGCATATTCACTGTTTCTGGAATAAGTGACCACATCGAACCTGAGGTATTATATATATGATTCTGTTACGTTACCTTAAACGTCACGTTATATTAACACATGTTAAACCATTATCCAGACTTTTAACACCAATGAAGCTTCAATTGTTGTTGTGGAGAGTGGCCAACCATCTGCTTCTGCCAGTACTTTGGTTGAAGGTGAATGTATGATCCAAATCCAACCGGTGCTAAGGGGAAGGATGGTAGCCGCAAACGTCCCCGTGAGTGTTACTAAGCTGTGATCCGTCAACCATCTGCTTCTGCCAGTACTTTGGTTGAAGGTGAATGTATGATCCAAATCCAACCGGTGTTAAGGGGAAGGATGGTAGCCGCAAACGTCCCCGTGAGTGTTACTAAGCTGTGATCCGTCAACCATCTGGTTCTGCCAGTACTTTGGTTGAAGGTGAATGTATGATCCAAATCCAACCGGTGCTAACGGGAAGGATGGTAGCCACAAACGTCCCCGTGAGTGTTACTAAGATGTGATCCGTCAACCCTCTGCTCCCGTTTCTTTTTTTTTCATTTCCTTAAATTACTATGCATTTCTTCTTTTGGACTTTCCAGTATTTTCCAGTTTCGAATTATGTTTGAAAGCCATTTTATGGCTACGTACCTCATCTGAGGAAAACACCTTTTTAGTTTAATATCTACGATGGGTTGACGTTAATATCTACGATGGTTTGAAAGCCATTTTATGGCTACGTACCTCATATAACAGTTAGGCAATTAAATTCTGACGACTTAGATCGCACAATAAAAACCTAAAATCTATTGAAGAATATCTTTGATTTGTCTGGACGCTATGCACACTCTGGCTAATGGTTATCCACAGATTGAGTATGAACAAGTTAAGTTAATTCCAGAAAATTCATTCGATAATAGTTATATAGGCGATTTTAAATTAAAATTATTAAAAAAACAAATGTGTGTCTAAAGTTATTAATATCCAAGCAATCAAGACTTTAAAAAAATAAACGATTCAGGTTATATAACCCATTTTAAATTTATATATACTAAAAACATACATAAATTAAGTTTGGAGTTATTAATCTCCATGCAATCAGATTTTTTTTTTAATTAAATTTTCATACGATTATATATTTGATTTTTAAGCCATACGGAGAAGAACTGTTTTTAAAAAACCATTCACGGTTAAGTATCTTGTCGGAGAATAACGGTTTTTATTAATTAATGTTAAAAGGATTGTTGTTAAGGATCACCTCGGTGATCGACCCATGAACAAACCCAAGTCATCAAAACCTGTTCATCCATCCAGCAGGCCCAATCTCTAATGCATTAGAAGATTGAGATATTTTCATATTTATCTATATGTTAATGTTTATCCTTTTACATATTGTATAAGGAATATATATGTACTATTTCCTATTACCATTAGGACTAGGATTTATCTCATGTATATATATATAGACCTCTGGTTGAATGGAATAAGAAGAATAAGATTTACACACAACTCTCTTTATTCACAACACGTTATCAGCACGAGCATCCAAAACTCGAGCTAACCTAAAAATCTCTAAAACCCTAGTTCGGCCGCCACCTTCAATCTACTCGTTCTCCTCAACCACAAGGAACCAGTAGACGAACGACCTACCGAATCAAAGCCCTTGAAGAGAGGAATCCAACGCCGCCGACCTCGACTCCATACGATCTCGGACGCGACCTCTAGCCCCTGTTCTTTGAAGCCCGCAACTTGTACCTGCGCAGGAACTAGGACAAATTCAATTCCATCTCTTCTCTATCTCGGTGGTCCAGTTCAGATTCTTCAAAGTTAAGGTAAATAAAATCTGAAACTCTACAGAGAACCATAATCGAATTTGAGATTGATTGATTAAAGGATATGACTTCTAAAACTTTGCAAAACCCCATAAAAACCCTAGTTTTAATAAGTCCAATCCCTTCCATGAGTAAATCGGAGCTCATTAACCATAAGTTCGATTAGAGATTGGGAAACCAATTAAAATCAAAGCAATATTTGCTTCTGAATCTCGAAAAACAATTGATTTGAGAAAACTCAATCAAACCCCAAACCTGAAACCAAAAGAAATCGATCAAACCCTTAAAACATAAATTTTGATCAATTCTTCAAGAACCCTAATTTATTTAAACTTGATTTCGTTTTTTACTTTCTTGATTGCTTGATTTGATTTTTAGAATTGTTAATTGAGTAATTTGGAACTGTTTGAATCGAATTGGAAGTTTAAAATTTGACAAAGTTGATTAAAATCGAAATTTTCCTTTTTTTTAATCTGATTTTCTATTTTTTTAGCACAATTTCCATATTGTTTTGCTGATTGATTAAAAATAGAAATTTGTCAAATCTGAGGTTCTAGTTTCATATTAAAATTTCGAACTGATTAAAATTTGGAAATATGGTATTTTGTTTTTTTCCATATTGAGACTATGTGAAATTGTTAAATTTCTGAAATTGATTCAAGCATCCTGGTCATATAGTTTGATTTATAAATCTATTATTTTAGTTCTAGATTGTTTAAATCACTTGCTTGAAATCTCATATTGATGAGTGGCCATGGGAGCCTTGATTATATAATGACTTTATAATCAAACGACATTTATTGTCTATATGGCCGTGGGAGCCTAAGTTTCCTTACATAGCCATATGACATGAGAAACTAACTGATCATTGTTTAATATGATTCAGATGTCGAGATCAGACAACTCGGAATACAGTGTCGTAAATTTCTCCGGAGACAACTATGTTGTATGGACCATGAACACTTCTGGCACATTAAAGTCTAGGGGACTGTGGGATTGTGTCAAATTCAACAATGATACCATTGCGTGTGAGAGGCAATGGGCCCTCAGAATCATGAAGAATCATCTCTGTGAGGAACTGAGAACGATGTACAAGTACATTAAGGATCCTCATGATCTCTGGTATTCATTGAATAACAAATACTCAGAATCAGTAGTACATGAAGCTGAAAGAGAATGGCGTGAGCTCAGGTTCCAGGATTATGAGTCCGTGGGAGACTATCATTCTGACCTTATGAGAATCTCTTATACTCTTAATCTGTGTGGTGAATTGATAACCAACGAGGACAAGCTCGTTAAGACTCGTGGAAACGATCCATCCGCAGGATGTGAGGTTATCATATCACGCCAGTATGTGCACCACTTACTTCGACTTACTTAACATCCTATTGGCGGTTGAGAAGAAGGAGCAGATAAGAGCAAAGAACATCAAGGAATTTGATGAGATCATGTACATACACAGGCTGAGACAAGAATTTGATCAGATATTTCCTGAAGCGATGAAGCTGAGGAGGAAGAATCGAGTGGACTCACGTGGATAGTGATCTTGATTTATTCATCGAATAAAGGGATTTCGATGTTCTGAATTTTATTTTATGATTTGGTGTTGTTTTCATTTTAACTTGTCATTTACAAAGCATTAATAAAAGGTTTTTATTTATTTGCTTGATGAAAATTTTTTTTCTTATGACAAATGAAAACATGAGATCAGTTTCTTGACCAAAGATTTTTTACCCACACATATAAGTCCTATTGAGTATTGGGATCAGTATGATCAACTCAAGAGAAAAATGGTTTCCATGGACTAATGGAAGAAAAATCCTACAGATTTTTCATGGATTAAGGGAAGAAAAATACTACAGATATTTTTTAAGGAAAATCGCCAAAGGGATCAAGATTTTACTCTCTATATTGATCTAGACTATGCAAGGGATCAGTATGATAAGGAACAAGTGGTTTTAAGGTAACCTGAAAGGTTGACCACGAAATTATACTTAATGGTACGACAGAATTAGTCATTCTGATCGAAAAATAAACTTGATGCAAAGTTTAAAGGCACAAAAGAATTATCCCATAAATCTCACATTGTGAAACATGTACACAAGGGAAATTCATAAGGTTTGATTGTCACAAAGCATCACGAAATGGCATATTATCTTTGTGTAAGGGACAAACGATTTTATAGCATGTTCATGAGGGGGAGAATAGATACTCCGTGTGGCACATGACCATACTATAAAACCATGAACATGATAGCCAAAACATGATAACTTGGCCTATAGAGCCATAACCTATGAGGTTTAGACTATAAAAGTCATGAGAAAAGTCATGAGCATCCGCAGATCACAGTATGTTCATGAGGGGGAGAGAGGATAACCCTATGATACATGAACACACCATAATCTAGCGGCCAAGTATAAAAGCTCAGACATATTGTCCTTTAAAGACAATCAGATATATGAACTTCTAGTTCTCTGACTCTCCATACAGAGGTCACAAAGATATTTGATTAAGGACATATTAATCTTAAAGACTAAAAGTCTATATTCTTGGAGACATCAAAGTATTTACATGTATGAAAGGAATGATGCATCAGACCATTAAAGTAAAGCATAGATATTCCCATCTAAAGTATGATAAAGGGTCATAATCCAGACACCATCCTAAGAGATTATATATAGACCACCACAAATATATGTGCCGTCTAGGATGGAACCTCATAAGGAAATGAGATAGAATGGGAATATATGTTGGATAAGGAAAATGTCTTTCTCCCACGAATCCAAAGGAACCATGAACCTAACATGGGTGATTAGATTATGGTTAAAGGACACGGATTGTATATCCGTCTATCCAACATTAAATGGAGAAAGCTATAAGCTGGTAAATAATATATGAAACGGATTGGTATGAACCATCCCTGTCTTGGCAAGATCCTCGGACCATAGATTATAAATCATGGACGTCCATACTAAGAAAAATCATATTAGATGATAGCCAGACAGATTAGACCCAATGACTAAGTCATTCCAGCTTAGCACCACGAAATAAATGTCCTGATAGAGACATAATCAAGTGCTATAAAGTCTAAAGGATAGACGAGTAAGTTCCATAAGAAAAGGAACCTCGGATAGAAAGAGAAAAGGTGCTCATAATAAAGGATCCGGTTCACTAAGGAAACCAGAACAGACATTGAGAAAAGGCTGCAGCTAAACATCTAAGGTACCAAACCATATAGTCTTGGGACGCCAAGCTATAAAGGTAAACAAAGGTCCTTGATAAGAATCTCAAATTGATCAAGATCATGTCTGGAACATAATGGAACAACATAAGAGTGTTAACACCAATGATGTATATATACATAAAGCTCATGAGAAAGAAAGCACTTGAGTAAAGAGAGGATCATTAACCCACGTTAGAGTACTCATAAAATCATAAAGGAAACGGAGGTTTTAAGGTTAAATAAAGGAGATGGGCGTATGGGACATATATAATATGGAAACGCCATCTTACCAGTGACATAAGAGTCTTGTGATACCGTGAGATGTAGGACATAACCGGATAGGCAAAGGGTCGTCCATGTCCATACCTAAAGCATTCAATGAATGGCTTAATACACAAGGTTATCCAAAAGACTAAGGAACATGTTACAAGGAAATAAATTCCTATGTGGTGGATGCTACTACAATCCGAAATTGGATAAGGTCTGGAAAGAAATAATGAAGTAGTAAGCACTATGATATTCACTGGATAAAGGATATAGAGGTACCTATATAACTTATGATCCAAGAGATCTTAAAGGATGAGAAAAGGAATTCTCATAAAACAGTCGCTCCCGAGCTGTTCATGGACTGTATTAGAAACAGCTGTATATAAAGGACTAAGTTATACTTAGTAAATAAGTTCTATCAAGAACAACCAGTCCATAAATTATGAAGGAAAATTCTTGTGTATATACTGGACAAATCCATAGAAAGTTTGAATGGTTCAAACCATTGGATAAACAGACCATATTTATATGTGTTATGACTGCAATAAAATTGCAGCAAACCATAGGCGTGTTTATAAGTGATAACCACGTCCTAAACCATATAATGAGGTGGAAGATGACCACAAGGGAAGGCAAAGAAAGTCATCTGGTCCACGCCATTAAGTCCTTGCCGACCATGACCATGTCCGACTTAGTTTTCAGCTCAAATATTCATATGGCAAAAGGATATGAGCTTAGGTCATGGAATGGACTTAAGGTACTAACTATCAGTATAGATAATCTGAAGTATAAGTGATAGAAATAAGGTTCTAAAGGAAGCATAGATTGTATGCAAACCTCACTTATATAATCACCATGTATAAGCCATGTTGTTACAGCAACATTGAGCAATGGATACCTCGACCATTGGTTGGCGAGATGCAGGCATGAATGGACTAAGTCCATAACCTGACCCTCATGCATATGCACGTGGTTTTTGATATGTAATAAATAAGGTCATGGGAAGTCATCAAAGGAAAGTTTTGGATCACTTTGTTTTAAGCAAAGATTATTGTGTGGGATTATAAAGGAAAGCTTTGGAACCCTTATATTTATCAATGGATAAAAGAAATCCACAATGGTACAAGAGTGTAACCAGAAAACATATTTAGTTAAAGCTAAATAGATCCATAGTTTGATGAGCAAGTATATATTAAAGTGTCAACAGTATGGCTAAGCCATATGACCTATATATATACATATGTCCGTGGGACATGAAAGAAACTGCAGGTACAGTTTGATCAAGGATTGAAAATCTATCCGAGTACAAGTCATTAGCCGTCCGACCATCACATGGAGTGACCAGCTATAGAGACCAGTTCACGGAGTGATTAGCTATAAGGGCTACACGCTTGACCATGTCTCAATGGAGTTCCGAAGATATGGGAGACATGTTACAATCCGACAAAGGAACTATTGATACATCAACAAGCAAGAAGATCATCTACAAGAATGGAGTGCACCAAATAGAAGGATCTTCAAGATGTAGTCATCGAGGGAGTTCATGTGTTGTACTCTTTTCCGCCTTGGTTTCCCTTTTACCACATTGGGTTTTGGGTTTTCAGAGAAGTTTTAATGAGGCAACATCAAAGCATGAATGAACCTTGAGCCTGGATGTGTCGATCAAGGGGGAGTGTTAAGGATCACTTGGTGATCGACCCATGAACAAGCCCAAGTCATCAAAGCCCGTTCATCCATCCAGCAGGCCCAATCTCTAATGCCTTAGAAGATTGAGATATTTCCATATTTATCTATATGTTAATGTTTATCCTTTTACATATTGTATAAGGAATACATATGTACTATTTCCTATTACCATTAGGACTAGGATTTATCTCATGTATATATATATAGACCTCTGGTCGAATGGAATAAGAAGAATAAGATTTACACACAGCTCTCTTTATTCACAACAGTTGCCGTTATTTAACGCATTCAGAATCAAAATGCAACCCATTCTACTCGCGTTGCATTCGCTTCTATGGTCTTCTAAGCCATCTCTAATAATATAAATTTGCATACATTACACCACGTCAGTACAATTACCATTTTTTAAACCAAATTATGATTAACCATTAAGTAGTTCAGAAACTAAAAACAGCCTAACAATCTTTGAAGAAGAAGGACGACACAAGAGTTTGATAAAGCAAAGAGAGAGGATAACAAAAACATAACACCCGATCAAAAACAACACACTTTCATAGTCTTCCATCCTTCAACGATACATGTAACTTTGACTTACAAAATAGCGCAATGCTTGCAGTTGACAACGTCCCTGCGTTTACGCGGGGCTTCGCTCCTAGTTATCCTTGTGTTTATGAATTTTGTTAAGTGAAAAACTGCTATTCAGAAGGTTTTAACCCCCGCTAAGGTTCCTATTTGTAATAGAGCGGAGTTAAAGTTCACTTCCAGCTTTATTTATTTTTCATTTAAAAGATTTTTTTTTTCTGTTTAGATCAACAATATTTTTTTGTATGGCCCATCAACCTATCCCGGAGTACAACATGGGTTTGTAAGCCCAATATAAAAATCTGAGAGAAAATAAAATAGGCCGAAAATTTAAAACTTTAGGATAAGTTCGGAGTATAATTATTCCTCTACACCGGCTACATCCTACACTCAGAAACAGAACGGTACCACAAGGACTGATTCACTAAAATAATACACGTGGACCGCTGTGGATGCATCAGTACACACTAGCAATATACACCTGTATGCAGCTGATAATCATTTGGCCATAACAAAAATCTTTAAAGAAAATGAGATATTCTTAAGACCTTTGTATATATACACCTCTTAAACCCTATTCCTTGGCATCTGCCTCTATCTTTCTCAGCTCACCAAAACCCTAGTTTTGAAGCTTTTCTCCCCAGGTACCGATCTACTCCATTTTCTTGTCAATCTTCTTCTTCGTACGCCTCATACTGCTTTTGATTTGTGTCTTTCATAATATTCCCGTGCCGTGACTCCGTACTCTATTCCGATTCGTCTTTAACGGACTCTTTCTGTTTAATTTGAATCTAGATCTGCAAGTTTTAGGATCTTTTTATTCTCGTTGTGGAAGAGGTTTCGAGATTGATTTAGGTTTCTTGTTGCTTATTGTTTTGTTACGGTTGATTTGATTTGCGTTTATGGTTGAAATTTGTGTAGAAATGGCTTTCTGTAAAAGTCTCGGTGGTCTATTGAGACAAGGTGCGGTTTCTCAGACGGGTAATGTTCCGGTTCAGTCTATGCTTGGTTCTCTCCGGTACATGTCTACCAAGATTTTTGTCGGTGGTAAATAACTCGTCGTTGTTCCTATGAAGATTGAAATACTTTTTGTTTTGAAAGTTGTTTGACTCGTGTAGTATTGATTGGTGCAGGTCTCTCATGGGGGACTGATGACCAGTCGTTGAGGGAGGCTTTTTCCAACTTTGGTGAAGTGATTGACTGTAAGTATTGGTTGCACGTTGACTGTTGCGGTTGTTATTCCACTGAGCAAAAGTTTTATTTTTAATTTTTCTTTATTGTTGTGCAGCTAAGGTCATTGTGGATAGAGATACCGGAAGGTCGAGGGGTTTTGGATTTGTCAATTTCTCTGATGATAGTGCAGCTAATGCTGCCATTTCTGAGATGGACGGAAAGGTTTGTATTTGAATGATCAATTAGTTAATAGTCTTTCTGAAATGGTAAATTATTTATGTTTTTAAATGCTTTTGGGGGGTTTTGTATTTTCAGGAACTGAATGGACGGAACATCCGTGTGAGTGTTGCCAACGATAGACCAAGTCCTCCACGGGCTTATGGAGGAGGCGGTGGCTATGGAGGTGGTGGTGCTGGCTACGGTGGAGGTGGCTATGGAGGAGGTGGTGATGGTGGCGGTTACTAAGCAGAGGAGCTTCATGTGAAAGAAGAGTTGCTGGTTTCCGTTTATTTGTTGTTTTTAAAAATTGAATCTTGTGGTAGTACAAATCCTGATTGTGATTTGTTAAAACTCTATTCCTTTTTCTCAGTGCGTTAGCTTCACATAATGACCGTTCACTTTGTTTTGTTGAAAAACACAGTAATGTGAAAAAAATGTTAGTCCTGCAAGTTTTCAAATAATTCCAAGTAGGGATTTTTTTAGAATTTGCAGTACCATTTTTCATAGAAATGTTCGAAAATCGTTTAATGTGTTCTATTTTACCAAAAGCTCGCAGAACCTTAATCTTGGTAAGTCATTCTCATCAAGTTGACGAGATGGCTTTCTTAAGTACCAAACTCACGCCAAGAGAAATAATTGTTTCATCACCCAGATTCGAAATCAATAGAGAAGAAAAAAGTTATTATAGAAGCAGATGATGAAGTGATTTTGTTAATGAATTGTCACCTGCATTTGAGGGGGAAAATAACCAGAAGCAATTCCAATTGAACAAAGCCATTGCAGTTGCTTGTATTTCCAAAGACTTGCTAGTTCAAGTTTGAACATCAAGAGATTACTTAAAAATGGGAAAAATGTTAATCTCTTGTCAATGATAATGTCATTTTTTTTTTGCCTCATCAAATACTTTCACTCACCTAAATTGTTTTGATACACTGTTTTATCAGACCCAACCTGATACTTTAGCCACAATGGTACCAGAGAATACAACTTAGGAATACTAGACACAAAAGTGATGACTCCTGTACTATCCTGTCCGCTGCCTTATTACCACCTCTAGCCTGAAAGCTCCCTTTGAAGCTTCCAATCTGCAACAGGTATTGGCGGATCACCTCAATTGCTGGCCGCAAAATTGGCCACGGTTCCTCTATTCCATTGATCATGTTAACCAAAGAAGCAGAATCAGATTCAAATATAGCATTCTTATAGCCAAAATTCGCCAAGCACTCTGCTCCCCATTTCAGTGCCTCAGCTTCCGCAAGTTTAGGTGATCCCGCCTTTGTTACAGCTCGAGCTCCTGCCCACAACATCACCCCATTCTCGTCCCTGCATATCCACCTAAACCACTGGTCTCTCTATCTTTGTTCCACGCCCCATCGCTGTTACATTTCACCCGGTACCTAGGAGGGGGCTTCCAAGGATTCGAGTGGTGTGAAGTTGTGGATCTTTTAACCATGTGTCTCTCGGCCTCAGTCAACTCCACGTTCTTTCTCCCCTTCCATTCCTCTGCATCCTCTCTTGCTTTCCTTACTAAACTCTCTGCCTCACTCTTTACTCCTAAAGATAAATTCATTTCTGTTCTTCCATAATCTCCACAGCAGCCATGGTACTACCTCAGCTTGAATATCATCTTTAGGATAGAGCTTCTGTATGTTGAGCGCATGGTATATATTGGAATACAAGGATTGCATCACTATACCATCGGGGGGAGCTGGAATGGAAGAGTGAGCCCACACCAGTCTAGCAAAAGGACATTGGAACAGCACATGGTTGATTGTTTCTGAGTCATGTCCGCACCGAAGACATCCACTCTCCTTTGAGATGTGTTTTCGAGCCATGTTTCTCGCCACCGGGATTGCATTGTTTATACATCTCCAGAGAAAATGATGGATCTTTGGGCTTGTGTCAGTGTTCCAAGCTAGCTGGTAAAGACTGTCCAGACTCGATTGGTCTTCTTCCCTCGCTGTTTTAGAGTTGAGGACATTTGTGAGGACCCAATACCCGGATTTCACCGTGTATTGCCCAGTCTTAGTGTAGTCCAAATGTAGACATCCTTGCTGCCTCTTCCACAGGTTCGAATTTGTAGAATTTTCCTTTGTTCCTCATCAGGGAAGAGCTTAGCAAGGAGCTCCAGATTCCATTCCTTTCCATCGTTTACCCGTAAGTCGCTTACTCTCAGGTTCTGATGTGGTTGTAGCGTCTGGTTCTCACTTTCCATCGCACCACAATTGCTCTTCTTGATGGTTTCTGTTCAATCCAGGAGTCTTGAAAGACCTTAGTCTGCTCTCCACTTCCTATTAGTACACGGGCGCCTTGTTGGATCAGGCATTGTGCAGAGTGGATACTCCTCCAGGCATAGGATGGACGAGATCCCAAAGATGCGCTAAGAGGATCAGATTTGGCGAAATATCTACTCTTAAATACTCTAGCAAAGAGAGAGTCTTTATGCACCAGCATCCTCCAAAGCTATTTCCCAAGTAGTGCCAAATTGAACGCCTCAAGATCCTTAAACCCCAGGCCGCCTTTTGCTTTCAGTAGACATAACTGATCCCAGCTTCTCCAATACATTCCTCTGGAGTCCTTCTTATTCCTCCACCAGAACTCGGACATAACCGAGACTATCTTCTTACATACTGTCTTAGGAAGCAGAAAACAGGACATCGTATAGGCGGGAAGAGCCAGAGCCACTGCTTTTAACATAACTTCCTTTCTTGCTGGCAATAGAAATCTTGTCTGCCACCCTTGAACTCTTTCACTCATCCGTTCCTTCAGAAAACTAAGGATCGACACCTTGGAACCGCCAAAAGATTCAGGCAGACCCAGATATACTCCGTCTCCACCCTCTTGGTCAATACCAAGTACAGTCTTTATCTGGGCTCTTCTCTCGTCAGGGACATTCTTCCCAAACTAAATACTTGATTTCTGGTAATTGATCCTCTGTCCCGACGCAAGACTATATCTGCTCAGAATCTGATTCAAATGACTTAGCTCCTCTGGGTCTCCTTTACAATAAAACAGGCTATCGTCCGCATATAGCAGGTGTGGATTTTTGGAGCTCCTCTAGCCACTTTTAAACCCGTGATATGTCTCTTTTTCTCTGCCTTGTTCATCATCTGCACCAGCATCTCTGTACAGATCACAAAGAGATACGGGGAGATGGGATCACCTTGCCTCAAGCCTCTTGAGGATCTGATATCTCCGTGTGGTTTTCCGTTGATCAGAACCTGATATCTCGCAGAGGAAACGCATGCCATGATTAGCTTACTCCACTGTTCCGAGAAGCCTAAGGTTTCCATCGCCATCTTGAGGAAGGACCACTCCACTCGGTCGTAGGCTTTAGAAATATCCGTCTTTACTGCAATGAACTCCTCCGAACACTTGTTGTTTGAGTTAAGCGCATGGAGAAGCTCATGAGCTATCAGAATGTTGTCCTGAATGAGCCTGCCTTCTATGAAAGCTGCCTGTGTTTCTGAGATAATAGTCGGGAGAATTCTTTTAAGTCTTGTTGCCAAAATCTTTGTTACAAAATTGAAAGCTACATTACAAAGACTTATGGGTCTAAAGTCAGCTAGCTTATTTGCATTCAGCTTTTTCGGTATCAAACAGATATTGGTGCTGTTGATTCCCTCTTCTAACTTTCCAGACCTGAAGAACTCTCGAACCATCTCAGTCAGGTCACCCCCCACCGATTCCCAAAAATGTTGGTAGAAATAGGCGCTCATCCCATCGGGTTCTGGGCATTTCTGTGGGTTGGTGTCGAACACTGCACATTTCACTTCCTCCATTGTCACCTCTTTAAGGAGCTCTTCATTTTGGAGTTGAGTGACTCGTGGAGGGATATCTGCCCAATCCTGTAGCTGAACCCCAACGTCTTCCAACGCAAACAGAGATTTGAAGTAAACCTCAGCTACTCTACCAAGATCAGATTCTTCATACCACTCTTTTCCTTCTTCATCCACCAAACAATGGATATAGTTATGTGCTCTTCTGTTCTTGGTAGTAGCATGAAAGAATCTCGTATTCATATCCCCAGCTTTGAACCAATCCAATCTGCTCTTATGTTTCCAGAAGATCTCTTCGTTGTAGTACTCTTCATTGAGCTCCTTCCTGAGTTGGCTGATCTCTCCTGGGACATAGAGGTTTCGGTGGGATGCCTCATTCAGTCTATGGTGGAGCTCTTGAATTCTGATTGCAGAGTTTGGTTTCACTATCTTCTTTCAACCGGATATAGCTTTCCTACACTGAGCTACCTTCTGCATCAGTCCCCCTTGGCCCACTGTCCCGGAGCTCCAGCTTCTCCGAACCGTATCAATAAAGCCCTCTCTTCTGGTCCACCGTTGATCGAACCTGAACGTAGCCTTCTTTCTCAACTCTATTCCATCCAGAAAATTCATCACCGAGCTGTGGTCTGAGCATCCCTTTTGAAGGTAACGCGCAGAAGCTTGTGGGAATAAGTCCATCCATGCCTGATTCGCTAGCGATCTGTCCAACCTACACTGAACCAGATCATTATTTCTCACTATGCACCAAGAGAATTGATAGCCTTTATGCTGGATTTCCCATAGCCCACAATTACTTAGCATTTGTATGAACTCCGCACCCTCTTCCTCCGTCCTCATAGCCCTATCTTCTCTGACTGATTTAAAATCTCGTTGAAATCTCCGGTAACGAACCAAGGCCCCTTCCTGATTACACCTATCCTCGTCAGCCTCTCCCAGACTTCACTTATGTGGCCTTTAACAGGGTCTCCATAGATACCTGTCAGGAAGAAAGACTTGTCCTTCCAAGTCACCTTGAGATCCATCATTCTTCTATTTGCTTGGTATATCTCAACTTTGCAAGACTCCTTCCAAAGAATCGCCAAGCCCCCACTTTTACCTTTCGGTTCCACAGTTCGCAGATCATGAAATCCAATCTTCATCAAAACTTCTTCCAAATATCTTCGCCTGTTATTTGTCTCACTGAGGAATATCACATCAGGAGAATACACCCGGTGTATTTTCTGAAGTTGTCGAACTGTAGGGGTATTCCCCAATCCCTGACAGTTCCAACCCAGGATTCTCATATTGGAATTGAAGGGTTGGTATCAACCATCAACCCTTCTTCCACAATTTTGCCGCTACCTAACACCATCCGCTGTGCAGAACGGTTAGGAGCATTGGCTTCTGCCACAGAGGCAGAATGATATTATTCACCTGAACTTCGACTCCCAGAGCCCTTTCCATTTTATCCCAGTCTTTCAAACACCGAGGGAGTTGCATCTTCCTGAGGCTCACCGCACTTAGCCTTCTTTGAGGTCCTCTCATCACTTCTGCTAAGGCGTCTCCTTTTGTTTCCACTCGGTTCAACTGGTCCAAGTTTTCGCTCCAAAGAGGCACTCGACTCCTGACCTCCCAGCCTCTCAAAGACTGATGGAGTTGATTTGTCGTCCTCCCTCTGCTTCCTGGATCCCTGTCTCGATAGAGGGGAGACTTCTTTAAACCCTTCATTCTCCGCCTAGAGGGTTCTTGCAATTCTGCAGCTCTTGAAGCCTGACTGTCCCTTACTCTTGATCCCCTTGAGTCAATTATTGCTTCTGCTTGCAAAGGACAGGACAGCTGGTCGTGTGTTAGTCTTTTGCAAGAAAAACACACCTTGATCAACTTCTCGTATTCCATTTCTGTCGGAACAATTTCTCCTGACTTGAATCTTGCAACTCTCTTAAACTGAAGGGGTTCTTCGGTGTGAATCCAAACCAGAGCTCTTACATACTCCACCGAGGAAGAATTTTTCGCATAGAGATCCACCTTCTCGACATGACCCAGAGGCCCTAATAAGCCTTCTATGGCTTGCTTCTTGAGAAGATGAACCGGGATACCCCTGATTCTGATCCAGAAAGGTATCCTGCACAAGAACTCTGGTCCTGGGTTTGGTGACCATTTATCCAGTGATACAATCCATCCGTTCACAAACCATGGACCCTTGGTGAGAACATGTTGGATATCTCTCTCGTTTTGGAAGAAAAACTGGACCATGTTCTCGCTAACTCCTCTCCCTTTGACGCTTTCCTCCATGCCCCAGATTGGGGGAAGAGCTTTCACAAGACCACCAACTTTATGAAACGTCAGGTTGGGACACCTCACGACAATACTCATGGAGTTCTCCTCGATTAGATCCTCGTTCTCCAGCTCCGGGATATCCACGAACTCACCATCTCCTAGCAGCTCTAGTTCCTTGAGCTCGTTGAGAAGGGAGGATTCTTTCTTCTTCCTAGGGCGATTCATCTCAGATTCGAGACAGTGAAACCCTAGAAATCCAAAACCAACACAGATTGAAGCCACACAGGCCTAATGAGCTACCGAATAAACGATTCGAGTAGACTGAAACTTCGGGACCCAGACTGTTGAAGAATGAAAACTTTCGAAACACCACTGAAAAGCCCAGATCCAGGTTCCCGAGACTGCGACGATATTCTTTCTGATCTGCTGTACAAGAGGAGAATCAAATCTGATTCGATAAGATGGTTCTTGGTGAAAACCCTAGCCCAATCTCCGTCGCCCTTTTTAACGCCTTTAATGATTGATGTCATTTAAATCACTAACTTTCAAGTTTGGTTGAAACCAATTTTTTTCTAAACAAAAAAACACTTAACTTTTATTGATAAGTTATTTTAATCAAAAACTTTAACTGATCGTATCATTTTAGGTCTATCGTAAGTCAACAGTTATAATTGACCCATTAAAATGACTTTTAAAGTTAATGTTTATTTTTTGCACAAATATAAGTCAACACTTTTCCAAAATATTGAACTTTAAATATTGAAAAAATATATTTAATAAATATAAAGATAGTTATAATATTATAAATAAGAAATAACTCAAACCAAAGATATAAAAGTTTTTCATTTTATAAAGTAAAAATTTATATAATTTCATTCATATTCTAAATTATTAGTTAACATATCACTAATCGAGAATTTAGTTATAAAATGATTATGAAGAACTTTTATAATTATATACGATCAATTTTGGTAACTATTTATATAATCTTATTTGGATTATGTTTTATAATTTTATCATCAAATTTGTTAGTGAAATGTTAATTCAACTTATTATTCTCAAGCGAAAAGAGTTATCAAAAAAAAAAATTATATAATTTCTATAAATGTGTTACGAGATTCCTTTTGCATTTTAATTAAAAATAAGTTTCAGCAAAAAGTGTTAAGATCCAAAATGTTGCTATATAATTAGAATCATGAAGAATCTATATACCATTAGTTTTATTCTTGTGAAAATCAAAAATATATTAATATTTTACAAACAATCAGAAAATTTTGAACCATAATCCAATTAGGACTATATGAATAGTTACAAAAGTGACATAATTATCGTAAATAATTACAAAAGTTCTATATATATACAACAATTATTAAAGAGTGATATGTTAACTAACAATTTTAGAATATAAATGAAAATTATTTAAATTTTATTTTGAAGAAAATAATGAATTTTTTATTTTTTATTTAATATTTATATTTATAAAATTTTATAGTTACTAAATAATTTATTCTAAAAGTTAAATTCAAATTTTTTGAAAAAAATTGTTGATTTATATTTGTGCCAAAAAACACCAACTATAAAAAACCATTTTAAGCATACTGTTAGTCAATTATAACTGTTGACTAACGATAGACCTAAAATGATATATTCAACAAAAATTTATGATTAAAATGGCTTGTCAATAAAAGTTGAGTGTTTTTTTGGTTTACCGAAAAGTTGATGCTTTATTTCAATTAGATTTGAAAGTTGATGATTTAAATTACATCTCTGTAATTTTGAAAATATATGGCAACTTGTTGATCTTGCTGATCAAGTTGGCGACCTGACTCTGCTGATCAAATTTCTGACTTCTTTCTCTCTATATACTCAGCTTGTATCACGATTAAAATTTAAGAAAAACTACATGTTCTACATTTTTTTTCTTTCGTTCACTTCTTTCGTATTTACCTTGAACACGAGTTACGTGTTTGCTCGTCCTCTTTCTCGTTTGTCTAATACGGCCTTGGTTGTATATTGATCATGTCTATCGAGACTGCAATTGCGGAATGTGCTAGTGATTGAACTGCAGTGACGCGTTACTCTTTGTTCTCATCCGACAATTCTGAATCTACGATTACTTTGGTCATGTTGACCGAAGTGAACTACAATATATGGTCTTGGGGGATGCTAAACGCTCTTAGCGCCAGGAACAAAAATGGTAATATTGATGGCTGATTGTCAACCCCCATCTCTCTCTCTCTCTCTCTCTCTCTCTCTCTCTCTCTCTGTTTACTCAATTGTTGTTGGTTTGTTTCATACATCCATTACAGAGTGGGTAACAAGGGGCCTGTTCGTCACCTATAGGCTCAAATCTCTACCTCTCAAAAGGATGGGTAATCTGTAATTGATTATTACATATGACAAGATGTGGGATGAGCTATACATATACAAGCCGATTTTTTCATACTCCTATGGTGCTTCAATCACAACTAAAGTTTGAACCAAGCGCCATGCGATTATTTATTTTAATTTTATATATCGGGTATTTGTTTTACGTGTTTAGTGTTTAAAGTTTTTAATATTTACCATATATTCAAAAGTCTATATGACTTTTTCGCACAAAAGTTTAAAAATTTACATGTTGTAATTAAATTTATTATTTCGAATCATGTATTTTAAATTTTTATTTATGATTGATTATTAGATCGACGAATGTATATGTTGTAGTGTTATATAGTGTTAATATATATATATATTATGTGTGTGGAAATCAAGTTATACATTAACTAATAATAGGAGTATCATATATTTTATGGATATTATGTATAATTAATGAAGATTGTGGGAACCGAAATTTGCAATCGATTTTAGTTAACGGAGGAAAGTAAAAAATTCCTTATTTTCCTTGAGGATCTGGATTTCTGCAAAGCCAATGACAAGTGATCAAATTACGAGTAACAAACACGATTAAATAATACGAAATCGAGAGCAAAGAGAGGATGATCTTACTTCGAATCCGCATAAGAGCGTAGTGATTGTTACAATCGGTCGTAAAAGCTATAGCCGCATGAGCTGTGTTGTGGTCATGCAAGCTAAGGTTCCTCTAGTACACAAAGGTCATACAACCAGATCAGGCTCACAGGTCATAAGAGATGGTTTCACCAAGGCTGTCCAAGAAATGCTAGATCAAGACCAGACCGGCCTTAAGCAGAGATGGCCGAATTAAAGACTGAAGATCAAGCTGGTCCAATAGAGGTTCAAGCTCAGTCCGTCCGATCCAATTCTCATCCATCGTCCACAACAAACTGGTCTAATCATCTCTACATTCAATCTCGGTTCGACCTCAAGTCCAATTGCCTCTGGTTTAGAGACTTAGCCGCCTATTCCAAATAAGGTAAGCATGTAAGATTTCAATTATGATGTCTAACCGGTTTATTGTTTTTGGTTTGTGTTGGTTTATTTATTTCGATTTCAATAAATACGTTATTAGGGCTGGGCAAAAAATTCGAATCCGAAAAACCGAACTGAACCCGATCCGAAAAAGTAGCACCGAACCCGAACCGAAATTGATTAAATATCCGAACGGGTTCAAAATTTTGGTATTTAAAGAACCAAACCAACCCGATCCGAACAAGTATTTCGCACCGAATATATCTGAAATAGATTTATATACCTAAATATATTAATTAGTTTTATATACAATGTATATTAAAACATCCAAAATATATAAGATATTTTAAGTTTTCCAAAATACTTAAAAATATATACAAATAGTCAAAAGTAAATGTCTAAAATAGCTAAAGTATACTCAAAACACCAAAATACATAAATATCTATTGATTTTCTATCCAAATATTTAAAGAAAATCAATTTAAATGTTAAGTTTAGGTATTTTGACATATGATATTCAAATTTATATGTAATATATTATTTTGTTTATAGATTTTTTAAAAATTAAAGTATATAATAAATTTTAAAAATAATTTAAATGGGTTATCCGAACCCGAACCGAACCCGCAAAGATTCGAACCGAACCCGAACCGAAATTTAGAAATACCCGAATGGGGCTGAAATCTTTGACCCCGAAAATCCGAAACCCGAATAGACCCGAACCGAACCCGAATGGGTACCCGAACGCTCACCCCTAGACGTTATGGGGAATATCTTGTTAGCCTTTTTATTTTAAGAGTCCAAAATTCAAGGCCTTTGTTTAGCATTTGCTTTAGAGTCTAAGTAGAGTCGGGCCTTCTTATTTTGCCTTTTATGCTTTAGGTTCCAAGTAGAATCTTGTTATTTTGCTTCAAGTCCCCTAGAAGGGCAAAGCTGCAACGGGTATTTAAACCCCTTATAAGCGGCCGTATATCTTTTTACCTAATTAAGTTAATATATGAGTCATTTTGCCCCAGCAAAACCCTAAAATCTTTCTAGTTCATGTGAAGCTAACTTGGGAGCAAAACCTTGATATATCAAAGAGCCGTCCGTTGTTCTTTGTGGAGTCCATCGATCCATCTTCATCCCTTGTCCGATCTTGAGAGAGATACACGTCCAGCAAGAACCGGAACCATCTATACTCATCAATCCAACCATAGATCTTGTTGAGAGAGACACACGTCCAGCAACAAGATCCCATCTTCCATTGAGCTATCTTTTCTCTTTGTTTATTTCAGTATCGCATATCATCCATCTTCCATTGATCCATTTGTCCATCATCATTCATATTTGTTTATCAGTTTTGATCTCATATTTGCTTCTGATTTTTTTCATTCACAAAATCCATAAAAACTTATTAAACTTTTACTTTTGTTTTCAGGTTGCAAATCGGATCCAAAAGCTCATACCGAACACTCACCCACACCGCCTTGCTGTCGGATCCGAAACGTCAGTCGATCCAACAAGATTGACCGAACCCTGCCCACAACAAGCTGTCAGTGAGATATATAGTTCTAATCACCTAAACTCTTAAACCTAGTTAAGTCGTAGCTTGATAAGAAAAACGAAATTGCCTAAAATTGTTCTAAGTGCTAAAATTGCTATGAATTTTTCTATCTCTCTTGTGCTCTTCGCCTTGGTCCTTTTTACATATGCCTCAAAGATCGGCCATCTTTCCTTTTCCGCCCTTATACGAGTTTATCTTTTTGCAGAGATCTTTGCTTTTCTTTTCAAAGGTCATGTTCAGTAACTTGTCTTTGTTCCTATGAAGATTGAAACATTTTTTAGTTTCAAAATTGGTTTGACGTTTGTGGTATTGATTGGTTCAGGTCTCTCCTTTCTCTGGGTGAAGGAGAACTATTCTCACTGGAGTTGTAAAACCAGCAATACACTACTTCAGCTCAAGCTTCGACTAACAAATATGTCCACCGGTCTCTCTTTCTTCTCCACGCTATCCCTATCTCTTTCACTCTGAGATCTTACTTCAATATGAATGAACTGTAACTACTTATACTTTGTTCACAAACTCATTCCATGAGACAATACATGTGATACTGACCAAGCCAAACAGGCTTAAAATCGATTACATCAGGCCGGTAATTTACTTTTAATCGTATACACTTACAACTAATACATGGAAACATTCTTTAAATCTCCTCGTTGTCCAGTATTTGTGGTTGTAAGCATCACCAACTTCTCTTCTTAACTCTTTCTGAATCAAACTTATTTAGCTTCTTCGATCTTTCAGAGTAACCCCACCCAACTTCATGTCTCCTGATCTAAGCATATCAGTTCTCAGTCACTCTGAGAAACCTCAATGCTTCTTTCATCTTGCCAACTAGTAACACCTTTGTAAGGATATATGAAGGATTGTACTGTGTAGCTACGTCACAACATTGATAATCTTTTCACTTACCAAATCATGATCAAAGTTATATTTCACATCCACATGCTTCGTTCTCTTGTGGTGCACCGCGTTCTTTGACAACGCAATTACACTTGAGAATCACAAAACACCTCCACCTGATCTTGGATAAGCCCCAACTCATTCATGAAACCTCTAAGCAACCCTGCTTCCCGAGCTGCTTCACCCAAGGTAATGTACACTGCCTCTGTTGTAGATAACGACACTACCTTCTGCAGACTAGACCTCCAACTCACTACGTTTCCCCCAACTGTAAATAATATTCATATTATCGACCTCTTCCTATCCAAGTCAGCTCCAAAATCTGCGTCACAATATCCTTTTATAATGAACTGACCTTCTTTCTTGAATGAGAGCGTCATCTTAGTCGATCCATTTACATATCTCAAAATCCACTTGACTGTGTGTCAATGAATCTTGATAGAATATCTCATAAATCTGCCTATGAAACCGATTGCATACGCAAGATCAGGCCTCCTTCCTACCATGGAGTACATCAAAGATCTGACTGCATTTAAAGGGAACTTCCTTCATAATCTCATACTGTTATTTGATTTTCTTTTCTGTAGGTGAGCCCAATCTGAAATGTGCCCCAGAGGCGTTGAAACACTTTTAGATTTATCCATATTGTAGTTTCCGAACATCTTCATCATGTAATTTTCTTGGGATACCATTAAAGTACCCTTTTCTCTGTCTCGAGATATCTCTATCCCTAATATCTTCTTATTATCTTCTAGGTCCTTCATCTCGAACTCTAAAAATGTGAATTTTAAGATATGGTTTTATTTTATTTCTAAAATAACTATGTTGGACTAAATTCCAATGTGGCATCCATTAAAATCAAACATTGGTCCGCCACCGCTTCTCTTTTTCGTTGCAATGTTTTTCCACTGCTACACTGAGAATCTGTTTTAGTTTACTTTTTTCCTTTACGTATTGTCTATGAAATCTGTTGCTAAGACACCTACACGAACACACTCGTCCAGTCGTTCTAGAGCAAAAAGCTGAAAAACGTTTTGTTGCGATTCATCCTCAGCTTCCTAACACTACCTATATATATATGTAATTGATGATTCATCTTAGACATTCATATTCATTGTAAATTAAGTTATGGATGATATTTTGATTTTATTTGAATTTTACGTCCATGTTTCTAGGTCTAACTAAGCCTACCTTGGATCTCTCAATTAAAACTACGGATGCACACTAGCTTAACTAAGGCAATATTTTTATGATTACGGTAAAGTGGTAGATCCTAGAAGCTGTTGGATTAACCACCAATCAAGAAAATTGTTTTTTCTTATAAAAAGAGTAAAATTCAAGAAAATCGTTGCCTTGCTTATTAGGATGTCAAGTGTTAAGCTTTCTCTCTCCTCTCTGTTCTCTCTTACAAACTTTTCACAGAGATGGATGATTGAGAAAGCGAAGCTGAATGGTCTCTCTCTCTTTTCTTTCCTTTCTCCTTAAGAGTGAGAGATTCCGTCAAGCTGGCCGGGTCTGTTACTGGAGCTTGATTCCCGATGTTCAAGCTATGCCTCTGGCAAGCGGTGACTCCCAAAGCACCGTCTTGGCCAGCTTCTGACTCCGGCAAGTGGGTGGTTCTTATAACACAATCTTGTCCGGCTTTAATCTGAGATTCATCTCCTCTCCGTTGGATTTCAGCTCTGTTTTCTCTGGTTTTGTTTTTTTTATAAATATCTTTTCGTTTTCTTTTAGCGGCACATCGTCCTTTGATGTCGCCGGCTAGCTCTATGTCGGACTTCTTCCGGCTTTTTCTTGTTTTTTTTTGTTGTTTATCGTTTATAGTTTCTGGGTTTCTTTTGATCCTTCGATCTCCTATCGGTTTAGATCTTTCGATTGGAAAGTTTCAACCTTTCCCTCTGGTTAGGGTTTGTCATCTTCAAGCTTATTCTAATTTTTAAAAGATTGCGGTGGTTGCTTGTTATGGGTTTGAAGCTTTCATTGTCTTAGATCGCTTGGAATGATGTAGAATCCAAATCTTCTTGGATTGATTGAATCATCAATGTTGGAACCTTTGCGCTCTGTTTTAAGTAAGAGTTGTTGACGACGGTTCTTGTCGTTGCTCCTGTTTCCGGTAAGCTCCGGTGGACTCCGATCCGAATTCCGTTCACGATCCACAAGTCGGTGTTTGTTCGATGACGTCTGTGTTTCTTCCGCCATCTGTCCCGCTTCGTTCGGTGACTTCCACGTGGTAGCAAGTCTTCAGAGTTGATCATCGCTCATCTTTGGGCTCTTTTGTATTTGGGCCAATGTTATAAGCTGCTTCTGGCGTTCTCGTGTTGCAGAATTTCTTGTTGGGCCCCTTATCTTTATGTTTGTACTGCCCTTTGTTTTAGGCTTCTTTGTACTGCCCTATGTTTTGGGTCTGCTTGTTGAAACACTGTTTTGTTGAATATAATACCAGTGGAAAAAAAAAATGTCAAGTGTTACCGTCCGTGTCCAAATCCAAATTGTCGGTTCTGATGAGACTCAGTTACACGGGTTAAAATAGGACAAGTCCAATTGGTCCACGGACAAAAGTGGGGTTGAGTTATTTGAATATTGTCCAATCAATAATCTAAAACATATGGAATTTTGACTTAAAACCAAATCATATATATAACGAGAGAGTTTCCGTTTTTCTAAAGGTGTCCACCTCAGTATTTGTGGATCTCATAAAAAAATTTTGTTCTGAATAATGAGTTTTATTATTAATTAGAACTGGACAAAATTTTAAACCCGAAGAACCAAACCAAATCTTATCCGGAAAAGTAGTACCGAATCCGAATCAAAATTGGTTAAATATCCGAACGGATTTAAAATTTTGATATCTAAAAAAATGAACCCGATCCAAACATAATATTTTAGGTACCCGAATATATCCGAATCAGATTTATATACTTTAATATGTTAGCTATTTTTAGATTTAATATCCAAAAAATATCCAAATGCATAAGATATTCTATAATATTTGAAAATATATGAAAATAGTCAAAAATAAATATTTAAAATAGCTAAACAATATTCAAAACACCAAAAATACTTAAACTATATGTTAATTTTCCATCCAAATATTCAAGCCAAACCACTTTTTCTGTTAAGCTTATGTATTCGGCATACATTATTTAAATTTATATATTTTTATATTACTTTTATTTTTGGATTTTGAGAAATTTAAATTATATACGATTAAAAAAATAAATAATTTAAACGGGTTATCCAAACCCGCAAATATCTAAAACGAACCCGAACCGAAATATCTAAATACCCGATGGGGCTAAAGTCCTTAACCCCAAAAATCTGAAACCCAAATAAACCCGAACCGAACCCGAATGGATATCCGAATGCCACCCCTATTATTAACGATGTGATTTTCGTTTTAATATATATAAGTTTAAGAAAATCTGTAGCCCAATATGCTGATCCCAAAAATGGTCTAAATAGGCTTTTTAGGTCTCTAATCTTCCTCTTTAATTGAGATCTAGAGCTTCCATCGCTTCAGACTCCTCTTAGATATATAGAGTGAGATTTTCTTAAGCTAAACCTGATTGCAGACATTGGCTTTAGCAGAATCTAAAGAAGTTTAGTCTTTTTGGCTGACCAAGATATCTTTCTTTTCTACTTCTATCACACTAACCTCTTCGGATGTGGCTTGAATTTTATAATGATGTTAAATGGAAGAATCATAGTGTTTCTATTTCCAGTAATTCTCTTCTCCTATAGAAGAGATCAAGATACTTCAACATTTATAATGGTGTTATAGATGTTATAGATGTTCAGGAAACTGTTATGCAATTCCATCGAACGATCTAATTTGAAAAACAAAATACTCACTTTGATGGTTGGAGCTGTTGATGGCGGTGCTACTTATTTTGGTTCCAAGCATGAAAATGGACCCATTGAATAAGGTTAATCTAGCATTCTATATATGTGTTTACCTGTCTTTTTCAAGATTCACAAAAAATCTAATTTGCAAACTACACAACTATTTTTTTTTATCTTCATGTGTTATTGTTGTTCTTATTCTTTATTTGAAAATTGAAAATGCACGCTGATAGGTAACATTCTTCTTCCACTCTTAAATTGTCAAGTGCTTATACAAAACAAAATTGTCACTAAAAAACAAAAATGTTGCAAACTATTGATTACAGCTTAAAGAAACAACTAAAAATATACAATTTCTCACCAATACAGCTAAATCCAAAATTAATATATCCACAAAAATAACACAATCAAACACTGCACAAGAGGAAAATTTAGAAATATTTTCTCAGCTACACAAAGACTACAAGATCACCATCAACTGTTCAGTTACATTCTCTTTCAATCTGGTTTATAGCACCAATGAAGATCCAAACCATACAATTTTGTTTTTTTCTGGGAAAACATACACAACACCAACCGCAAAAAACATGTATCAGAGTTGATCACCCCACCTCAACCCTATTGCAATAGAGATCTATGAAAATCAATGACCACAGCAAAACACAAAGTTCACAAACAAAGCATCACATAGACATATTGAGATAGAGCAACAACAACGTCCACGACCGTCTGAACCTAGTTTTTTTTTTTAAACAAGAGTTTTATAGAAATTAGGTTTTTCACCAATATTAAAATCGAGTTCTTTCGCAAAAATGCAAAATAATTTTTTCACTAAAATATTTAAATTGATTTCACACAGAAATCGCAAAATCATTACTCTCATAAAAATCAAATTTTCACTAAAACCGTAAAAATAAATTTCCTGCAAAATCAAATTTTGCCTCAGAACTGTAAAATATTGTTTTCCGCTAAAACCGCAAAAATAAGTTTTCTCGCCAAAACTTAAAAACTAGTTTTCTCGCCAAAATGTAAAAGCAAATTTTCTCGCCAAAACCGTAACATAAATTTTCTCACCAAATCGATTTTTTTCGCTGAAACCGCAAAATCAAGTTTTCTCTAAATTACAAAATTGAGTTTTCCGCCAAGTCTGCAAAATTTATTTTTACTACAAAATGAGTTTTTCCATCAAAACCTCCAAAAGTTTTTTGCCAAAACCTTCAAAAAATCCTCAAACTCTCGGTTTTACGCAAAACCCACAAAAATGAATTTTCTCGCCAAAATCACAAAGAAAAAAAGAGTTTTCCGCCAAAAGCGCGAAAAAGTTTAATTTATATTTTGGACTACCCATTGTAGCAAAGAGGAAAGCTATACCTTTATTATTCCAAGTTTAAATCAAAGACAGTAACTAGGCCTAGGCAAATAAACCGGAACCGGATCAAAACTCTCAAATATCTGAAATAACTGAACCGAACTAGAACTGAACCGATAACTGAACGGATGCCCAAATATATAAAAATATTAATTTTATATACATATAAGATAACTAAATATACATTTATAATTTAAAAATCTATTCAAAGTATCCGTAAATATTTGAAGAAAATTAAACTATCACTATAATATTATTTGAGAAGTCAGTTTCTTATGTGTCGCTCTCACGTTAACTCTTACGATGGTAGATTACACTCATACCCTTAATGAATTGAATTAATTATCATAATTAATTTATTAATATTTTTTTTATTTAACCACATTATTACAGAAAATGAATTTTTTTGTAACCAAACTGTTATTATAAGGCAATATCCTCGATGTCGGTCACCTTAATGTCATCTACATGTAATTTCCTTTCTTTAAGTATTTTTCCTTTTTCCTTATTTACAATTTTATAATATTTTCTAGAATTCAACATAAGTTAGGAATATTGTAATTTTTGATAAGTATACACGAACGATATCTAAAAATCTCCTAACAATTTATGCAATTTTCATATAAATTCCTAATCCTAAACTATTTAAATACCAAAACAATTAAAAAAGAAATTAGTAATCATAAATACATTGTAATAACTATTACAATTTTTTCAAAACTAAGTGTAATAGTTATTAATAAAAAATATATCTAAAATAGTAATATACTAATGTTATTATTTATAATAATAGTTTTTACACATATAAATTTATAGACTACTCAAAATATTAATAAATAAATAAATATGAAATTCTCAAATAATATTATAGAAATATTAACCAACTATAATAATTAATTTATTTTGTATTATTTATATATATGTATATGGTTTTTACTGTTATTATATTCATTTATGTAATTTTGAATCAATCAATCTTCAACACCTTAATTTGTTTTTTATTATTTGATTCTCAAAACATCATAAATTAAATTTTACATAATCTACTAAAATATATTTACAAACTTGGTGATTTTCCGTGCTCATGCACAGTATAAATATTTATAAAATAAATATACTATAATAATTTATTTTATTTACTTTTAATTTTAAATTGATTTATAATTTGTATGCAAATTTTTATTAAAAATATTATATTATTTTAATTAGATATATGATTTTAGATATGTTATATTTAGTCGATTTTGTTGTTTTATAGTCGATTTAGTTATCATTTGGGTATATTGGTTTGCATATATTTCTCTGAATTCAACTATATTATTTTTAATTTAAATATATTAAAATTATAATTAATTTTCTTATTTTTATTTACTGGTTGTTGTCTTAGATATATAAATATATTTGATGAAGATTATGTATAACTTAAGATATGTTGTGCTTAGAATGAAATAAAAAAATAAACTAAAGTGTCCGATTTTAAATCACATAAATTAATATAACGATAATATTCTATAGTCTCATGCATATATATAAATTTTACAAAAGAACTAAATTGTAATAATTGGTTAATATTTTATTTTCATTTGTTAATAGGTTTAGAGTATTCTATAATTTACATTTATAAAAGAAATTATTATTATTATTAAATTATATATTCTTATTGTAGTTAAATCTATGATTTTAGATACAAGTTGGATTAGTCAAGTCACTCATGTTGTGAGTATATTGAGTTAAATATATTCTTTCAAAATCAAAGTCAAGTATAATTACTTTTTATTTTAATTACGTAAAATCAAAATTAACTTTATTTATATTTTAAATGTGTGTGTATTTTCATAATATTTATCAAATTATATATTGGTTTCTTTTAAAAAATAAAAACTAAAGCGATGATCTATAAGAAGTTACACACATAAGTAACTAATACATTTTTGGAAGCTTATGAAAACATATCAATATTTACAATAATAGAAATATTTTATAGATTCTAAATAATTTTATGTCTTAGATTTATTAAATGATAAACTGAAATTTATTTTAAATACTCTTAAAAATTAGATTTGCTGGTATTTTGATTATGGTTATATTAAGTTCCACAAAAATAAAAACATAAAATTTAAAAGCAAGATTAATATCAAGAAAACAAATAATTTTAATAATGACAAAATATAATATATCGACCTCGTTAAAGTGTATAGTGTTATGTTATTTTAAAATATTTTGTAATTATTTGATCAAAAGATGTTTATTGTTAATTGGTTTCTTCAATATCTCTTAGAATAAGAAGTTTAAACAAATTGCGAACTTGCGAATTTGGAATATTTCTATTTTTGAACTTTCCTTTTTCAATGAAATCATATCATATATATAGATATTTTCGTTTCAATGTTTTTAATTTTTTTTTTATAAATGTTTCCTTTTTTTTATTATATATGTTATTTGGAACTTTTTAAAAGGAAACTAAATAAAAAATTCAATAATAGTATTTAAATATAATATTATTAATTCATTAAGGGTATCAATGTAATCAACCATCGTGAGAGTTAACGTGAGCGCGACACATAGTAAACTGACTTCTCAAATAATATTATAGAGATTTAAGATAAGAATCAAATTAAATGAAAAAAAAATCAAAATTTTGATCAATTGAATGAAAATTATGGTTGAATCGGAAACATAGATTTATCCGATATATCTAAATCTTAACCAAACAGTCGAGATATTACATCTAAAATCATACGTCTAATTCAAATAATATAATATTATTTAAAGTAAATCATGCATATTAATTACAATATAAAATATTAAATATTAAAAATTAAAATAAAATATTATTAATTATTATAATGTGTTTACTTTGTAAATATTTATATCCGGGCACGAGCACGGAAAAATCACCTAGTTATAAAGTATCTAAACTACTCGAAAGTATTTGAAAGTATCCGAATAGTTTTTTCCAAAATATCCAAAGTAATCCAATATGTCCAAAAAATTTAATCCGAATCATCCTAATTTTTCTATATTTTTACCCAAAATACCCGATATTTAACCCGAAATAACCGAACCAAAACCATAACCAAATGAGAATCAATTTTTTCCGGGTATTTTCCAGTTTAATTTTACTATCCGAACCGAATCGAACCCAAAATTGCATGAACTGAATCCTAATCAAAATAGGTCATGTAGTAAATGGATCTTCTAACCCTTTCCTGAACTACCCGACATACCTGAAATACCCAAACCGAACCGAATAGATATCCGAAATACCTAGGCCTAAGCTTAACCATAAAGCTCCTGCTTTCTGGATTGTTAACCATACCAGGAAATTATGCTAACATTTACCAGCTTGATACAATTCTCAAATATCTTTTGTAACCTCCATAATAATTGCTAACTCTTAGTCTTTTTTGGGGGCGGGGTTGTTACTTGTAGGACAATGTAGGCTAACCTTTCCTCCTCCACGTTATTGTTTAATAAAATAAATCTGGATTGTAGGACTTTGTGGACCATCCACCAATTATTCTTCAAAGGAGACTTGTTGAAGAGTAAGGCTTTCCTTTTTCTCCCATAAATGTAATAAGATAACTCATAAGCATCACTCTTTCACGTGAAAAGAAAAAAAAAAACAAAGAGAAAAATAATAATGCATTCTTGCATTGATAGGAAGATACGGAGCTTGTGTTTCATGTTCTCCCTTTCTGATTTAATACTTGTTTTCACTTCTTCTGCTAAGCATTTGTGTCCTCCAGACCAAAGAGAGGCTCTTTGGGAGTTCAAGAATGAATTCTCTGTCCAAAAGTTAGATTCCTCTTGGTGGGAGTCTGATTTGAAGACAGAGAGGTGGAGGAACAACACTGATTGTTGTTCTTGGGATGGTATATCTTGTGATTCAAAGACAGGTAAGGTGGTAGAGTTAGACCTGTGGGGCAGTTCTCTCAACGGCCTTCTGAGATCTAATAGTAGCCTTTTTAGGCTACAACACCTTCAGAGTCTTAATCTCAGCACCAACAATCTTCCGGGCATTCTACCAGATTCCATCGGCAACCTCAAATATTTAAGGGTGTTGAAGCTTCGCTACTGCAATTTCTTTGGAAACATTCCTTCTTCACTTGGAAATCTTTCTTATCTCACTGATCTTGATCTCTCTGTTAACCGTTTCTCCGGAGAACTACCAGATTCAATGGGCAACCTAAACCGACTATCAGAGTTGCAACTTAGATATAACAATCTTGGTGGGAACTTTCCTGCTGTTCTACTCAATCTGAGCTCGCTCACTCAGATAAGCCTTAGTTACAACAAGTTCAAAGGTATGATCCCATCTAACATGAGCAGCCTCACTAATCTGGAGTCTTTAGAGATAAATGGAAATTTATTTCATGGATCTTTACCGTCACCACTGTTTATGATCCCTTCCTTGATTCTTCTTAACTTGGAAGGAAACAGCTTCAGTGGTCCTATTGAGATTAAGAATATTTCTTCACCTTCTAAACTTGAAGTTTTATCTCTTGGAGAAAACAATTTCGATGCGCCAATCCAAGGATCTATGTCAAAACTTGTCGGGCTCCGAACTCTTGAACTCAACTATATGAATACAAGAATCACGCTTGACTTGAGTTTTCTCACACATCTCAAGTCGCTTAGCTATCTAGACCTTTCAGGGAATGATTTGAAGGTCAGCTCAACTCTCCATCTTCCCTCCTTAGGTTTCTTGTATTTATCATCCTGTAATATCGTTGAGTTTCCCAAGTTTCTGCAAAGCCAAACCAGATTGCTGTTATTAGACATTTCTGTCAATCAAATTGAAGGCCAAGTACCAGAGTGGTTTTGGAGACTGCAAATACCGCATGTTAACATCTCTCAGAACTACTTAACCGGTTTCGATGGATCTGCCGATGTTATTCAACGAACAGGGGGTGTAGTTACGCTTGATATAAGCTCAAACGCTTTCCGAGATCCATTTCCTTTGTTACCCAACTCCACAGAGTACTTATTTGCCTCTGATAATATATTTTCGGGAGAGATTCCATGGACGATATGTGACTTGGTTTATCTTGATAGACTTGTTTTATCCAACAACAACTTTAGCGGCTCCATCCCTCCGTGTTTGAGTACTTTTCTTTCGGTCTTGCATCTCCGGAATAACAGCATCTCTGGTGTTTTGCCACAAGAATTTATGAGTAATATGTTGATATCGCTTGATGTTGGTTACAACAGGTTATCAGGAGAACTACCCAAGTCTCTGATTAACTGCACTCGTCTCCAGTTTCTGAACGTGGAAGAAAACAGAATGAGGGACACCTTTCCAGTGTGGTTGAGATTGTTGCCTATTCTAGAGATTCTTGTCCTTCGTTCTAACGAGTTCCACGGACCAATATCTTCTCCTGGAAGTTTTTTTAGTCTCCCCAAGCTGCGAATCTTTGACATCTCGAAAAATAACTTCACTGGGGTCTTGCAATCAGACTACTTTGCTGGTTGGAGCGCAATGTCGTTACCGGTTGTATACTTCGAAGGTGATTCGCAGTATAGGTTTTCAGGAGTTGGCAAACCGTACTATCGTGCGTCCGTGGCTCTGATGAACAAGGGATCGAATATGAAACTGGTTGGGAGTGGTTTCACAATCTACAAAACCATCGATATCTCTGGAAACAGATTCCAAGGAGGCATTCCTGAATCCATCGGTTTACTGAATGAACTGATTGTGCTCAACATGTCAAACAACGCTTTCACAGGCAGTATTCCACCGTCTTTGTCAAACATATCCAGTCTTCAGTCATTGGATCTATCTCAAAACCAATTATCTGGTAAAATCCCACCGGAGCTCGGGAAACTCACTTTTCTGGCGTGGATGAATTTCTCATACAACAGGCTTGAAGGTCCAATACCACAAGGCACTCAAATTCAAAGCCAGAATATTTCTTCGTTCTCTGAGAATCCTGGGCTATGCGGTGTTCCTCTCCCAAAATCTTGCGGTGGAGGAGAAGAAGCAAGAAATCAAGAGAAAGAAGATGAAGAAAAAGATCAAGTATTGAGCTGGACTGCAGCTGCAATAGCCTATCTACCAGGTGTATTCTGTGGATTCACCCTCGGCCATATTCTGACTTCATATAGACATGACTGGTTCAGGAGAATCTTTCACTTTGTGGCATAATATAAGCATCATTTTTCAGATGATATCTACTATGTTGTAATCGTCTTAATGTCGTGAAGAATTCTCTTTTGTTGTATAGTTTTGGCACTATTATTGTGAGAATCTGTGTTCTCTGGTGGAGTTAGTTTACTCTTTTCCTTTTATGTGTTTGTGTCTCAAAAGTCTTGTCGCACGGACACCTAGCCCGTAGTAATGCAAGTCATATATTTTCTATTTGTGATGTTCCGATTTTCAAATTTTGCTTTACTTGCCAACAAAATAGAAAAAAGAATGGTTGAACGTGAGTAAGAGAAACTCGTTGATATTATTAAGAAAAAAATTACTAGAATATTAGAGCATTAATATCTCTGGCTCTTAGAACAGTTCTTAGGATGGTGGGTCTCAGGTAGGATCCACTTTTTTTAAAAGAACTCACCCTCTCACGTCTTCTATAAGAGTTGTTTCAGACTATTTGGCTCCATCGACACGCATACGCATTTTTTTTAATTCGGATTAAAAAGAATTAAAAAAAAAATTTAAGAACCTTTTTTTAAAAAACAGCGATGCGGATGCTCTTATAGAAAAGTTTTTTTTATCACTAGAGTGTTATTATAACACTGTTATATATATTTTTTAAATTACAATAATGTTTGGATACATCTAGTAAATGATAATAAAGACCTTTTGTTACTTTTTCCAATGTTTTGAAAACCGACCGATACCGACTTCGGTATAGCTCTTGATTGATCGGTTGGACGGTTCAACCGGTCGAACCGGTTTTCTATCTATGAAACTTATATATATAATTATATATTTATATTATATGAACTTCACTTCTACATATAATACATTCTCTATTCTTTTCTATAATTAACTAAATATAAAAATAAACATAAATCTAACTGTATATATAATAAAATAAAACTGAATAGTGAATACTATGTAAACTAAAATTAATAAAATCATATGATTTACAATTAAAATTATCATATTTATTTATTTTACAACTAAATCTCAAATTTTATGAATATGGTAAAATAAAATAGTATATGAAAGTCAAAAATATATTTTTCACATTGTTTCTTAAGAAAATAAAGATTAATTAAATAATGATAGTTGAACACTAATTATAAAATATAAAATTTTAGCTAGTAATAATAGAAAACACTTAATTATATGTTAATTTTTATGAACCGGGTTTTATAATTGACCCGGGTCACCGGTTTTACCGGTTTTCAGCCGGTTTACCGGTTTTTACAAATCGGTTTTAAACCAACCGGCTCGGCTTCTTCACCGAGTCACGGTCGAACCGGTTCGACCGGCCGGTCCGGTCCGGTTTTCAAAACACTGCTTTTTTCTAAATGAAATTATTTTTAAACATCTAATCCACATCACTAATTAATATTTCCACATCATTAATTAATATTTCCACATCACTACTTATCACGAATTAATTTTCCACATAGACAATCAACTGTCTCCTTCTTCATAACCGTTAAGAAAAAAAACCGCACAAGACAACTCATAAAACGTTGAATCGTGGAAGACATTGTGTATTTTCTTGGTCTATGTAGTTTCTCCGTCTTCCCCATAATCATCATCGAGCATTGTGAACCCGAAATCGTCTTCTTCCTTTTCCTCGAACTAACTCTCTCATTCTTGTCTTCTCCGGAATCGTCGTCTCCCGAAATCGTCTGCCGCAATCATATCTACGAAATCGTCTTTTCCGGTATGTTGTGGCTCGGTTATATATTATATTTCATCAAAGTTATATATTTTGTTGCGGCTGTGATAGGGTTATGTTGCGGCTGTGATAGGGTTTTGTTGCGGCTGTGATAGGGTTTTGCTGCGTCTGAGTTAGGGTTTTGTTGCGTCTGAGTTAGGATTTTGTTGCGACTAAGTTAGGTGTTATGTTTCGGCTGAGTTAATGTTATGTTGTGACTAAGTTATTGTTATGTTTCGGCTGAGTTATTGTTATGTTTCGGCTGAGTTATTGCTATGTTGTGACTATGTTAATGTTATGTTACGGCTGAGTTATTGTTATGTTTCAGCTGAGTTATTGTTATGTTATATGATCAGATGGATGTTCCTGAAGTTAAATCACGGGATTACCCTCCAAGACTCTACCCTGAAGGGTCTTCTAACCTAGAAGATAAAGATATCAATCACAATTTCCATTTAGGAGATTTTCCTCACGTTAGAGAAACAATAGAACTTGATGTGTGGGAAGAACTGGTGAACTCTCCCATTGGAGTAGTTGCTAGGCTAGCTGGATGCAAAAGCGTGTGGTCTGGTAGGACCGTACACTATCTACTATGTAGACAGGTGCGAGTACATAAGAAGGAGATATGGAGTCTCGTGGTTGATGAGTCTATCAGGTTTAGCTTGCTAGAATTTGGTGAGATCACTGGATTAAACACATGTCCATTGCCAACAGAAAGTTTTGAACCTGATCAATACAAAGCGTTTTGGGAGGAGTTGAAGGTGCCACTTGGGATGGGACCCAAGTTAGATGAACGGAAGGCAGCATTGGAGGTCTGTCCGCTTTGGAGTTTTGAAAAGCATAAGTGGTTGGGGCTGCTACTTCTTCAAACCATGGGACTCTACTGTTTGCATCACAATTCAAGGATACCCTTTGAAAGTGCAATAAGGGTATTCGACAATGAAGCCATGAGGTCGTATCCATGGGGTCGGACTACATACGAAGTTATTAGAATGTTGTCTCCAGAAGGAGGGTCATACACAATAAACAGCATGAAGGATGCGTTATTGATTTGGGCGTACGAATCCGTCGCCTGCTTCGGTGAGGTTTTTGGGAGAGTGGTCAATAATGAAGACGTTCCGCTTTTGCGATGACGTGGAAATCGTACATGTGCAAGTTTTGATAAATTGTTGTATGCCGAGATCAAAGAGCATACCAAGGTATGGTTATGAGTTATTCGATGGCTGAGTTATGATTTATTTGATGGCTGAGTTATTGTATTTTATGGCTGACTTATGAACTCTTTCGTGGTTGAGTTATTATAATTGATTGCTGAGTATAAGTTATTTTGTGGCTGAGTTTTGTTATAACATTTCGTTGCAGGTGCGTGTGAGGAGAATGGTTTTGAAGGACTCAATTGAAGAGATGTTTCCTCAATGGCCGAGTGAACCTGACGACCCACAACTCGCTAGCTTGATAACAGACATACATGCAGGTAGATTTGTCAAAGGTTTTTGGGAAGTGTAGGGGAATGCGGAGGGAAAGAGGAATGAGAAGGAGAAGAAGAAGAAAATGAAGTATGGAATTTCGTCTGAAGCTGAACCACCCACTAAGAAGCAGAAGGAAATGAACACAAGCGAGGTTGAAGCTGCTGCAACGGGAAAGGGTTCTAGCGAGGAGGAAGATAGGAAAGATTTGGAGGGCAATGTGACTCTGTTTAGCATATTGAGTGCTCTGGAGAATATGTCCAGAAAATTTGTCACATTGACTCGCGGTTTAACGCTTACGAGTTAGACCGGAACAGACCATTGGTGGACCAGAAGACCATTGATGATATGGTGAAAGCTTCAGTGGGGGAGCGTCTGAAAGTTCTGGGGATTGAGAAAAGTCCCGAAATGAATGACAAACTCTCAATCGTTGGTGAATAACAATCTTTATCATTGCCATCACTGCAGCAGAGTACGTAGCAGAAGTGTGTCAATAGTCCAGCGTTAGTTAAGACCCCTGAGTTAGCTAAGATCCCTGGTTTGGTTTTCGCTCCGAAAAGGAATTTGGTCAAGGAGCTTGATAAGGATACAGGGGTGAAAAGGACTTTGGCTGAGGAGTTTGGTAGTGGCGCTGGAACACATGCTAAAGCTCCAGAGCTTGATTTCGTATATGTTTCTCCTGGAAAGGCTACTAAGGCTACCAAGGATGATAAGGATGCTCAGGATGCTAAGGGTGAAGCCTATGCACGTGGCTGCAGGGGCAAGCGTATTGTAAAGGATGAGTATGCCGCTGATAAGAAAAAAGCAGAGCAGGCAGAGGCTGCGTTGAAGAAGAAGGAGAAGGCTGACGCTAGGAAAAAACAGGCTGAGTTAAAGAAGCAAGAAGCCGAGGCTAAGAAAAAAAAAGACTGAGGTAAAGAAGCAAGAATCCGAGGCTAAGAAGAAGGAGGCTTAGTTAAAGAAGAAAAAAGTGACTCACCGCGTGCCAATGTAATAAGAGTGCCTGTAAACGATAAGGAGGACCGTGCTGCAACCGTAAGTGAAGATGACAGTTACGTTGAACATGTACGGACGAAGTTCATGCGGAAGAGATCTTGCACCGAAAATATTCCATCTTTTATGTGAGAGTATTAGATATGCTGTAGTAAAGGAATACCGGGAGAAAAATGTTCAATTATCTCCACAAGGGTTAGCATTGACGACAGTTCCTTCAGCACCAGTTTTTCCGTGCATTGGAGAAAATGGAACGACGTATATGAGGAAGAATTTTGTGCCTTCATCAGCAATATATGACTCTCTAGCACCTGTTGATCCGGCTCTATTGGAAAAACTTATGCAACACATTAGCAGGATTCCACCCAAGCCACCAGCACCAGCAAATAAAAAGGTAAGAAGATCAGCTGATCATGAGAGTGACTTCTACAGCATACTCATCCATGAAAGACCGTGGCCAGATCCGGAATATGGATGGGTGTTTGATAATGTAAGTCTTTATTACGGCTGAGTTAAATATACTATTACAGCTGCGTTATATATTATATTATTTTTATTTACGACTGGCTTATATATTGGTAACGGCTGAGTTATACTTTCTATTACGGAAGACTTGTTAATATTCTTTGTGTAGCATGTCTGTGCGTATATGAATGTCCTCATCCGAAGGTCCATGCGAGATCCCATCCCATTCTGGTCCAAGCGCATTGCCTTCATTGAGCCTTTTTTCTTAAACGTTTGGGTTCACGATTACAAGCAGTTCAAGATCAAACCTCATAGGATGAAGTTCAAAGGCAATGGTTATGAAATTCTAATGAACGGTGAGATTCCCGTTGACCTTCCAACAAACTTGAAGTGGTATGAAGATGTGGATCACTTGTACGTATGTCTTCAAACCGGCGGAAATCAGTGGGTGGCGTTTCACGTGGATCTGAAGAAAGAGAAGATTGATTGCTACGATCAAATCTTTGGAGAGATAACACCCGAAAGTAAGCAAAAAATGGTAGAATATTTTAAACCGCTAACGCTTATGCTTCCCGTGATGTTGAGCGAAGTTATTCCTCCCAATCTCCGAACCCCTAGTAAGAAGAAGTTCGCATTCAGAAGGAGGAGCAAAAGATACAATCCACAAAACACCCAGATTGGCGATTGTGGGGTGTATTCATTGAAGTTTTTGGAGTGTCTAGCGTTTGGTGTAAGTTTTGATGGGATTAAAGATAAAAATATCCAAGGTTTACGGATGAAGATGGCAGCAGAGATCCTCGATGAAGGAGGAAATACTGCGATTAACGAGATGCTGGCCACTTGAACCTTCTCTTTATTTCGTCGTTTGACTTAAGTTCTTTAATCTTATTTTGTATTTGACTTTATTTGTTTAATTTTATGTATTTGACTTTCGCTTATATATATCAGCCTTATCGGTTATATAACTCAGCCAACCCCCAAACACACCCTAAAATCGAAAATGTTCATATAACTCAGCTGTGTGGGTATATGTAACTCAGCCGTATCTATTTAGATAACTCATTTATATATCCACCATACCCTAAAATCGAAAAATATTTTTATAACTCAACCGTATCAGTTACTATAAGTCAGCCATAACGCTGTTATAACTCAGCCATACCTCAAACATACCCTAAATAAAAAAAATGAAATTTTATACTTTAAAATGTTATATTGAAACTCCAATTATCAATTTGAAGTGAATATATAATCAACTGAATGTGTCTACTTTATCGAATTTACGAGTTTAGAATCGATTATGATCTTGAGGTATATGTTGTCTTACAATTACCTGAACCCTTACATCTAGATATAAGGTGTGAGCCTAATTCAACCAAAGTAAAATATATACAATGTTGTTTAAAAATGAATTGTGTTATTTATCATATTTCCTGCACCATAAACCTAAATCCTGAACCTAAATCCCTAAATAAGCAAACATATACCCTAAATTAGCAACCCTAAACCCTTAACCCCTAACAATAAGTCAGCCGTCAATGGTTATATAACTCAGCCGTAAAGTGTAACTTAATATTGACATTTCGTATTTTGGGTGGGAAAAATATATTGCGAAATCTGATTAATTTTATCAACCCTAGTTTGACGTCACAGATCTCTCTATATATAGTTTTCTTCTCTTACACCTTTTTTACACCTTTTCTATCCCCATCAAAAATTATGTAGGTTGTTCCAGGTTATTCAACGAGGTTAAAGAACAATGTCAATGCGATACTAAGCTCTGCAAATGACGAAAACCTCCCCGTTCTATATCCTGGTCCGGGTGACTTGATTGACACAACCACCCCTACCTGGTTTAGATTTTTAAGCGATCTCTCTCTCTGGTGATCCCGTCGATTCTAGCAGAAGGATGGGTTCATGACTGGCCGACATATCGCGTCATTCCCGATCATTTTAAGGAACACTTGTTTCTTCAACTCGCTGTAAGTACTGAATATGTTTCCATATGAGATATAACGACAGTAATATTTGTAATCTTTATTGTTCTAGCGCAAAAACACGTGGAATCGAAGGCATAATTCGACTATTTGGACGCATTTTAATCTGGTGGCCAGGTCGCTGTTTCGATTTCAGATGCTAGAGTTGAAGAGGAGATGGGCGCATGGAGGCGACAAGCCTTCATGGATGCTAACTAGAATTTGGCGTGATCTCGTCGACATGTTTGAAGAGTTCGGTCCGGATAATTTTGGATTTAAACAATGATTCTTTGTTTGTATTTTGGATTTTTACTCAGTCACAATCATACTTTACTCAGCCTCTAATTTTAATAACCCAATAAGTAACACTAACTCAGCCAACAAGAAACTAAAACTCAACCTTGTAGTAAAAACAACTCAGCCATAAAGTGACAATTACACAGCCATTCAATTACGTAGAAAATACTAAGTTAAAATTAAGAGAATTAGTCGTCTCCCACATCACTTCAATCAATTATGCCGACCTTTATTAGGCGTGTGAAAACATATTACGGCTGAAACTAATACCGTATCCATAACTCAGCCATAATACAAAAACATGAAGTAATAAAAACTCAGTATTTAAATTGATTTATAAAGGACGGTTCGTATTTCCAGTTTTAAAAATAATAATTCGGCTGCCATGAGAATATTGAGAGTAATTATTACGAGTTTGAAATATACTGGTGGCACGCATACATCGAGTGATCTACAATATCGAGACATTTATATTTTATATTATTTTATATATTTAATTATTAAAACTAATAAAAACTAAACGCTGCCGTTTCAAAGATGTTGTCTTCCTTCATTCAAATAAGTCAGACTAATATTAATGAAATTGTTCTGAGATTAAAAATGTCTTCCTCATCCTCAGTTTCTGAAAATTATGACAGATGACGTTTGAGCGGAAAGAGGAACACCGAGACAATGTTGGTGTGGTGAACCCGCTGATATTTTTACATCTGGAAGGCTACCAATCTAGGAAGATTGTATTATTGGTTTGAAAAGGATATCATAAGGTTAGTTCTGGTTCTTATTTAGCATGATTTGAAACGTAATACTTAGATCTGGTTGTATTGCTGAAAACAGAGACATTTATTCAAATGGGTGGATGAGTATTTGGTCGAAGAGGTCGGATATATTAAGTCAGTGATAAGGGGCATGAACAAAGACATCTCCGAGTTGCGACTTAACGTTGCTCGATTGGAAAAAGAGATTGAAGGAATGAAGAGCGCTCGCGTGAGAAAAGGAGATGAATGTATGAGTGAGGGTCGGTGTTTGAGGAATGTAGTTGTTTGTGGTGTTGGAATGGCGATACTTTGCTACTACTACTTTGTTTAGTCATGTTTTTGCAACCATAACTCAGTATTTTCTATAATAACTCAGCCTTTTCTATAATAACTCATCTGAATCTTTAAGAAACAATAACTCAGCTTTGAAGTAACAATAACTCAGCCGTATCGTTTAAAACCGAGTTTTTAAGAATAATAACCCAGCCTTTAAGTAACAATAACTCAGCCGTCTCGTATCTAAAATTTCTCATCCGTAGAGTTGCTTTCCAAACGCCATGAATTATCTTTGTAGCCGAAGAGTTGCTTTCCAAACGCCATGAATTATCTTTGTAGTCGAAGAGTTGTTTTCCAAACGACTTAAATAGATCCTTTTTATCTATAAATACAATATCATATTTCAGTAAGTGAACAAATATTCATTTACTTCATTTGTTCTTGTTTTATCCTTTTACAATCTCAAATGTAAGTTAGTTTTTCCTCCTTTTCCTTATTCTAATTTTCTATGCAATGCACTCTTTTTGCAATCTCAAATATAAATAACTTGTTTGTTGTTCTATTTATGTTATATACTAACATCCTATTTTCGACATTGATGAAGCATCAAGTGTCAATGGAAGGATCGAAAAAGGTGATGAAGCGTCATATGGAGGAGGTCTATGGATCGGATGCTGTTGAAGGTTTTAACAAAGGAAAAAAGGAAACCAAGGAGCATTACAGGGTGCTTCTCCGCTTGACCAAGGAATAAAGGCAATCTGAATCTGCATGGCATGAGGCTTCCAGCAAATTATCTATTGCTGCGCAAATTGATTTGCTTGATGTCATTATCAAGGAAACTTTGACTTCGTGGCTGAGTTGGAAAAACTAACAGCAGAGCACATTGAAGCGGAAGGAAACTTGGCTGAAGTGAAGGTCAAAGTACCTGACTGGTTTAAGCTTGATGAAAAATGGATGATGGATGATTAATCCAATGTTATCATCTTCTCTGTTATGTTTTCAGACTCTAATATTTATGATTATACTTTAAATGTTATATTGAAACTCTAATTATCAATTTGTAGTCATGTTTTGTAACCATAACTCAGCCATAATAAAACAATTATTCAGCCGTAATTAAACAATAACTGAGCCGTAAAGAAACAATAACTCAGCCGTTTTGTAAACAATAACTCAGCCATAATGAAACAATAACTCAATTGAAGACTTATACAATAACTCAGCCATAATCATAATAGTTTTCATACATTAATTTGTTGTTCGACATACATAATGGCATAGCAAAAAAAACATAAAAGGATAAGATTCTGATACATTACATCTTCACCACTTCCTTGTGTCCCTAAATAGGCTTATCGGTTCAAAATCACGTAAGAACAACCCCAACTCTTTGATCTAGAAACAGCGGTTACACATGTTGTCATCCTTAGTGACATCAATGTGCCACAAGCAGAGACATTGTCGCACAATAAGATTTGCACATGGAAAACTGTAGAACGACGGAAGAAAAGCTGAAATGAACAGGGCCCTCTTTTCTCAGAACTCGTCACAATGCCACAAACCCCATCCCCATTTCACAGATAGTACTATTTTCCCGATCCTTTCAGCTGATTCTTTTGGAATAGCAGCTAAATACTGCCCATCACCTCAAAAGATTGCTCGAGTCATTGCGTGTGAGTACACAGCACACTCATATCCTGCATCTGCTGCACGCTTCATGAGAGAAAGTCCTTCTTCTTTAAGGCTGAATGAGAAGAAAAACTGAACACCCTTTATATAAAGTGTGCTTGAATTTCTCTCAGCGTAGCAAGTTTTCAACAACTCGGAAGGCATATTAAGTCCCCAGGGAACGGATAACACATCGAGAAAATGGTATACCCTACGCCGCTCTACTAACGCCTTCATCGACCTGGACGATGCTCTGAGGCCGTAGAGATTTTGGAAGGAGTTACGGGCAACACGTTCAACCACTAACGCCTGAATTTCTTCAGGCAATACAAGAAGAGGGAAATATTCCATTTATTCTCAGATGGGTGAAAATTGATTTAGAGAGAGAGAGAGAGCAATTGTGTAAAAAATAGAGAGTTGAAAGTCTAATTGTTCGAGAAGTACCTTATGAATCAGTCGTCTTGCTAAAATATAACTCAGCCGTCTCGCTATAAAGAGTAATTCAATTCGCGATGTTTCGTATTTTGGGCGATAATTTATACCATAACACAGCCGTAATATATTTCATTCAATGACTGAGCCATTTCATTTTAATAACTCAGCCGAAATTGAATTCGCGACGTTTCGTAGTTTGAGCGGGAATTTTAAGAATAAACAATTACGTAGGGACAATACCGCCATGTCACTTCAATCAATTATGCCGCCCCTTATTAGGCGTGTGAAAATACGTTACAGCTGAAATTAGTCCTTTCGCCCACGCATTTCAATCAAAATGGAGGGACTATTAGATAGGGACGTTTCGTTTATCGATGTTTTCCTCAGCTGTAACCCGATAATTATGCCGCCCTTTATTAGGCGTGTGAAAATAGGTTTCAGCTGAAACTAATACCGAGACCTTTATAATATCGAGACGATAATACTTTGAACCCTAATCTTTTTTGATTAAAGAAGTTTCTAGTTAGGTTGGTTTTACTCAGTCATAATACAAAACAAGAATATCCATAAGCCAGCCATAATAGAAAAGACGAATATCCATAACCCAGCCGTAATACAAAAACATGAATAACCATAACCCAGCCGTAGTACAAAACATTAAAAACAATAGACCAGCCGTAATACAAAACATGAAAAACCACAACCCAGCCGTAATGGAAAAAAACATGCTTACATCGGACAAGTTTTCGCATTATGTCCACTCTGTCTACATCAAGAACATGTGTGTTCTTTCCTAGGACGTTTGTTTGCAAGTGCAACTTCTAAAGCATATTTCATCCTATTCTTCTTAGGTCTTCCTGGTTGTGGACGAATAGATGGGGGCAAGCACGGTTGGTTAGCCACAATTTCTGGAATAGGTTGCGCTAAGTCAACCGGCATGACCGATTCAGCGTATGCGCCCACCAAATAAGCATTGTTATAGTAAGGACTGCACATGGATATACGACAAACATTCCTATACTCCGTAGCTGTTATTGCGTGTATACATGGTAATTTCACGCGTTCGAAACGCCGGCATGTGCACTTTCTCTCTACCAAATTAAAAACATGCAAAGACTCGCCAGACGATCCATATGTAACTTCAGTGTGATGATCATCAATCATTTGTACTGACAACAATTTGGTGGCAGTTACACGACATTATTAAAAATACAGTACTATACGGGCTGACTTATGAGTTATACAAGCTGACTTATGAATAATAAAGGCTGACTTATGTTTACTATTACGGCTGACTTACATGTAGTGGTTTCACCATACCACGCGTAAGCGTGGTTGGCTGCGATCTAGTATCCTCTCTCCGTTCAGCAAACCATCTTGTCATCATAACCCGTATCAATTCTAATATTTGAACAATGTTAAAACCTCTAGCATTTGATAGTGCTCTGTTCATTGATTCGCTATGTTCATAGTCATCAAACTGTACCTCTAGCCCGGGAAATGAACACGCGCTGACAGTCGGACATGAGCTCTTTGGAGGTACCCATGAAGCTCAGGATTAATCGCTTCAATCTCCTCGAACATCGCGTAAAAGTCACACATCCTAAAACATCTTGCCGCTTTCTTCACCAGACGAAATACATCTTTTCCTTTGTACCGTCCCAAAATGTTCTTATATAAATGGTAGGTGCAACTTTCTCGAGAAGCAAACGAATACACATTTCTAATTGCTTTCCCTATTGAGTTATGCATATCCGAGATTATCGCAAGACCCACGTCGTCAGGAATCAAAAGTTTTAGTTGCGTAAAAAACCAATGCCACGAATCATCATTTTCAGTGTCAACCACTGCGAAGGCTATTGGAAAAATATAAAAGTTACCATCCTGAGCTAGTGTTGTGAGAAACGTCCCTTTGTATTTACCGTCAAGAAACGTACCGTCGACAGCTAAAACTTTGCGCATGAAAGGAAACTCATTTACGCTCGCACCAAACGCAAGAAAAACATATATGAATCTTCCAGACTCATCGATTTGAAGACGCGTAATTGTATCCGGATTTGCCCTTCTTATCATGTATAAGTAAGAAGGCAAGCTTTCAAACCCAATCTCAGGTGTTCCCTCCTCGATTTTCCTTGCAAATTTCAGCGTCCAATGTGGTTTCCAATAATCCATCTGTCCACATGAAAAACGATTCAAATAACTCAGCTGCATCACAAAATTAAGACAGGCACAACGGAATAATAACTCAACAATATCGTTATCATAACTGTATCATAACTCAGCTCTAACATTAAAATAACTCAGCAATATTGTATAAGTATGTCAGCCGCAACATTTCAGATTACTCAACCATCTCGTTAAAATAACTCAGCCGCATCACATAATTACCTTTAGACCAAATTTCTTAGTGATAGCTATTCCGACACTCGTAGGGCGAATGGACGGACCAACGTCGCCGAGAAAGTCCTTGTACAACACTCCTAAAATATCCGGTGTTGCTTGTCAAGATCGATTAGAACGCACAGTTGCAAAACATGTATGATCCGAATCGTAAATACGAACATAAAATGTTGGGGATTGCCCTTGTGTAGAAGCACAAACTCTCCACAGACATCCATGAACCCAACACTTAACAACGTATAATGTCGGAGTGGATATGTCTACATAAAAATCAAAATCGATCCGTCACTGTAAGAAGTTTCAGTCGTCTCTCCAAATCGTCTTTACTCTCGTATCGTTGCCCTACCGCAAGGTTTAGCGACGACATCTCCAACCTTAGAACCTCCATATTACCGTTACATTCGCTCATCGAGAAGTTTTGATATCTCTTTTTGGGAGGTAGAGTCGGCGAGTCCTCTTCGTCTTGTGTTGGAGACTCACAGTATGAGCTGAAGTTATCATCTTCAGATGACCTACCGTCCGAGTCGTCGAACATATGAAATCAGCTTTAAAGTTCATCATCTTCTTCGTCTTCTTCAACTACTACATCTTCTCCGCCTATTTTGTGTTTTTCTCCTTCCACTTGACTAGAGCAGTCATTCTCATTGTCCTCGCGTTCATCCTCCAAACTGCAACCATCCCCACTGTAATTTTCGTCTCTAGATTCAATTTCTGAAACTTCTACTTCTGAGCTAAAACTGAAAAACGTTTTCCTCTTCTCTCTTGCTCTGTCATTCCGGTTCATTTTGACATCCTTCTTCTCCATAATCTCCACACAGAGACGTAGCTGTTCGATTTTATTTAGGCTTAGGAAACCTTGCAACTATCGAGTATTGGAGACGTAAGCTGAATCTCATGTCATTGTTTCAGAGCTTTATCCGAGAACATGTAGCTAAGTTGAATCTCATGCCTCAATTCATTCAATATGTAATCATCGAGTACAAACTTTGAGAGTTCTTCATGTGTTGTTTTCTCATCTACATGCAGAACTCTACACCCTCTACTGTCGACTTTGAAAACAAATATGTTTTTATTAATCCAGTTTCCAGAAACAATAATAACCGGATCCATAAGAACTCTGAGAAAGATGAACTTTAACTCTGAACAGTATATAAAGAAAATGAAGAAGAAGATGACTAGACAGATAAACCGAGTTGTAAAGTTCGTAAGTTAGTGATGACATGGCAAATCCAATTTTGGTGACATAGAGGATAACATGGAAAATTGGTTAGTCAGTCGTCAAACGAACATATAACTCAGCCTAATTAAATCAGCCATCAAGTATAACGTAAGTCAGCTAAAACGGGTATGCTATTTCAGTAATTAATCTTATGCTAATAAATCAGCCGTATAAAAGACGAAAATCCATAAGTCAGCTGTATCGTCAAATAAATCAGCCGTCAAAAGAATGATATTCTAGTAATTAATCTTTCTCTAATAAGTCAACTGTAATTAAGCTGAGTTTACTGTTAATCCAGCACGTTACGACTGATTAAATATAACTCAGCCGTAACTATCTCACATAAGTCTGCCGTAGATTTAGTAACTCAGCCAGTCGATATTTTATAACTCAGCTGGAGAGACATAACTCAGATGTGTCTTAACTACAATTCAGACAAATTTTCCAGAAATCAAAAAGCCGATGTATAAGTCAGCCGTAAATATTATTCGTAAGTCAGCCGTTATCACATAACTCAACCAAATTTCTGTAAATCATCCACTATAGCGTGCTGAGTTATGTTAGTTAGTCAGCCGATTTCTCTTAAGTCAGCCGCGTTGTTTAATTCAGCCGCTACGTATAACTAATTTAGCCGTAACTACGTATGTTGCACTTCAAGGCTGAGATAATGAAACGCAGAACCGAATTCCTACGTGGCGCCGAGTTTTCATTTGTGTGGCATGAAAAAATAATGGTATTCTCGTAAATACATTTTTTCTCATAACGTGAAAAAATGGCACGCTTGGTATAAAAAAAAATGACAGTAATAAAAAAAATTTTTGTATGATTCTGTTCATTTGTTATAAAATATGTGATAGCTGAGTAAACTTCCCTATTATTAAAGCCAACAAAATACAACAATTTCAATAAGAAAAAAAACACAGGAAAACAAGAAAACGTTCAAGAAATAACCCAAGAAAACCTTTTTTTACTATTTGTTTCATCTCGTCACCTTGTAAATTCCAATAAGGCGACCCTACAAAAGCATATTATATAGAGAAATAGAAGATTACTCTTTTCATAGAGAAGATGAGATCTCTAATCCTGGTACTTCATCTCAGACATGAGAAATCCAGGCATCTCATAAGAGGCAGCGAACTTCTCCACATCAGCCTTAAGCTCCTTGATCTCCTTGTTGTTCACCAAACCCTTGTTGAAGTCCTTCAACAGCTTACCGTGCTCCTTCTGGATGTTCAATGTGAATGTCACTGATCGGCTCACGAACTCTCCTATCTTCTCGAAGTCCTTCTCCACCAATCCTCTTGATGTCATCGCAGGTGTACCTACAAATAAACATTCTTAGACATGTTTTCGGAATCCAACAAGCGAGATTCATGAACATTTTAATCACTCTCTTACCGATTCTTACACCTCCAGGAGCAAGAGCACTGCTATCTCCAAATACAGCGTTCTTGTTCAGAGTAATGTTGCACAGATCACAAAGCTTCTCAACCTTGTTACCTGGCAGAAGCAGAATTGGATAAATTAGGACTGGTTCATAATAACAATGGCCTCAAAGTTGTTTTTCTCAAATATTATCCACTTACCGGTCAATCCAAGAGGGCAAAGATCCCAAAGAACAAGGTGGTTTTCAGTCCCACCGGTTACAATGCTGTATCCCTTGCCCATCAGGTAGTTTGCAAGAGCAACAGCATTGGCTTTTACCTGTTTGGCATAGACCTTGAAACCAGGAGTATTAACCTGCTTCAGTGCAACAGCTAGAGCACCAATCTGGTGATTGTGAGGACCACCTTGAAGCGCAGGGAACACCGCAAAGTTGATTTTGTCCTCAAAGTCATAGACTGCACCCTCGGGCTGCCCCTTCTTTGGTGGTTTCGGGCCCTTCCTGTAGAAGATCATACCAGCCCTTGGACCCCTCAAACTCTTGTGGGTTGTGGTTGTCACAACGTCACAGTACTCAAATGGGTTTGCAGCTTCCTGCGAAAACAAATAAAAACTCAATCAGCTCATGTGAGTAAATGCACAAAACTCAATCTTGGCAACTAACATTAGAGTGGTCAAAGCACTTAACCATACTTATAAGCTCTTATGGTACATTCACTTACGCATGTTTAAAGGTATTGAGAATTGAGAATTGAGAACTAAAAGCAAAACTAACAGAAATAAAAACTTTTTCCGGAGAGTGAAATGAGAGCACACAAATTCATTTGATAATATACCCTGGAAATGCTAATATTTTGTACATGAATGCAAAAAAAAAAATATTGATACTTTGTACAAAATTGTATATAAATCAAGATCTTCGCTCTTGACCATGCAAAACAAAACTCAATCTTGGCAACTAATTAGAGTGGCCCAAGCACTTAATCAGATTTATAGGTTCCCATGGTACACTCACACATGCTTAAAGGTGTTGAGACCAAAAAAGCAAAAACAAAAAAATAAACTTTTTTCAACAATGGAATGTGATTGGTTCTTAAAACAGTCTCATTTAATAAACACACCCTAAAAACACTAGATTCAATACATGAATACGGCAGATATGAGATGTGCGTAACTGATTCAATGTCAAGAGTTCCACAAATCCAGATTTTTATCATCCAAAACAAGATCGATAAAAAAGAGAGTAGGCAATATATACCTGAGCGGCAACGAGTCCACTAATGTGAGCCATGTCACAAAGCAAAAGAGCTCCAACCTTATCAGCAACAGCTCTCAATCTCGCGTAATCCCAATCCCTAGGGTAGGCACTACCACCACAGATGAGCAGCTTAGGCCTAAAATCCATGGCCTTCTCCTCAAGCTTGTCGTAATCAATGTAACCAGTGGTGAAGTTCACCTTATACGGAAGGCTCTCAAAGTAGATCGAAGTGGCAGAGATCTTCTTCCCACCGGATGTATAGTATCCATGAGTGAGATGACCACTCGAAGGCAGATCAAGCCCCATGATACGATCGTGAGGCTGGAGCAAGGCGGTGTGTGGGAACCAAAATTCACACCGTCAATTTCCGATAACGATTTGTGGAGGAAAACCGAGTTAACCCGATCTTCCTTGAAGGTCCCGGATATCTGCTGGGCCACACACGATACAATTTAAATCGAAAAGTAAAAATCGTAAAGTAGAGCGAAAAGAGATCTTATTTCTGGATTCGCGTTTGAGCGTGAACAACGGGTAAGAAATAAGCTACAAGAGCTGTCGAAAGGTCCGCTAGTCCAGCCGCCTAGATCTAACCTAGTTGAGTCGCAGCTCGCTAATGAAATTAGAAAAGAAAGCTAAAACGTTCTAAGTGTTAAGTGCTCTGGAAGTTTGGTGATGATTTGCTCCTCGCCCAAAGCTCTCCTTATATACTCTTCTTAAGACGGTCTATCTTCTCGCGGGCTGAATCGGGCTTTTTCCATTTTCGTCCATCTTCGTGTTTATCGGGAAACTTGACATTTATCTTTCGGAAAACTTGACATTTATCTTCTGGAAACTTGACATTTATCTTCTGGAAACTAGATATTTATCTCTTATGTGAGGATAAGGATAAACCGTCATAGTTATCCTTCCTTTCGAAAATCGTAAGTGGGCCGCTTTGGCCACGCCGGGCCGCTTAGACGCACGGTTTTCAAAGAACAGTCTTTGAAGGTTTCGTTTTTCCGGGAACCCCACCTCGATAGTCGAGATGTTTGGTGTTTAGAATAATCGCGGATCGTACAAACTCACGAAGATTGATCCAAACAAGCCAAGATGGGATCAGACCGAGCATGATGGGACCGAGACCAAGACGAGGGCCGTCGACCGGCATCAGGTTTACGCCGGCGCCAGGCCGGCCATGAACGCTGTTGCCGCGCCAGGCCGGGTGCTTCAGCGCCAGGCTGGCCGCTGCGCCGGTGCCAGGCGGTGCCGCGCCAGCCGGTGTCGGGCGCCAGGCCGCCCGCTTGACGCTGACGCGCGCCGCTGGCGCCAGGCCGCCCGCGCGGACGCTGCCGCCGCGCCAGGACGCCTTGCCGTCCGTGGGTTATCCGTTGTTCGATCTTTCCCGCTAGTCGCTCGTGCGGGAAATCTTTGAGTTTGGAAGGATCTTTAGCCAGATTTTGAGATAACCGCTTTCAAGGTTTGAGTAATGTGGCTTCGAACTTTAGACGCTTAAAGATGAACTTTTAAACAATCAAGAAGGCTTTGCGGAAGAATCATTGTTGTTTCATGGACAATCCGACATGGGTTCAAGGGACCGAGGTGCTGCCGTTGCGAGATCACGAGACGATTGCATAGATGGGAACCAGGACCCTGCCGGCGGCGCCAGACGGACAGGGCAAGCCTGCTGACCGCCGCGTCCTGGCCCACCGGTGCCTGCTTGCCTTCGTTGATCCCCGGCTCACGGTCCGCTCATGCCTTCTTGTGAGTTCATCGAGTGACGACCCGCTTCTTGGTTTTGATCGTCACTTGGTTTTTCTTTCGAGGACTTTCGGTGACGATTTCGTGCTGACCGATTTTGACCCCAACAGTTAGCCCCTTCTAGCTAGGAATCGTAATGCCTTTCGGTCCTGGCTTGCGGTATAGCCGTATGGGAAGGTGTAGACGTAATCGCTTGCGAAAGTTGAGGTAAATAGTGATTTTACCTCCTTTATAAGGAGGAGTAAGAAATCTCATTCATTCTTACTTCACCATAAAAATTATTCTCTCAAGAATCCTTTCTCTCTAAGAATAATGTCTTCAAGATCCTCAAAGAGAAATTCTTCTTCTCATTCATCCTCGGGTGATTCTCCTGCCCACGGACGGTGAAGCAAGAGAAGTTTGTCGAGGAGGAAGCGAAGAATGCGTATTACCGAGCCCTTGTGAGTTCGCCCCCATCACTGCCAGATATCCCTGTTCCGAGGAGACCTCTGAGGCAGCCTGGTGCTCCTTTTACGCGAGCTTGGTTTCTCGAAATATCTCAAGGTTCTTCGAGATTTTAACCAGGTTCCGGCGAGTCAAATTCGATCCCTGCCGGTAACGAGTGCGAGGATTCCTCCGAAGGTTTCTTTACATGTTACGAGGCCTTCTTTATTAATTGCCGCATGTGGTTCCCGATCCCCGGCACCATTGTTCGTACGCTTCATCACTTCGAACTCTCGATCAGCCAGCTCAGCGTCCCTGCCTTGGAGAGTTGGCTTGGCGTACTGATCTCAAGTTATAAGCTCGGGATCGATCTCAGTCCTGGTGATTTCAAGGCCTTTGGAGCACTCGGCCGACGGGAGCGACGGTTACTACTCCATGCTGCCCAAGAAGGATATGGCCATAATTCGGGACTACTTCGAACCCTAAGTTGTGGCAGGAACGTTTCTTCTTTGTCCGAATAGATGGTGATTCTGTCGAGGAAAGCTGCCTCCATCTATTTCCGCATGCATGGAACTTTAACCGAGGTAATGTGATGAAAACTCGTTGTCTATTTTGTTATTCCGGAAGTGCGAGTTTTTAATGAAATAGTTTTGCTTTGTAGAGAACGGGCTGTTGCGCATTTGCATGGCGATCTTTTCGCAAGAGGGATCTCCTTCAAAGGCCGTTCTTCCGAAGTCCTTCACTTTGAACGAATTCGACGCAGTAAGGCTTTACCGGTCCCGAGATTCTGTCCCGACATATGATGCCGAACCGGTTATCGAAACCCCGACTCGGAGGTGTAAACAGAGATCCCGTAAAGGGAAGGAAATCGATGGTGGGGAAGGTTCGAAGATCCTTCACCATTGGGGAAAACCCTAGTTTTGTTCCAACGGAAAAGGTGGAGCCAGCGATTTTCCACTTCTCAGCAATTTCTTTGACGGCCTTCCTCCGAGTTTGTTACTGACGAAGTCGCTGGAGGAAGAGAAGAGGCAATGGGTTTTTGCCGAGGGTTCCCAGCGGATCAATGAGGTTTTGTTCTTTGAACTTCTTAACCGTATTCTTGATTCCGTATATATGTATGTTTATTGATCTTGAATTTGTGCAGGGACTAAGAGTCTTTGGCAATGCGCCGACTCAAGTTTCCGCAAGGCTAGGATTGCTAACTTCAAGACTAAGAAAGCTGAGCAGAGCTCTTCCGATTCCGTCAAGAGGTTAAGGCACAGAACGAAAAGCAAGCTGAGCTTCATGCTCGAGCTCTTGTTCGGGCGGAAAGGAGAGGAAGGAAGATAGTCGCAGCGGAGGTGACGAGACGGGCGGAATCGTTCGCTGCTGAGTTTCAATGTTTTAAAGAAGCTCAGGAGTTTGTTGGCGATTTCAGTGCCGGGCTCGGTCAGAACCTTTACAAGTCTCAACCCGGATTTCTTTTGATTCCGACGCTGAGATGAAGGACTTTATGGCCGAGTGTGCTCATTGTGAGTCCTTGGTTTCTCCAGTGTGGAAAGAGTCCGGAGACTATGGGAACCTATCGAGGTTTCCGAGGATACGGTGGAGGCCGGAGCCGATGAGAACGCCGAGGGTGGTGGGAACGCCAAGGCGGAACGAGGAAGTGGACCAGCCTGCAGGTTCATTCGGGATTTCGTGATCCGATTTCTCGATGTTGACTTCCTTTGTGAATCGATGTTTTGGCCGTGTGGCCGCTTTTAGAGTTTTATCCTTCAACCGCTGGAGGTTGCATTCTTATGTTTTGGGACTGGCCGCTGGTGGTTTAGAATCCCGCCTTTGGCGGACTTTATGAATATGAAAATTTTGCGAGATTTCGCTTTTTTTTATTTATACTTTCGCAAGTGTAGAGGAAAGAATGCGAGTAGTCACTTCAGATCCTAACTCTTTTGTCGCTGGTCCGTATGCTACTTTCTAGCGCCGCTTTAGGTGTTTATAAGAGACATGTTTTGGGATCTCGTGATAATGATACTATGTCTGTGAGATGTCAAGATCCAGCAAGACTGGGTTTAGGGCAAGACCTAGGTTTACTCTCAGCTTTAAGGCGTATGATGACTGATCGGCTTTCGCTTTGCCTGTTAGTGATTTCTTCCTGATTCTTTTCGTTTAAAGTCCGCTATTAGTCGCCGCTTATATGACTTGTGTTAAAAGAATCGAGCTATCTTCGAGTTTATCCAGACGCTAAACCAAAATTTTGGGTTTCTTGTATAGCTATGATATCCTTGTCGGATGTAAGAGGACCTTGTAGGTCTGACTACGAGTTTGTATTTGAGTGAACGTTTCGAGTCGTCCGTCGGGCCAATCGACGGGCATAAGTTGCTTTTAAGTCGCAGGGACTGTTTTAGCGATGATACGAAGTTTTGTTATCTTTGTCGGTTGCGACGCCTCGCTTTCTCAAGATATGATTTTGTTTTTCCGTAGTGTTTACGCTGCTTCTAAATTAAGTGAGCGAAGAAATAGATAGAAAGAATTTTATTTGAAAAATTTCAAAAATTTTGAGTACATGTGCGGATATTTTGGCGCTTTTTGTGGGAGTATAGGAGTAGACGCACCAGTTCCCCTTTGTGAGGGGATAGCTGAACTCGGGTTTCGACGAAGCTGCCTACGCATCTTCTTCGAGGATCAAGCCATCTCGTAGTTCTGATAGTTGCCGCAGACGCTTTACTCCTGTTGCCGCTGATCGGCTGGTCGGATCGACGGTTTGTGCTGGGTCGAGTTGTTCGCTTTTATGGCGGTGGACTCGAGGCTTTGTCGCTGTCTTGAATCGCTGTCGTTTGGATGATTCTCGATCATCTTTTTCGAAGTCTTCGGAATGTTGTGTGATTCCTTTGCTCGCTTCAGGTTGGCGGGCGCTCCAATCTTTTCGCAGTTTGAACTCGCTAGGTAACAGAGCCTCGATTGTTTCGACTACCCCGATGGCTGCGATTCCGGCTGAGTCGGAAATTTGATGCCGAGGTGATATGTGGATGGCACCGCCTTCATGGAATTGATCCAAGGGGTTCCCATGATGGCGCTAGTATATCGGGTTGTCGACTACCGCGAACTCGACGATTTTGTGACTTTTTCGCCATGACCGGAGCTTAATTCTCCCGAGGGTCATGGAAGTGACCGAAACCCAGCCAAAGGTTTTAGCTCGGGACGACTTCCCAAGTGGGATCTTCATCCGTAGGGTGTTGCGGAAGATAACGCTGACCGCATTCCTGTATCGACGAGGATGCGGTCGACCTCGAGATCCTGGATTACCAGGTCGATAACCAAAGGATCGCAATGAGGTTTGTCGATTCCGACAGCTTCGCTCTAAAATGATCGCGGGTTAGAATATCGCTATCCGAAACCAGTTGAACTTGTCTCGCTTTTCGCCGAGGCTTTTATTGACGACTGAGTCTTGGTAGAACTGTGATCCTCCGATGATCATGTTTACCCTCCGCGACCGTTGTTGTTCCTTGGTCGCCATGTCTCCTTCGCTTTTCACCCGATTGATTTCGGTCGCGGTCCTCGGAGACAGTTTTGTTGTTTTAGGTCGGAGTCCGGAGCAAGTCCTTTATACTTTGACCTTTGATAGTTCGCGGTGAGGAGCTTTGCGGCCGGGCGCCGAGAACTTGCAGTTCAGAAGGGAGTGACCTCTGGTTTCGTGGAACTCGCAGTAGGAATTATCCTTGTACTGGTTCCTGGTCCAGGTGTTTCCAGAGGTTTTGCCTTGTTCGAAGCCGATGGCGTAGTTATGCTCGCCTTGCGCCTTCCTTCGATGGACGCTTTTGTCGCTACGAGGGTTTTTTTTGAGGACGCTCGTGGTCCGTGCTTCTGCGATAAGCTTCATCTCTTCCTCCATGATGATGAAGTCCGCTGCTTTGTGGAGGGTATCCTGGATTGTCCGGCTTTTCCAGTAGTATCCACTTTCGAACTTCGACTTATACCAGAGTCTTCCTCGTAGCCGATTGACATTGTCGCTGATGCCCGCTACTCGCCATCACCAGTTTGAACCTTCGCGATGAAGTCGCGAGCCACTCGCCCTCCTTCGAGCTAGACTCACAGGTCCACGCCGACGTTTCTCGTCCATGAACATGGAGTATTGTTTGAGAAACGCCGAGGCCAGCTGGCGGAAGCTTCCGATGGAGTTCCTTTTGAGCCGGAGAACCATTCGAGCGCAGCTTTGAGGTGCTCCACGAAGAGAAGACAATGACCCGCCCCGCTCGCTCCCGGAGTTTGCACCTACCCATTGTGATCTGAAAGACTGCAGGTGCGACTTAGGATCCGTCGTGCATCATAGACCGGGATTTTGATTTTCCCTAGGTCTGAGATGCGTTTCCGTGATCCGAAGCGGTGAACGGTGTTTTCCGTGCTTCCTCGAGAAGTCTATCGATCTCGGGCGGAACTGGTCGCCTGATGGATTTGCGATTTCACCGCTTTCACTTCGCCACGGTCTTTTGAGATTCGCGGAGATCATGGATCTCGCTTATTGCTACCGGCGCTCTCCGATTTTGTCGGCGCTGGTTGTGATGGATCCGAAGTTTGATCCTCCGCGAAGTTCTTTCTGCTCAATCCAGTAGAGTTCTTCTTCCTCTTCTGTCATGGGCCTTTCGAAGGATACCGCTCGGCGGGACTGGCTTCGGTCCTCCTGGTGGATGTCACGCTTCATCGGAAGGATCCGATTGGTCGCTGATATCTAGATCGATGCGCCGACATCGCTTCTTGTTTCCTCGTGAGTCGGGGTGGAAGGTTCTGCGAGGTCGCTTATGGAGCCGCTTCCTCGAGTGGGCTCGCATCTTTTCTCGCGCTCGAGATCCGGTTGAGTCTTCTACCGCGCGCCTTGGTGGATCCGCTGCAACTTGCTCCTCGCAGTTAAGGTGTCGACCTGTTTTGGCGAGCGAGGTTATCAGCTTGTTCGTTGTTCCGCCTGCGTTCGGGCGGAGGTAAACAGTTCCTTCATTTGCCTGAGCCTTTGTTTGCATCAGCAATGATCGGACGATCTCCAGCTGGAGTCTTCAACATTGGCGCCGATGGGTGTTCCGCCTAGCTGGCTGATCTTTGGTGACGCCGCAGACATGATCGAAGCGTGTGCAGTCGAGATAGATAGATCCGTAACCCTCCTTCTAGCCAAACTGTGGGAACCAAAATTCACACCGCAATTTTCGATAACGATTTGTGGAGGAAAACCGAAGTTAACCCGATCTTCCTCAAGGTCCCGGATATCTGCTGGGCCACACGATACAATCAATGGAGATTAAGTCGAAAAGTAAAAATCGTAAAGTAGAGCGTAAAAGAGATCTTATTTCTGATTCGCTTTGAGCGTGAACAACGGTAAGAAATAAGCTACAAGAGCTGTCGAAAGGTCCGCTTAGTCCGCCAGATCTAACCTAGTTGAGTCGCAGCTAATGAAAACAGAAAAGAAAGCTAAAACGCCTAAGTGTTAAGTGCTCGAAGTTTGGTGATGATTTGCTCCTCGCCCAAAGCTCTCCTTATATACTCTCTTAAGACGGTCTATCTCGACTGAATCGGCTTTTTCCATTTTCGCCCATCTTCGTTTATCGGAAACTTGACATTTATCTTTCGAAAATGACATTTATCTTCTGAAACTTGACATTTATCTTCTGAAACTTGACATTTATCTCTTATGTGAGGATAAGGATAAACCGTCATAGTTATCCTTCCTTTCGAAAATCGTAGTGGGCCGCTTTGGCCACGCCGGGCCGCTTAGACGCTTTTACGGTTTTGAAAGAACAGTCTTTGAGGTTTCGTTTTTCCGGCGAACCCCAATTCCTCAGATAATGAGATGTTTGGTGTTTAATAACCGCGGATCGCATTCAAACTCACGAAGATTGATCCAAACAAGCCAAGATGGGATCGACCGAGCATGATGGGACCGAGACCGACGAGGGTCGCCGACCGGCGCCGAGCGATCGATCGAACGCGTCGCCGGGCGCCAGGCCGGGTGCCGTCGGCGCCAGGCCGCCCGCGCGGACGCCGCCGATATTGGGTGGTGCCGCCGCCAGGTCGCCCGCTGCGACGATGCCGCTGGTGCCAGGCCAGGTGCCACCGGCCAGTCGGGTGTGCCGGCCGCCAGGTCGCCCGCTGGACGCTGCGCCGTGCCGCGCAGGCCGGTGTGCCGCTGGTGCCAGGCCGCTCCGCTGACGCTGCGTCGCCGACAGTGACGCCTTGCCGTCCGTGGGTTTTCTGTTGTTCGATCTTTCCCGTTAGTCGCTCCGCGGAAATCTTTGAGTTGAAGGATCTTTACCGTAGATTTCGAGATAACCGCTTTCAAGGGTTTGAGTAATGTGGCTTCGAACTTTAGACATTTAAAAGATGAACTTTAAACAATCGAAGGCTTTGCGGAAGAATCATTGTAGTTTGCGGACAATCCGGACATGGGTTTAAGGGACCGAGGTGCTGCCGCTGTCTCGATATCACGAGACGATTGCATGATGGGAACCAGGACCCTTGCCGGCGGCGCCAGACGGGACAGGGCAAGCTCTGCTGCCGCGGTCCCGGCCCACCGGTGCCCGCTTGCCTTTGTTGATCCCTCGTGGCTCACGGTCCGCTCATGCCTTCTTGTGAGTTCATCGAGTGACGACCGCTTCTTGGTTTTGATCGCCACTTGGTTTTCTTCGAGGACTTTCGGTGACGATTTCGCCGTTGACCGATTTTGACCCCAACACGGTGTAGCGGCAAAATTGGCGGAGATCCGAGTAGCTGGACGCTGACGCTCCGTGACGATTTAATCGAGACGGAAGGTTGAGAGCTGCTGATCTAGTCGTCGATGAACTTGTTGCCTCCGTAGTATCGTTACCGGCATTCCTTCGAGTATTTGTTGGTGAGGGCGCTTCCGAGGGCTTCGATGACGGCGAAGGAGGTGAAATTCTCGGAGGCGATGAGCTCGATTCCGCGGCATTGGCGACGCTTCTCTTTCTCGATGAGGTCGTGGGTCTCGGGATCGACGGTGACGAGAGGGTGTTTCCCGATGAGAGACGGATCCATCTCGGTTGAGGAGAGATCTGAGATTCGAGGGAGAGGAGTGAGAGAGAGAGAGAGATCTGAGATCGGAGAGTGTGGAGAAGTGGAAGGAAGGTAGTTGGGTTTAAAAGCGGGGAAGTAGTAGTGGTGTGATTACGGATTTGACCCTCTTTCCTAATTTTGGGGTTGGTTGGTTTGGTGTGTGTGTGGTCGGAGAAATAGTGGTTTTTTTTTATCAACATACATCTCATTTCATGAACCATAACAAGTAGGGCTGGGACGGATCCTGATATCCGGGATATTCGGAGTATCCAGATCTGGATCCGTCGGATCCGTGATTTTAATATCCGGATCCGGATCCATGTCTTCCTGATATCCGGGTTCTAGATACCCGTCTAGATATCATGATATCCGCGAGTATCCGGAATCGGATCCGGATCCGTCAAAATAATTAAAAAATAATTAAAATATTTTTAAATACAAAAGATCTATAAATATTACATAAATTAAATATTTTTACAAAATTTATAGTTGTATTTATGCATATAATATTATTAAAATTAAAATGTAATATTATAAGACTAATTTTATGTATAAATATTAATAAATCAACTATAATTATTAATAAAAATTTAAATTTATATATATTAAAAAACGGATCCTGATCCGAATATCCGGACCTAAAATTCCAGATATCCGGATCCAGATCCGAATTCGACGGATCCGGCATTTTACTGTCCGGATCCGGATCCGGCATTTTACTATCCGGATCCTGATCCGGTCATCCCGGATATCCTAATTTCGGAGCGGATCCGGATCGGATCTCGGATCGGATCCGGATCGGATAATAATTCCAGCCCTAATAACAAGGTACATATTGAATTCACGAGATTTTTACCTCACTGGATTTAACCACATATACAAATAATGCAACTTAATAATACCCTAAAACACTCACTAGGTGAAAACTCATTCGGATCTAGCGTAACCTAGTGTATATTGTTATATCTCAACCACAACGGAATAGCTAACGCACCATGTTTGTTTGTGAACTCATCTCATTTACCATCTATTTCTACCTATGACACGAGAATAGCTAGTATAATCCAAAAGTGGGTGTGTTTGTTTTACCTTCTTATCAAGTTATTTTTCCTTTACTTTTATGATCAAGGTCTGACTGCATTTAAGATTGTTTTGTGGAACTCTGTCCATAATCGTTAGAGATCATTATAAAGTAATACAACTGATTATATAAAGTAATAACAGTATAATATAAAAGATGTATGTTCTCATTAATTATTATAAATAATTTATAAAACAGTAAATAATTTATTTCATATACAAATTATCATAATAATATTATTTTAGTTTATTAATTTATAGACACTATAAATTTATAATAAATTATCCTTTGAAAATATTGTTTAATATTCATTTATATATTAATTATAATTTAATCTAAATATTTTATTTAAAATGACAAATATTCATCAATTATAAAATTTCGTCTAAAATTATAATTTATTTTGATAAAATCATATTTTTATTATTATTTATTAAAATATCTATTATATAAAATTATTTTAGTTTTATAATATTATATTCTCTACCATAAATCTATATTAAAGCATTGAACAAAAGTATTTAGAAAGTATTTGGGTCTTCTGATGTTTTAAATGGTTCAGTAACAATTATTTTTGAATGATAAAAATATAGTGCTTTTAAAACTTTACCAATCAAAATTTTAAAGTTTTTTGCATATGTTTATCAAACTTTTCTTTATTATAAGTTATTATTGTGGTAAATTTTAATACAAATCTAAATAAAATTTATAAATTTATAAATTTTATGAAATAATAATTTATGAATGTCAAAATGCTAATTTTAAAATAATTTTAGTGTAAATATATTAGAATAAATCATAAAAATTAATATAGTTAAAATTAATATCAAACATATAATTAAATCTGAATAAACGTATTTTAGTAATTTGTTTACTAAACTTATTTGGATGGAAATAGAGATAAATAAACAAACATAAGTCTATTTAGATGATTCATTTAGATGATTCATTTAGATGAACCATCTGGATGGACGAACCATCTGGATGGACAAACCATCTGAATGGACAAACCATCTGGAAGGATCATATAAATGAATAAGCTGGATGGAGATGACAAATGGTGAAATAAACAGCTCCTAAGTTTAAATATGTATGTGTTCTTTTTTATATTTTATTTATGATTTAGTTGTAATAAACTTTTATTTATCAATTTCATCTGACACTTTTAAGTAATATAAAGAATTTAGATGCCAACTTTAGAGTTTAGATCATGATTACATTTGGTTATTTTTAGTTTAGGATTTGATTACTTACATATAAATTTGATGGATTTCAGATAAAACTGAATACCTAGAACTAACACAGATTAAAGTGCCGGTAAAAAAAATACATATATGAAAATTTTAGAAAAGAAATGGTGAAAGACAAGGTTTTGTTTTTTACACTGTAACACACTTTTCAACTTTCTAATATCACCCAAGGACACATTATACTTGCAGCACACTTTTTTTAGGTGAAAGACTTTCATACCCCTTAACTAAAGAGAAACCAAGTAACTAAAAGAAAAATCGTGTTCCAATTCAAAGAGAAAACCAAATTACTGTAACTCAAACATCTTGCTTTACCAAATTCCAGAACCCTATTTTTCAGATAATCCCCAATTCGACCCGATCTTTCACTTCGTGCCTCCACTTTATGGGTTTCTACCTCTGCAACAAAATCAGTCTCTTTATTCTTGGTCACCGCCATTGACAAGCTCTGTTTGCCAAAGTCAGTGTCTTTATTTCCTATTCGTCGCCTAGTTCCTATGTTCCAACTATTCAAAACACTGTAAATAAGAATGAAAATTCTGCTTAAAGTTCATGAAGTCTGAGAAATAATTGAAACAGCAGGCGACAATAGCAAAAAGAATGATATGGCAATAGCCTTATTGTTCCAGGCGATTCCTGAGACACTTGTTCTACAGGTTGGGAAGCTAAATACAGCAAAGGAAGTATGGGACGCTATCAAAACAAGGCATGTTGGAGCAGAGAGAGTTCGTGAAGCAAGGTTACAGACATTAATGGCCGAGTTTGATAGGCTAAAGATGAAAGAAAGCGACAAGATTGATGACTTTGCGAGTAAGCTATCTGAAATATCTTCGAAGTCAGCTGACCTAGGCGAAGAAATTGAAGAATCCAAGATTGTTAAGAAATTTTTGAAGTGTCTTCCAAGAAGGAAATTCATTCATATCGTGGCATCGTTGGAGCAACTGTTAGATCTAAACAAAACAAGTTTCGAAGATATAGTAGGAAGGTTGAAAGCTTTCGAAGAACGTGTGGCAGAAGAAGAAGAAAGCCAAGAAGATCAGAGCAAGCTGATGTACCTCAACACAGAATCGCAATCTAATGTTGATGGAGGAAACAGAGGAAACAGAGGACGAGGAGGACGATACAACGGACGAGGAAGAGGTCGTGGGCGATGGATTCAGGACACGTCCAAGATTATGTGCTATCGTTGTGACAAGTTAGGTCACTTTGCATCATCTTGTCCGGATCGTTTGCTCAAACTACAAGAGACACAAGAGAATGAAACTGACGATACACATGATGCAGACGAACTACTGTTACACGAGGTTGTCTATCTAAATGAAGAAAAGGTTGTACCAAGCAAATTTGGAGAGAATGGTGAAGGGAACATGTGGTATCTCGACAACAGAGCTAGTAATCACATGACAGGTGATAGACGATATTTCTCAGAGCTTAACGAATCTATTACGGGGAAGGTGAAGTTCGGGGATGATTCTCGTATAAATATCAAGGGAAAAGGATCCATTGAATTTGTGGACAGAAACGGAGAGTTAAGGACGATGAGCAACGTATACTACATCCCTGACTTGAAGAGCAACATAATCAGCCTTGGACAAGCCACTGAAGCTGGTTGCGACATTAGACTAAAGGGAGAACAGTTGACAATGCATGACAGAGAGGGAAAGCTTTTAGTTCAAGCTTCGAGATCCAGGAACAGGTTATACAAAGTGCACATGGGAATAAAAGACAGCGTATGTCTACTCTCTACCGAAGTCTCAGACACAAGTAGGTGGCATTCGAGGCTGAGACACGTTAATCATGAGACAATGCGGTCAATGATACAAAAGGAATTGGTCACTGGAATTCCCCGGTTTCACTTTGAGAAGAAGATATGTGGTTCATGTTTGCTTGGAAAACAATCAAGACAAGCATTCCCTCAGGCAACTACTTTTCGAGCAGAAAAAGTACTTGAGCTTATCCATGGAGATCTCTGCGGACCAATAACACCAACCACGCTGGCAGGAAACAGGTATATCTTCGTTCTCATTGATGATCACTCTAGATACATGTGGACTATCCTGTTAAAAGAAAAGAGTGATGCGTTGGAAAAGTTCAAGCGGTTTGTTGCAGTTATAGAGCAAGAATCAAAGGAGAAGATACAAACTTTCAGAACTGATAGGGGTGGAGAGTTCACCTCTCTTGAATTCAACACATTCTGCGAGTCAAATGGAATCAAGAGGCATCTTACAGCTCCTTATTCTCCGCAACAAAACGGAGTGGTTGAAAGACGTAATCGGACACTTATGGAGATGACGAGAAGTATTTTGAAGCATATGCAGGTTCCTAACTATATGTGGGGAGAGGCAACTCGACATTCAACCTATCTATTGAACCGGATTGCGACTAGAGCTGTGAAAGACAGAACACCATATGAGATGTATCGTAATAGGAAGCCAAACATCGGTCACTTGAGAACATTTGGTTGCATTGGCTATGCAAAATCAGAAAACCACACCTAAAGAAGCTAGAGGACAGGTCGTGTATGCTAGTTCACCTCGGAACAGAGCCTGGATCTAAGGCGTACCGTATGTACGAACCGAGCACTCAGAGAATAAGAGTCAGTAGGGACGTCGTGTTTGATGAAGCTAAACGGTGGAACTGGAGTCAACAGAGTACAGAAAGAGACAGGTCAGGAACGTTTGTTATCAGTTTTGGTGACTTTGGGAATCATGGCATCATAGAAGAATCACAAACAGAGCAATCTGTGAGAGAAGAAACCAGTGATGAGGAAGTAATACCAAACGGAGAAGAAGAAGAGGATACATGCGAAGATTCTAAACCTATACTTCGAAGGTCTGAGAGACAAGTTAATCGACCTAAGTATTTAGAAGACTATGTGTTGTTAACCGAGGAAGAAGGGGAGTACGTGCTTATGTGTTTGGATGATGAACCAAGAAACTTCAGTGAAGCAAAGGGATCAAAGGATTGGACGCTAGCTTGCGAAGATGAGATACTATCAATCACAAAGAACGGAACATGGACACTTGTGGATCTTCCACCCGGAGAAAAGGCCATTGGCTTGAAGTGGGTTTTCAAGCTCAAGAGTAATTCAGATGGGAGTATTAGCAAGCATAAGGCTCGCCTGGTGGCTAAGGGGTATGTACAAAAATACGGTGTAGACTTTGAGGAAGTCTTCGCACCAGTGGCTCGAATAGAAACCATCCGACTATTAATAAATCTTGCAGCTTCAAACGGATGGGAGATACATCATCTTGATGTTAAGACAGCCTTCTTGCACGGAGATTTAAAGGAGGTCGTCTACGTTTCTCAGCCAGAGGGATTCGAAGTAGAAGGGTCTTTGAATAAAGTTTACAAGCTGAACAAAGCGTTGTACGGCTTAAGACAAGCTCCTAGAGCATGGAACGAAAAGTTGAATGCCATATTGAGAGAACTACGGTTCAAGAGATGCGCAAAGGAACCATCCGTCTACCGAAAGAAGATTGGAGAGAATCTTGTGATAGTAGCAGTTTATGTTGACGACTTGTTTGTCACAGGGACAAGTGTGGAGCTTATTTCCGACTTTAAGAGGGAGATGTCTACAAAATTCGAGATGAGTGACTTGGGGATGCTAAGCTACTACCTAGGGATTGAGGTAAATCAACATTCGGAAGGAATCACATTGTGTCAAAGGAGCTATGCGAAGAAGATACTTGAGGATGCTGGTATGAAGCATTGTAATCCGACACAAACACCTATGGAATCAGGACTTAAGCTTTCTAAAGCTGAGGGTGAAAGGTCAATTGATGCAACGGCGTACAGGAGGAGTGTAGGATGTCTCCGTTACCTACTCCATACCCGACCAGACCTATCTTATGCTGTTGGTGTTTTGAGTCGCTACATGCAGGATCCTAAAGAATGTCACGGCGCAGCAATGAAGCAATGTTTGCGTTATCTTCAAGGAACCACAACGTATGGTTTATCTTTCGAACATGTAACGTCAAGATCAACACAGCTTATAGGATACAGTGATTCAAGTCATAATGTTGATCCAGACGATGGGAGGAGCACAACCGGTCACGTTTTCTACCTAGGAGAAAGCCCTATCACGTGGTGCTCAACAAAGCAAGAAACGGTGGCCTTATCATCTTGCGAGGCAGAGTTTATGGCTGGCACAGAAGCAGCAAGGCAGGCAATATGGCTTCAAGACTTACTCGGAGAGATCAATGGCTCAACGGCAGAGAGAGTCACGGTTCGAATAGACAATCAAACTTATGAGTAAGTATTATTTGATTTGGTTTCAAAAATCTTTTTTAACAAAAGGCTAACAGTTATTTAACTAATATGTTTTGTATCACAAAATCTATATACAATTATTTAATTAACAGTTATATTCTGTTAGCTATTAATAAAAAGCTTATAAAACTTATATGACGTAGAGACACATAATTTGATCAACGTTAAGAAAAAATTATGTAACGCCCGACCCGCCCATCTAATGGGCCACCCACGCCTTCGCCCGTGGGCCCCATCCCATCTGACGGTCAGTCGTTAAATTCCGAAGGCTCGAAATCATTGTTTACTGACCCTGCAATCACCACCCGACCTTTTCCCATGCTTTGGCCTCACTCGCACGCTATCGCAAATCACTTCCCGATAGGTCACCCATCCTTCCACTACTCCAGCCGCAACTCGAGTTCTTTCGATGTGCTCGAAAAGGTAAGTCGACTTTGGTGACATAGGTAGCCAAATCAATCCTCTTAAGCCTTTCCATATATCACAACTCGGGATGTTACAATTCACCCCCTCTCAAAGAACGCAACGTCCTCGTTGCGTCCCATGACAGGTCTCAAGACGCCTCCCAGGTCAGAACTGAGACGGCTAACCAGCTCTGATACCACTTATAACGCCCCGACCCGTCCTCGGTTAATGGGCCACCCACGCCCGCTCTCTCGGCCCGTGGGCCCCATCCCATCTGACGGTCGGTCGTTAAATTCCGAAGGCTCGAAATCATTGTTTACTGACTCTGCAATCACCACTCGACCTTTTCCCGTGCTTTGGCCTCACTCGCACGCTATCGCAAATCACTTCCCGATAGATCACCCATCCTTCCACTACTCCAGCTCAAACACGTTTAACTCTGGAGTTCTTTCTGGATGTGCTCCGGAAAAGGTAAGTCGACTTTGGTGACATAGGTAGCCAAATCAATCCTCTTAAGCCTTTCCATATATCACAACTCGGGATGTTACATTATAATGTACAAAAATATGACTAATTTACTTTATCTTGGTAAAATGGGTTATTAGTAAGAAATTGGATTGAACTTCATCTACTTCGAGCTCACTCTTTAGTTCCATTGTTGAATGGGAGCCTAGTTTAACTGCAGTATTTTTACTTCTAAACATCCAAATTCGTTATGACTTATGGTGCCATACTATACTGCCATCATCATTTTCACATTCCAAACGGAATACATTCAATAAACAAACATAAAAACTATGGTACCTTAAAGAGTTACTAGAGTTTGACCCGCTCGCCCGTACATATATTTATTTTTACTTTTATATACATAAATATTATTTATTTGTTTGCCATATTTTAAAATATCAATAAACACAAAATTAAATAGTCTACATGTTATAAAAAAATATTGCCCCGTACGCCATACTAAACATTCGTCAAATATTGACCAATTGATATGTCCAAATAATATTTCCTTTAACATGAAATCGTTTCCAAATATAATATTATTTTAAATATTTTGATTAGGTATAATTCATATAGTGAAATTTAGATATATTAAAATAGGAATATTTAGTTATAAACATTAAATATTGTTCTACAAGTAATTCAAAAATATTTAAAACTTAGTATATATAAATTTTATTGTTGAAAATAATTAATAGTAACGAAATGGTTAAATATATATTTTATAAATTTTCAAATTATATATATTTTAGGAGATTTGGATATATTAAAATAAGAATATTTGGTTATAAACATTACATATTGTTCTAAAAATAATTCAAAAATATTTAAATCCTAGCATAGATAGATTTTTTGTTGAAAATAATTAATGATAGCCGTATGATTAAACATCTATTTTAGAAATATTAAAAATATTTAAATCTTAGCATAGATAGATTTTATTGTTGAAAATAATTAATGATAACCATAATGGTTAAACATATATTTTAAATATATTTGAAATACATATATTTTGAGGCCTTACAAACTAAATTTGTAGGATTATATGATACTTGAAAAATATTACATAATATTGTTAAACTTGATGTTGAATACGAAAATTTAGTTAAACTTGATTTAAGAAATGATTTAATTAAATTAGAAAAGACATTCATAACTTAAATTTAAGATTATTTTATATTTCAGTGGCATTTGATTGTAAATTGTTAAATCTTAGGGTAAATCTATATCTATATTTTTCTTTTAATAAAACAGATGAAACACACAAATTAAAAATAGTTCCTTGAATAGTTGGTAGTCCGTCCTCTGAACCTTTTTTAGCAAGGAACTAGGCACTACACAAAGTAGTAGTTGTAGTAGGAGTGTTAGAGGGAATATTCTATAGATATTTTATCGTGTTACGTTACTAAAATTGTTTATCCAGGAAAAAAGCACAACATGGACCATGATAGGGTGGGGAGGAGAGTAGGTGGTGTTGTATCTTAGTGAGTCGGTGAAGGTTATATTCGTCCTCTTACATTGAACTGATTCTGTGACCCTTAACTAGTCTGCGTAGTGCTGCTAATTAATAGCAAATCTGACGTCAACATGTGATGCAGACTTTCAGTTTCTTGATCGCACCGCAAGCCACTACCTTAGCGTTTCCTTCTACGTGCGTTATATTACTGGTACGTAGAAAAGTATGTAAAGAGTCGTAGAGTTTGATATAGGTCAAAAAAATAGCAGTAGCCAGCAAAATATAATTTTGTTGCGAACTGTAGTTTATAATAGGGAAAATCGCATAAAAAATCTTCAAAGTGACACTCACTAGCACTTTAAACCTTGAACTTATTTAACTAGCATATTAAACCTTCGATTTGGATTTTGTATCGTAACAAACCTTTAACTTGACTTAGTTTTGCATCAAGTAAAAATTGTGACCTGATAACCTGTAATAGTAGGTGACGTGTTGGATTTTTTATTTTTATTTAATTAAATGCAGTTAGCAATAAATAACGATAAGAAATATAAATAAAAATTAGAAAATTACATTAAAAATTTTAAAATTGAATTTAATAAAAATAATAAATATTTTCTTAAAACTTTGAAAGTTTTTTTTAAATGCAAGTTTTGCAAAAGTTTTGTAAAAAGACATATAAAAGCTATAAAATATTCTCACAAAAATTTAACTAATTTTAAACATTATCACCATCAACATGAACAGTCTTCATCATATCATCATTAAGAGTAACATTTTTAGTTATATTGATAATGACAATAATGTCAAAATAATTGTTATCCATATGTCAAAAATTATCACCATTCAAGATATCAACGTATCAAAATTAAATGATTTAAAACTTACAAAAGTTGTTATTAATGGTGATATGACGAAAAATGTTACTTTTAATGGTGGTATATCCTAACTATTTAATTTTAAAATAAAAGTTTAGAGCTTTATAAATATATATATAATTAATAAATAAAAATTCATATTTTCACAATATTACATTTAAAATAAAAATAAAAACAATTTTGAGTTCTTAAGAAAATATTTTTTTATTCAGATTTTTGAAATTTCTGTATTTTAAAAAATCTTTTATTTTGCGAAAATTGCATTTAAAAAATTTCAAAATTTTAAGAAATATTTTGATTTTTACTAGATTCAAATTTTGAATTTTTCTGTAATTTTCTAATTTATATTTATATTTATATTTCTCATCGTTATTTATTGTTAGTTGCATTTCTTAATTAAATAAAAATAAAAAATACAAACACGAAACCTACTATTAAAGGTTACCAAGTCACAATTTTGACTTGATGAAAAATTAAGCCAAATTGAAGGTTTGTTATGATACAAAAGCCAAGTCGAAGGTTTAATTTGCTAGTTAAATAAGTTCAAGGTTTAAAGTGCTAGTAAGTGCCACCTTAAAGGTTTTTTATGCGATTTTCCCGTTTATAATAATATATCTGTTTCGCCATTTAGAACGTTGGCTCAACTCTATTGTGGGCCCCTGGGCAAAAAAAATATCTTAAGCCTTATATCACCCAAAATAAAAAAAATTTAGGCCATATAATTATTAATTTTTAATATTTTAAGTATCATTAAAGTAAGTTTTACATAAAATAACTAATATGCTTGTTTTTATTTTAATTTTCAATTAATAATCAAATTTTTAACACTATATAAATTTAAATTTAGTACAAATGTATCAATAAAAGTAAAAAAAAAAAAACTACAGTGGGCCCTGAGACGATTGCACTGACCGCCCTCCATATTAAGCCGGCGCTGGTTATACGATGTGTTCAGAAAACAAGAATATCGAACAGAATAATAAAAAAATCACGTTTTACGTGCGTTATATTTACTGGTACGTAGAAAAGTAGGCAAAGAGTCGTAGAGTTTGATATAGGTCAAAAATAGCTAGCAGAATATAATTTTGTTGCGAACTGTAGTTTATAATAATATTTGTTTCGCCATTTAGAACGTTATACGATGTGTTCAGAAAACAAGAATATCGAACAGAATAATAAAAATGAGTATAATCACGTTTTAGATATTTTTCCATGTGGTAGATAGACGAAAGCTTCACCAACCTCCGATTTAGATTGTATAATTGAATACCCACCTTACCTAACAAAAAACAAGCAAAGGAAAAGTATGTCCTTGCAATATTTTTCTAATAGAAAACAATTGTTTTTTAGATCTATAAGAAATGTGTTATTATTATTCCTTATTTTCCAATGTGGTGTCGATATGGTGACATGCACAAGAAACGGTGACACTATTTTTGTATATATTCGTTTACTAACAACGTTATACCTTTCCAACAAAATATATAAATATCTAGGAAGAACTATTTCTATGTCATGGTTTGCTTAAAGAAATATAATGTTCTTTGAACAAAAATTATTTGAAATTAAAACTATGAGTCAAACACAAAAATGACGACCCAAACTATTTGAAATTTTTATTTGCTTTATTTATCCTAGAAATCCAAATTATTCACGAAAACATCATTACTTTTTTCTCGAAAATATTTGTGTTACTCAATCATCTTCATCTTCCTCTTTATTTATAACATTATCACTGTTATCAATACACCAACCACCGTAAACAATCAATTTCAAGTTCTAAATTCACCTAAAATCAACATCTGAAATCCCAAATTTTTATTTCAAAATTTCTAAAATTATTAGAGTTACTCAAGTTCATAAGTCTTGGTAAAAAATAAGTGGGTAACTTTCATTTAAAATTTATGTGTGTTTGGAGAAGTTAAACATGAATCTCATTGGACCTAAGAATGGTATTTGAATCTTTTCAGATTTGTTTCGCAAAGACTTCTTTAGAAGTCTTATCCATAGATAAGTTTTCTGGTCAATGTATTGGTTAGTTTATCAATTGATTTTCTATGTATTTTTTTTAAGAAGTCTTCTCTAGAAACTTTTATTTGTTAAAAAAAATGAGTAGATTTCTGTAGAAGACTTCTTGGATAAACATATTAGTTTTGCAATTGATCGAATTTTTCAGTAAATTGAATTTCTATATAAGAATACCCGAGAAATCTTCTGTCAGAAGACTTCTCGGGAAGTCTTCTTAACTGTTACATGAAGTTTTCTCATTATCACAAGAAATCTATGTATGTTATTTTTTCAATTGACAAATTAAAGTAAAACATTTAATATGGGCAAAAGTGCAATTCTTGAAAGTCTCGTTAGTCTCGTCTGTTCGCATTAGCGTCGATCGACACCATGGCAGCGTCGGTCAACACTCACATCATATCTCGATTCTCCTCTCTGCATAGCTACAAGTTTTCTTCTCTTCAAACTATGTTTTGCTTTATAATCTCCAAAGTCCTCCAAAACACACCTAGACCTGTAAATGATTTAAAACAGGCTCGAAGTACATAATAAAAACTCTAAATATGGCCTAATATATGACTTAAAATAGGTAAATACTAAGACTTACACTCTTCATTTGATTCGTGACAGATAAGATTCTCGTTAAGTATTCTTCCATCTTCTCATTGTCTTTCATCTCCTATAATTCGAAATCTCTTTTGAGTTTCTACACCAATGACTTCCTCATTCAAGCATTTTGGATAGATGTAATGCTTGATTTCGTGATCATCTGTTTTGGCATTTTCAAGTTGTAGTCTCTGCTCCGAGTTAATATCATTGTGGTTGCAGGTTTCTCAAACTCGATCTCAGTCAGGCTCCATAAACCTTTGGCTGGAAAGAAGTTATCCATTACTTCACTCTAATGATCCCGTGTCCATTGAATTGGGTGCCTTCATTTTCTCATTTGCCATCTCTCTTCTTTTTTGAGTTTAGAAACTGCGGTTTCTTTGAATTCAAGTTTATTGAGGATATAGTTCTGATACAAATTTGATATTTCAAATGCTATATAGAATCCGACGGATTTCCAACGGATATGGTTGTTGGAAATTTGTCATTTTCTTGTAGTGCAATGGCAATATATATATATATATATATATAGCTTTATAAAAATAACAATCAGATTATAAAATAAGCTCTAAACAAATTAACAAACTACTAGACTTTGACCCATGCAGCCAATATGGATTTTCTATTTTTGTTTTTTTTTTCATTCTAAATGATATATTTAAATATTTAATCGTATTAAATTCTTTTCTTATTATAATTTTATTTTATTTTTGTGTTAAATCATGTATTTTATGATGAATATTTGATAACAAATACAAAAATTCAACATATATATGTAATTAAAAAACTCTATACATTATAAGAAAACAATATTTTGATAAATTTAAAATATAAATAAATAAAGAACTATGACTTAGGATGCCATAAAAATTATAAATTACGTATACATGTTTATAGAAAATACCATGATTTTTAAATTTTTATGAAAATGTTAACATATAAAAGCAGGTACATAATGTAGTTATAAATGTATTTTTCATAATTTTATTAATAGTAAAGTAGAGATTAGCTTGGTTTATATCAAGTTAATTAGTAAATGTCCATAAGATTAATATTTGAAGGCCCTTATTTGGAAAGCACATTTTGTAATTCGTGGGAATCAAATCTATAGACTAATTCGTGGGAATAAAATCTATTCTAATAATTAGCGAAAATATTGGGTAAAGTTTCTATATTAGGGTGAAGATATTCTGTTTTGATTAATAGAAGATATTATGTTTTAATTTAATATTTATTGATTTAGTTTGTTTAGAAAGATTAGAAATCTATAGGTGGTTTGAATTTTAATAAATCCATGTATATGATTGTAGCATAAACCGAAATGTATAGGTGGTTTAGAAAATCAATAGGTTTAGATGATTGGTTTGTTGATTTTACTTATTTCCATTTATTTATTGCTAATTAATATTACTTATTTCTTTACTATTCCAGATGATTATATATGTTGGTTTCTCGGTTTAATCTTTTGTTTAACGTGAAAAATATCAAAATAATGTTTTTTTCATGTTGTTGGACATAGGGTAACAGGGAAGGATAACAATATGTGTAGTCATATTTTTTGATGTATTTGGACATACGAAATCACGGAATGATGATAACTATATGGGTTGTAATTAAGCTCAAATTAATTAAGAAAAACACATTAATCTAAGTGGAAAAAACAAGCACTAAAATAGGAAGAATTATTTAATTTTCAATAGCATGTCAATGTAAATAAGTGTGAAAGCTAAGGGGTAATTTTAAATGGTACTTCTCTTTTAATAATATAGATGACCATGATACTTGGTCGTTATTGACCATAACCAAATATTTATCCAAACCACGAACCACAAACATTTAACGGTCCTTTTTGTTCATGTCTTTGATTTGCTCTATCATGGTGCACAAACAAAATTTCAAAAGGAGAAAATGTAAAATAAAATGTATATTTTGTCCACAATAGAGTTTGATAGATCCTATATTTTCTACATCTACAGGTTTACTAATATTCATCTACATATTTTTATCATTTTTGTAGATTTCAATTTCATGAAACATGTTTATGATTTCTCATAAGTTAAACTATTAAACTTTCTCGTTTGACATCATTATAGTGACTATTGTTGCCATCTTTACGTTTGATTGTCTTAATCGAGTCTATCACAATTCTAAGCATGTTATAAATCGGATGGTTTAGATGGATGTCCTAATCCATACTTTCCTTTTCAGAGATCATAGGCGGCCAGCTTTTTCTTTTTATGTTCTGGTCTTGTTTTCATTTTCCTAATTGGATTAAGATTTGTTATCTTTCCATTTATCTATGACGGTGTGATTCCCTGTATAAAGGACTCCTTATGATTGATTAATAATAAGAATAATATTCCATTCTCCTAAGTTTTACAACACGTTATCAGCACGATAGTTCCTAAACCCTAAGCTAAAATCCGATCACCATAAACCCTAACCCTAATCGGCGATAAACCCTAAACCCGGCGAGAAACCCTAATTCTATCTCTCTTCCGGCGTGAAACCTAATCCTAGACGGCTCGAATTTTTCCCGATCGCGAAACCCTAAACCCGATCGTGAACCCCCATCCATACTTAAGGCATTCCCGATCTCAGCTCGTCCGCGACTCGATACTCGGCACGTTCGCGACCCGACATCAGCTTCAGTTCGTTCGCGACTCGATAGCAGCTTGTTCCCGTCTCAGCTTCAATCCGTTCGCGATCCGATAGCAATCCGTTCGCGACCCGACAATCTCAGCGACGATCAGCTCGAAGATCTCCTCTTGTTGATCTTGTCCATTCAACCCAATCGAAGGATAAGGTAAATTCTCTATGAACCCTAAAAAAAAATCGAAATCCTAGAACCCTAACCCTAATTCTTGAAAATTCTAATTAATGATGAATTAGGTTTTGGTTAGATTGGTTGTCTGTTAAGTTGGTAGATCATAATGGTTGCTAAGTTGCTAGATGCATATGACATATTGCATAAGAACGCTCATATTGGTTAAAGGACTTAATGAACTGATTGTTTGCTGTGAGAGATTGATTGAGATTGTTTGTGACTTGTTTGCAAGCTAGGTTGATAGAAAAGAATTGCATGATCTGATAAAATCCGACTGCTAGGTTGCTTAATTCATACTTGAAATTTAATTGATTGCCTGATCTAAATTGAAACCCTAATACCCTAAAACCTAGCCGCATGTATGCATATTGCATATCATGCAAACCCTAATTTAAAATCACATAGAACCATTTGCTAATATTCTTAAACTCATACTCGAATTTGATTGATTGAATATGATCCATTAGTAATTAACCTCTTGATGCATTGTTTGATTGTTTGATTGCGGTTACTCTTATGGTCACTTAGAAACCGTTTTGCTAGAATGTATAACCAAATTGCATTAAGATCATATAAAAACCATTTGATAAGATTGATCATACCATGTCTTGGCCGTGCGGCTTGTTCTTGCATCATACCCGTATCACTACAAGAAAACATGTAATTAACGACTGCATGTTGCGACTGATTATGCGGTCGCTAAATATTGCGACTGAATTACGACTATGTTAAGACTGTTTTGTGATCAAAACAAATTAGTCACAAATCGGTCGCTAATGTGCGACTAAATGAGTCAGTCGCAAAACAATAGCTAATTAGCGACTGTTTTGCGATTACCCACTGTATTCGGCAATAGTAGTCGCAAAACAGTCGCTAATTATCTACCGTTAAATTAAATAGCAAATCATGTTATTTCTAAACAATTAAACATTTCCAGAAATAAAAATTAAATCATTATTCAAGAAACAAACTAAAAACTTCATAGTTAACCCTCATATTTGTCGACAAAAAAAAAACTTCATAATTGCATTTAAAAAAAAAAGAAAAAACATTTAATTAGTAATCTCTCACCTTGTTTCCTATTGGCGGAAACAAAAGTGGTGGGGATTGATAATATAGACCATTGATTACAATTAATCAATGGTTCAGATTTTTTTATATTGTGTTTCTTCAATCTCTCATCTCTCTCCATTTTATCATGAGAGTTCTCTCTTTCTCTCCACACACAGTAATATCACTCTTTTTGGTAAAACTCTCATATTACTTTTGTTCAATGTTTGTTAAAAACCTAATCATGTAGACAATTAGAATTGGATCTTGCTATGTTATGTATGTGTTTGATGAAGCTCAGCACCAGTCGCTGATGAAGACAGAGACGGAGCTTTGTGATAGAGACGGAAGCTGATGCTATGAAGATCTGCGCTGGACGAACCTCTGTCATAGACGCCGCCGCTCCAGTGACACGGAATATAAGCGAGATGGCAATATGAGTCAAGAAGCAAGAACCTCTGTTGTGGACGCCGCCCTTTATATGACGAGTGTCATGGGAGAGGGATGAAAAAACTGGAGGAAAGTGAGCAGTCCGAGCTCCGGTTTGTAGAGGACGGCGACGAGGGGAGCAGGTCTGAGCTCGTGGTGAGAAGAGGAAGACGACGAGCTTTCGTGGTGTGAAGAGAAAGACGTCACCAGTTGTTTAGTTAGGATTAGGTTTAGTTATGTTTAATTCGGTTTAGTTATGTATAATTCGGTTTAAAGCTGTTTGATTTGTAAACCATATTAATTTAATTTTTTGTAAAGCTAATTGTAACCTGTTTAATATATAAATCATTTTTAATTTAAATAAATTAATTAGTTTTAACTAAACCGGTTTAATATATATAAATCAATTTACATTTAAAGAAATTTATTAATTTAATTGATTTCTTTTATTTTTTGTTTAATTAGTCACAATGTAGTCATAAAATTTAGTGACTAAACTACAACTGTTTCATGACCAATAATATTAGTCAGAAATAGTCGCTGATATGGTCACATATTAGTCATAATTCAGTCGCAATATGAACGACTGATTAGCGACTGATTGGTGATTACTATTATTCGTCGTCAATTAGTCGTTAAATAACGACTGATTAGTGACTGATGATTTTAGCGACACGTGATATTGTAACTACTTGATTCAGTCGTTAATCAGTCGCAAACACATGTTTTGCAACTTATTAGCGACTGTTCTTGCAGTCGGTAAATACATGTTTTCTTGTAGTGTATGAACTGAATGCATCATATCTCTTTTGGCCGTGCGACTTGTTTAAACATGCCGTGCGACTTGTTTGAACATTGCGTATTCGATTTCATGTCTATTGCTTGCTGAGCAAAATAATGAGTTACTAATGAGAAATAGTGAATTGAGACCTCCTGGATCAACTCCACTACCTGATGGACATGTAGCCGAAATGGCAAACAAAAGAAACCAACCACGTCCAACATGATAGCTAACACGGACAAGGCCGTGGAAAATGGCAAGGACGTGGACAAGGTTGAGAAAACTCATATGGCCGTGGGAGATGGCATGGGAACCATTATGGACGTGACCATCAGTTTAATTATGGCCGTGAAAGAGGCAGAGGCCGTGGTATCTCTTTTAAACCATAACACTCGACCAAATCAGTGTGCAATAGGTGTGGAATGAGTAACCATTGGGCTAAGACATGTAGAACTCCCAAACATCTTATTGATCTCTACCAAGAGAGTTTGAAAGGGAAGAATCCAGAAGCCCACATGGTCTATAAAGATGATGAAGATGATTTTGAAAGATGATCTTATGGAGAATGAAACTTCTGATTGTCTAAAAAGAGCCAAGTTGATTTCGGCATCAAACATTTTGTCCTTTGTTTTATGCTTTCTTTGTTTCTTTGAATTTGTTTGCTCCTTTGCCTAATGAAAACTTAAGTTAAATGAATGAATGGTTTCATATTGAAACCATGGGCAAAGGGAACAAAGAGTTCCCTTAAATCGTCCAAAGAGATAAGAAATGTCTTGATAATGCTAATGAGTTCACGTCCTAAAATTTTTTTTAATAGCTATTGTATGTCCATGAGGGTAAGTGTAGAACACTCCATGGAACATGGACATACACAACATATGGACGTGGACAAGGAGTAAACATAGATATTCCCCATCCGGATAAAACTAAAGGCAAAGGAAAAGAGTTCCTTCAAATCGCCTAAAGACTATATGTCTTGCTAAGTTCACGTCCCAAAGTGTTTAGTAAGTATTGTATGTCCATGGGGGGAACATTCTGTGGCATTCCATGGCACATGGACATTAACAAATACGCATGAGTGAACATAAGATATTACCCATCCCAATTACTAACGGGTCAAGAACCAGACATATCCCATCTTAAAGATATTTGGATGTGCCGTTTACGTTCCAATTGCTCCACCACAGAGAATTAAGATGGAAGATGGGAATATATGTTAGATATGAATCTCCCACGTTCATTAAGTACCTTGAGCCAACCACGGGTGACTTGTTTAAAGGCAAGGTACACGGATAGTCACTTTGGTGAATCCGAGGATCCTACATTAGGGGGAGATGATAATAAGCTGGTAAAAATAAATTACATGGAATCATACATCCTTATATTGGCAAGATCCTCGGACTCAAGAATGAGATTTAGAACTCCAAAAGATTATACAAAAGCTAGCTTAAACAACTGCCAGACTCCTTTGCTGACCCGAATAGAATGACTAAGTCAAATATACCAGCTGTAAATGCACCAAATTCGAATTGATGTTCAAGAAGGACACAATCAAGTTGCTACTGAGTCTAAGGCACGTTTGAAACGTGGTAGACCAATAAATTCCAAAGATAAGATCCCTCGGATATTAAAGAAAGGTGCTAATGAATCTGTGGACGAGGGAATCCTAGACATGGTCAATCCTAAGATGGACAAACTTAAAAGCCACGGCCGTGGATGAGGAAACCATAAACATGGTTGTACCTAAGGTGCCTAAAAATGAGGCTTGGGACGCCAAGCCTCAGGGTACTGAAGGTCATAATGAAACCTCAATAAGTTATATCATGTCCGGGACACAATGGAACAAGAGAAAGAATGTCGATATTGATGATATATTTGCATGCAATGTAGCACTTGAGATTATGAAATGAATGAGGATCATGAACCCACGTCCATACATGAGTGCACTCAACAAATCATATTAAATCAAATGGAAAGGGGACGTAGAGTTAAGTTCATTAAGAAAGGAGAGGTTTTGGTCCTATAGTTCGGACACCTCTAGATGTGAAACCAGTTGGACAAATGAGTCTTTGTGAAAGAAATGAAACATGGCGAGATAGCAAGATATAAGGCACGGCCATATGCACAAGGATTCTCACAAAGACCAGGAATCAATTATGAGGAGACATACTCCCATGTGGTGGATGCAACAAACATTTAGATTCCTAATAAGTCTGGCAATAAGAGAAGAAAATAGATTTTCGGTTAAAGGATGTAGAAACCGCCTACTTGTATGGTCCACTAGATAATGAGATATACATGAAAGTCCCAGAGGGTATTGAGTTGTCAAATGCAACAGATCTCGAGAACTAAAGTATACAAGTGTATGTTAATGATCTAAAATATCATAGTAACCTCTGGAGAGACTTTCCAAATGATTATCTAAAGAAAGAGATTGAAATGGAAAATTTGGGACAGACAAAGTTTTGTTTGGGATTACAAATTGAACATCTTAAAAGATGGAATACTTGTGCATCAAATGACTTATAGAAAGGTATTCAAACGATTTTAACATGGACCAAAGCTCGCCCATTGAGTTGTCCCATAAGGTCCCTTGGTCCGGACACAAACCCATTATAAGTCCCAAGAAGGACATGGTCGTGAGGACTTTTGATTTGGACACGGATCCTTTGGCCCCAAGAAGGACAAGGAATATGTCCTTGGTCCGGAAAAGTCCCTTACCCAAGTGCCATTGGCACCTTAATGTAATAGGCAAGTCATACTAGGCCGGACATGTGTTCTTTCGTAAATCTCTTGTATATGTTTAGCTCATGTCCGACCATGAGGCACTGGAACTAAAGACATACACGTCACTTACCTTAAGTACTATTGGCATCTTACTTTGATGTATTTGTCATGTAATACACATCCGGACATAAGTATTGATGTAAACCTATTGTCTAGGTTTAGATCATGTCCGAACATAAGGGACTGGGACAGGATAAAATACATCCTATGTTACCTACAAGGAACTAAAGATTTGAGATTACATTATACTAACGAAAACCCAAAAGAAGGGTTAATATGTTTTGATTGATACAGGTTATCTCTCGGATCCACAATGATAGATCCCAGGCAGGTTATGTCTTTGCAACACGGTAGCACTACTTTATCTTGGTGTTGAGATCATTGGTCATTGGTTTAAGAAGAAGGCTTGTGTAGGAGTTATACTTGGCGTCAAGGACTAGTTCAGACTTGGCGTCCATGAAGCTCAACCCTCAGGTTATGATGCGCCAACTTGAAGGACATATACGGTGGTACAAATCAGGGGGAGTAATATGTGTTGTACTCTTTTTCCTTCACCATGTTTTGTCCAATTGGGTTTTCTTGGTAAGGTTTTAGTGAGGCAACATCCAAAGCATATTACAAACTCATTTATGGTTATGACATCCAAGAGAGAGTGTTATAAATCGGATGGTTTAGATGGATGTCCTAATCCATACTTTCCTTTTCAGAGATCATAGGCGGCCAGCTTTTCTTTTTTATGTTCTGGTCTTGTTTTCTTTTTTCTAGTTAGATTAAAATTTTTTATCTTTCCATTTATGACGATGTAATTTCCTATATAAAAAACTCCTTATGATTGATTAATAATAAAAATAATATTCCATTCTCCTGAGTTTTACAATAAAGCCCATTTTTTCATGTAAATGTAATGTATTTGCTGACAAAAAAATGTAATGTATTTCTCAAACCTGCCACTGCCAGTTTTATTAGTTTCAACTTTTAAATAAATGTATATAATAACTTTATGATGCTCAGTTCCTGGAATACTACAAGGTACAGGTTGCTCGCTGTGACCCGAATGTTAAAACATCATGGCGTTTGAGTACATAATTTCTATCGATGCCATTTAACAATCTATTTTCCTTTTGTCGGCGATAACAATCCATTTTAAAATGAATTCAATTGAACATACTTTTTAATTTATAAACAAAGGGGATAAAACTGTTTTAGATCTGCGTAGTATGAATAGGAAGAAAAAAAACTCACATCAAAGCATAATTGACATGATTCTCGCTGTCGGTTGCTTTAAATATTACAAATCTTTTAGAAATTAAAACATACGTATAGTTTTTCTTTATGGGTGTATATATACATATAGTTAGTTAGTTTAGCACCGTCGTTTATTTCTGATTTGAACGTTTATATTAAGACTTCAGATCCACCGACGCTCCTCCACACGTCTGTCCAGATCCAAATAGTATACACAGAAAAACACACTTAGTGGCCATTTAATTCCAACCTTTGCACGTATCAGACTACTAAAATTCACTTTTAACTGTGGACTTTTTTACTAAGATCAAAGTTCTAAAATTTGGTAACTGAATTCAACTTATACGGTAAAAACGTTTAGGGTGCAAATGATTAACAAACTAGAAAAAAAGTTCAAGTAGAATTGTGATTCATTTAAATTTCTCTAGATTGATTAGGCTAGCGGTTTAGGATGGATTAGTTGATTGGATACTGTTAGTTGGATTAGGATAATAACAACGGATAGGTAAAATTAACCGGACAAAGCTAGTGAATTTCTGATAAGATGGTTGGATTTATTATCTGAGATCAGATAGTCAATGCATAGATTGACTGATGGACGTTTTGACGAAAACAATTACTAGACCAAAGTGTGTATTGGTGGCCAAAGATAATGGGCGGGAACAGTTATTTTGACAAATACTGAATGGCTAAACTGTTACTAATGGTTAGTGGATTCTAAAACCGGCACTAAACGATTATGGACAGTCGGTCGAAGTAAGAGAGATCGATTAATTGACTGTTGGAACAGTTATGGAGTAGTTACCAAAATGCTCAACTGATGTGATCAGTTATGGGTAACTGATGCAGAAGTGGTTACCGGTCTGATGAGAGATAAATAGAAAATGTTGTATTGTAGTTAATGGTCTGTTATCAGAGCGGGATCAGTTATATGAGGTTGGGAAAATTCTAAACTTCCCAATGGCCTTTTAAGGGGGAATTTTAGTGGAGAATAAGACACACAATTCTGGAAAGAAAACAGAAAACAAATAGAAAGAAAACACGAGAAATAAAGAGATTTCTCAGAGGAGAGTGGTATATGGACAACAAGGGCCAATTGGAGTCAAAGCCATCATGGACATGAGTCACTTCTGATCACTCTTGTGGTGTTTGCATCGATTATGATCCGGGAATGTGGGAATCATGATTAATCGTGATAAAGAAATGAGTGATCGACAATTGGGGCTGATGACGATCGAGTGAGATTAAAGGAAATGATGCTTTGGCGTGGTAAGTGGCAAACCAGAGTCACGTATTGATGAAGTTTGATCAGATTGATAGTCTTTATGATTGGATCGTGAGTCATGGTGATAGTTGGTCGTACTGCGAGACATAGTTATGTACTATGAATCAAGGTGATGTGTGATTAACACATCTGAGTCACGATTGGCGATTGTGGCTGAACTGTTGTTGGATTGTAACATCAAGGTGTTCTTGACTGGATTCCATGACCATCGCTTACGCCTTTTACGACGTTGAAGAGCATGGGCCATAAAGGCTGAAAAGAGAAGCAGAGTTAGGGTTGCTGTGAGGTCGGGCTATTAAACGAGAGTGTGTTACTGTTCAGGGCCATTTCTACGGACTGGCGAGTCATGGTGTGTATGTTCAAGAGACACAAACCGATTTATGGATAAATGGTGATATGGTTGGCCGTCTGGCCAAGAGTAGGTGATCCACGACTTGTTGTGATCAGTCGGTCATTGTTGAATCTTAGGGCCATTAGGACGTCTGGTTATTATGACTGGTCACAATGTGATCAATATCCAGTTGTGGAGTGTTAGCATGGCTGGCATTCAGTCTATGTATTGGATGGTTGTAGGAGAGACTGAGTCGTCTCTCTTTATTACTTGATCATATGGGGATGGTTGGTTGAGTGACTAAATACAATGAGAAGATGGGGTGAAGTATTGTTTCAGCAAGATTAGAAAGCATGGTGACAACGCAAACGAATGGATGGACAAGAATTCAAACCAAGGTTGAATCAAATCTTCCATGGCTAAGGTACATGTTTGGAATAGCTGTAGTAATTTAGTAATCTGATAGGTTGCTGGATTAGACAAAGGGAACAATGGAAACTGAACTGAACCTTATTGAGGAATTATGTATAGAAAATCTAAGTTTAAAGAAAAATCTAAAAAGGCCTTGGTTGGGTCGAGAAAGGCAACACACAGTCAAGGTCCCTTTTACATATCCCAATGACCTTCACCTGTTGCCAAAATTGGGATACATCATATATGTATACTTGTGTCCTCCACATCTGTAAGCACATGACATCATAAAACTGATTGGAGAAAAGAAAAATAGAATCTCTTGCTTTAACCCTCGATCTAACAAATCAGAAATGTTAGAAATAATCAGTCCTCACCAAAGTAACATAACTCAGTTGACGAAGAACATCGAAAAAACTCGAACAAGAAGTTGTACCTTGAAAGAGGAGGTAGAGTGAATCCAAAACAACACCAACCTGGCCACTCCACAATCATCCTAAGATGAAATAGAGAAGATCACAACCCGGATATAGCAAATCAATGCAGACTAGCCTCATCTGAACGAAACCATCATAAGGCTCAACAATGATAAGAACATATGAGGTTAAAAGGCCACAAAAACCGCAATAGATCAATGAATGTGAGACATGACGGAGACCAAGCAAAGAGAGAACCTCAAATAATGATCCCTAGTTGACGCCAGTCTAAAAAGAAAGAGATGACAAACTACAACAGCCATAAAAAGCCATCCAGAATGGAGTGGTATGCCGGATATGTAACATCCAGATCATCAATATAATCTAAACTCCACATAAATCTATAGAAAAGCACATGACCTAAATCAAAACGAAGTATAGAAATTCAGTGTGCCTCTCTCTGGTGCTGTCAAGGAACAATCACTGAAGAGGCGGAGATCTACGGCATGAAGTCTTGGCTGCTGAAGGGATATCAAAGTCAAAATTAGGATTCTAAACTAAACTGTGTATGTTTTTTTTTTTTTTAATTTGTTCTTTTATAAAATAGAAGATAAACTGTTAGAAAAGTGTTAATTTCACTCAATGTTTTTTCCTTTGTCATTATCTTTCTCATTTCTCTCAGTCACATTATTTACACTTTTAAATTCAAGTTTTTAATGTATAAGAAAATGAATTGTTCATTGTATGTAAATAAATATGAAGAAATATTATTAACATTTTTTCTCTTTTTATAAATTTTTTTTTCTAATTTCTCTATCAAAATTTATATCACTGTTTCTGTTTATGTCCCTTATTTTCTTCGAAGGTCAATAAAGTTATATTGTGGCTGATCTTCTTCAGTTGTGAATAATTTTTCCTTTATGCAGGCTAGGTGGCAGATACGGGTTTACTGATGGGTTTTGCTTTGTCTCAGTGGTAATGGATCGCGACCAGGGCTGGATTAGGACCAAACACAATGAAACATTGACCGTAGTCTCCAATTTTTTTTTTTGATACTTTTTACCCGGATTTATGCCTCCAACTTATGAAAAAGAATTTTTACAAATGTTCTTAAAAAAATTTTATGGCCCCTAAATTTTCAAATCCCGCCCTGATCGTGATGGCTCTTGTATATCCGGATCATCAAGTGAATGGTCTAGTGTGCTTCCTCAAGAATCTTAGCGCCCTTATTTTTATGTGACTGCTTGTTCATTTACTTTCTGTCTTTGTCCGTGTAATGGGAGGAGGTGGATCATTGTGGTGGTGTGTAACGGTCATACTGTTTTGGTGGTGCTTGAACTGCTGGTAGTTCTGCAGTGGATCTTAAACGGAACTCTAGCTGACTAGCGCAACAGTTAGTTTGTGACCGGCTCACAACTTTAATTTCAAACTCTCACTCGTTTTCCCTTTTTGATAAGTGTCCAGTTCATGGTCTTCCATAGGCGTTTACGGTCTAGTTCCTGTAAAGCTATAAGAACACAAAGATTATAAGACAACTTTCTTATTAGATTTAAAAACTTCTCAAAACTAAATCTCTCAATGTATTCTCATATGGAACATCTCTCCATTGAGGATTCTTTATATAAGACGAAGCTACATGTTTTCCTAATAACAATATGGAAACATAAGTCCTTCTTGACATATTTCCTATTTCCTTAATTCACTAAACTTCCTTTTAATAACTTAACTTGCTCTTCAAGTTATTGGAATTATCCAACATTCCCCCCCCCCTCTAATTCCATCAGGTTTGTTGATCTCTTGAACTCCAATAAGCATACACATTTCTTTGAACTTCATCCTCGCCAATGGTTTAGTAAGTATGTCAGCTTTCTGTTCCACTCCCGGTATGTGCTTGACCTCTATGTGATCATCTTCTACACACTTGCGAATGAAATGGTACTTCAAGAGTATGTGTTTGCTTCTACCGTGAAACAACGGATTCTTGGTGAGAGCAATAGCTGACTTGTTGTCTATCTTCAATACAATCTTCCTGTTACTGTGGTTCATAATCTCAGCCATCAACTCCTTTAACCAGATCGCTTGCTTTGCAGCCTCCGTTGCAGCCATGAACTCCGCCTCACATGAAGAGAGTGCTATGGTGGGTTGCTTGCATGATGTCTATGTGATCGGTGAAGTTCCAGGATAGAACATATAACCTGATGTGCTTCTCCCATCTTCAACATCAATGTTATGACTATTGTCGCTATAACCCGTAACCTGCATAGATCCGTTTCTTTCTAAAGAAAAGACCATACTCGGTGGTACCTTTTATGTATCAAAGTAGATGCTTCACAGCTTATCCATGACTCTCTCTTGGAGTTTTCATATACCTGCTTAATATGAAGACCGCAAAATACAAATCTGGTCGTGTATGAAGAAGGTATCTTAAGCATCAGATTGTTCTTCGATACAATAATGCATCGATCTCTGGTTCTTTCTCAGCCTTTGATATCTCCATGCTCGTATCCATCGACATGAGTGAGATTGCATGCATCCATATTAGTGTTGACGAGAATACCATGAACATAACCTCCTTGCTTGATCTGAATGCCATCAGTTCCTTGTATTACCTCGATGCCGAGGTAGTATGCAAGCTTGCCGAGGTCTGACATCTCGAATCTTCTCGCCATATCTTCCTTGAATAGTTTGATAACCTTGAGAGAAGCTCCTGTTACAAACAAGTCATCAACATATATAGCTACAACGAGAAGCTCTCCCTTCTCATTCTTTTGATATACAACTGGCTCCTTTGTGCACTTCGCGAACCCCATCTTCTTGAGGACACGATTGAGCTTTATGTTCCAAGCTCTTGGAGCTTGACAAAGACCATATAAAGCCTTACCGAGCTTGTACACATAGTTCTCCTTTCTTTTCTTTTCGAAGCCCTCGGGTTGTGTTACGTAAACGTCTTCATTCAAGTCTCCATTCAAGAATGCGGTTTTTACATCTAAGTGATGTATTTCCCAACCATTCGTTGCTTCCAAAGCTAGAAGTAGACGTATGGTTTCTATTCGGGCCACTGGTGCGAATACTTCTTCGAAGTCTATGCCTTGTTGTTGCACATAACCTTTTGCAACCAACCTTGCTTTGTATTTGATCACCGTTCCATCAGATTTTCTCTTGATTTTGTAAACCAACTTCAATCCTATAGGCTTAAAACCAGCAGGCATCTCTACGAGCTTCCAAGGCTTGTTTTTGATGATAGATTCGTTCTCTGCCTTCATTGCATCGATCCATGCTTGTATCGCTGCAGTTTTGATGTAACTTTTTGGTTCACCGTCTATGGTGAGCAAGAGTCTCCCACCTTAGATGCAGCTAGTAGGATGTAACCATCGAATCTCTTTGGCTTTCTTATGTTACGGGCATATCTTGATGTTACATTCTTGTCTTGGTTTGCATCGTTGTTCTTTGCTACTTGCTCTTGTTCACCTGCGACTTCAGCCTCTTCTTCTTCATTATTTTTTTGTTCTTCGTGGCGTTGGTGATCGTGATGCTCATCACCATCTCCTTCGTCCGTGACATCGATACGAGGAAGCTTGAAAGTTCCTGGTTCATCAAAGATAACATCTCTACTCACTATTATGTTTTTAGCAACCGGGTCATGAAGTCTGTAAGCTTTTGGTCGGGCTCTGTTCCGAGGTTGATCACCATCTTGGATCTATCATCCAGTTTCCTTAGATGTGGTTCATTGATCTTTGTGAAAGAAACACAGTCGAAAATCCTTAGATGCTCGTTGTTTGGTTTCTTGGCGTACAAATGCTCGTATGGAGTCTGATTACCCAAATCTTTTGTTGCAATCCGATTTATGAGATACGTTGAATGACGTACCGCTTCACCCCATAACTCATTAGGAAGCTTCATCGCCTTCATCAAGCTTCTAGTCATCTCCATAAGAGTTCTATTTCTTCTCTCAACCACACCGTTTAGTTGAGGTGTATACGGTGCGGTTAGATGCCTTGTAACTCTGTTTGCTTTGCAAAAGTGAATGAATTCCGCTGAAGTAAACTCTCCTCCTCTATCGGTACGAAAAGTTTTGATAGATGAGTTTGTTTGCTTCTCGACATACTCCTTAAACTTTTTGAACCGATTGAATGCTTCACTTTTTTCTCTTAGCTAGAAGCAACGTCCACATGTATCTTGAGTAGTCGTCTATTAATACAAAGACGTATTTGTCGTTTGCCGGTTTTGATGGCGAGATCAGACCGCACAAGTTGCTATGTATCAACTCCAATGCTCGTGCTGCTCTGTACTTTGCTTTAGACGGAAAAGACTTCTGAGTTTGTTTCCCGGCCAAGCAAGCACTACATACATCCTTCTCGTGTATGACTTGAGGCATCCCTACTACCATCTCCTTATCAATCATATTCTTCATCACTCCAAAGTTTACATGTCCAAGCTGCGCATGCCATGTCCATGTCGCATCACTTTCTTGTATTTAAAGGCACTTCGAATATTCTATCTCCATTGTTGTCTTGTACAAACGGTTTGATGATCTTGGGACTTGTACTAAGAGCCTCCCACGAGGATCCTTTAGCATTAACAAATATCCTTTCATGTTAACTTCAGAACCCTTCTCTGTTGCTTGTCCAGGACTTATGATGTTATGCTTTAGGTTAGGGATGTAGTAGATATCTTTGAGAGCTCTTCTTTCTCTAGTTTTTCCCATGAACGTGATTGAACCTTTGCCAACGATCTCCACGTTTGATCCATCACCGAATTTTACCTTACCTTTAATGCTCTCATCAAGAGTAGAGAAAAATTCTCTATTACCCGTCAGGTGGTTACTCGCACCGTTGTTGAGATACCATATGCTTGTGTTTCCATCGATCTCATCAAACTTCTTAGGGTATACTCTTTCTTCATTGAGAAACACTACCTCATGCATATATAACGCATGGGCCTCCTGTGTTTTAGTTAGGTTAGCTTCTTGGTTCTGTGTAGGTCGTGTAGGACAGACTGTTGCTAAGTGTCCCATCTTGTCACATCTCCAGCACTGAACTTTGGAATGGTCCTTCTTTGGTTTCTCGGAAGCTTCTCCTCCTTTATAGTGACCACTGGATCTTCCTCGACCTCTACCTCTCCTACCATAAACTCTACCTCTTCCACGATGGTTATTGTATCCCCCTCAGCTATATTTGTCGTTCCCTGCAAACATGAGTTCAGTTTGATATTCCTCGTTGGTTTTCTTTGATGCGCTCTTCGAAAGCTTTTAATCTCCCAAAAATTTCTTCAAAACCAGTTCCATTCAGATCTAGAACTTGTTCTAGTGAAGCTACGATATGAGTGAACTTGTTTCTTGGAAGTCCCTTTAGAAATTTCTTCACCAACTTGGGTTCTTTCATAACTTCTCCCAACACAGCCGCTCTTGATGCAAAACCTGATAGCTTCCCTGCGTAGTCATCTACCGTGTCATTGTCGTTCATTTTTAACCTATCGAACTCAGACATCAAGGTCTGTAATCTCGCTTCTCTTACACGATCTGCGTCTAGGTTACGTGATTTGACAGCTTCCCAATTTTTTTTTGATGTATCGTGTTCTCCGATTTGAAGAATCAATGCTTCTAGAATTGATTGAAAGATTAGAGCAATCGCAATATTATTCTTCTTTGAATCATCATTTCCTGGTTTGACAGTATCCCAAACTTCATACACTCACATCATCACCTTCATCTGCATCGACCATACAGTATAGTTGGTCGATGATAACATCGGACAGCGTATGTCCTTCTTCATCTCAAGCCCTCTTGCTCACGATGGAACATCGTTATCGTCTCCCATGTTTGATCGAGTTTACAACAACTTTTGTAACACGATTTCGCAACCTGGCTCTGGTACCAATTAAAGTTATAAGAACACAAAGATTATAAGACCACTTCCTTATTAGATTTAGAAATTTCTCGAAACTAAATATCTCAATGTACTCTCATATGGAACATCTCTCCATTGAAAACTCTTTATATAGGAAGAAACTACATCTTTTCCTAATAACAATATGGAAACATAAGTCCTTCTTGACATATTTCATATTTCCTTAATTCACTAAACTTCCTTTTAATGAGTTAACTTGCTCTTCAAGTTATTGGAATTATCCAACATCCTGAGCGGTAGTCTGTTGGTGCACTTTGGTTTCTGATTCTTCCAGATCATGTTTGCATATGTTTTCTTTGGTGACTTTGGTGGTTCGTTTGTTAGTTTGGTGAAGCCTGCTTCAACATCGATGGGAAGACTAGAGATTTGTGATTTTTTACTATACCATGTTGTGGATAATTTCTATTTTGATATTCTGTATACTTTTTCCTTTTTAGTTTATGTTTCTTTCATTCATATGTAGTAAACTAAAACAATTCAAAAAAAAATTTCAAGTACATTTCCAAATCGTCAATTGTATAAAATATAAATTGCAGGGTTTATGTTTCAAAAGAAACTAAACAGAGTGGTGTACTTTCAGTGTGAATTTAATGAGCACTGCTATAGATCTATGAAACATTGACCTTAGCTCCCAAAATTTTTTGAAGTTTTTTTATATATACATAACCTCCAAATTAAGAAAATGTTTATACCCCTTCTCCTCCGGTTAAACTCTCAGATTTGATCTTGTTTATAAGTGAAATTGAGCGAAATATGGAAACTCTCCTCTAAACCAAAATGTCACTTATAAATCTACATCGTATAAAATAAAACAGTGGTTCTAAAAAATATAACTTATCAGCAGTTTAACACAACCGATAGAATCGTAACGATGGTTCATTGGGCAACTAACTAACGATTAGCCATAACTGTAAGCATTGGTTGGAATACAACTTGTTCAGATCATTTTCTTCCAATGGTTGGATCACTAGTTAACACTCATTTGGATGTGTAAGAAAGAATAATAGATTCTAGGGGAAACTCAAAGAAGTGGAGCCACTGGTTCACACTTCACATGTAGGACTACTCTTTATTATATACTACTTCCATTTATATCTAATTCAGACATTACAAAGTCACATGTGCCAGATCTAAAGGCATTTATCATGAAAATATCTCGTTGAAATATGCGGAGAACATGGGGCGACTCTCGTGGGCCAATAAGATGAACAAGATCTCATCTAAAACGAAAGACGTCAGACTGGGATTGATAGCAAAAATGATTAATGCAATAGAAGAGATTTTAGAGTGAAAGTGATACATGACCATTAAACCACACGATCTATTCAACGGAGACTCCTCTGCTGGCTGATTGATATGAGGTGTGAATGATACGACTTCAACAGTTGACAGTCCTTGATAACATATAAGTTACGGATGGACACGAATCGAATACTGTCTTAGTTCTCAGTATTTGTGATTTGTTTCATATTTTACAAATATTTAATTTTTCAATTTACTTTGTTTCGAAAATAAGTATATCCAAAAAATTTACAAAAATTTATGATGGATACCTCATATGCATTATTCAATACATATAAATCTAAAACAAATATAAAAAATTTATTTTCAAAAAATATTTTTACATAGTATAAAATAGAAAATATAGATAGTGAAACTATATGTTTCATAAATTTAAAAATTAATTTAGTTTTATATAAAACATAAAATTGTAGAAAATCGTAGTATTTATATTTATTTTATATTCATTTCTTAATTTAATATTTTATAAGTAATTTTATAAACAAAATTTATAGAATCATATGTTAAAATAATAATTATATAAAATTATTCATTTAAATTCTATATTTAATTGTAAATATATGTATAAAAGTCAGAGAGTGGATATCGACACTAATTTTTTAATATTTGTAATTTGTTTCATTTTAATATATATTATTTTAATATTTTCCTTCTTCCAAATATTTACGAATAACCAGATTTTTCAGATCGAATCGAAATGGTTAACGAATCGAATCATAATTAACATATAAAATGTGCAACCCTAATATTGTTATATATTTCTCTCTAGCTATTAGGTTTAATTTCTTTTTTTCTTAATGCTGAATAATTATACCATTACAAACTATGAAAATATTATAGACGATTCTATGTAGTTGAACGTCTGATCGCACCACCTGAACCACTATATGGGATTTATGTTTGATGATACTTTTTGCACCTTGTAAAGATCTCTTGCAAGTTTTTCTATGAATTAATTCTTATAATTCATTTTCTCCAAGACTCGATATCTAGATTTTTTTGTATAAAAACATTAATGAATCATTAGTTAAATCAGTGGAGGCTTTCACATTATTAGATCTACCATTAAATCACAAAATGTCTTTTTTTTGCTATAGATGAAATACTTTTTTTTTGCTCAAAAATACAATTAAATCCATTTCTTTAGAGTAAGTCCATTAAAAGTTTATTCAATCTAAGTATTTTAAAGTTAAAAATAAATGAAAAAGAAAATTATTCAATTAAATGAGTATTTCAATTGTTGGGAAACTTAGGTCAAAAATATCTTATAATATCTTATTTGAGATATTTTAAAATAACTTCCCAATAATTAAATACCCAATTTATTTAATTATAGTTTCTTTTTTTGAACAAATTAATTTAAATTAAATTAAATTATAGTTTCCATTGTTAGATACTATGTTGAAAAACCTTTATGGAATTGCTCGTAGACGCCAATCATGAATTTGAGCAAGAATCCTAGAATTTAATGTCAAATCGCTAAAAGAAAATATCTCAGCAACTGTGACGAGTTTCGACCCAGCGACGTGACAGACCTTCACCAGTCATCGTCCGCTCAAACGACAACAAGGTAAACAACAACACAAGTCTTACTGCTCGTCCAGCGTGCTCCGCCATACACTGGATGACAGCTTCTACCAGATCCACCAAACCCTTAAAAGAATCTGCGCCGTCCATTTCATTTAGACCTCATCTATTTATACTCTCTCACTCCCTTTCTCTCCTCCTCACACACTTCTCCCACCTCTCTATCTGCCCCATCCTCAGATCCGAAATAATGGCGTTGATCGTGGAGAAGACGTCGAGTGGCCGTGAGTACAAGGTCAAGGACATGTCTCAGGCCGACTTCGGTCGTCTCGAGCTCGAGCTCGCCGAGGTTGAGATGCCTGGACTAATGGCTTGCCGTACCGAGTTCGGACCCGCTCAGCCGTTCAAAGGCGCTAGAATCACCGGATCTCTACACATGACCATCCAAACCGCCGTCCTCATCGAAACCCTAACCGCCCTTGGCGCCGAAGTGAGATGGTGCTCTTGCAACATTTTCTCGACCCAAGACCACGCCGCCGCCGCGATCGCTCGCGACTCCGCAGCCGTTTTCGCATGGAAAGGCGAGACGCTCCAGGAGTACTGGTGGTGCACGGAGCGTGCGCTCGACTGGGGTCCAGGTGGTGGTCCAGATCTGATCGTCGACGACGGTGGCGACGCCACGCTTTTGATCCATGAGGGAGTGAAGGCTGAGGAGATCTTTGAGAAGACGGGTCAGGTTCCTGATCCGAGTTCGACTGATAATCCTGAGTTCCAGATCGTGCTCTCGATCATCAAGGAAGGTCTTCAGGTTGATCCTAAGAAGTACCACAAGATGAAGGAGAGACTCGTCGGTGTCTCGGAGGAGACCACCACTGGTGTCAAGAGGCTTTACCAGATGCAGGAGACTGGAGCCCTTTTGTTCCCTGCCATTAACGTCAACGACTCTGTCACCAAGAGCAAGGTACTTCTTAGATTGCTTCTTGATAACATATGCTAGATCTTAAGCACAAGCTCGACATTCTGTTTATTTGGTTGGTTCTAAACTCGGTTTTATTTTGTTCATTTATTGGTATACTATTGTGTTCGGTTTTGGGTCTATAATTGTGTTCCGGAATTGGTTTATACTTCGGTCTATTGGGATAATTTGGTGAAAATGTGAAATTAGTTTGTTTAATACGGTTAATTTGGTTTATTTATTCGGTTTTTTATGTACACGGAACCCAAAACCATTGATTTTTACAATCTCGTTGATCGGTTTGTAGGCAATCCAAAACCAATAATTTTCGTTTCGTTGATTCGGTTCACTTCGGTTTGAACCGAATCCAACACTACTGGTCGCTTTACTTGTAATCTTTCGATCTCATCATATCGTTGGATGAGACGATGACACTAATTATATCTTTGTGTTTTCTAATTACAGTTCGACAACTTGTACGGTTGCCGTCACTCTCTACCTGATGGTCTCATGAGGGCCACTGATGTCATGATCGCCGGAAAGGTTGCTGTTATCTGTGGTTATGGTGATGTCGGAAAGGGTTGTGCCGCTGCCATGAAAACCGCTGGTGCCAGAGTCATTGTGACAGAGATCGATCCCATCTGTGCCCTACAAGCTATGATGGAAGGGCTTCAAGTTCTGACCCTTGAGGATGTCGTCTCTGAAGCTGACATCTTTGTCACCACCACCGGTAACAAAGACATCATCATGGTTGACCACATGAGGAAGATGAAGAACAACGCTATTGTCTGCAACATTGGTCACTTTGACAACGAGATTGACATGCTCGGGCTCGAGACCTTCCCTGGTGTTAAGCGTATCACCATCAAACCCCAGACCGACAGGTGGGTGTTCCCAGACACCAAGTCCGGAATCATTGTTTTGGCTGAGGGTCGTCTCATGAACTTGGGTTGTGCCACTGGTCACCCAAGTTTCGTCATGTCTTGCTCTTTCACCAACCAGGTGATTGCCCAGCTTGAGCTTTGGAATGAAAAGTCTAGCGGTAAGTACGAGAAGAAGGTGTACGTTCTACCCAAGCATTTGGATGAGAAGGTTGCGGCACTTCACTTGGGCAAGCTTGGAGCTAAGCTCACTAAGCTGACAAAGGACCAATCTGACTACGTCAGCATTCCCATCGAAGGACCATACAAGCCTGCTCACTACAGGTACTGAGAGCTGTTTGGTTCTGGCTGTGGTTTGTGTCGTGTCTGCGGGGGAAGAGTGGAAGATATTGGTTCGCTGATGAAGTTGACCAAATATCCTTCTGAATAATTGTTATTGGCTTTGAAGGTTGTGCTTGTTTTTCTTTTACTTGAAACTTAAATTAGCTTTTGGTTATGAGTTCCCTCTTGATTTGCTTTTGTGTTGTGACCACCGTTGTACTCTTTGAACGAAAAATGGAAGAGAGGAAACTATTTTCCGTACCCAATTTTAGAGCTTTCTTTCTCTTTCACCTTTATTTTATGTTCTTTGTTTCATTGAATGTGATGTGAAGCTCTCATTTCGAAGGTGGGCATTGCTATTTATGGTAATTAATAGGCCTAGTAGTTAATGTTTACAAACTATATCGTAGGACTTATTTATACCACATTTAGATCTAGTAGGGGTGTGCACAAGCTTACATTGTATTTTCGGTATACTTGGATTGTTATACTTAGTTTGTTTTTTTTTAAAAAAAATCAAACTTCAACTTTTGCATTAACCAAATTGTTTAAACTCTTATAAGATCATCCTCCACATAGGATTTTAACCAAAATGGCAAGACAGTATACAACCTGGGAACACTAATCTCTAGAGAAATGGCTTCCTTTGCAATTTTGTCTGCTACTCTATTTGTTTCTCTGCATTGAAAAGTTACCTTGCTATTGGCCATTCCTTTTTGGATATGCTTGATGTCTTGAACATAGGTATGGAGGTTTGGTCTTAAGGCAATCTCATTCAGAACGTCCACTAAACATTTGGAATCCGATACAAAGATTACATTCTCAAAGTTGAGCTGTTTCATTGATCTCATAGCCCACCTCAAAGCCTCCGTTTCTACTTCAATGGGTGACCTAAGCTTCGGTATCTTCCTCAATCCCATCCAGCAAACTTCCCCACAATGGTTTCTCAGAACCCAGCCAATACCATAGTGTTCCTTACTTGCATCCCAAGCACCATCTACATTGCATTTATACCAGTGTGGTGGCGGGAGAGTCCATGTCTCTTTGGCTCGTGCCAGAGGGGGAAGTGATTGCTCTCTCTGATTATCATCTATTCTCCTGCTCCATTCCTCCACGTCCTCCATTGCCTTGTTAACCATGCTCATCCCGTCATAATCAATTCCTTTAAAGAGGAAGTCATTTCTGCTCTTCCATAGCCTCCAGAGTAACCACGGTCCAACTTTCAAACCTGGGTCGCTCTCTTTTGCAGAGAGAGTTAGTTGCATGATGCGATTAATGTTCTGAAAGAGGGAGTCTCCGTAGTCTCTTCCTGGAGGGGCTGGAATCGGGGAGAGAGCCCATATCAACCGGGCATAAGGACATTGGAAGAGAAGATGGTTCACTGATTCTGCTTGCGAGTGATAGCGGTTGCAACTGCCATCTTTCGAGAGATGACGGTACTCCAGATTTGCGTCAACCGCTAAGCATCCACTTATGCAGCGCCAGAGGAAGTTTTGAATCTTCCGGCAAGCATCCACTTTCCATACATCTTGATATAGACTTTCAAAGCTAGGTTGCAGAACTCTTGCCTCCTCTCCATTCTTCTTTAGGATATTATAGGCAACCCAATAACCTGATTTTACAGTATATGCTCCTGATTGAGTAAAGTCCCAACTGTAAGTGTCTTTGGAGGTAGAAACTCCTGGTCTCAACGACATAATCTTCCTGCAGTCCACGTCTGTGAAGAAGGTTCTGAGCAGGGGTTGATTCCATTCCCCACTATCTGGTATTATCAGATCTTTAGCCAAGCAACAGTTGGACAGCAGAGAATGACTGGATGAGTGGACCAGGCGAGACATAGAGAGAGGATGAGCCGGCTTCTCGTCTAGCCAGGGATCTTCCCATATATTGGTGGTAGCTCCATTTCCAACTACTGCTCTGCAACCAAGCTTCATCACTTTAAGGGCCGCATGTAGACTCCTCCAAGCATATGAAGGTCTGGAACCCAGTGCAGCATTCAAAATTGAGGAGTCTTTGAAGTAACGGGCTTTGAATACCCTGGCCACTAATGAGTTAGGCGAGGTGAGCATACGGCAGACCTGTTTCCCGAGCAGAGCCAAGTTAAAGGCTTCTATTTCTTTGAATCCTAGCCCTCCTTCCTTCTTCGGTTTACAGAGCTGATCCCAAGCCTTCCAATGTATACCTTTCCTGTCCGTTGAGTTCCTCCACCAGAAATCTGCTAGAACTGATTCTATTTGCTGACAGGTGGTTTTAGGGAGGAGGAAACAAGACATCGTGTGTGTTGGGAGGGCCATAGCTACAGCCTTGATCAAGACTTCTCTTCCAGCTGGGGACAGGTATTTATTTTGCCAGCCCATAACTCGCTGCTTCAGTCGATCCTTAAGGAAACTAAGGATATTGACTTTAGCTCCTCCAAACGCCTCAGGAAGCCCCAAGTACATACCTTCTCCGCCTGTTTGATGTATCTTTGTGGTTTGCTTGATCTCTGCTCTTCTCCCTTCTGGAATACGCCTGCCAAAGTAGATACTTGATTTATGATAGTTGATCCTCTGACCTGAAGCTAAGCTGTATCTCTCCAGGAGGTTTACCAGGAAGACAATCTCTGCATTTTTTTTTGCTGGCAGTAAAACATACTGTCATCGGCGAAGAAAAGATGGGACACTGAAGGGACTCGTCTTGCGACTTTTAGACCGGTGATCTTTCCTTCGTTCCCTGCCTTCTTCAACATCCTCACAAGCATCTCAGTACAGATAATAAATAGGAAGGGAGAAAGAGGATCCCCCTGTCTGATTCCTCGTGATGTTTTAATGTTTCCATAAGCGTGGCCATACTGTTATACTTAGTTTGTTAAAAACGAGTATTTGCACTCTTGAAAGTATTTGCTAACTTAAAAGTTATTTTTTTTAACACAAACTTAAAAGTTATTTGGATTATTTTATTACTTATAAACTATTTGCAAGTTATTAATAAACTATTTTCAAATTAATTGATAATTATTTGTAAGTTATTTGATACTTTATTGATATTTAAAACTAAATAACTTTATTATTTATACAAAATTATCTGCTATTTGTCTTATGTTTTTGTTAATTTAGAAAACTATCTATACTAATAAAGGAGAAGCGTCTCTCTTCTCATTAAGCCACATGTGTGTTTTGAAAGTTAGGAGGAGCCGCCATGTCATCGCAATCTCCGCTTGCTTCAAAATTCTTTTGCGTAATCTCAATTGTTTTTTTGTCTGGGCTTGGATGAATATGAATAAATGGTTAGTTCTGTTGGGCTTACCCTAATCTTGGCCTATTGCTGGGAGGGACCTGTCTTCAATGCCGCTACTTACTTACTTATTGCTAACCCTAATGTCGTCATCTTCATCCTCATACCACAGAGTAACCGATTGAACATAAATTTTGCTCGAGCCATAAATCAGCATTTAATCTCAGTTATTTATTCCCCCACAATTCCTCTCCTTTCACTAGATCTTTCCATCTCTTCGAATTCTTCAGGGATTGGATCCTATAAATAGTGGTCTCTAGCTTCATAGTTTTCACAGAATCCTTGATTTTTTCTACTCAGAACTCAAACACATACCTGCTAGAGAATGGCTGCTCCCCAGATTTCCCTTTCCGATTTGAGGCCAGGACGTTGCGTTCGGATCATTGTGGCACGCCTGCTTCGATTCTGGGAAGCTAGGAATGGCGGTGAACTAATGGGTGTCGATATCCTTCTCTTGGATCTTGATTCAACGGCGACCAACCTATGTTCGAAGATGCCGCCTCTAACTAATCTTGGCATTCTTGCGACTAGTTCTCACAATCTGACGCCATTACATAATCCAATGCATTCTTCTTAGAGAGGGCAGACGGCTTTCCGGCGTAGTGTTCATCGTCACTGAGAAGGAATATGATAGAGGAGAGAGATGAAAATACCGGTGATTGCTTCTCTGATGGTCATAAAATCGATCATTCCCAAATCTGGTAATAGTCCTCTTTCAATCTTCCTTATAGTAGCAACTGAAGTTGATGCTTGGTTTTACTGGTTAAGCAACTAAAGTGTCAGTGTCCTCCTTATGATTCTGAGCTTGAGTAGATTAAAAGATCTGGTATTATGTTTGGAAGTAAGTTTGCAAGGTATTTTAATATTAATAAACAGGATCATAGTTTTGTAAATTTGTTTATTAACTTGAAAGCCGCACTCTTCAGTGCACACCGGTTCCTGAAGCAATTAATCAGTTGGTACAGTCATTTGGACGTATTTGACACAGGTATCGTGTGCATATGTAGTCTTTGTGCAATCAATTTACTTCGTGGTTGTTAGTAGAATTGAGACATGCTTCACTCCCGGCGTCTTGGGACGTTTTATTCATCAGAATTCTCTCTTTTACAGGTTAAACGCAGGTATAGAGTTCCACGTTCCACTCCTTTGTCTTCCCACGGGAGAAGACATATGGGAATGTCGTCTGGAAAACATAGTGTTCTTTCTTTACCTTCACCCAAAACAGACAGAGATGAAGGGAGTGTTCAGTCAAAGGCCCAGACTGATAAGAGTTAGCCAGAATGAAGAATATGAACTTACATGAGACAGAAGTAGCTGCAGAACAGGCAGTTGCAAAGCTGAAGCTACAATGGCAGTGGCTGAAGAAGCTGCAACGGAAGCAGAAGCAGCTTGAGCTTATGTTGAAGAAGCTTCAAAAACACTGAAAGGAAGAAACATCTGCAAAATGGTAAACACTCACTCCTTATATCACATAACTTATGATAAAGAAGAAGCTAAATGTGTTGCAGGTGAAGAGAGAAAAGCGTATAAATAGTGTTTGTAAGTCGATGATTCTCTACTTGGAAACTCTTTTTAATTGTAAGTAGTAATCTCAGATGCTAAAGTCATTGTATTATTGGCACACTTCACTTGATAGCCAAAATAAGTTATAAAAATTGAAAACTTAGAAATGCTACAATTTTATTTGGTCAACAAAATAGTTTACGAAACTTAAAAGCTAAGGTCAAAAAAAAAAAAAAGCTAAGGTCAACAACATAGTTTGTTTTTTTAAGATTAGCTACTTAAAGCCAGTTTAAGGTAAAAAAAAATATCATGCAAGAAATATTTTCGTAACAACTCTGGCATATGGTGCGTAGACAATTAATAGTCAACATTAAAACGTAAGCATTATATTAAACTGGTCAGAACTTTACATGATAAAACAAACCATCTACAAACAGCACCAAAAACCATAAGCACATAACAATCACATAGACAACAGAAAATAAATATAAATAAATTACAAAACATAAACTGACCATAGTAAACTAGAATACAAAAATACAAATCTTAAACAATAACAATTAACCATCGCTCCGCGCGTAGCGCGGACAAACCCCTAGTATATATAAAGAAGCATCTAATATGTTTATATAAATATATTACATATGATTAATTTACTTGGAAATAGAAATATAAAAATATATTTTATTATGATTTAAAAGATATATATTTATTCATTAATAAAAAAGAAATAAGCCAAAGAATGTTAAGTGGTTATTTTTGTTTTAATATTTTATACTTCTCCTGTATTTACAAGTAATTTAAATAGAAAATTACTTAATATTCGATTTGGTCAAACCAAATACCCAATTTTATAGATTAAGTACCGACCAAACAGCAGGTAACAAGTAATTGTGCCATCTCCTAACATTTATATTCTAAGATACAAGTAATATGATTATATTTCACCCAATCGGCACCTTTTTTGAATCCAACAACCTATGCCCTTTACTGAAACATATCCTTTAAAATATTTATTGAAATTCTTTTTAATTCGGTTATTTCATAAAAAATATTTCTATTTGTACATTAATGCAATTTATCATCATTTATATTTATACAGCTTAATTTAGAGAAAATTATAACAGATTCTTCACATGGTGTAAACTTAACATTTAGGTATAAGTATCATTAGATTTTATACAAATCCTTTGTAAAATAGCCGATGTAATACTTTTATAATTTATAATAAAATAAATAATTTAAATTCAAAAGGGCTTAATATTTATATATTTATGAATATATTAATAAATAGTTTAATATTATTTATCATCTAATTAATTTATATTATAATTTAACGAAACAACTATGATTCTAAAAACCTGCAAGTTCTAGTTACACGGTTAATACTGACCCAAACATTCCTAAATATGTTTATGACCCCAGGGGAGCATATGTTCACATAGCAAGATCATAAGAGTATGTCTAGGGGAGTTATCTTGGTTGACTGTATTATCTAGATCATGGCATTTTAAAACAGACCACAAAATAAAACCGAAAATGATTTAAATAATATCTTGAACTGAAACAGAACCAAAAAATTACGGGCAAATATATGGATTCAAATTCCTCTGCTCAAAAATCATAACTGAAAACAGATTTGAACACGATAAAATCAATCTAAAAAAATCAGACACGATAAGAATCGATCCAAATCTTATTTGAAAACATGAATGTATAAAACTACAATTTCGTGTGTTTAGTTTTTTTATATTTTTATTAATGATTAGTTATAATGAAATTTTGCAGGTAATCTTAAATTTATTTTTGTGATATATCAAATAATATGAAATTTTAAATGTTAAATTTGAAGTTTAAAAATGTTCAGTTTCAGTTACTAATAGTTTCTCTTTGATTATTTTGTTAAAATTCAGATGAATCTGATGGGTTTGATGTGATCCTCCCAATGATCTTCACTTTGAAATTGGTAATGGATAAACCTTGCACCGAATGAGTTAGAAAGCAACAAAAAATAAATGAACGTGGATTGAATGGTCACACAAAGACTGCAGAAAGCCTTTGATAGACCTCTTTGATTTTTTTCCATATATTACACACTAAAAGGATTTTGATGGATATGCACACCAACAAAATGATCTACTTTAGAAAAAAAATTCGATTAAAGATACTTCTTTCTCCAAAAAGAGTTTACAAAAACTTATAGAAAACTAAGCTGGCAAACAAAGCTAGATAATTTATATTATAGAAAATGATGTAAAAATAAATAAAAAAGTGCATGGAGGAGAGAGAGAACCATTGGAACAAGCATCCTTGCATGCAAGAGTGAGATTAGTTTCTTGTATTTGATTCTCTGATTCTGGTCACTACTCTTGCCTAGCAAATAAACCACTTGTTTTTGGCTTATATTGAGCTTGTTTCTTTATAAAAATGGGCTGGCTTGATATATAAATTCTCTGGCCTTTCTTCTGGTCTAAACATAAGCCCAAACCTCATTTAAAGGCTTCCACGTTGTGCCCAAACCCAGTAGCTTCTCTCGGTCCAAAACTTCCTAGATCAGTCCAATTAGGCATGGGTATTGGTCCAGTTGATTCGGATTTTTGGATTTTCGGATTTTCGGATTTTTGCTCAGAAATACCATTCGGGTTTTACTAATTATCGGATCGGGTTCGGTTTGGTTCCTTCCGGGTTCGGTTCGGATCGGATGTAACCAATGTTTAAAGTCGTCCAAAAAATATATTCAAAATTGACAAATTTTATTTTCAAAATATATAAATTATTTACAAATCTAGTTAAATATTAGTTAAACTATCTAAATTAGCTAAAAAGTATTAAAAATAACAAATAAAACAAAAAAAACAAAAATATTTTGAATACTCTAAAATATCTAAATCACCTTAAAATATATAGAAATATCAACATATTTAAATAATTTTGGATATTTTCGGATCCTAATTCGGATTTCGGTTCGGTTCGGATTATAACCAAACTCCAAAGTACTAAGCTCATATGTCCCATTCGGATATTTTTGTATAACAGTTCGGATTCGGTTTCGGTTTTTCCGGTTCAGATTTAGGTAGGTACTTCGGGTTGAGGTAAAAACGTCCAAGCCTAAGTCCAATTAGGCTTTGAAAATGTCCATTAAGCCAAGTTATGATCAGTGGCTTAGCCAGTCTCTTCTTGGTCTTCATACCTTGGTCTATGAGTCTGGTCAGGATCATATCATACTCTTCCTCTTGAAAAGGATTTGTTCTCAAACAGGAACCTTCTAAGATTACAGATTCAACTTGTTCTGCTCCACTTGTGTCATACCTTCAACCAAAATGTGCTATTTACTCTTGTACACACACCTCTCTATTCTTGGCTCAAAGATGAAGTGTTTTAGGCCATTGACATGTCTCAGATATTCCAGAAAGCTGTGCTTAATCCAAACACTCGGTTTGGTCAGAAATTTTCAAGGAAAGGACTTGTGGATATCACCTGAATCCAAGATAGGTGTAAGTGCCAGTTCTGCTCCAGTAGATGTTCCTTTATTTAATACTTCATCAGATTCGGATTGGTCAGGGACTCAGGGGTGAGTTCAATTGTAGTCTCGGTCTTGCAAATAAGGCATTTCCTGTTTAGGCAAATTTTGATGGTTTTTGTTCTAAACTAGAGAGCTTATTGAAGGCCATGAGTTTTGATGGTTTTTGTTCTAAACTATGTGAAAATGATACGTATGAAATTCTAGCTACTGATATACACTATTCTAGCTGCTAATATATACACTGCAAGCCCATGGTCAAAAGAACCAGTATAAGTTTGAGGAAGCAAATATGTTTTGAAGAAGATAATGAAGCATCGATACTGGGTTGGGTAATGTATTAGAATGATCATGATTCTTTATACAAGCTAGATAAATATGAAATTACTTCGCAAGATAATGAACAAACATACAATGGATTACTCCATGGTTCGTGTAAATATCCATAAGCTTAACCAAAATCGAACATGCTCAAATGTATATAGCATTAAATTCATATTTCTGGAGTCATCATAGAACCATGACATCCTTTTCAGCATGTTGTAATCAACACTTTCAGGACCTGAACCGTAGGTTTCCTATAACTACACCAGCCTCTGTAACGAATCAAAACAATTGGCGATCTTCCTAATCTTTTTCAGTGAAATTTATTTCACTAACAATATAAAAGAACAATCAACAAACAAACATCTAATGTCATGAAAACTTCATATAGTATATAGATCTGAATAATTGAGCATCGATGACCAAACAGTTGCAGGGTTACATATACCAGAATTCCAATGTCAAAGACTCAAAACACACATAACAACAACAATACAAAGCTTAATTAGAAATCATTTACTTTGACTCTTAATTTTCAACACAAAACACCAAAAAGCTCCCAAATTTCATCAAGTTGTGATATCACTTGTGTCTCTGGCACACCTTGTAATGGTCTCACAGCCTCTGCCGTAAGAATTAGCTTGTCCGGATCGGCAATCGTAGTACGAGGCGCCTGGTTTCTGACAAGGAACCATGTCCCTCCTAAGGGTTTCGTAACCGATGTACCGTTTCTGAGCCATAAGAACTCTCCGGCTGATCTCCGACGGCATTAGCTCTTCATCTTCCCCGATGAGGGTGTTCCGGGCCAGCATCGCGTCGATCTCAGCGGTGGCATCTGAGATTGGGAAGTGGGTTTGGATGATAAGAATGGATAAAAGTACTAGAGTAACAGAGTGCAACATGTTGATGTAGATTTTTGCCGGTGTGATCTGTATGCTTCTCTGTCTCTCACTATTGTAATCTGGCAGAAGCAGAGAGAGAGAGAGAGAGAGAGAGAGAGAGAGAGAGGTGGGGTAGTTGGTGAAGAAGGAGAATCGTTGACAGTGCAATTAAAGCAGGTCTTGGTTTAACTGTTCGGATTACGGAAAGAAGTCCACTTAAACCGGCCGGTTTGCAAATAGAATGGACACTCCTTGACGATGGAGTATGACGCAACATATTACAAAGGCTGATGTCAGTTTAAGAACATGAGTGCCTTTTTCAGATTTTTTTTTTCTTATTGGAAGACCATCTCGTTATTTTTGACTCTAATTTTTTTTTAAAAAAAACTCTAAATAGAGATAAATTTTAATCATCATTTCGAAATAGATAACTGTAGTTGGAAAGCCATACCCTTTTTTTTCTCTCTCTTCTAAAAATCCTCTGCCTTCTCTCATCAATCCTCCATTGTCGAAGCTTGTTCTCCGACTCCGGTTGCTCTTTCAGAGCCGGAGTCGGGTTTAGTTTCTTTGAATCATCCTTTTTTCTTTCGGTTTAGATCTTCATGTTTTGTTTCTCAATTTTCCCTTTGGTCGGATTTCCAGATCTTGATCTTATCCTTCCAGGAGATGAGAGCTTTGCATGTTGATCTTTATGTATGTTATTGATCGATCTTGTTGAAGTGAGTTGGATTGTTTCTCCCTTCTCGTTATGAACCTGTTTTCAGTTTGAATGATTTGCATGTTGTCTTTGAGTTCTCCTTGGCTCATTTTGGGTCTCGATCTTCGGCCTTCTTGATCTTTCGAGAATGGTTGAACCCATTTATGAGTTGTCTCGCTCCTTGTCATTTACCAAATGATTTGATCGAGTTCTTATATCTCGTCTTGCTTCATCTCGGTGTATGATGACGTTCTATCTCCGCTAACGTCTTGTGACGTTCTATCTCCGTCAACGCCTTCCCGGTTGTAGACTTAAGAACTGAAATTGTTCTGTCTCCTAGATCTTTGAAGCACTGGTCTCCTAATCGCATGGGCTATTCTCTATAGGAGGAGTCGCAAGCCGGAGGTTTTAGCTTTGGATGGCATCCTCGCCTTGTCTCGTTCAAGGGGCTCACTTGAAGTCATCGTGCTTTATTGTGCATTGTTTTGTAAAGGTTCTTTTGTTTGGTTCCTCACTTCTTCTAGTTTAGATCAATTTGAACGGTTCATGCTCTGGTCTTTATGTTGTTCTTTGTCTCCCATGTATGGGCTGTTGTTTCCGGGGACCTTTCGTTTGGTTCGTCGGACTGTTCTTACCGGGATTATGGTAATCGCCGGTCTATCACTACAAGAAAAATGCGTTTTAATAGCAGACCACTATAGCGTTTTTTCGCTTTCTGCTATGGTTGACATATCCGTTAGTTTTAGATAGCGTTTGTATTTTTGGAAACGTTATGATAGAGCGGCATAATTGGAAACGCTATGGTAAGATATTAATAGCACATAAAATAATAAACGCTATAATATTGTACTTTTTGAATCCCTAAACCCTAAATAATCTTTTGAACCATATATTCTAAAAAGAAAAATTTAAACACTAATACACTAATAATCTTTATAATATTTTAGAACTTAAATCTTTAACTTTAAACTCAAATTTTGATATTTTAAAAATTTAGAATTAATTCAAATCTTAAATCCAAACTCAAACCCTAATTGCTTAATATCTTTTCAAACTCTAAACCCTATATCCATATCCAAACCTCATATAAATACTAAACTTAAAATAAAACCCCCCAAATCTAATTTTCAAGTTTTAATAAAACAAAATCTGAAAATAATACTTATAAAAATATAATCTTTTTAAAATTACTTTTTCAAACTTTGAATCTACCCTTAGAATTCTATCACACAAACCTTTACTCTAAAATCTAATACTTTAAATCTGAAATTTAATAGTTCTTCATTAACTTTATAAATGTAAGTAATAATTTAATTTTTATAAAAATAAAATTAGTTACACAATAAAACAATTTATGATTAATTAATTTTTGACCATTGGTTACTTTTAATCCAATTATTATAATTCACTCTTTTGTTAATCCTTTTCCTTCTTTTTTATTGGCCAGTTAATAAAACAAAGAGAAAAAAAATTCATTGGCTAAAAAAAATGGTGAGGATAGCTACTACATATGATCTCCACCGTCGATATAACTATAACTCGGGACATAAGTGATTCACTTTAATTTTTTTTTTGCAGTCCTCTCCTCTTCTCTCCAGATCTCTCGCCTCCTCTCCTCTCTCTCACAATCTCTTCAACCTTCTTGCTCACAATAACTTATCTCAAATCCTCCTCTCTCATCATCTTCTCCCATCAATCCTCCTCTCTCATTACCTATTCAATCAACATCCCACGATCTATCAAACTTGCTGTATGTCTCATGGGTTCAAGCTCACCACCTTGGCGTGATGAAGTGGCCTCGCAGGATGTGTTAGCGTGATGAAGCAGAGTCGCCGGAGGTGGACGCATGACGAATCCGAGGCTCCGGAGTCACCACCGTTGTTCGTCACCACAACCTCCACGATCTGATTTTTTTTTTTGATAAAGGAAGGTACTTCATGGAACAGGAGCAGATGGGCTTGATGGAGGAGGAGGCAGAGGGGTTCGAGGAGTCAGAGAACAGGGGAGGTGGAGGCGCAAGATTAGGGTTTTTTTTAGGTTTTTTTTTTTAGGTTTAGATTAAACCGGTTTGTTTGCTTTAAGGTTTATGTTGTTGGTTTAGTTTTGATTATTTTGTACGTAAGCCAGTTTGATTATAAATCATTTATAATAATAAACAAAATTTTAAATATATAGATCAGTTTAATTTTTTTTATTATGTTTTATTATTTTAAATAATTAACTAAAATAATTAATTTTAAAATAAATAATTTTAATGTAAATAATAGCAAAAGAAAATGCTATTAAAGTGTATTTAATTGCATACGAAAAAACGCTATAATATATCACAATACAATAGCAGTACAAAAAACCGCTATCTAATGTGTCTGACCTATTATGACGGACGATGATACAGCGCTTCATAAACCGCTATTGTATCGTTAGATAGCGTTTTTTGACCGCTAACAAAAGCCATTTTTCTTGTAATGTATTTTGTGCTCATTAATCTTAATGATATAGTGTTAAAAAAAGATAAATTTTAATCCAATGTATTATTCCTCAAGAATACAAATCTTCAAAATATAGAGTAAAAATAAGAATTGACTCTAAATGTTATTATATAGGAAAAATAGCAATGGATTGGAAATACTCTAAAAGTTTACAATCTATTAAAAATATTATATAAAGCCAACATTTCTTTTCATATTTATTAATAATAATTATATTTAATTAATAAAACTAGTTTCACATAGTACTAAAACATCTTTTGTGCTAAAACAACACTTAGAAAATCAAAAATTAGATTCATTGAAAGAGAAATATAAATATACCCATATTTATAGTTATAATATTTAATAAATACATAAAATAAATAAATAATGAAAATATAAAAGTGAATATTGTTCCTATTTTTCAGTTATCTTAGGAAAAATTCATGAATGCATTATTAAATGTGTGATGCATTCATGATTTGATATATATATATATATATATATATATATATATAGCATATTCTTAATATTCTTAATATATATATATACATACATACATACATGAAAATATTATTAATATTGAAAATATTCTTAATATATATTCCTAATATATATATATATATATATACATACATGACAATATTCCTGAATATGTATAGCATATTCTTAATATTGACAAAACCATTTTTAAATATGTATAATATATTTCTAAAATTAAAAACCTTTGTAAATGTGTTTTTACCAAAACATTCTTGGTTTGCGTTTTGAGGAAATCATTCATGCATGAATGATTTCCTCAAAACACAAAACATTCTTGGTTTGTGTTTTGAGGAAATCATTCATGCATGTATATCTTTGAAGACGTTCATAGACTTGAATTATATGTATATTTGGAAAAACATTCCTGAATATGTATAATATATATTTAAATTTGAGTGGTAAATATGTATAACATCTGCCTAAAATTTATGAAAACTTTCATCAATGTGTATTTAAGAAATAGTTTGAAAGTGTATTTAAAAAGACCTTCATGAATGTATATTTATGAACTTTCTCAAATTGAATTATATATATTTATGAAGACATTCTTGAATATGTATAATATATTCCTAACGTTTAAGATGATATTCTTGAGTGAGTATAACATTTTGGGAGAATTTCAATTTTACCACAAGTTTAATACCATTTTTAAAATTTATATTTAAATGATAACTATTTTCATAAATACTTTAAGTTTTTGATGAAAAAACTAATTTAACCCTCATAAATCATTTATAAAAGTTAAAAATAATTTCTAAAATATTTATAAATTTTATAAATCCAACGCACCCCCTAAATACTAAACCCTAAACAATAACCAGTAAACTCTACATCCAAATGTTATGGTATTTGATTGAGTGTATTTTCGAAAAGTGGTAACCAATTGAAGGTATTACAAGAAATTCTCTAACGTTTTCCTAAAATTTTAGAAAACATTTCTAAGTGTAACTTATGTAGACATTTCTGAATATGTGTATCTTCCTAATATTAAGAAACCATTGGTAAATAAATAAATATGTATAACTGACAATAAAAAATAAATATGTATAACTTCTTCCTTTTATTTAGGAATTATTCTTAAATGTGCATTTAAGAAAATATTATGAATTCTTATTAAGAAAATATTATTGAAATATTATTTAAGAAAGCCTTCATGTATGTATATCTATGAAGACATTTCTGAATTTGAATTATATGTATATTTCAAATGACATTCCTCAATACATAATTTTTTCATAAGTCTAAGAAGACATTCATAAATGTGTATAACATATTCCTAAATAAACTTTGATAAATTATTTAGTAATATCTTCTTGAAAGTGTAATTAGTAACACTTTTCTGAATGTGTATTTAGGAAAATATTTTTAAATGTGTACTAAATTTTGATACCTGCTCCAAAAACGAGTGATAATTTGATTGACAAAAATTTATTTAATGAAAATTATAATTGCTTTTACATAATTTTATATTTATAAGTTTTTAACATAATTTCTATTTAAATTTTCCGCAGTACTTAATTTAAACTATAAGCCTTAAAAGAGCTATTTTGTTTTGAATTTTTAGGAGTATTTTGACATGTGCTATACATATATTTATAATTCAAATATTCAAAAGTTGATGAGAAATAATTTTTTAGATGTGTTGTTTTCAGTTTTATTACAACGGTATAAATTTTCTTATTCAATCTTAAATTTGTGAATATAAATTAAACCTTGTTTTTGATGTAAGATATATTCAATGAGACCTTGTGAACACAAATTCTAAGAGTAACTGTAAAATATTTTTATAGTTATGTTACATGCTAACACATAATCATAATTTAAACATAAATTTTACATTTTTTTATTTCAATAAAAAATTCCTTGTAAGTTTAATATGTAGCACATTAATTTATATTTATTTATACCTTTAAGGAATGACATATTCTTAAAATACTATATTAAAGTCAAAAATGAATAATCTATTTACCTAATCCGTCCAATTTTATTTTTAATAATCTAAAATTGAAATGAAATAATCTATTGTTCAATCCGTTTCAAAGTTGATAACTATTTTGAACTTTTGATAAAATAATGCGGAAAACAACAATTGTAGAAACATTAATTTAGTTGTTAGTTTTGAAACGTGTTAGTAGCTTGTTAAGTTTCTTGTTTTTATTTAAATCATATATTTGAATTATGCATAACTCGATAAATTTTTACATTTTGTTTTGGTTTGTTAAGTTTTTTTTTTTTACTTTGTTTAAATATGATAACATATAATACTGTTAAATTGATATCTCAAATTATGCCGATCTTTTTGACATATATTTTGATGTGTATATTTTAATATGCAGATATATGAAAAATATTTTCTTTTGCAAAGTAGTCATATTTGAGGAATATTTTATATCTTATATGTTCACAAATTTTATACCAAATAAATTAAAATATATATTAACATGTTTAATTTTCTACAGTTGTTCGTTACTGTTTAAATTTAAAGCAAGGATTATGAAATACCTTTTATCCTTGAAAAAACCATTTTATGGCTATCGTGGAAGTTGTCATCAAATTCTTAGTAAAAGAGTCGAGTCTCCTTCTCAAAATCAATTTTCTACAAATCTGTCCCCACTAGACCTGCCATCTCGCATGCCACTTACGTCTCACTGGTTGGTGGAGAGAACCTGAGAGTTAATCATAAAAAGAGATCGATGATAAAGTGAGATTAGGAAGCCGTGGATGGGGATCCTCATCTTGTTACAGAAAACTAAGGGGAATACAAAGGTGAAAGAAAAATTTCCAAAGAAATAGGATAAATGGTGGTTCTGCATTGATTTTGATCCCACTGAGATGTGATTAGAAATTTATCGAATATGAGGTAAAATGAAAAGGTATGTCTAAACCTTTCTCTACTATCAGAACTACTCTTACACATGAATTGAAGGAGAAATTGCTAGATACTGTAAAGGGGATTGTTGATCATAGTTTTGAAGCTGAATATATATGTATGATTTTGGAGCTTGTTTTGCAGCAAGTTCATATGCTCAACCCTACTGAAATCTACCTCTAAAGTCAAGCTAGCGACTGAAGTGCTTTGGTGGGAAAAAACCCACTGGTAAGTATAAAAAAATTTCTAAGTTTTTTCTTCTTTTGATTTTTGGTTTTAGTTGTCATTATTGCAGGTAAGAAAAGAACAAAAGAGGTGAAAACCCAGAGTCAATGGACACCACAAATTTACAGGGAAATAAGAATGGAGCACTTGCTTCTTTTATTGGGAAGGCTGGTCAATGTATAACTTTGATGGTGGAGCACCCTTTCCCAATTTAATGCACATTCTTCAGCCAAAGGTAAGTGTCTCGAACAAATATCTTTTTTTTTTCTTGATTTATTTTCACACTGTGACAATGTGAATTAAGTTTGGGGAGGGTGTTCATTGTCTACTAATGTGTTTGTTCGTTTTGTTTCTTTTGCTATTTTTTTCTTAAAGTTTTTAATTGAGTTAAAACTTTTTGGGAACTGTGAGACTTTCTTGGAAGTAACTGCATAACTAACGATTTAGTGACCATTCTCTCAGTCCATGATTGAAAAGTTTAAAACATGGATAAACCCTAAGTGGATTAGTATACAAATCCCTTCGGTGTCGGTACGGGTATTTGAACGATTCAAATCTGACTTCACACTCAGCTAAATTAATTCTCTCATCTTGGGACTTGGCATGCATTTGATCAAAATTCTTTGTTTTTCGAGTGAAAAGATAAGTTTGTGTGAGTACAGTTTCCGTTTATATTCCCTTCAACAAAAAAGGAGAAAATGAAGCATATATGTCATAAAAGAAGTGAACCGAGAATTCTGTAGTTATCCTATGAATGCATGCCTTTCATGGAAACTTGTTCAAAAAAAAAAGCAGTGAATAGAAAAAATAAAATTATATCCCTATAGGTAGGGAGAAATCGAAAGGGGAAGTAAGAAAAGAGAGAGAGAGGAAATAATTAAAAATTGAGACTATATGTATGATCAGAAACTTAAACCAATAAGAGTCCATGTGTTTTGATCGCTACCCCTCAGTAAGACTACATACTTTAGCTTTAAAGAGGTCAGAAATGGTGGTTTTGGAAATCTTATGGATTGCGGGTTGAAAGTTGTATGTTTGCTAAGCTAAGAGTCAAGTACATGGAAGTACTTTCTAAACTTGGTGTTTTTTGATTTAGCTTGCAACAAGTAATGATAAAAGCGGTGTTTTAAAGGATATGTGAGTTCTTATGTTTTCAAACTTCTTCCTTACGTTTGGATTGATGTTTTGTATGAGGACAAACAATAAGTTAAGTCTGGAGGAGTTGGTAGACTTTGTTTTGTGATTTATAGCATATTTTCTGTCATTTATTGAGTCAATGTTTGTATCTAATGTGTGTTTTAGAGTCTTTTTAGTCCTATAATGAGCCTTTTCAGGTTTATGTCACTTTGGGGGGGAAATGAGCAATTTTGAGGGAAAATAATTTTGCTAATACGCATAAATGTTAGAAATTTAGAAGCATTCCAATGATATATTGAGCTAAAATTTTGACACGGATTGGAGAATTGAATTGGCATTAATATGATAGTAGTTTGAGGTAAATCCATTGGCAATCAAAAGTTATGCATGTTTTACTGATCACTGTATGTCTGGCAAACAAAGAAACAATGTAAGTGCAACTTTGACGATAGAGCAGACAAGGCGAGAATGGAGCAACTGCTCCCTTGTGATGGGAAAAGGGGAGTTTAAACATCTCTATTTCTGACCTAAATCATTCTAAAAATTGTCTCAACTGCACATATACTTTTAAGACCTATTTTCAGCTTTCTTTTTGGCAGACACCTTTATGCTTTGATTTTATTGAAATTCTTTGTGAGATTTGAAGATAGAAGATTTCAAACCCTCTTGTGACAATTTGGAGAAATTTCTACCTTACTTTTTCTATAATGTTTTCATTCTGAATTTTCTTTATCTCTTGCTTTGATTACTGCTGCCATGTCTGAGTAGCTATCGTCTTATAATTTGGGCTTTCAAAAGATATATGAATCACTGAACTGAATATTTTTTTTTGATTTTTCAATCAGTTATTTTATTCTAATGTTGATCTTAATTCCTAGATTGAATTGAAAACATAGTCTGTGATATTATGTTAAGTTTATTCATTTAAGTGTAATATTTTGCTAAATTGTTTTAAGCAAATTGTCCTTAACATTAAATTTGATGTTGAGGTATCAAATTTGCTCAATATTACTTGTCTAGAATTTTAGGTTCAAACGACACTGTAGAATTATAGGTTTTTAGACAAAATCATTGATGCCGTGAAACAATTGAATGTCAGTTTAGTATTTGGATGTTAGTTTTAAGATTTGGATATTAAATTTAGGATTTATTAGTTTAAATATTATTTTTTGTGTTTGTAAAATATTAAAAAAGTTTTTTAAATTTAAAACACATTTTGAATTTTAAATTAGTAAGTTATTCTAAAGTCATTTTCAAAACCCTTGTTAATTTTTTTTTGTTGCAAATTTACAAAAAGTTTTAAATTTATAAAATATATTTTCTTTTCTCTATTTTAGAATTTATTATAAATAATTTTTACAAAACATTTAAAAAAATTGGCAAAATTTTTATTATTCAAATTCATTTTTAAAAATGTTGAAAAATTTCATCTATAAATAAAACTCTCCCTCATTCACAACAAAGCATAATAACATGGCTCTCCTGATTATTTTTCGTTTGTGGATGGATAAACATGCTTTGTTCAAAAGAAAAAAAATGGATAAACCTGCTATGGATCTGGCAAAAAAATTACTTACAGAAGAATATGCTAATGCTGTTAAAAAATTCATCTTCGTGTCTCAACGACAACCTGAAGTAAAAAAGCCCATAAGTTAAATAATAGAAATATTAAGAAGACTAACGTTTGCAAGAATTTATATAAATGATATGTCGGGTTATAAGATTTGGTATATTCATGGAGAAACTGATTATGGTAGTATAGAGAATTTCAGACTTTGGATAAGTTAAAAAACCTAGCATGGATGTAGATCATGGTATAGGTATTGTTCATATAGTAAATGAGGCATATATAAGAAATTTACCTTTAACTTAGAAGCAAGGAGATTTTTTTATATGACAGAGGTCGAAAACCAACCACTGTACAAAGAATGTATAGATAATCATCCACTTTTAATTATCACTAGATCTTAACTCGCGTAACCGCGCGGGTATTTGTTTTCCATTCTATATCCATAGATAATTTGCTTTAATCATTAGTGGTATATATTTTTAACGTTAATTTACATATTATAATTAATCAGTTGTTTAAAACCTTCACATGCATTTGTCTTTTTTTTTGAATGAATGTTAAATTTATTCAAGAAAAAAACCTTTTTACAATAGATGTAACTTTAGTTGAGTGTTTTTATGAAAACTGAAATAAAAACCTCAGAGTTTATCTTACTGAAAACCATGTTTCCATGGCTTTAGTATACTTGCACACTCCCATGAGACGCAGGCTAGAGATACGGTTTCTTACTGCCTTATCCACGCCTTTGATCAAAGTTGCAGGATTGTTAGATCTTTCTCCATGTCTTCTGACATTCCTCTCCTTCCAAACAGCAGACAGAGTAGCTTGAAACACATATCTAATCAGAAATAAGCAAGTCGAGTTGATTGTCTGGTCTGTTAGAATCTTGATTATCCTCTCCTTCACATGCATTTGTCACTTCTTATTATATATTTATCTTATTGTATTTGAATTTAGCTATTAAATAAACTAATATATGCATGAAAAACATATTTGAAAATTATTTTGTATTTAATTTATACTAAATTCTGATCCGTCTTTCAAATCTGAATTTATTTTTACCAATATTTTTACGCTTATTCATTTTAGATAATGTATTATTGTAGATATAAAAGTCCAAGGTATGTTAATGTCTAAACATGTATTATATAGTTTGCTAATATTAAGCAGTTCTGTCATCATATTAATAAATTTATCAATTTAATATATTTTATCATATTTAGTTCAATATAATAATTTTATTTTTAGCATGATGATTATGATTATAAAGTAGATAAAAATAGGAAAATCACAACTTAATATGTATATATATATATTAATGACAATAGTTCATTGCTAATTACGAAATAATTAAACAATGCTACATGAAAGAAGTCATGAGTTTTTTTAATAGTATAAAAGTATAGTAGTAGGATCAAATATTATTAAAGATATATATATCAATCTGTAATGTTTAAAAATAAGAGCATTATAAATTATACAACAAAGTATAAAAATAACATAGATTATTTAGGTGTATATGTTACTGCGTATTTGCCCCTTATTTAATTACGTTTATTGTCTTATAGTTTGTTGTATCATATGATCCAAAAAACTATATGAATATGTATTATAGTGCTCTTGAACTCTAGATGGAAAAATACGTTTTATGTTTAGGAATTGTGGTTATATTTCAGCTACAATTAAATCAACAAAATTAAACACGGTTAAAACAAAAAGGAAGCGTATGTTTAGGAAAGAAATCAGGAAAAGATTTCATTAACAATATTTTGAATTAATTGTGTAGGAAAAAGAAACTAAAATGAAATAACATTTATTGCTATGATATTATTATGCAAGCAGAAAATTATTAACTATCTAAGAGATAGTTTAACTTAAAAAATCACACATGAAAAAAGTTGTGACTTCTCTTTTAATATAAACTTAATATATATATATATATATATATATATTAATGAATGACAATAGTTCATTGCTAATTACGAAATAATTAAACAATGGTACATGAAAGAAGTCACAAATTTCTTTTTAATAGTATAAAAGTATAGTAGTAGGATCAAATATTGTTAAAGATATATATCAATCTGTAATTTTTAAAATATAAGAGCATTATAAATTATACAACAAAGTATAAAAATAACATAGATTATTTAGGTGTATATGTTACTGCTTATTTGCCCCTTATTTAATTACGTTTATTGTCTTATAGTTTGTTGTATCATATGATCCAAAAAACTATATGAATATGTATTATAGTGCTCTTGAACTCTAGATGAAAAATACGTTTTATGTCTAGGAATCGTGGTTATATTTCAGCTACAATTTAATCAACAAAATTAAACACGGTTAAAACAAAAAGGAAGCATATGTTTAGGAAATAAATCAGGAAAAGATTTCAATAAAAATATTTTGAATTAATTGTGTAGGGAAAAGAAACTAAAATGAAATAACATTTATTGCTATGATATTATTATGCAAACAGAAAAATTATTAACTATCTAAGAGATGGTCCAACTTAAAAAATCATACATGAAAAAAGTTGTGACTTCTCTTTTAATATAAAAGACTAGATTTGGACCCGCGCCACCGCGCGGGTGTTAATTGATGTCTTGCATATTTTCATATATTTAGCCATTTTTATTGCATTCTTTGAGTTGTAGACTAAGGTTTAGGCATGTCTAGGATCATTTTGCATTTATTTGTCCTTATCAGGTGTTGGAGTGTGTTTTGGTGAGATTTGAGGTGTTTGGGAACCTTATGACCCAAAAAGAAGTGAAAAATCAAGATTGGCCATAAGAATAGAAGTGAAATCAAGAGATGAGAGTTGGACCGGGTAGGGACATCCGGTCAGGAGGAACCCGGAGCAGACCAGTCCGGGGTGGCCAGTCCGGGTAGGAGCACCCGGACGATGAGAAGCCGACGGAAGGACCGGGGAGACGCGTCCGGGTAGGAGCACCTGGACGGGAGATCAAGACGCGGCCAAACCGAGGGACGACCGGGGTGGCCTGTCCGGGTAGGAGCACCCGGTCGTGAAGAGGATGCTGAGGACCGGGGTGAGACGGCCGGCTTGGTGAACCCGGATGGAGCAAGGGACGCGGCCAGCTGGACGGCCGGGTAGGGTGGACCGGGTTGGATGGTGTTGGTTCACCCCTGACCGAATTTTATGCTCCATTCACATTGGTTTAGACCCATTTGGCTCAAGGACTTTTTAGTAATCCTTTTTTATGTTTCTAAGGATTTTATTAAGCCTAACTATAAGAGCATGTCCATCAATAAGAACCCCTAATGGGCTCTTTAGATTTAATTAATAGTAAATAAGATCATTTATGACTTTAAGAACCTTAGTTAGGAAAATTAACTTTGTCCTCCTCCATTGGGAGAACCTCACAGGGGTTCTTGTTGTTATCTTGACTCTGCAACACAGACAAATGAATAAGAATGAAATTCAACCCGAAACAACGCAAAACCTTCTTGTTGTTACCTTGAAGATACAGCTTTCTCTGCAGAGATTTCAGCAAGCGTGTGTCCTAAATAAAACCAACTGATTAGAAAAAACCATTTGGATCCAATTTTTTCCTGACCAAAGAGACTAACCAAGAATCTCTATATGATCATAACCAAGAGAAGCAATACCACAGACTACAGGCTTCTTAATCTATATACTAACATAACGTTTTGTTAGAGATGGAAACAGAACGAATAGAATCTTAATAATGCTTTGTCCTACCACGTTAGAACAACCATAGAACAAATCATTCAAAAGGATCTAAACTTGCTGCTCTTGTTGCTTTCCATTAACCACATTTTGTTTCTTCTCCTCATCTTTCATCTCCACCGTCTTCTTCTCATCCTTTTCACAGCATCTATTGATTTCTTCTCCTAACGCACATCCAAACCCATTTGGATCTTCACACAAAACAGAGCAAAACGTCAACGTTTAGAAATCAAGTTTCAGTGAAGGAAGGGAGAAGTAAAGTTAAACTTAGTGCAACAAAAGGGTCACGACCCGTAAGACCATATATTAACCAAGAAGTTCCACAGAGAAACACAAAGAGTGATAAAAAGAATGGCATATACTCTACACTCTTCGTCTTTATCACCAATATCTGTTCATCAAAAATCAAACATTAAAAAAACAGAGCCAAAGTTGAAGAAACATGTCTTGATTGATTTCTTACCATGATTGAGAGTGGAGAAGCGTACATGATGATGGAGAAAACAATAGCTGGATACCACAGAAGAGTTTTCTACCGTTTCCATGGAGGGTGAAGAGAGAAACTAGAGCCACCGTTGCGAATACGGCCAAGACGGTGGCTAAACATTAGAAACAGAGCAGACTCAGAAACAGAGTTGATCGATTTCAAAACTTTCAATTCAATCTTCAATCTTATCAAAACTATCTATCCAGATCAGACTCGATCGATAGAGAAGATGAAGGGATCGATTTCGGTGGAGTTAGAGAAAATATGTGATTTCAGATCAAGACCCCAACGAGAAGGAGAGACACATAAAGGGGGAGGTCCACTAAAAAAATGACACGCAAGGGTTCCTAACAATTCTTACAGGCCCAAGTTAGGCATCGGTTCTTTTATTTTTAAGCCTTTTTCATTTATGTTTTTTCCATTTTTCTTTAGAACCCCTCTTAAGAAGTGCCCGATGGAGGTGGTCTAAGTACCCTTGTTATCTCTAATTTGGGATTTATGTTATTTTCTATCTAAGAACACAAACCCTTTGAGTAAAGTATCATCTTTTATTCATAATCTCATCTCATCTTTGTGTTCTTGATTGCTTGATTTCATCTCCTTTCTTTCTCTACATGTTTAAGCTTGAATCTCTCATGGGTTTAAGAGTAAGCATGTGGATTAGTGAGTAGATCCATTTAAGATCCATGGGTTAGGGTGATTGAGAGTGATTAAGTGTAGATCCAAGGTGCTTAGTGTTAGATTTATCCTTTCCTTGCATTGATTTGGTGTTCTTAATGCTATATTTGAGTTGGCCTCTCAAACATAGAGCTATAGGCATTTCATGCCCGGAAGGTGTTCTATGAAATGCCTGAACCAACTCATATATGCTTTTAGCTTGCTTTGCCTAAGGGATTAGTTGTCAAAGAAGCTAGGATTGCTATTAGACTCTTTCTTCATGTTTGCTTTGATCATTACAGCCAAAGGGATTTGGTGTACTTGGGTGATCATTGCAAAAGAGCATTCATCTAGGGATAGAGCTTGCTTAGTTTTGTTGTCTAGGCATAAGGAGTTAGATTGATTGAAAAGTTGGCATCTTGGATTGAACCTTAATCATTTGAAATCAAGTCCCTATACCCATGGGTCTCACTCTCCTCATAAGAAAGAAAGTTTTACATTTTGTCTTGTCTTAGCTTAATAATCATCCTCTTTAATGATTGCATTTAGATTAAGCATAGACTTGCATTCCCTTTGCTTTGTGGTCACTTAGAACTGGTTCGACAATCTTTTATACTTCATCATTTGATTAGGACCTTAGAAAAGTCCTTTCATCAAATTGGCGCCGTTGCCAAATTCTAAGTTGATTGTGACATTGGGATTTAGTCACTTGCCTGAGACTAAATCATTTTCTTTTCTTGTGATATTGATTCTCCTTTTGCCTCTTCCTTTGATTTTCAGGTGTATGAACACAAGAAGCAGGGGTGCAACTAACCTGGTTCCCACTGTTGAAGAGATAGCTACACTTGAGAGGGAAATAGCAAGAAGGAGAAGAGAAGGAACATGCTCACATTCAGAGGTTGGGGTTTGAGATGGATGATCACCAGAATCAACCTCAAGATGGCAATGGTCAAGGAGCTGACAACCTTGGACCACAGCGCCACCAACAACAACATCCAAAGCGGCCAGCTAGAGATATTGGCACCTATGACCGTCCTCACATTCATGGCAATAGGACGGGCATCCGCGCACCAGCTGTGGAAGCTAACAACTTTGAGATCAAGTCAGGGTTGTTGAGTGTGATTGAGAACAACAGTTACCATGGCTTGGCTGTAGAAGACCCATTTGATCACTTGGACAAGTTTGATAGCTATTGTGGCTTGTCCAAGACCAATGGTGTGTCCGAAGATGCCTTCAAGTTCAAGTTGTTTCCTTTCTCTCTAGGAGACAAGGCACGCCAATGGGAGAATTCTCTACCTAGTGACTCCATCACTACTTGGGATGATTGCAAGAAAGCCTTCTTGGAGAAGTTCTTCTCCACATCAAGGACAGCCAAGCTGAGGAATGAGATCTCTAGTTTCCATCAGAAGAACTTGGAAAGCTTTAGTGAAGCATGGGAGAGGTTCAAGGGGTATCAAGCTAAGTGCCCACACCATGGCTTCTCAAAGGAGAGTTTGCTGAGCACATTCTACAGAGGTGCCCTTCCTGAGTTCAGAGCAAGATTGGATACAACAAGCAATGGTTTCTTCCTGGGCAGGTCTGAAGAAGATGCTGAGGAGCTGGTTGACAACATGGTAAAGAGTGACTCAGTTTACAGTGGCGAGCATGACAGAGCTGATAGAACAACCAGAGCTGATGACAACCAGACCAAGAAGGAAATCAAATCCTTGCAAGAGAAGATAGACTTGCTGATTGCTAACCAAGCCAAAAAGGAGCAGATCAACTTTGTGGGTGGTCCTAGTCAGGAAAATCCTCCTAAGGTTAATGAAGTTGATGAGTTAGAAGGGCAAGAAGAGCTTTGCTTCATCAACAACAATGGTACTTGGTACAGGAAGGAGCCTAACTTTCAGTACAACAACTACCAGCAAAGGTCTTATACCAACAACCAGCAAGGACGCTATCAACCCAATCAAAACACTCAGCAAGGGAACTACCAACCTAGGCAGAATCCTCCTCCTGGTTTTACCAATCAAGGCAATCAGCCTACTCAAGCTCAAGGTAGCTCCTCCCAAGCTAAAGCTCCAGATTCATCTATGGAAGCTATGTTCAAACAAATATTTGAAGGTCAAGCTAGAACATCCAAGGACATTGGCCATGAGTTCAAGACTGTTCACTCCAAGATTGATAGCAGCTATACTGAGCTAAACAACAAGATAAGAGCTTTGGAGAATCAGTTTGCTTCTATGAACTCTCAGCCAAGTCACCAACAAGGAACACTACCAGGAAAGGCTGAGCAAAACCCCAAGGAGCCAATGAAGGCAATCACTTTGAGAAGTGGTAGAGAGTTACCTCCAAGAGCTCTCCCCAAGGATGGTGAGACACTAAGTGGGGGGTGGCCATCAACATTGATGATGATGTTGTGATTGTAGATGAGAAGGTTGATGAGGAGATTCTAGAAAAGATTGTTGAAGCTAAGAGTAAAGGAAAGGTTGGAGAAGAGAAGAAAACACTAAAGCATGGTGAAGTTGCCACTCCAACAAAAGAGTCTTCTTTTGTCCCTCCTCCCTATGAACCTAAGCTGCCATTTCCTGGAAGATTCAAGAAGCAACTTTTGGAGAAGTACAAAGCTCTCTTTGAGAAGTAAATGAGTGAAGTTCAAGTCACAATGCCCATCATTGATGCCTTCATGCTTATCCCTCAATACAGCAAGTTCTTGAAGGATGCTGTGGCTGCCAAGAAGAAGGAAATGGAAGGCATGATGGTTCTTACTCATGAGTGCAGCGCCATCATCCAGAGATTGACAATCCCTAAGAAGCTAGAGGATCCAGGCTGCTTTACCCTACCTTGTGCCATTGGTCCTTTGATGTTTGAGAGATGTCTATGTGATTTGGGAGCTAGTGTCAGTCTCATGCCTCTATCTGTTGCCAAGAAGCTTGGGTTCAGCCAATACAAGAAGTGTAAACTCTCTTTGGTGCTTGCTGATCACTCAGTCAAATTCCCTATTGGTATCCTTGAAGATCTCCCTGTGATGGTGGGAAATTGTGAAATTCCTACTGATTTTGTTGTGCTTGAGATAGATGAAGAAGCTAGAGACCCCTTGATCCTTGGAAGACCATTCCTAGTCACAGCAGGAGCCCTTATCAATGTGAAGGAATGCAAGATTGATCTTCATTTGAGGAAAGAGCACACTCTCCATTTTGACATCAATGAGGTAATGAAGAGGTCAACTGTGCAAGGCCAAGTGTTTTACATAGAGGAGATGGAAGCTCTTGCTGATGAGCTTCTTGAGGAATTGGCACTTGGAGAGTTGGCAATAGGGGACCCTTTGCAGCATGCTTTGACAGTGGATAAAGAGGTCCAAGTGGTTGAGAACCAAGAGAGTGATGCTATTGTGGCCATGCTGGATTCTCGCAAGAAGATTGATGATACATGCCAGTATGAGGAGCTCAAACAAGAGGTGCACCAAGCTGTTTCAGCCACTCAACAAAAAGACACCCAACCAGATGATTGGAGTGAGCTCAAGGCACCAAAAATGGAGCTAAAACCTCTTCCCCATGTTGTAAGGTACGCATTTCTAGGCCCTAATGAGTCATATCCTGTCATTGTGAGTAGTGAACTTACTGAACTTGAGCTTTCTCAACTTTTAAATGCACTTAAAAAGTTTAGAAAGGCAATTGGGTACTCACTAGATGATATTAAGGGGATATCACCTTCTTTGTGCATGTAATAGGATACATCTAGAGGATGAATCAATGACTTCTATAGAGCATCAAAGAAGATTGAATCATAACCTGAAGGATGTTGTAAAGAAGGAGATTCTTAAGCTCTTAGATGCTGGTGTTATCTACTCTATTTCAGATTCTAAATGGGTATCTCCTGTGCATGTAGTTCTAAAGAAAGGTGGTATCACTGTGGTTAAAAATGACAAGGATGAATTGATACCAACTAGAACCATAACTGGCCATAGGATGTGTATTGATTATAGAAAGCTCAACTCTGCATCTAGAAAGGATCATTTTCCATTGCCATTCATTGATCAAATGCTTGAGAGACTTGCAAACCATCCTTTCTATTGCTTTCTTGATGGGTATTCAGGGTTCTTCCAAATCCCCATACATCCCAATGATCAAGAGAAGACAACATTCACATGCCCCTATGGCACCTTTGCTTATCGAAGGATGCCATTTGGGTTATGTAATGCTCCAGCAACCTTTCAAAGGTGCATGATGTTTATCTTCTCAGATCTCATTGAGGATATAGTGGAGGTATTCATGGATGATTTTTCTGTTTACGGATCTTCGTTTTCTGCTTGTTTGTCCAACTTGTGCAGGGTCCTACAGAGATGTGAAGACACCAACCTTGTGATGAATGGGGAGGAGTGTCACTTCATGGTCAAGGAGGGGATTGTGCTTGGGCATAAGATTTCAGAAAAGGGCATTGAAGTGGACAAGGCTAAGATTGAGGTGATGGTCAGCTTGCCACCACCAAAGACAGTGAAAGACATCAGAAGCTTCCTTGGCCATGCTGGGTTCTATAGAAGATTCATCAAGGATTTCTCAAAGATTGCTAGACCAATGACCAAGTTGCTGTGCAAGGAGGCCACTTTCAGCTTTGATGAAGATTGTCTTGAGGATTTCAAGAAGATAAAGGGTGAACTTGTTAGTGCTCCCATTGTCCAGCCACCTGATTGGGACCTCCCTTTTGAGATAATGTGTGATGCTAGTGACTTTGCTGTTGGGGCTGTCCTGGGGCAGAAGAAGGATGGCAAGACTCATGTGATTTATTATGCTAGCCAAACCCTGAATGATGCACAAATGAAGTATGCCACAACTGAGAAAGAGATGCTGGCCATTGTCTTCGCCTTTGAAAAATTCAGAAGCTACCTGATGGGTTCAAAGGTCATTGTGTATACTGACCATGCAGCTTTGAGACATCTCCTAGCAAAGAAGGATGCCAAGCCAAGACAACTAAGGTGGATCCTTTTGCTTCAAGAGTTTGACTTAGAGATTAGAGACAAGCCAGAGATTGAGAATGGAGTTGCTGATCACTTGTCCAGGCTGAGGATTGAAGGTGGAATCCCTATTGATGAGGGACTTAGACAAGAGCATGTCATGGCTATCATGTCAGTGGTGGCAGTTATTGAGACTGGAAAAAAGATTGAAGAGGTTAAGGCAGCTGAAGAGAAGGGACCTTGGTATGCTGATTTGGTTAACTACTTAACCACTGGGAAGGAGCCATTGGGTCTTGCGGGGTATGAGAAGAAGAAGTTCTACAAAGACTTGAAGAGATACTATTGGGATGAACCATACCTCTACACCCTATGCAAAGATCAGATTTAAGAGTGGTGGCTGAAGAAGAAGTTGAAGGAATCCTCTCACATTGCCATGGATCTTCCTATGGAGGCCATTTTGCTACATTCAAGACTGTCTCAAAGGTGCTACAAGCTGGATTTTGGTGGCCACACATGTTCAGGGATACACAAGATTTCCTTTCAAGATGTGACTCTTGCCAAAGGAGGGGGAACATAACTAAGAGGAATGAGATGCCTCAAAATCCAATCCTTGAAGTGGAAGTGTTTGATGTTTGGGGAATTGACTTCATGGGACCTTTCCCTTCTTCTTATGGCAACAAATACATCTTGGTGGCTGTGGACTATGTATCAAAGTGGGTGGAAGCAATAGCAAGTCCCACAAATGATTCAAGAGTGGTGGTCAAAATGTTCAAAAGCAATATCTCCCAAGGTTTGGAGTACCAAGAGTGGTCATAAGTGATGGAGGTTCACATTTCATCAACAAGGTGTTTGAGGGTCTTCTCAAGAAGAATGGAGTGAAACACAAGGTTGCAACACCCTATCACCCTCAAACAAGTGGCCAAGTGGAGGTCTCCAACAAGCAAATCAAAGGCATCTTGGAGAAGGTTGTGGGAACAAAGAGGAAGGATTGGTCAGACAAGCTTAATGATGCTCTTTGGGCATATAGAACAGCCTTTAAGACTCCTCTACGCACTACTCCTTTCAACCTCGTCTATGGAAAATCTTGCCATTTGCCAGTTGAGCTTGAATACAAGGCATTGTGGGCTGTGAAGCTTCTAAACTTTGACATAGAGAGTGCAAAGGAGAAGAGGCTTCTTCAACTCAATGAACTGGATGAGATAAGGATGGATGCCTTTGAGAATTCAAGGATTTACAAGGAAAAGACTAAGGCCTTCCATGACAGGCACATCCTCAAGAGAGAGTTCAAGGCAGGAGATCAAGTTCTTCTCTATAACTCTAGACTGAAGTTATTTCCAGGAAAGCTTAAGTCAAGGTGGTCTGGTCCATTTGTGATCAAAGAAGTGAGACCTTATGGAGCCATTGTGCTTTGGAACAAGAATGGTGGAGACTTCACAGTGAATGGCCAGAGACTCAAGGAATACATGGCCACAATACTAAAGGAGGATGGGACATCAACCCCACTCATGATGCTCCCCTTGCCTAATCTCAAAGGAGGCAAAGTCAAGCTAGTGACTTTAAACAAGCTCACTTGGGAGGAAGTCCCATGGTTATCCTTGTAAATATTGCATTAGGATTTGTTCTTTTTCAACAATAAATCACTTGGAGAATGGTGAGAGCTTGGGAATGGGTTGGATAAAATTTTGAGTTGGAGGAAGTATAAAAAAAAAAGAAGAGATTTGGAGGTTTGGACTGGGTAGGGTGGACCGGGGTCGCCTACCCGGTCGGGAAGCGTACTGGAACAGACTGGGGACGTGGTGTCCGGGTGGAGGAACCCGGTTGTGAAACAAGACAGACGGACCCGGGGACGTCCTGTCCGGGTAAAGGAACCCGGACGTGAAGAAGGCAAGATGGACCGGGGACGTCCGTCCGGGTAAAGGAGCCCGGACGTGAAGCGTGCTGAATGATCGGACCGGGGACGTCCGTCCGGGGTGAGCTACCCGGTCGTTCTCCACTTCCCGGACTGTCCGCGCACTGACCCGATGGAGCCCCACGCCCGCGCACGACCCGGCCGCTACCCAGGTAAGCTTTTCTATCCCTAAAACCGACCCAAACCCACCTAAAACCGACCCAGAACCCATCCACCCGACCCAGAACCCCCTTAAAGCCCTAATCCACCCTCTCTCTCCTCATTTCATCTTCTTCCTCACATCAAAATCCTCTCTAGCCTCCAAGAACCAAAATCCCCATAACTTTGTCAAATCTCAACCAAATCACAAAATTCTTTTTCCCACATCCAAGCCTTCTTCCCCTAGGTCTAATTCCTTGAATCTTTTCATCTTTATCCTTCATCCAAAGCAAGGTATGGTATCTTTAAGTTCAAATTCGTAACCCTCATGAACCCTAAAAATTTGAACTTGAAATTTGAGCCTTTTCTTGCTAGATTCTTGTAAATTAGGCTAGGAAAAGCTTATATATCATGCTGGGTAGTTGATTTCATGGTAGAATTGAGATTAATTTGAACTTTGAAAAATTAGGGTTCATGAGATTTGGGGGTTTTTCATAAAGTGCTTGTTTTAGGTTGTTCTTGGGTTAGATTGGATGCTAGGTTGATGGAGAACTTTAATTTAGGCCAATTCAAGCTTGATTGTGCTTAATTGAGGAGTTTTGATTCTTAGAGATTCTTGTTGCTCATAAAAAAAAATTATGAGCATGAGAACTCTCTAGGATGTTCTAAAGCCCATATTTGTTTAAAGCTTGTTTCTTGTGAGTAGTTGATCATTTGAAATTGAATTCTTATGCTTTTGATCATGTTTCTCATCTTGAGAGGTTTTTCCTTCTTAAGCTCACTCTTTTCCAAGGTCTAAAGTTTCAGATACCAATGGGGCGAAAGAGTGAAGCTGATCTAGAAGTTGAGAAGCAAGAGCGTGCAGCAAGACACACTGCTCAGTTTGGGAAATCTTTGGGTTCACAGCCTGGTTCAGAAGAGGAGCGCCGCCAGCAAGCTTTGGCAATGCTAAGAAAGAAAGCACAAGCCAAGAAAGATGGCAAGATAGTTGTTGCTGATAAGGGTGTGGCTGATGGTGCTCACAAGCAAGCCAAGAAGGATGGAAAGAGATCAGCTGTTGGGGACAGTATGACTGATGGTGCTCACAAGCAAGCAAAGAGGGATGGAAAGAGATCAGCTGTTGGGGACAGTGTAACTGATGGTGCTAACAAGCAGGCTCCTCCCAAGAGAGCTAAGGCACCAAGAAACTCTAGTGTGGGAGCTCTTGTGGTAGAGAAGACCAACAACAAAGGTGATCATGCCCTTGCTCACACTATGAGGGCTATGAATCCACCTAGGAGAGCACCAGACCCTGTGCAAGAGGTTGTAGAAAACCTTAACCAACACAACAAGGAAGAGAAGTTGGCAAGGGCTAGAGCAAAGAAGCAAGGCAAGAAGCCAATGGTTGCAGAAAGTGAAGGTGAAGAGGATGAGATATCTTCTAATGATGAGCATGCTGATCCTAAATCAAAGTATGACAAGAGGGATAGGTCCAAGACATCTACTGAGGATGAACTGGTAGACCTTTTGAGAAATGGCATTGCTTGGGTCCCTACCAGATTTGTTAATAAGAAGATCTTGCAAGAGATGTACCTTGATGATGATGTTGAAGCCATGCTTGAGCACATGAAGGTGGGCAGCCTCTACTCAGCAGCTTACCCTACTCACAAAGAAGTCTCTTGCCAATTCTTGGCTACACTAGAAGCAACCTTTCACACTTCCAAGCATGCACAAAAAGGATGGGGAGAGATCAAATTCAAGATTGAGGGTGAGCTGTACTCCATGTCTTTCACAGAGATTGGTGAAGTTCTTGGCCTTGAGGATCAGAAAAACTCTTCACTTCCAACAATCAAGACAGCCCCTAAGGAGAAGACCATTGCTGAATCAATGTGGACTTTTTTAACAGGACAAGGGAGAGGAGGCCCCAAGAAAGAGAAGAATGGAGCTATTAGGCATCCCACTATGCGCTATCTCCACAGGCTGCTTAACCACACCCTCTTCCAGAAGAAAGAGATAGGGAATGTTTCTGGAGAAGAGTTGAGATTCCTTCACCAAACCGCCCGACACTTTGCTTCCTTTCCTCAGCTCCCTCGTGTCCCGGATGACTTCTACTCAGATTTTGGTATGGTAGGCTTCCTTGTTCAGCGCTTCATGCACTACAAGAGTTGGGCTTGGACAAACTGTGACTCAAGACCTCAGATTTGTATTGGTGGCTGGATAACTCCATTATTGGCTTACCAAGGAATTGATTTGGGTGATGATGAAGTAGGTCCTACTTTCTTGGATGGAGCTTACCTGAAGAAGCTCAATTTCTAAGTGGAAGGTTTGATGGGAAATGCGTCTATTCCTATTCGAGGGATGGCAAAAGGGCTGAGCTGTTGCTTCCTAGCCCATAACTCACTTCATTGAGCACTTCAGGAGACATCAGCTTTGACATCAGTGAGGAGCACCTCCTTAGGAGTCATGGACCCCTTTTCCCTGTGACCTTTCCCAAAGGTGACAAGGCAGCAAGCAAGAAGAATGCCTATGAAGAGGAGTGCACCAGAAGCACCACTGCTCGTCTTTTTGGCCCTCCTCGCTACAAGCTTGAGCAATGCACCAGTGTCCTGCCTCTTGGACCCCTTCGCCAGGCTCATGACCAGATTAGAATCCTCCAGAGGTGGAACAGGGCTCAATATAGGACCTTTTTCAAGCTCACCAACAAGTGCAAAGAGCTGAAAAAGACTGTGAAGAGGCAAGCTGAAGTTTCAGCCCGGTTATTGAAGAAAGTGGCTGATGTTCTAGCTAGGGGAGCTGTAGCTGGCTGTAAGGATGAGGACTTTGATCTTGATGCTTTCAATGCACCCCCTCCTCAGCCACTTTATGACCCCTCAGCACCACAAACCAGGAAGCAAGCTCTCCGCCGCTTGAGGAACCCCTACATCGCCCCATCCGAGTCCGGAAACAAGTCACCTTCCCTAGACACCACAGCTGATGAAGATGACTCTGAGGGTGAGGCATCAGCCTCATCCCACGCTCCATAAAGGTACTCCAACACCCTATCATTGTATATACTATTCATCATTTCATTTAGTTTTTATTTTTCTATCTTTCTTTGGGCCCTTCTCCACATTTAACAAACACAGAGACTGTGTGAATTAAGTGTGGGGGAGGTGTCAAGTTGCTAATAGTCTTGTGTTTTATGTCATATGCATGCACTTGTAGATAGTTATTGCATAGAAAAACCAAAAAAAAAATTTGAAAAATTTGAAAAGCACAAAATGAGCCATGTAGTTGCATTAAGATTGAGTCTAGATCATTCACTTGCATAGAAAAAAAGAAATCATCATATAGGTTGCATCATGCATAAGGGGACAAGGATGATAGTTGCCTTGAAAAGATGCTCATGCTAAGTTCTTAAAGTGATAACCTTTATAATCATAGTAAGTAGCTTGAGCAATCTTAGGATAGCTTGTAAACTTTGAGCCTTGAAAACTCTTCCTAAAGCTTATTTGATTGATTGATGCTCTCTCTTTGAAGTTTGCTCCTGTCATATTTAGACTCTAAGTCTCTTGCTCATGGTCCCTTGTGTACTAAGTCATGGATAGAACACTTGAGTTGTCCCTCCCATTCTTTGCCTATCTTTTTGGACAAACTCAAGTGGTAGTCCACACCCTTAAACCCTTACCTCCTTTCAAGCCTTCATTGTTTGTTGAGTGAGGCCTTCTTTGGAAAGCTTTACATGTGCATAATGTTGAGAGTATTGGGAACGACAATGCTTGATCTCTATTTTAGCTAGATTAGACACTCATATTGTCTAGCTTCTAGGATGGGGGTGAGTGTTGTAAGGTGTGATCTTGGGAATGTGAAAGGTTTTTGAAAGAAAAAGATTAACTCAAGGAACTCCAAGTCAATAAGTGATTTAGTGTATAAGGGATAAGAGAAATAATAATTCTAAGCTCTAGTTTATAAAAAAAAAAAGAGAAGTCTTGGTGGGGGCTAGCAGTGTTTAAGAAAGAGCTGATAAGAGTTTAAAGAGTGAAAATCCCCTATAGAATTCAATAAGAAAGATTTCTTAATGAGAAAATATCTTGAGTGTTTTGGGGGAATCTTTGGGTGAGAGATGTGAGTGGTTTTGACTTTGGGAATGGGGATATAACTTATGTATTTGGGAAAATGGTAGAACAATGGAGATTGAGCATTGTATGCATGAGTTGATCCCTTTCTTAGATATATTATGAGTAATGTCAAGGCTACTTTGTTTTGAGAGTAAACCACCTTCAAAGATCCTTCTTGAACTACTTGATTTGTTTTGCATCAAATCCTTTCTCACCAAACCAAATGACTTGGACCATTTGACCATTTGCAAATCTTTTGAGTTTGCTTAATGATTGTTAGAGAGCAAGTGGATTTGTGGATTGTGGATTCATGATGAGTAAGTGTAGGGATCAAAAAAGTTAAGATAGGCCTTGAGAAGTTAGAGTTGGATTGAGTGTTTGCTCTAGCTAGTTGGTATGATTATAAAAGGTTATCAAGTTGAGAACTAAGAAGAGCATTCTTTCGGCTATGAGTCCCCTCCTTCAAACCTCTCCTCCTTAGTCCTTACTAGTTTACTTGTGGACAAGTAAAGGACTAGTGTGGGGGAGTTGATGTATTGCATATTTTCATATATTTAGCCATCTTTTTATTGCATTCTTTGAGTTATAGGCTAAGGTTTAGGCATGTCTAGGATCATTTTGCATTCATTTGTCCTTATCAGGTATTGGAGTGTTCTTTGGTGAGATTTGAGGTGTTTGGGAACCTTATGACCCAAAAAGAAGGGAAGAATCAAGATTGGCCATAAGAAGAGAGTGAAATCAAGAGATGAGAGTTGGACCGGTAGCCGGCTACACATACCCGGTCGGATCAGATTGGATCAGCACGTCCGGATGACCGGGTTGATGCGTCCGGACTCGAGCAACCGGACGGGAGAAGAGACGGACAGCCGGGTATACACGTCCGGGAAGGGACACCCGGTCAGGAGGAACCCGGAGCAGACCAGTCGGGGTGGCCAGTCCGGGTAGGAGCACCGGACGATGAGAAGCCGACGAACGGACGGGAGGCGCGTCGGGTAGGAGCACCGGACGGGAGATCAATCGTGCCAAACCGAGACGACCGGGGTGGCTTGTCCGGCTAGGAGCACCCGGTCGTGAAGAGGATGCTGAGGACCGGGGTGAGACGGCCGGCTTGGTGAACCCGGACGCAGCAAGGGACGCGCCAGCTTGACGGCCGGGTAGGGTGGACGGGTTGAATGGTGTTGGTTCACCCCTGACCAAATTTTATGCTCCATTCCCATTGGTTTAGACCCATTTGGCTCAAGGACTTTTTAGTAATCTTATTTTATGTTTCTAGGACTTTTAAGCCTAACTATAAGTACCCTTGTTATCCCTAATTTGGGACTTATGTTATTTTTATCTAAGAACACAAACCCTTTGAGTAAAGTTTCATCTTTGATTCATAATCTCATCTCATCTTTGTGTTCTTGATTGCTTGATTCCATCTCCTTTCTTTCTCTACATGTTTAAGCTTGAATCTCTCATGGGTTTAAGAGTAAGCATGTGGATTAGTGAGTAGATCCATTTAAGATCCATGGGTTAGGGTGATTGAGAGTGATTAAGTGTAGATCCAAGGTGCTTAGTGTTAGATTTATCCTTTCCTTGCATTGATTTGGTGTTCTTAATGCTATATTTGAGTTGGCCTCTCAAACATAGAGCTATAGGCATTTCATGCCCGGAAGGTGTTCTATGAAATGCCTGAACCAACTCATCTATGCTTTTAGCTTGCTTTGCCTAAGGGATTAGTTGTCAAAGAAGCTAGGATTGCTATTAGACTCTTTCTCCATGTTTGCTTTGATCATTACAGCCAAAGGGATTTGGTGTACTTGGGTGATCATTGCAAAAGAGCATTCATCTAGGGATAGAGCTTGCTTAGTTTTGTTGTCTAGGCATAAGGAGTTAGATTGATTGAAAAGTTGGCATCTTGGATTGAACCTTAATCATTTGAAATCAAGTCCCTATACCCATGGGTCTCACTCTCCTCATAAGAAAGAAAGTTTTACATTTTGTTGCATTTTATTTATTGTCTTAGTTTAATAATCATCCTCTTTAATGATTGCATTTAGATTAAGCATATACTTGCATTCCCTTTGCTTTATGGTCACTAAGAACTGGTTCGACAATCTTTTATACTTCATCATTTGATTAGGACCTTAGAAAAATCCTTTCATTATTAATTTCATTTTTTATTTACATAAATATACAGTTTTTACTTCAAGAATGGTATATATTATAGTTTTCAACGTACTTTTTTCCATCAAAGCAATTATATAAAAATGTAACATGTTTTTGTATCTTGGTTTCTATATTGTTGTTTGTTGAGAAAGTGTTTTATTTTTATAAATTTTAAAAATATGTAGTTTGGTAAAATATAAAATAATTTTCATTACGAAAAACATGATAACTGACTTCAAAATTATAAAGTTTAACAAAAATTAAAATTATATCTTCTTTGAATATAATTAAATAGTAATTGATTAAACAATTATTATTTTTTTAAAGTGAACTATCGAATATCAATCAAAAACATTGACATATATTAAAATAAATTACATACGATGTATACTATTAAACATATATTAAAAGTCTATATTTAATCTAAAGATTACAAATATAATGTATTTGCAAAATAAATAAATCGTAGATATTTAAAATATAGTATATATTATTTCATATTAGTAGATTTTACAATTTAATGGGACAATTTTGAAATCAAAATAAAATACTTAGCCCAAAGTAACTATGCATTTATAATTACCTTTAACCCAATATATTGTAAGCCCAAATAAATAACCTAACAGTTTTTTTTTCCGGGAAAAAAATAATGTGCTCTAAACCTAACGAATCTTCAATCAATCGATGATCATCATCTCTAAAAAACTTACGTGCTCTAAACCTAACTTCAATCCTCCAATCTTATATACCTAAAACCGCAACAGGCGTCGTTGCTTGTTGAATCCAAAGACTAAAAAATAACCTGTGTAATCTTGTATAAAGTCTGCTCTATGATCGATTCCTGGAAACAGAGGTGACTTTATCTCATATGTTTTATATTAAGAAGTATAGATTTGCTTTATAATCTGAACTGAGCTACGTGTATTTGATATGATTTGCAAGTTTTATCAAATCTCTGTAACATACATTGTAAACAGAGGTGACTTTATCGCATGTGATCCGTTGTGTTTTAACAATAAAAACGTTTTACAAGTAATGTATATCAGACTTTGGATTATGATTTTTAATACTATGGATTGTATATATATAAATAGAATAGATATAGGGTGATACGTAAAATGATTAAACAGGATCAAATTCTAAGATGAGGATTGCAAAATAATATAGTTTTGGTTTGATCGATTTGTTAAAAACACATGTTGATTTTAATGTATTTCTTATTAATGAGTTTGTGTACAATCAAACTTTCTTTTGTTTGTCACCGCAGATGACTATTATTTGTTCCATGGGAGTTGATGTGGTAAGTTCTCTAGCCTCTGCTGACAGATAAGTTGAATGATTAAATATATAAGTTTTTTTTTATCTTAACAGATATGTAACATCACAGGCATCTTTCGTTTGGCTTCTGCTGATAGATAAGTTAAATAGTTATGATGCAAAACAAATTTTTTCTGACTATATAGTATAATATCTTGTGCTCTATATCTCCTCTCAGCTGTTATATTGTTTCGTTTTTAAATATGTTTCAGTTACTACGAGCTTGGGTTCATAGTGGCAAAAGCATAGATCATGAACCTTGTCTCTCAATTCATGAAAACAGCAGGTAAACTATCGAGGCAATCTTTTTTGTTTTAGTTTTGGATGTGAGTTGATTGAAGGTTGCATATATGGATCAAGATGTTTTATTTCGTTGACATAGTTTAAGCATCTAGAAAATAAGTAGAAAAACGTCAAGTACTATAGAAAAACAACACGAATCCATAGATAAGTCGAAAACAAATTGAAGTACTCCAAACAACATCTTCCTCTCTTCGTATGAAGTGCTGGTGCATACATCTGAAAATCACATAACGTTTCAAAGACGTTATAAAAATAAAATTTTAGCATTTAGTAATAAACAGTAAAGAAGGGAGAGTTAAATCCCATACCTCATCATGCCTCCTTGGCTATTAATTATCGAAAACCTCTCTGAAAACAACATTGACAGTCTTATGCTGAGGTTTACCATCTTCGTCAACAATCAGAATTTTCAATCCTTTCTTGGATGTCACCCTAGAAATAGCTACATATAGCTGTCCATGTGAAAACACAGGTCCGGGTAGGAAGAGACCAACTTGTGAGAGAGACTGCCCTTGACTTTTGTTTATCGTTATAGCAAAAGCAACAGCTAAAGGCAATTGCCTTCAGCGCATCTTGAAAGGCAGTCTCGTATCAGATGGTTCTATCAACAATCTAGGAATATATACTGTCTTCCCCACATTAGATCCAGTGATAATCTTAGCAACAACCATAAATTCCATCAGCTGAGTAATCTGTAGCCTTGTTCCATTCATTAGCCCTTCTGGAGGATCAACATTCCTGAGAACCATATCAGGGCAACCAACTTTCAGGCGAAGTCTATGATTCGGCAATCCAGAGACTTTAACCTTGTTTAGAAAATCAGAGTCAAGTGCTTCATCATTCGCTGCTTTTGTATCAGTAGGATCTATACTATCTGCACTTAGATAAATAATCTCTTCACCTAAAATAAAATATCAAACATAGGATGTAGTTAGTGTATATAGAAGAAAAAAATGCAGATATAAGGTGCAAATAGAAATTACCATCCAGCTTATCCAACATGTAATCATTGATCATGTTTACATGCTCATTTGTTGGACACAAAATAGCTCTCTCCTGGAAAAATTTTGCTTCTTTGTTTCCTTTTAATGAGGAAGGTTCTCCGTGGACTGCTTTGCTAATTGCCTCTATAGGTTCATCAGAATCAGTAATCAAAAATTCAGAGGGAATCTCGATCTCAGATACTCCATCACAACCCTCTCCAAGTGTTCCATCACCAACCTTTAAAATCCACTCAAAGAATTCCTTAAGATCCTTTGACTCATCGACTAAGAAACCACCAGATGATAATCGCATGTTCTTAGTCAATTTGAGCTCTTTACAATGCTTCCACAGATACGAAGAATTCATAGACGCCATAACGATTGCAGCTCTATTAACTCCATTTATTACTGGGAGCACTTGTCTGAAATCGCCTCCGAAAACTACAACCTTTCCACCAAAAGGCTTGTTGCTATGCTTCCCAATAATATCATTCAAGCTTCTATCTAGTGCCTCAAAACAATACCTACTCATCATGGGTGTTTCATCCCATATAATCAGTGATGCCTCCTTCACCAAATTAGCTTGATCTGATCCATGAGCCATAGTACACGAAGAAAACTCATATGGATTAAGTGGTATCCCAAACCTCGAGTGAGCAGTCCTACCACCTTGTAACAACAAAGAAGCAATCCCACTCGATGCAACATTAAGAGCAATATCTCCTCGCGATCTAATAGCTGCAGATAGTAATTTCCAGAGAAAAGTTTTCCCAGTGCCACCAAATCCAGACACAAAAAACATTCCACCTCTTTCCTCGTTAACAGCATCTAAGATTTCATCATATATTTTCCTTTGCTCATCAGTCATCTTTGGAATATCTCTATCCAGAGTTTCTAACAATGCCTCGCGATCATAGCTTCTCTCGTCTAATATCAACACATTTGAAGCCTTACTACCGTCTGTGGTAGCTGTGGCATAGACGTATATTTCGCCAAAGAAGACCCAAAACGCTTCAGAATCTTTTCAATCTCCAGCAAAGCCAATTTCTTTTTCTCATTGTCACTTAACAATAGTCCTGCAAAATTAATGTATCAATTTAAAAAGTTAAAAAAAAAGTATGAAACATTTTGCTATAAAATTAAATAGTCATTTAGAATAGTGAAGTAAATAAACCTGGCCTATTGAAAGTTTTACGCCTGTGATGCTCAATATCATCTGAAAGACATTCCCAAGTCTTCTCCCAGACATCCTCTGGTGTAGATAAACTGTTGTTCATGAGCATCCTAACAAATAACTGTCTTAGTTCAGCTCCTGTGCATTCGTAGCTTCTCCTCATAATATCATCAATGTACTCTTGATCATCATCTAACAATCCTCGAGCATAACATGCATCTTTGTAGCTTGGATAAACAACACCTTCAAATGTTTTGATGTCATCATATCTCGTAGGACCTCTCACATAGTTCAACAACACACGGAGATAGTAAGCATGTTCTTGATTACGCGGAGCATAGTTGATTCGGCCGACACTGAATCCCCTCTTCCTTCTTATGAACATCTTCTGCCTCTTTGAATAGGTAAAGAAGTTAGGAATCTGAGCATAGGTGAGAGTTTTAGCCAGATCATCAACTTTACACAACTCAAACCATGCTAAGAACGTTGTGTTCTCAATGAGTTTGCGACTGATCACTGTTTGCAGCTTGTATTTTTTTCTGAAAATAATGTTCTGTTTTCCTGGTAGATGGAAATTAAGCTTCTCAACTGCAGTAGACCTATAATGAATGGGAAACTTAAAAATTCTCCATGATCCTTCACACGAAGAAACATATCTACAATACCAAATTCAAACACATTTCATAAGTTTTCAGATATCATGTATTGAATCAAATAAATTCAGTTGTGTAGTTAGCTAAGAAAAAAAAATACCTGCAATCAAAGAAGTCCTTGAATTCATTCCTCTTTTTTTGGTCCACTTCTCCTACTGGAATACCAAGTGCCTCTGCAACCATGTGATCTGGTGGTTCCACAGCTACTGTCACACGATCACTTCTTTTATTAACGTACTTAAATAAGTACTTTATAGAACCAGCTTGGTTACACCATTCTACATTAATATGAGCTCGATAACGTAGAGATAGTTTCTTGTTATAAGGAATAACAAATCTGTTGTCACACTTCTCCCCATTCTTCTCTACATAACGATCTGTAGTTTCTCTTCTACGGTAGATCGGAAATCCTTCTTTACTCACTGTCGTCTTATCAGCAAATGATTTCGGGTAAAGCTTCGAACATTTCCCATTTTCCATGCAAGGAGAATTCATATTAGCAGATCCACATGGTCCATGAATCATCATATCTTTAACGATCTCGTACAGCTCTGGTTCTTGAGACTTATCAGAAATCTCAGCTGAAATGATCTTGTCGATATCATCTGTTGTGAGAAGCTTGGCCGTAGGATGCATAAATAAGAGAATGTGAGCATGGGGTAGACCACGTTTCTGAAACTCAACTGTGTACATAGCTGCAAGAGAAGACAACAAACACTGGTTTAGAAAATAGTTGAAAATATAAAAGCATATGATCAAGAGAGTGGAATATTTAACTCACATGAAACAGTTTTGCCAAGTATATGCTTCTTAGTTAAATCATACATCAATGAATCCAGTTTCATTTTGAACATCCTGCAAATGATGTCTGATCTGTCCTCTGCCTTTAACTTTCGGCTCTTAAGATGTCTTGTGATCTCTGGCCATTTAGGATTGCATGTAAAAGTGATGAAAAGGGTGGGAAAACCAAAATGCTTACATATAGTCATTGCGTCCAGGTAGAGGTTTTTCATATATCTAGGACCACCAGTGAATGAAGCTGGTAAGAGAAATGAAGATCCTTGCTCGGCCATATCAATCCAGCCAGCATTTTCTGACTCTTTGATAGAGTCATAACTATCAGAACGCAAACTCGTCTGGTGAGTCCTCAAATAGCGTAGGCGATTGGATTATATGGTTGTGTAGCCATCCACAACAAACTGCTGAAACAACCTTCTTTAATTTAGGATAGTATGAGCCTCATTCTTACGTTCATGCAAACGAAAGGCAAAGTACTGCCTCATGCTGATATTTTTCTTCTTCAGTTTCTCTGTAGCTTTAGTATCACCTTTCTTTATCCCAAGTCTGAAACCATCCTCTCCATGTACAAATAAAAGAGGATACTGAAGTGGAAGATATGAAGCATGTATTTCATCGATCCTTAGCAACTTGCCTGGCAAAAAAAATAAGTTAGGTTATTTATTCTTAAAAAAATCAAATAACAAAATCGTTATTATTTTTTCCCGGCTAAAATCAGTTATGTAATTTATCCTAAAAAAAATCAAATAAAAAATAGTGCATAATTGATCATTAGCAACTTGCCTGATTTTTGTTGAAGAACAATATCCCTTTTATTCATCTCGAGATTAAAATCTCCAGGAATCAGTGCAGCAACTTCTGATGCTGTTGGTGTATCATATGTTCTTCCATCCTTTGCTCTATCACTTACTATCCTCATATGAAAAGAGTTTTTAGGATTGATGGTGAAACGATCTTTTGCTGACCTGAACTGTTTAAATAAGGGTTGGTCTCATTCAGCATCTTAATCAGAAAGTCGATGATCTCCTTCTTAAGTCCATCACCTTTTTTATAAGCTTTCGTTTGCCCCCCTTTGCTGTAAAAAAATAACACATAAAATGTTTAGTTTATAGTCACAGCAGACAAATTTGAACTTGTTTCCAAAAGGGCGAGGGTCAACAGTTACCTCAAAGCATTTGTTCGATTTTCTGTTTCATTTTCAGTGTCAACGATGTAAAGCTGTCCAAACTTAGCATCATTTCCAGTAGGTGGTTGTAAACTACCAATTAAATGGTAATTCTCACCTTGGAGTACCAACATGTTTGGACCTTTTCCCTTTCGAACAGATTTATCAACTTTTCCACCAAGCGAAGTGAATGAGAACACCATGTTATAAGCTCTTGTGTTTCTCTGAAAATGCTTGCTTAATTTATCATCTCCATTCAGGAAATTCTGTAGCACTTCTGGTGGTTCTTTTAGTAATGGTAATTGCACTTGCCCTTGCATACAACAGAGAGAAAACTTAGGATTGGGTGTTTTAAGACGCCTATTCAAACGTTCACCAAACCACATAATAGCTCCGCAGTAAGTACATGTGTAAGTAGCATCCCCTTCATCTGAATAAGCTGTAGCTTAGAAAAAAAAAGTATAAGAAATTGAAGTTCTATATATCAGATTTAGAAGCTGGCAGTTTATTACCATCTTCTTTCGGTAATGCTTTTTTGGCTGGCTTTTCTGTTGCACGAAATGCTTCTTCGAAAATTCTTGCCAGAGATTTAACTCTGTCCCTGTTGGGTAAGTGATCTGCCTCCTTAGTGACAGTTAAGTCAACTAATTCAATTTCTGGATTCGATTCTGAATCTGTGTCTTCTTGTGAACTGCAGGCAAGATCTTGTTGAAAATTTTCATCTAATCTACCTACATTTAGATAAAACATAAAAATGTTAATACAGTCACAGTATCATAAATAATTATTGGTATATACGTAGTAAAATTACTTCAAAATACCTTCAAAGTCAGAATCGTATGCTGATGCATTCCCATCCTCTTCACTTTCATCACCACTCATTTCCTGGTGAAATGCATCACTATCGAAATCTTCCTCAAGACGATCCATAAAAATCTTTTTATCAGTGTTGTCTTCTAAGCCAGCTCGTGGTCTCTTTCTGATGCCTGATTTGTCTAGCAAAGCAATAGGAAAAGAAAAAACAGTCTATACACAATCATTCAGTTTATACGATTGATACTATATTAAGTACTGATATTTATACTTACATGCTAGAGATGTGATACAACTTCTCTGTAAATTTTCGTGTGAAGCTTGGCCAGCCCCACTGTCCACACCAACTGAAGAAAAAAATATAGTTTTTGTTTAAGTAAAACGAACAGGGGTGACACAAAACATTGTCATTAGAAGTAAGTATATTGAACGGTACTTTTAAAGCATTTGCTTATGTTTCTTGGTGTACATGGTGTCAGTTTTTTCCCTCTATTGCCAGTAGGTGGAATGGTACCAGGCGGGATGTATAGAAAATCCTGAAACAGTGTCTTAAAAACAGAAGACAAAGGGACATCGAGACTTGTTGTTAATGTTCTGTTCTGATTTCTGTCGACTCGAACTGCCATCCCACTGTTCTGTTTTCTTCTAGTTTTACTGTCTGTTTCTTGTGCTGAATCCACCTGTTGCTTAGACGGATCAATTTGTTTCCTTTTCATTGTGCCTGCAAAATTGTTTGTTGATAATCAATAACAATATACAGAACGCTAATCAGTGTGAAATAAGTTTAGTTTTTAAAATGTACCTGATTAGGTGTAGCGTCTCGAGAATTATTTCTCCTACTATCACTGTTAATTCCTCATACGATGGTAGAGATAACAGAGTTTCAGATGACGTTTTTTTTTTGCTTGGAAAGGGTTGATAGTTATTTAGTTCCTATAAATTAGTACGTTGATATTGACATATTATTTAGTTCCTATAATCTAGATTTTTATCTGGACAGTTATTGTATTATTGTGTTATTTAATGAAAAAAGGATCTGGGTTTTTTTTAATCTTGATTCTCAAAATAGATATTGTTTTTTTTTGAACTTCAAAACGGATCGATTATAGATTGTTGTTCCATTAACGTCCAGAAGGCGGGTCAAAATATATATTGTTTCTAATATATTATATCGTTTTTTATAATAGTATGAGTAATGTCATAGTTTCCTGATAGCCGTCCAATACAGGGCCGGCCCTGAAATTTTGGGGGCCTGAAACTATGTCTATGTAAATTTTTTTTTTTTTACGAGTTTGGGGGCCTAAAAATATTTTTTGGGGGCTTAAATCAATGTAATTTTTTTCAAAAATTTCGGGGGCCTGTTGCAAATGTTTCACTAGGCATGGCTCATATATTAAACCATCCCAAAAGAGCGAACTTCTTTTACACTTGGAGGTCAAGTAAGTTTGACAGATACACATTTTTGGTTAAGATTCAAACAGGTTTGTTTCGATTTAATTTGGGGTATAATAAGCTTTCTCATATTAGGTTTTGTGACTAACCCATGCCTCAATGATAGATTTTCGTTGTCTTAGGAAATAATTAAATAAACAGACATTATAAGAAAACAGATATTTATTAAATGAAACTCATAAAACGAAGTGGTTCTTTTATGAAACAACATTTCATAAAAGACCTTATTAAAACACGCAATTAATTATAAAAAAACCCAATAAAGCAAGAAACAATACTAAACATTCAGCTAGTCATCTTTAATCTTCTCCATCTTCACCACCTTGGTGCAAAGTTTTTTTGAAGTTGAAGTCTGATCAAATTGATCCTTCTCCTTACGCTTTGAAAATGGGGTTGAAGAACCTTCTGATGAATTTGCTTCGGTTTTTTCTGTTAAAGAAACCTAATCACAAGACAAAAAGACAGGTTCAAATAATGGTAAAAATAATAAAAATGAGGTCGAAATAATGGTTTCAAAATATACCTCTCCACCAGACATAATAGATGAAGCAGGGCTAACATGAGTAATAGGCTCAGAGTTGGACTCGATTTGGAGAACCTTATCTCCAGACCATACTTGTGAAACCAGAAAGATGTCTGATGCATTCTTAACATTTTCAGAGGCAAGAGTAAGACCAAAACAAAAAGATTTTCCAACCAAATCTGTTATAGCTTGTGGCAAAATATCTGGATCTTCAATCTGTATATCAAAAGATGAATATAAAATGACTAAGAATAGAAAATATATTTGTGATAATATAAATTCTTATAACCTCTTCATAGGAACCATCCCAAATAGATTCAGCCTCACATCCCACAACGACTTTGGCAACAGTATCAAGAAGCATCAGTTTGCAAGTACTTGTGTCATCCTTGACAATCAAATGCAATTTGAATCTGTTTCAAAACAAAGCAATATCAGCACAAATCTCAACCGTAAATGAAAAAAAAATATAAAGATGTAAAATTATAGCAGAAACTAACTGTGGGATACAGTGGTGGTTGTTGCACCACAAGTTGTGCACCGGAACAATGGTTTGTCACTTGGAGTCAAATTTCCAACTGCACTCGATTTGATCATACGGCAACGTTTGTTACACCTGTTCCGGCTAACATGACCAAAATAAAACCAGCCCCAATCTGTTTCAATAGATTCAATTGAGCAGATGATTTTGCAATCCTCTTCCTAAGAGTAAAAACAAAAAAAAAAAAATAGAAATGATATATTGTAATACTTTGGTAGATATAATATAAACTGAGGTTTTAGAAACTGAAACCTGTGTTGCTATTATGATTTCAGAGATAGGTTTAATACCAACATCATTCCAATCATCAGTTTGATTCTTGTTAACACGCTTATCTTTCTTTGGATCAGTTAGAGAAAGAGTAAACTCATCATTTGGCACACTGATAAATTTAAAAACGAGTTATTAGGTAAACAAAATTTTGCATATCGGAAAAGTATTACAATACATAATGGTCATCTAACCTCTCTTTTAAAGCTAGACATTCTGGTAAGTCAGGATCGAAACAAATCAGGGATGAATCAAAAGCATTGGTGATCTGCACATCTCCTACAGAAAATAAGCATGGGATATTTAGTTCAATTAAAACAGTATATAATTGATACATAAAGATATAGTTGTGGGGATAAAACGCAAGATTTTATATGGATATTTTTAATACCTCTGTAAAAACCAATTTTAGCAAAACGGATCATGCAAACCATATTAGGATTATTTGTTTTTAGGATATGTTCTTCAAGCTGTTCTGCATATTTACCCCCACAAACAACATGCAATGCTTTGACCCCTGAAATAATAAGGCAAAATATTCAAAATAAATCTGAAACTATATGTAATAGATAGCATAATATAATTTCACAATTATATATTCATTCACTTACTTGATGTTCATTAAGCGAAATTCAACTTTCTTCTTATCATTCCCAGCAACTTGAACAGTTTGGATGTCACGAAGACTCGAAACTTGTCCAATTACATCTGTTAAATAATTACATTCTTAATATTAGTACCATATACATATATAATGTAAAAAATAAAATGTCTTACTAACCGATCAGGAAGTGAGTATTAAGAGTTCCATTTCCAATCTCTTCAAAAGAAGGAAAATTCAGGAACTCATCATCACACTCAAAAGTACTCTGGTCTATAGAGGTGTCTTCAATGATGGACATCTTGAAAGGATGGTCTGTGGGACGGTACTGTCCTCTCGCGGCAGACACTGTAAATGTGTCTATTAGTCGCCATTCACCAAGCCGTACTTTACTCTCTGTACGTTTTATGAGAGTCTTTCTGGTTGAACAATGTATCTTAACAACCTGTTTCAAAAGAGATATCAAAAGTTAGTACATAGCCTTTATTTTTATTTTATTTTTGTCACTGAGTACATAGCCTTTATTTAGGTCATAAAGTACATAAAGAAAAACGATATATCATATGCGCGGTTCAATAATTAACAGAAAAACATTGTAACATTTGGTGCAGTAAATCGAACTCAAAAGGGAAAAGAAGAACATAAAACGGATGAAAGAAAATTTACAGTTTCATCGGCAAAGATCATCTCTAGAGTATCACATCCATAACTGGTTTTCTGCCTCCAGGAGTGAAGCAACTTAACCTGGACTCGCCAGCCCTGTTTGTAGGGCTTGAGGTCTTTCAGATACGAAATGCTTGGATCATCGCCATAGCCAGAACTTTTTTTCTTTAGGTGATGGTTCTAATTATGGGTGAGGCGTCGATATATATAGATTGCTAGGTTTGTTAGGGTATTGAGGATAATATATCGTTGTTTTTCTGCAAGTAATATATTATTAATTAGAGAATATTATTCTTAAGTTGTTATGATTAGTTATATATTAGATACTGATATCTTGCTTGTATATCGTTAATCTTATCTATTAAAAATAGAGGATATTCTTCTTAGTTGTTTCTATATTTTGTAGCAAAAATTTAGGAAGTGATAATTCGATTAGTCTGTTAAGATGATTCTTTTTAAAAAGTTCAAGTAACTGGATATTGTGTGATTTAATTTTCGTAATATAAGGAATATTTATATATATTATGGTTGCAACAGTTTTTTTTTTAAAATATTGGCAAGTTCAAATTCGATAATTCTGTTAAGAATGTTCTTTTTAAAAGGTTATAATCACCCAATATGGTGTGATCTAATTTTCTATATATACGGAATATTTATATATATTGTGGCTGCAACATTTTAAAAAAAACGATATATATGAATGATATATATGAAATGATTTTAATTTTCTTTGGTCCAAAAGCACTTTGTATGTGTTTATGTGTCACATAAATATCTACGTGACCATAATCTTCTAACGAAGTCAAAAAAAAGACCATAAACTTCAAAAGTTATAGTTTCTTGACAACTATTCAAACTATGAAAACAAAGCATAGAGAATGATATTTATATAGTATGTAATATGTATTAGCATAGAAATACAAAAGTTCTAGTTTATGTATAAGAGTTTACCAAGATCCTTGTCGAGAGAGCTAACACGAAGAAAAGGAAGAGAAGCACTCGTAAGCTCATCAACCCAACTTAACTTTTCCTGGATCTTGTCAGCTCCCAAAAGCTGAATTGAAACACGCTTGTTATTTGCAGACAGAACATACATTTCATCTAACAACAGCAAAAAAAAAAAACAGAGATAACATTAGTTCAAAAACCAACCATGTGTACTGAACAGTCGAGGAGAGAGAGGAGAGGATAAGCCAATGCTTACCTTCTTCGTCTTTAGTTGAAGTGGTTTGGTATCTAAGTTACAAAGCTTGGAGCAATGTGATGCCACGGCTAAGCTGTAAGCCAGAAACAAATAGTCAAATCATAAACTGTAAAAAGCCTATCTTTTTGGTGACGTTATGTCACAGAACAGCCCACACACCTCCAAGTCAGAAATCAAGTTTCCAGTCAAGTCCAATACTCAAATGAAATAAGTAACGTTATAAAAGTGTTTGATCTGAAAGAAGATTGAACCTTACTGGGTAGAACTGAGGTCAAATCGGATACATCCAAGAGAGATAACACCAAGAAAAGGAAGAGAAGCACTCGTAAGCTCATCAAGCCGACTTAACTTGTCCTGGATCTTGTCACCTCCCAAAAGTTGAATCGAAACACGCTTGTTCTTTGCAGACAGAACATACATTTCATCTAACAACAGCAACAAAAAAACAGAGATAACATTAGCACAAAAACCAACCATGTGTACTGAACAGTCGAGGAGAGAGAGGAGAGGATAAGCCAGTGCTTACCTTCTTCGTCTTTAGTTGAAGTGGTTTGGTATCTAAGCTCCAAAGCTTGGAGCAATGAGATGCCACGGCTAAGCTTCTCGGATCGAACAAAGGAGGCAGAGGTCTGCGAACGGCCGTTAAAATAGAAAACGCCTTTAACGGTTCCGTTGTGTTTCCCTTCGCTTCTAGATCCCAATTAACGGTGCCCACTCGATGCAGATTGTCGAGCGAGTGGACTCGGTGTCCATCAATTCAAGAAGCACATAATTGCTGCTCTTTAAATGAAATCCCTAATCATAAACCTTTATTTACACTCATAACCCATATCTATCACTAAGAGAATTGGAGAATCAGAGACGGGTGAAGGATGAAGGATGAAGCGGATGAGTTGATTTCATAGCTAGAGTAGATTTGAAGACCGGCTGTAACCTTTGATCGCTTCGATTGTTCATGGAGCCTTCGGTTTCTTTCAATTTATGGATTAGGGTTTGGTTTGGGCATCAAGGCTTCCATTGATGTTCTAAAGAGGCATGGTGATGATAGTGATGATATGTGATCGACATAGTTATTGTAAAGAGACGCATATGTTTTATACGACGATGATATAATAAATTTTCTAAAGACAGTCCAAACTTAAAAAAATCACACGTAAAATGAAATGGTGACTTCTCTTTTAATATAGTAGATTTGCTAGTAAATTGATGGTCATAAAGACGAAGTATAATTGAAAAAAGTATAATTGAAAAAATTGCTAACACAGAACAAAAAAAGAATAATTACATTGTCCATTTGCCATAAATCTCTTTTTGGTCCGTTTTGGACTAAGATACCCCTGATCAACTTTGAAAATTCATATAAATTATTTTAAGAGCCAGAAAAATATGAAAAAATATTCAAAATGTACTTAAAGAAGAAACAGTCATATAAAAAATATTTTGGTTGACTAAATATATACTAGTAAAACACAATTTCATTTTTTTGATATACGGATGGCAGATTACATAATTTACTATCTACGAGCTTGTAGATTGTAGTTTCGGTTAACTACATAGATATCTGCAACATATAGAACGTAATATCTACCAAGGGTTACAATTCTATATTCGTAGAATAACTCGGCTGCCATTTTCCCTAAATTATGAATTACAGTATATCTCATTAATTATTATTTCCTAATATATCTACGAGCACAAAATCTACCCTATGTACCAATACGCTATGAAAGTATGATTTCTTTATCTACGAAAATACTCTATCCTACCGCAGCGGGGTTACACAATCTACCATGCTACATGCATTCTATGGACAACAGAATGTATGTTCTGCCAAATTCACAATGTATATTTTCCTTAAATCTCTCCAAAATCTGTTAAGAGAATATATTGTAAATTTATAATTTCCTAAATTTTTGTGTTTCCTAAGTTAATTTTTTAAAAAAATCGTGTTCTCCTTGTTCATCACACGTTCTTGACTAGTTTTTTTGAAACCAGCCAAAATTTTGAATCTCTTATTGAATAAAATGCATATTTATGCCTCATATGGGTTTTGGAATTGATCAAACATTAGTTAAGCGTACAAGAGAATATTTAACTCATAAATTGTTAAACACTAAACTTGATTTGGAGTTTAGGATTGGAAACCTATATGTGACTTATGGTTTAGGATTAAACCCTATATGTGATTTATGGTTTAGGGTTTGAATCTTATATGTTATTTTCGTTTAGGGATTGAACTATATATGTGACTTTTGATTTAGGGTTTAAACCATATATGTGATTTATGGTTTAGGTTTTGAACCCTTTAACTCTAGACCCTAAACTGGTTTATATGTTTTATAGAGCTATTATATTGTATTCATAGGATTTCAACATTCATACGATTTCTATGTTTCGTACGATTTCAACATTACTTTAAGCCATTAAGCAACAAATAAAACCCAAATGAAGAATCTAAATAACAATAAAACACTGATAAATCTAACAAACCTAGTTAGTTTTTTCATCTAGAAGTTTGAACAGAAAATGGGAAAATGAATTCAATGATAAATCGGTTAGCATATCGATCAGTCTTGTCGATTTCATTCAAACTCTGTAGGAACTAAAGATAGAAAACGTAGAAATCACAATGAATATTAAGAATAAATGCATCATTCTTTAAAACCGTAGAAACCTCACCTACAAAGAACAAAGTCAGTAGTATTGTGTCACAAGATAGGTCGTAAGTTTTCAATAAAAAAAAGTTTTTAGCAGTGATTTCTTTGCACCAGCCATATAGTCTTAAGTATCCATTCTGATCTTGAACACTTCATATCTCCCTAAAAACCAAACAAGATCTCATATATTACAGATGTTAGCCATAGACCATACGCGCTATCAACAAGATGGGTGATACGGTAGTGATAAAACAGAGCCAAGATGGTCAGTCGCGTGAAGATACTAATGATTCAGGGAAATGGCTAAGCCAATGACCACAACATCGTCAACATCACTCTCACAGATTACCTGCAAGTTGCGGCGATAACATCAGCGGAGATGCCTTCACAGGAAGAAAGCACGAGAAGTTTGAAATTCTTAAACAACTTAGCTATAAGCTCCAAGCACCCCTCTTCAGCCTTATCTCCTCCAGCCATGTGTACGACGTCAACATCGCCTCTATCCACGGATAAACGTAACCTCCCCATCACTCAGGCACCAAGTTAAAGTCAGCGAATTGTGGTTTCCTTTCAGCTTCCACGGATCTCAGTTTTGAGAACCTCCTTGTTCAAACGCAGACAAGAGGACCTAATTAGGACGAGAAACATATGAAGGCGAGAGTAGATTTGAAACCAGTCTCCACACGCTGCCACACTCCTTCACGACGGAATTTTCACACCTCCATACCATGACAAGCAAAGAGGGACATAAGGCTCAAACCCCAGCAGAATCCATGTAATAAATCGACGACAAACTCCAACAAGCAAGTTTAGAACTACCAGAACGATGATTCACGAACTATTCAAACCGGAACCTCTCCTTTGTTCAGATCGGAAGCTACCCAGAAAACTGACCACACAAACTATAATAGAAGAAGATAAGACTCGGACTGGACCGACGGTGACGCTAAAGGAGCCGTCACGCGCCAGCCAGTGTAGAAGCAAAGCAGACGGCTGATAATTGAGGAAGATAAGTTCGAGAGAATAGTAGTTTTTTTTAAATTGTTGGGTTAGATTTTCGGATTAAATGTATTTTCTGTTGTAATTTGAGTGTTTCTTCTTGAGGTTTATGTCGAGATCTAGAGATCTAGAAGAGAGAGAGAGGGGTCGGCCATAGCCTTATGGTTTGTGTGAAACTTCAATCTCATTAATCAAAAGGAAGAAAAGATACATATATATATCGACCATTATAGGATCTGGTCGATATCTAAGTGGTTATACAATGGGAGAGAATCCAGGAGATAATCATAAATCATAACAGAAATGGCGGCCACAATGAGAAGCTTGGACCGTCCGGTTTGCGCCTTGGTCCGTCCGGTTTGGCTAAACAAGATGTGGCCGGTTATGTGCATTCCTAAACCATCCGGTTTACAACACTCCCCCTGAATGCCATAACCATCTAGAGTTTGTAATGCGTTTGGTATACTGCCTCGTTAAAACCTCTCCATGGTAAACCCAAAAACCCAATGTGGTAAAAGGGAAGCCATGGACAGGAAAAAGAGTACAGCCGCATTACTCCCCCTGAAGTGAACCTCCGTATATGCTCTTGAGGTTGGCGCATGAGTAGACTGGTGGGAACTCCATGGTTGCCAAGTAATGTGCACGTCCTGAACTGATAGGCTGGTCTTCATGGACGTGGAACTGATGTGGAACTGGTGAAGAGGCCGGTTGACATGTCTTTGGTTGGGCTTGCACTTCTTGAATTCCGTCCATCTCATGGACTGTACCATCACGTGTAGAAGCTGCTGATGATGAATCTCCATCCAGCTTCCATGGTGAAACAAGAACTTGGACTTCCTCATCCCTTTTCCAACGTGAGCATATAACTTGTTTGAGATTCATCCATGTATGGATCCTGTGTCATAATCAAAAACAAAAACAAATACCAAGCAAACATCTCTATGGGTTTGGTTAGTATAAAATAATTTCAAACATGACATTTGAAAGGATATTTCAATCCTGTCCCATTGCTTTGACAATGGACGTGTATGGATTTATTTCCAATGCCTCATGGTCTGATCATTTATCATTATGATCATATTGCATTTTGAAGTCGTTTAGTCGTATAGACTTAACTATGGTTTCACTTGTGAGAATTTACATCCGGATGTGTCCAGAGACATATGTCTTTGACCAACCTAGGATCAAAGGATCCGTGACCTATCTCAGATGGTCTTATGACCGTGTCCTTCCTTTGGACTAAAAGGTCAGTACTTGGACTGAGTGAAAACCATTCGACCATGGGTCTTACATTGGCTTGTATCCGGACTAAGGTACAGCTTCTTTGTCCTTCATATGACTTAATGAGTCTATGTCCGGATCTAGGGACTATGGGACTATGTTACCATACAATGGGGCGAGCCATATATATATAGTAAACGTTTAGGGTCAATGAACCTTATAGACACAATGGTTCATCCCTAACGTTTTGTCATCTTTTATTGATGCCTTATTGATGCACAAGGATTTCATCTTTAAGTATATGAGATACTTACTTTGTAGTCCCAAACTTAGTCTTCCCAAAACATTCATTTTAATGCTTTCTTTCTTATGTGCCAGACTTATCTAGGAATCTCAATGTGTGTTGCCTCCACCATAAGGAGCTTATCTCCTTATATTTGATTCCTGGTCTTTGTGAGTATCCTTGTGCACATGACCATGCTTAATATCATTCATATGGTCGTGCCATACATTAGGTATATCTCGCCATAGAAATTTCTTTCACAAAGACTCTTTTCTGTCCAACTGGTTTAGCATCTAGAGGTGTCCGTACTTATGGGACCTATCCTCTCTTAACTCCACGTCTACTTTCTTATTTGATCTTAATCACATATGTTTGAATGCATTCATATGGACGTGGGTTTATGATCCTCATTGATCTTATGATCTCAAGTGCTACATTGCGCATAGTGTATTGCTTATCTCGAGTACTCGTTTGTTCCTTTTGAGTCCTAGACATGACATAACTTTATTGAGGTTTCATTGTGACCTTCAATACCCTGAAGCTTGGCGTCCCAAGCATCATTAGGTACCTTAGGTACAACCATATCTTATGGTTCCTCATCCATGGCCATGGCTTTTAAGTTTTGTACATCTTGTGATTGATGATGTCTATGAGTCCCTCATCCACGGATTTGCACCTCACTTTAATATCCGAGGGATCTTATCTTTAGGACTTATTGGTCTAACATGTTTTAGACTCAGTAGCAACTTGATTGTGTTCTCTTGAACATCAATTCGAATTTGGTGCGTATATAGCTGGTATAGATGACAGTCATTCTATTCGGGTCAGGAATCTGGCAATTGTATTAAGCTAGCTTTTGCATAAACTTTATGGACTTCTAGAATTCATTCTAGAGTCTGAGGATCTTGCCAATATAAGGATGTTTTGATTCCATATAATTTTCTATTATCCAGCTTCCCCGTAATGTTGGATGTTCGGATTCACTGAGGTGACTATCCATGTACCTGGCCCTTAAACAACTTGTCCGTGGACGGCTCAAGGTACTTAGAAACGTGGGGAACTTATATCATATCCAACATCTATTCCCATCCTCTCATCTTATATTTCTGTGGTGGAGCAATAGAATTTATAAGTGGCACTTCTTTATGTGCTAAGATGAGGTGTGTCTGGCCTTTGACCCGTTTCAGTCAATGGGATGGGTATCAATGTTCACTTCTGTATGTGTATGTCCATGTAGAATAAAAGGTGGGTTTTATTCTGATTCTTCCCCCATGGACATATCATACTCTTTGAGTGCTTAGGGTGTGAACATATCAAGACATATAGTCTTTAAGCATTGGTGAGGGAAATCTTTTCCTTCTTTCGTTTACTTCATTTCTATTTCCGTCCTTTCTTTGTGAATGGCTACGTCCACATTGAGTCATGAGATGTTTTCTACATTCTCCATGATCATATAATGTTTATCAAACCCTTTGGGACGTGAGACACTTTGATCTATATTCTATTGGACGTAAAGAAGTAACACGTTTTCCTTTATCCTTAGTTTAATCCGAGTGGGATAAGTCTATCTTTGTACATGTGAACTCTCTGATATTTCAATATTGTGTATGTCCATGTTTCATGGAGTGATTAACACTTACCCCCATGGACATATCGTGAGTTCACTTAGCTTTTATTAAGACTTGTAGTCTTTGTCCTCATACAATCTTCTTTGGACGGTTTTCTTTAGAGAAAACACTTTGTTTCTTTTCATGAAACTATCCATTCATCAATTCTTAAGTTTTCACTTATAAGAATGAGTATAGTACACGTCCTCTCTTTGTGTACATAGCCTCAAATGTGGACACAATGCACACGACCTCTATGTTGTACACGTCCTCTCTTTGTGTACCTTTTGAGGCAATAGGATATATGGTCGTGGCTTTTGAGATTGTATGGCTTGATCTTATAAGATCATATTCTGTTCTTGAGGAACAAGAATGGACATTTTTATTTTAGAAATAAAAGCTTTCATTACTTCAAAGATAGTAAGACAAGGAAGGGATAATGTTAAAGGAAACATGAAGGAATGAAATAACTAAGAACACTAAGGACTTGATGTCGAGTCATCATGGCTTATTCCATATGATAATCTATTCTCTTATGATTTGCTGGATCATCCTTTATTGTGATCCATCCGACCACACTTGTCATGATCCATGAGAATATCTTTTTCATCTTTCCGAACCATCTTAGCCTTTCTTTCAAAGCTTTGCTGATAAATAGCGTTTGGATGCTTAGGAGTTCTGCATCTCTAAGTCATATGGTTGTCCATTCCACAATTATTGCATGTCTTAGACCATCCCCCACGTCCATATCCTCTCTTGACATGGTTGGTTTCTAAGTCAGGCCTTTCGGCTGGTAGTGCATTGGCTGGTGGTAATGGAGTTTGACTCGTAAACTCTCTTTCACTACTGTCCATTAGCAATTCATGATTTTGCTCAGCTTGCAACAATCTTGCTATTGGAAACGTACATGTAGTGAATCCCATTACTCTATATTGTTGTTGTAACAACAAGTTTCATTTCGAAAACTATTTTGAGTAGGGCAAAGTCATATCCTTCCACAGACTTATAGTCTTGGAATCTGAGTTTTATCCATCCTGTAGAGCTTTGGTATGTATCTCCTCTTGGAGACAATTTCTATTTACTAGATCTGTCCAAAGCTCTGAGGGATTATTGGTCGGATATAGACTTTTGAGTTTCACAAAGGTGATGGCGGATTTTCAGGAGTTCCATGCAATCATCTCTGATGCATTCGTTGAGTTTATCAGACTCAAGTATGGTCTTAAGACCTTGTGCCCATTGGACACATTGATGGTGGTTTTCTCCTGAGATTACGATGGAGGAATACGACATCTGAAAGTTTTAGTATTTCTAAAGTTAGATCTTAGTGATATGTTCTGAGGAACAAAACTTTAGGAGTCCAGTTATGTATCTGGACGACATAGGGGTTTGATTCATTCGGATTTAATAGCCCGATAAGGCTAGACCGCAAGACAAAAGTGGATAAGGTCCAGACCCCAAAACATGGCCGGATCAAAGGGTCATCCGCAAATGTTTTCATATCTTGTCCATCTCAAAATAATAAAAATCGGTTTAAGACAAGTCTTTAAAACCAATCGGATGGACAAGCGCATGGTCCGGCTGTACCTTGCGGTACGCGTTATGGACTTATGCGGAACATGGCCTGGCCGTACCATGCGGTACGCTCTATCGGCCTGTTCGGGAGATTGCCTAGCCGTACCTTGCGGTACGCATCATCGGCTAGTGCGGACGATCGAGTGATCGGGTGATCGGCTAATCGGGTAGCGGTACGCGGTACGCGGCTTTGCCGATCGGGTGATCGGGTAGCGGTACATGCGGTACGCGGCTTATGCCGATCTGGTGATCGCCTAGCGGTACGCGCGGTACGCATCATCGGCTGATCGGATGATCGCCTAGCGGTACACGCGGTACGCATTATCGGCTGATCGAATGATGGTCTTAGCCGCACGTTAGGTGGGCTTTATTGACCGAGAGGGACATGGCTTAAGCGCGCCTATAGGGCGAGCATTATTAGCCTATAGGGGAATGACCTAGCTGCACCATTATGGTGAGCGTCCACGGTCTATACGGGTGGTGGCCTAGATGCACTTATTATGTGCTCATCATTGGCCGAACTGAGAGGTGACCTAGCCGCATACATGTGCGCGCATCATCGGTCTATCCGAATGATGGGTTAGCCGCACCTTTATGTGCGGGTCATTACCCGGAACAGGACATAGCCTAGCCGCACGTCTCTTGTGCGCATCATCGGCTGTCCGAACAAGGACCTAGCCGTACTCATCTAGTAGGCATCATTGGTCCATCCGCGGATCATAGTCTAGCCGCACTAGGGGGGCGCATCATCGACTACCACGGGTCATGTATGAGAGGGCATTGTCCTTAAGGTTGTGCGGACATCACTTGTCCCTTACCAACCAAGGTCATGCGGTTCTCATACGAGACATATAAAAACTTTTAAAATCGGTTTTAATCAAATTCGGTTTTAAACTTATAAACTTTATAGATTTGATAAATATAAACCGGTTCAATTAGCAACCTAGCTGATTCAATTTTAAATCTAAACAAGAACTTTAAAATTCAGCCAAAACAAACCGCAAAGCTCAAAACAAATTTATGAAATCGGATTCAACTTTTAAAACTTTGAAACTGAGAATCATTAAACCGCAAAGATAAAGATCAAGGTCTTTGAACATTTACCTTAACCTCAATTGATCTGACTGGAATTAGATTTTATCCTTGGCTTCTCCTTTAGAAACCTTAAACAATAATCAACCAAAACAAATCGGATTAGTTCTAAGTCGCAAAAACAAATCAATATCAAAAATATGAAAGTTGGCGGTTAGGGTTTATTTTGTTTTGACGGCGCGGCTTGTAGCAGGCGCTGAGTCCGCGTCTGATCACGGATCGAGGTGCTGTCTGCGGCTCTGGATTCTACTCGTCAAGAGCTTCAGATTGATAGGTTACTCGTCGCCTGGTTCCTCACGGTTGGAGAGAAACACGTCGTTGAAGTTGCGCCCGGGATTAGGGTTTTCCAAAGTAAGATCGACGGCGGCGGGTATTGATCCTGCGCTTGACGGCGCGTCTGAGCTCCGATCGGTGATCTGTTGGTGACGACTTGTTCTTTTCGTCCAGAGCTTCACGTGGATAGCTTGATCGCCTTCTGGCTCCACACGGATTGAGAGATACGGCCGTTTGAAGTTGCGGACAAAATTAGGGTTTTGTTGCAAGTCGGCGACGCGTATTGAAATTGAGATTGTGGACGCGTCTGAGATCAGATGAAGGCGAGGCCGGTGGCGTTGGATTCGTCTCGTCGAGAGCTTCAATTTGGTATGTGGCTCGTCGTCTGATTCGACACGGTTCGAGAGATAGAGCCGTCTGAAGGTGGCGCCGAATTAGGGTTCTAGAGTAGCTCGGGTTTGAATCTATCGTGCTGATAACGTGTTGTAATTTGAGTGTTTCTTCTTGAGGTTTATGTCGAGATCTAGAGATATAGAAGAGAGAGAAAGGGGTCGGCCATAGCCTTATGGTTTGTGTGAAACTTCAATCTCATTAATCAAAAGGAAGAAAAGATACATATATATATCGACCATTATAGGATCTGGTCGATATCTAAGTGGTTATACAATGGGAGAGAATCCAGGAGATAATCATAAATCATAACAGAAATGGCGGCCACAATGAGAAGCTTGGACCGTCCGGTTTGCGCCTTGGTCCGTCCGGTTTGGCTAAACAAGATGTGGCCGGTTATGTGCATTCCTAAACCATCCGGTTTACAACATTTTCTAATTTATTTTCAAATAAATATAAACAGAAAATAGATTATTGAAGGGTTTTGTTGGGTTTACACCAAAAATTAGATTAATAGGACAAGTTATAGATGGATTTATGGCATAAGGACAATGTATTTGTTTTTTTGTTATATATTTATTAATTCCAATTATAATTTAGTCGAAGAATGCGTGGACGCAATTATTGATTTTGTGAAAGGTATTTTCCATAAGGATAATCTTGCACATAGTTTTTACTGCGAAGTTCAAAAACTTGTAGCAGGTTTACCATTTTAAGTGGTAGATTTATGTATTGAAAACTGCATGTTTTTTTGAATAATATGTAAAATTTATTCAGAAAAAAATATTTTTTACTGACAAAACTACTTGAAACAGAGAAAATAAAACATATTATTTTTCCTTAAATTCCTATCGAGTAGCTAGCCAAAATTGAAGAAGAGCTCCATATTGCCGAGACCTTTTTGAGATCAATAGGAGGCATTGATTTCTGATCTGTCTGTCAATAACTTTGATCATTGCAGAGGCCGGTGTTGATGGATTACCATGTCTGCATTGATTTCGTTCTATCCAAACAAAGTAGAGAGTCACTTGAAAACAGCATCGCAAGAGATAGAGTTCTAGCTTCGGCAGCGAGCTGTCTGAAAGTACTGAGCTGATATCTTGCCATCGAGATGTAGACCGCAAAGGTAGTATCTTGCGAGTTAGTTTCAGCCAGACCTCATTGGAGTAGCTGCAGTCGAAGAAAAGGTGCTGTCTTGTTTCAAGCTGGTGTTGGCACAAGATACAACCTGGGTTTGTTCCATTGCCCCAGAGGAGCATTCTTTCTTCAGTAGATAATCGATCATGAATAGCAAGCCAAACCATGAAACTATACTTTGGTGTTGAGAAAGAGAACCAAATGCTAGTGTACTAGCTGACTTGCAGCTTTGCGGTCCGTAGAAGAGACCACGTTCTTCTTGTATCAAATTTATAAACTGTATGATTTACTGGAGAGCGAATCATATAAACGGGAGTGGTACTTGCTGTTAGTGGATTAAACGGAGAGATGGTGGAGGGAAAGATCCGGAGTTGCGCCCACAACTTGGCTATGTGTCCGATGACTCAAAGCTATCAATCTAATAGTTGTACCGTATTTTGCTTGTTCTAGTTTGTTTGTAATTGTAACAATGCCTTATTTGGGAGATAGCAATAATATTTCTATTTTGAAAAAAAAAAAACATTGCCGACCATTTCTGGAAGTTAATTTCTTGGTCAGACGCATGACCATAAAGCTCTAAGCGCTGAAAATTGGTGCATTCACTATATGTAGTTCGACATAGGAATAGTGTTGTAGTGAATCATCAGCAAACAAGAGATGCCGAATCGTAGGAAACTTCGTTGTCAGTCTCATATCCATTTTTTTGGCTCAACTTCAAGTTTCATTATCCAACAAAGTGTTACACCGAATTAGACCTCATCAGAGATTCAACCGCAAGATAATGGAGTAATCTAGTATCACCCAGGAACACGTCTATGGATTCTACACTATCTAATCAATCTCCATTGTACTTTTGTAACCACAACGAGAACAAATTCACTCTACGACTCAGAGTGAACCATCTCTTGAACCACCTAATTCTACCACTGAAAAGCAAGATTACAAAACCATCTCTACACCACCAAGATAAAACTGAATGTGAGACTCTAAAATTAGCCCAGAGTGATTGATGCCGAATGATAAGAGTGCTGTGCAAGACCAACTGCCAAAACACCAATTGGCGCATATCCCACTCAGTTGTTTCCCGATAGTCAGAAACTAAGGCTCTGCAATCTTGCTCGGGATCGAAAGAACAAAGCAAATATACCCGTAACCAAGGCTTCCGGATTCTGCTTTACTAGCTAGTCAATCCCAAAGGAAACTCAGGTTGAGAGTGAGGCTTTAATCACAATTCAGTGAACCTTTAAACTGAAGAAGAAGCACATCTACCAGATATAACAATCATATCGGTACTGCGAATGATGTACTTCAAAACGTGTTCATAACCAAGACCCAAACTCCCTCGTTGACCAAGCGAAGAAAGCTTGAGTCTTTGCACGTTCTTCTTCCGAGAACCGGAGTACAGCTTCATCTGAAGGTTGCTTTCACACCATTAGTCGAGACCTCGCTTGTCCAAGATGAAGCGCTTTCCTTCTGAACCTCCGTCAGGGCCATAGACGACCCTATACGATTGCAAGAAGCTCAGAAACACGTAGATCCTGAAGCCAAACCAGCCAACAAACATTAGCCTTCTGAACTCCAGTCACGCCATCGAAGTGAAGATCCTTCAGACGTTCACATGGCGAGGTTATATGCAAGAGGAACACCCACACGCCGAGTAGTTCCCCACGCCCAGATCTCACCCCACTCCTTTCAATTCTGAACCAGCGTCGTCCAGATCTACGAGAAGGAGGACAAAGACGAAGCCACGCGCCACCATCTCGTTGTTGAAACCGAAAAATCAAAAGGGGGAAACAATTTTCGGCCTTCCACAAACAAACCCTAAAAGCCGACCCTCTTGGAGATTTTCCTTCGTACGACTCGCCGTCGTTCCAGCTTTCCGGCTTATTCCGACCTTACTCGTCTCCGCCGCGGTCAGATCTGAGGAAAGAGATTCTGCCGTATACCAGAAGCGCCACACATCTTGCCGGGAAGGAGGAACCTCACAAGAAGGCAAAAGGAAAACAGAGGCAGGGAGAAGAGACCTCCGACTCCGGGAGTGGACACTGGACGTCGGGGGCGCTGCAGATCTAGGGTTACGTTCTTCTTTTGGTCGGGAGTTGTTAGAGAGAAAAACTGCTTTATTTTGTGTTTTTTTCTCATACCCATATTGTTTCCTTTAAGTAGCTGAATTTATTTTTAAAACATATCTCAGTTTACAAATTTTGTTAAAATTCTGTTCCTCACTGAAAAGCATTGTTACACTTAACCAGACTCTACAACCATTAGGCTAAAGCTAGATTTTTGAAATATTACGCAGTAAAGTAGTAAACCTACAACTTTATCTAATATAAATCTAAAAATATTTTATAAATGGATAAATTTAATTTACTTAACACAAATAATTTTTAAAATTAATGCAAACTTATAATTGCAGAAAATACAATTTTAAAATTGTCTCAGTCTGCTTTAGTTCTAACATATCCTTGTGTTAGCTTCTCTTTCGGTCAATACACCAAATACTTCATGGAATAAAGGTTGCCCTAATAGTTTAACCCACATCCAGAAGAAGTCTGAAGGATATGTTTGGACTGATCCACCAATAGTGTTGCAAGCTGGAGACAGATTGGGATAGAAAATGAAAAAAAAATATCTTAGGTGCGTTGAAAAACTGAGAAAAAGTATCCCTTGTATAAATGAGTCATATGTTTGTCTCAATGGAAGAAGATGTAGATATAAGAAAGACAAATGATGAAATAAGAAGAGTGAGAATCTTAGTTCTTCTATTCCTCTGCAGCATACAGAGCCTTAATCTCCTCTACATCTTCGTAGCTACCAAGAAATATTGGAGAACGCTCATGGATCTTCTCGGGCACAAGGTCTAGCGCCTGCATCATGACATTTCAAGTTATACTACTTGACCCATTAACCATAACAAACAAAACCATTGAAAAATTGCATTTTAATTTACCCTTTTCTTGCCAGTGAAGGCCTGACCTCCAGCTTGCTCCATCAAGAACGACATCGGGAAGACTTCATACAGAACACTGTTCACATGTACAAAAAAACAAGATAGCTCAAGTTTCTGTGGTGTAACTCAAAAGCAGAAAGACCTCACAAATTTTCAGTTTTATCCTTAAGCTTACCGCAGTTTCCCATTGGGGCTTTTCTTGTCAGCCGGGTACAAGAAGATTCCTCCATAAAGCAATGTGCGATGAACGTCTGCTACCATACTGCCAAGAGCCAAATGTGAACATAAGCGACCATATGCAATTTTCTCTGACCGAGGTTCAAAAAACAGAGAAGGTTTTCTTCCAATACCTTCCCACATATCTCAGAGATTTTGCAGGGGAACCATCTTTAGGAAACTTGCATTTCTCTACATACTTTGTGGTTGGACCATCCCAGTTCTGAGCATTGCCTTCATTCACTGAATAGATGTTTCCCTTTTTCGGAATCTGTGCACAAGAAGAGCTGTCGCATTCATAACAGAAGAAAAAGAGAAAGATCATGTTTATTGGTTACCTTAATGTCCGGGTGAGTTAATATGAACTCTCCTAGAGATGGGTCCAGGGTAAATCCATTGACACCGGTTCCAGTGCTCAACACAAGCTGAGAGAGCCAAATCACATCAACTTATAAAACCAGAAATAAACTAATGTTGCCTTTTGTGAAATTTCATTTTTCAGTACCATGCAGGAGCTTCCATACATACAGTAACCCGCTGCAACCATTTCATTCCCAGGTTTCAAGACATCTTCAGTAGTTGGCTCATCATTGTGGCTCATTGTGTAAATCCCAAAGATCTACACACGAAATCCAAATCCAAGAAAAGACAAACTTTTACATCATATAATAATATACTCTTGGGAAAGTTGGGTGAGAGAAACATACGGTTCCAATGGAGACACCACAGTCGATGTTTGAGGATCCATCAAGTGGATCAAAAACAACACAGTACCTATTGATACATCGAACAATGTCAATGACAATAATCACCATTACAAGGAAAAAACCAAACTTACTTTCCACGTTTGGATGACTCCACCAACGTAGCTTCCTCATCTTCTTCTGACACAAGAACAGACTGCCAAAAAAGGGTTTCAATTGCCATAAACAGTTAGAAGATACAAAATCAACTATGCTGAATTTCATAACAGGGCTATGTTTTAACTTACAGTTCTGCCACTGCTAACCAAAGCTTTGACAAAGACATCATTAGAGAGGACATCGAGTTTCTTTTGCTCTTCACCCTATCATTACACAATGGTAAAATCTTAGACACAAATAAGAAAAAAGAAAAAGAAAAGCTTTAAATAAGACAGAGAGATAAAACCTGCCTGGATATTTGTTTCCCCTGCAAGTCCAATTAGCTTGGCCAAACCAGCCTGCAACACCAAATAAAGTTTATGATGATCGAGACATCTTAAAGTGGAATCCAGATCATCAAAGCTCAAAAACCAAATCGAAAGCGACAGTTTTATTTTATTTTTCTCAAAATGTGACCTTGTTAACAGCACTGCAGACGAATTTGCATCCCAAAACGATGTTGCTGAGCAAAATCGTGAAATCGCCACGAGACTCCGGGTACTTTGATTGCTCATTCAGCACAAACCTCGTGATGGTCATCAAATCCGTACGGTATGCATCTGCTTCGTGATCCATCTTTGATCCTCTCTCTCTCGTCTAAGCCACAGAATGCCTTTTTAGATCAGATAGATTAGAGATTTGCCTGTTTTGTGTGCTGCAGGTTTCGAGGAAGATGATTAGGATAAAGACGCGACCGGTGATAAATCGAAAGGACATGCCAATCCAAGGAGACTTACCAGATCGGATTGACACGTGGCTGTGACAGGTTTGGCCGTCATTTTTTGGGGATAACGATAAAGAAGGGAGCCTTAGTCCTCGTATGTTTTTTTTTTGATGCATTCAATGTTTAATTTGAATTTAGTACGCATATATGAATTGGATAAAGACTATGAAATCGTCAAGAGCTAGGAACTGGGCAAGAGCAAGTAAGCTATGTGTAAACTTAGTTCTTAGACTGATTTCTGTATAATTGCGTATGTCCTCTCTTTCATATAGATTTTCTCTTTTTATAGTTAGACATCTTTCTTTTTTACTCTTAGTCGGTATAGTCCTTTGATCGTCTCTTAGTCAAATGGACCCAGTTCAATTACTTTTTTTTTTTTGAAACTAAATTTTTTTACCTGGTTGAATCCAGGAGAGTCGTAAGCCCGTAGATAGACTCCTTTTCCAGGACATTCAAATGGGTCCTAAAACATAGATCCATATCCGCGTTAAGTGAACAGAACAATGTGACTTAGTTTCGCATAGTAGGAGGAACGAACCTGAAACGTGTTAAGCATCCTAGGCCCGTCCACTGCCACTTGACCACAAGGCCGTTCCAATTTACTTAATGGTGAAAGAAAATGAAGAACAGAGTAAAACAGAGTAAGAACAGAGTGTGAGAATGGTGAATCCGTGGAACAAGAGAGAGAGAGAGATGAGAGAGTTTGCAAAGAGTAAAGAGAAGGATTTTATTTCCTTGATTTATTCAGAGTGTGCACATACAATATTTATAAGCAAGACAATGGACATCAGGACAAAGAGAATACAATAAAGAAATGCAGTCGGCGAGGGACGGTGGCAGCTCTAAGCGGTCTCAAGCACGCATCCTTAAGTAGAACATGTGATCTTCCCATTTAAATACTCTTCTTGCTTCGACAAATCCCAACGGCTCCTTTGACTTTCGAGCTCAATATTGGCGAGTTTAAACCTCCTTGCTTCTCAGGTTGGTTAGGTTAAGTTGAAGATACTTGTGTCTCAAGTATTGTCGGATAGACTTATTCTTCAAGGCTGCGATTAGTTTCTTTTCCAAGTCTCCGATCATCCTTTATCCTTGTCTCCTTATTTCCAATACTCCCCTCAAGCTTAGCCATAAGGTATGGTTAAGCTTGGAACCATGAAGACATCCTCATTAAAACCTTTTGTGTGAAAAACCCAATGGGACAAAACACACAAGAGGAAAAGAGTAGATGCTTCATGGCTTAAGAGGATCATGATCTGGTCAAGTCTATGAGTCCCAATCTTGGATGGATGGACTCACAGACCTTAATACTTGCTCCTTTGGTGAAGATATCTGCTAGCTGATCTTCACTCTAGTGTAGCAGGTAGAATGATCTTCGCTCCTTTGCTTGTCTCACCTTGTGACAATCCACTTCAATGTGTTTTGTTCTCTCATGGAAGACTGAGTTGGAGGCTATGTGAATGGCTGCCTGGTTATCACAGTGCATTGTGATTGATGTTGTTGTCTCATGCCCAAGTCCTTTAGCAAGTTTCGATCCATATAAGCTCACTGGCTTTCTCATGGCTCTATATTCTGCCTCGACTTGAACATGATACAACCTTCGCTTCTTGCTTTTCAAGTGACTAGATTGCCTCTATGAAGGTGCAATAGCCTGTTGTAGACCTCCTGTCCACTCATCACCTGCCCAATCTGCATCACAAGATCCTACAATCTCGTGCTCTTGTTGCAACCCATCCATACACCTTGACCGGAGCTTCCCTTAGATATCTTAGAATCCTTTCCACCATATTCCAATGATGAACTTTAGGGGCTTGCATATGTTGACTGACTTGGTTCACTGCAAAGCAAATATCTGGTCTTGTGATGGTAAGATAGATCAGCTTCCCAACCATTTTCCTATAGAGTTTGAAGTCTCCAAATGGTTCATCTTCAAACTCCCCTCACGCAAGACCTTGTACCCTTCTTCAGTGGTGTCTTGGCTGTTCTTTCTTTAAGCTTTCCTGCCTCACTTAAGATATCAAGTGTGTACTTTCTTTGAGATAGGAAGAGCCCCTCTTTAGAGCGGCATATTTCTATCCTAGAAAGTACTTTAGCTCACCAAATCTTTAATATCAAAAGCAGATTTAAGAAAAGCTTTAGTTGAGATGATACCTTCCTTGTCATTTCCTGTGATGATGATATCATCTACATAAATTAGAACTGCCACAATCCCTTGCTTGCTGGTGAGAGTGAAGAGTGTGTGATGAGGTTCGATTTAACAAACCCTTTTCCATTAAGGGTTGTACTTAACTTGTGATACCAGGCTCTTGGTGATTGCTTTAATCCATAGATAGCTTTCTTCAATCTTAGGACATTTCCAGGCTTGACCATGTCCTCCATACCAGGTGGTGGTCTCATGTAGACCTCATCTTCTAGCTCTCCTTGAAGAAAGGCATTTTGACATCCATCTGCCAAAATCCCATTCCAAGTTCACAGCTGAAAGTAGGATCCTTATGGTGTGGAGTTTAGCTCTGGTGCAAATGTGTCTAGGTAGTCTTCTCCATAGACTTGAGTGTATCCCCTTGCCACTAGTCTTGTCTTCTTCCTCTCTGGTTGACCATTTGCCTTGTACTTGATGGTGAAGAGTAGGCGGTATGGCTTTTTTCCTTTAGGAAGCTCAGTCTCATACCAAGTATCATTCTTGATCATGGCTCCAACTTCATCTCCAACAGAATCTCTCCACTCATCATGCTCCATTGCTTCTTCATAAGTCTTTGGAACATAATCTTGATCCAGATTGGTGATGAAGGCTACATGCTCTTGAGGATAACTAGCAAAGGAGCAGGCTGCACGGATAGGATGAGCTCTGCATTGCTGTTGAAGTATACTCGGTGTTAACCCAATTAGATGGATCTTTTCTCACTCTGGTACTTCTTCTTAATGGCTGAATCTGCTCCTCTGTTACTGCCTCTTCCTGTCCTTGATCATCAGCACACTGATCATCACTAGACTGATCAGATTCTGCTCCATCTTGATCATGAACTGAAGCTGAACCATCTTCTGTGTTTCTGGTGTTGGTTCATGCTCATTGCCCCTCGGGATCAGGATGGACTGGTTCAACACTTGGTGCTGCTTCTTCATTGTTGACAGCAACTGATGGTGATGTAGTGGTTCTAGGCCTCACTTCCCTTAGGCTGAGTAATGCCTAAACTCTCGAGAATGGTTCTCGGGTTGTTTGCCCTATCGATGGTTCTTGTGAGAGATCTCTAAGACTTTCCCAGCTCTTCTCACTATAGTACCCTTTGATTCTACAAACTTCACATCCCTTGAGACCATCACTCTTCTTGAATCTGGTACATAACACTTGTACCCTTTCGTGTGTGAGGTATCCTATGAACATAGCTTTGATACTCTTGGGATCAAGCTTGTTCCTTTGTTCACCTGGTACCAATACATAGCACACACACCCAAACACATAAATGATTTATGGGAGGCTGAGTCTTGTTTAATACCTGAAATGGAGAGACATCTTTGAGGACTTTGGTAGGAATCCTGTTGATAAGATAGCATGCAGAAACCACAGCATCTCCCCAAAACCTCTTTGGGACATTGGTGTGGAACATCATGCTCCTTGCAACCTCCATAAGATGGCGATTTTTCCTCAGCCACTCCATTTTGTTGTGGTGTGTATGGGCAGCTGGTCTGGTGAATGATACCATGTTTTGCTAAGTGTTGTGTGAAGGCATGGCTAGTGTATTCTCCCCATTATCAGACTAAAAATTTTTATCTTGGAATTGAAATGGTTAGTGACATAGTTTTGGAAGTTTATAAAAGCTTCTAGGACCCTATCTTTGCTTTGAATCAGTGTGAGCCAAGTATATTTTGATTTCTCATCTATGAATGTCACAAAATATTTATGATTTTCTCTAGAAACACAAGGTGAAGTCAAACATCGAGTGAACTAGATCAAAACAATTCTCATAGATAGTCATAGATGAAGGAAATCTTGATTTATGATGTTTACCAAGAATACAAGCCTCACAAGTTTCATTTTGCAAAGATAGATCAGGAAACATCAATTTTAAAGCATGAGAATGGGGTGGCCTAATCTAGCATGCCATAACACATCATTAGCTAAACAGAAGCAGAATTAAAAGCATAAGTAGAATCTGATCTAAGCTTGGTATCTTCAAGGAAATACAGCTCTCCCTTGCTTACACCTTTGCCCAGCATCTTACTGGTCTTAATATCCTGAAAGCACACATCATTAGGACTAAAAATAACATTGCAATTTAAATCATTAGTTGCTCTTTTCACAGATAAAAGATTAGAAGCAAAGGCTGGCATGTAAAAGCTTGAGATTCTTTATCAAACAGATTCAGATTCCTACTCCTTCTATTGGAATTCTATCACCATTTGCAATTACAACACTTCCTAGGGCAGGTTTAATATCACTAATCAGTTTAGCATCCCTAATCATATGATGAGAAGCTCCTGAATCAATGATCAATGGCCTAGCAGTGTGAGATGCATTATGGATAGAATTTAAAGCATTAATACTTTGGTTACCAGAGTTTGCATTGAGAGCCTTGATCAAGGCCTCAAGTTCTGACTTCCTGATGAATGTATCCTCCTGAGATGGTTGAGACAAGGCGTGGGAGGTGGAACCACCAGTGTGGGTTGTAGAGGTCAAGGCTCTACCATCATTTCCCATGCATATAGCTGGGTGCTGGATGCTCTGAGCTCTTGCTTCATGGACTCTGGTCTGGCTGTATTTATTTGCTGAGGCTGGCCTGAGATGAGGATGTAGAATCCAGCAGTTGGTTTTGTAGTGGCCTTTGTACTTGCAATGCTCACAAGTTCTGACTTGTCTCCTCCTCCTCTTGGCTTGAAGTGAGCCTTGTTAGCTGAAGCACTTTCCACCTTCTCAACCTTATGTGCCATGGATAAGTCTCCCTTTCCACCTCCAAAGAGTCCATCTGAGCCTATCTCCTTTTGTAGCTGAGCACATACTTCATCATAGCTTGGAAGCTCCTTTTCTCTTAAAATGTGTCGACCACATCATTGAAGCTTGGGCTGAGTGTGAAGAGCAGTCCAAAGATCTTGTCTTGCTCACGCTGGCTTCAATTGTCTCAGGGTCATTGGAGCTTGGCCTTAACATCTCCAGCTCAGACCATAGCTGACTATACTTCCCAAGGTGTTTGGTGAAGTCTCCTTCTTCTTGCTGCAAAGTGTTGATGGCTCTCTTCACTTCATAGATCCTGGTAAGGTTTGAAGTGTTACCATACACTCTTTGTAGAGTATCCCACAACTGTTTTGGAGTTGTACAGTGTGAGTAGGTGTCCATAAGTGGACCATCAAGAGAGCTATGCAAGATAGACAGCACCATGAGATCTTCTGAACCCATTTGCTTTCATCTATCACTACAATCTCCTTGCCATCTTCTCCTTGGGTGATCTGCTTTGGGGCTGAACTTGAAGTAACATGCTCCCAAAGACCTCTTCCTCCAAGGGCTGCTCTGGTCATCCTAGACCAAGTGATGTAGTTTCCTGGTCCCTTGAGTGTACATGGGATGAGAACTGCTCTGTGGTGCTCCATCTCTTACAAGTAGGCCAAGAAGAATTTAAATTTTTCAAGGCTGGATTTGAGAGAGTTAAGCTCTGGAACTGAGAGAACTAAGTCTAGAATCAAGATAATCTCTCAAGAAAATGAAATAGAGACAGAGCAGAGTAAGCACAACCAAGAACAGAGAATGAAAACTCAAGAACACTCAAGAACAGTTTTATTATCCATGGATAAAAGAATTCGGAGAGAATTTTAAGAAACTAACAAGATGAATTTGAAGAGAAAGGTAAGTAAAGAGTGTTTATGGAAGTGATTGAGGTTCTCAAGAGCTTAAAGCTCGATACCATGAAAGAAAATGAAGAACAGTAAAACAGTAAGAACAGAGTGTGAGAATGGTGAATCCGTGGAACAAGAGAGAGAGAGAGAGTTTGCAAAGAGTAAAGAGAAGGATTTTATTTCCTTGATTTATTCAGAGTGTGCACATACAATATTTATAAGCAAGACAATGGACATCAGGACAAAGAGAATACAATAAAGAAATGCAGTCTGGCGAGGGACAGTGACAGCTCCTAAACGGTCTCCAAGCCTGCACATCCTTAAGTAGAACATGTGATCTTCCCATTTAAATACTCTTCTTGCTTCAGACAAATCCCAACGGCTCCTTTGACTTTCTGAGCTCAATATTGGCGAGTTTAAACCTCCTTGCTTCTCAAGGTTGGTTAGGTTAAGCTGAAGATACTTGTGTCTCAAGTATTGTACGGATAGACTTATTCTTCAAGGCTGCGCAGATTAGTTTCTTTTCCAAGTCTCCTGATCATCCTTTATCCTTGTCTCCTTATTTCCAATAAATGGGTCTTGTTCAATCAATGCAATCCGTTACCAAACAATATGTCCCTCCATTCATTGCGAGAGACAAAATCTCGATCTTGATGAATTTACAAGGATACGTCTTAAAAGTAAAGAACCCATACTATAAAGTGTAATTACTGTCACAAAATCAATAACAGAAAATACATTTCCATTTTCTTCTTTTTCTTCGAACTCCCTTTAACTCAACTAATATGCTAACATAACAGTGAGGCTCAAAACTCAAGCTTTGTCGAGTCATCCAGAACATCATATGGGTCATCCTGAACCTGAACGTTAAGTCGAGCCATCCATGCATGTATCATCCTTCCTTTCTTGAAAAAGATTTGACTTCAAATCTGTTTTACCTATATTCCAAAAAACGAATTAGTCTTACATTAATTAATTTGGCCAGATTTTAAAACTAAAATGGCCGATCCTTGCTTGTCATCTTTTCTGATCCATGGTCATCATATGCTTGATCCAACCTGGTCTGTTCTTCATGTTCTTTCACAAATACTAAAGAAACCATATCAAGTGTGTGCAAAAGACATGAACAGTCGGTTTCTTTATCCACAAAATATCTAGAACAAAATCAAAACAACGAGCACAATTATCAAGGAATTTGTTATAAAACAATTTAGAATTAATCCCAAATGCAAATATGCCAGGAGTTGATCTCAAAGCAAGCAAATCTCTAGCAGCAACAAGAAACAAATGAAAACATGCTAACTTAGTAAAGCAAGCAAATGATTGCATCGTTTCAACATTCTTGCAACAAAATTCATTCTTAGTCCTAAGCAACTTTGGTTCAGACAAATTTCCCATCCAAGGTTCTTTTAATGCATACTCAAATGTCCTAATCTTAGACACAACTTGTTGAGACATCATGAAGATAAATCCCAACTAAGAAATGCTTTCATTTTAAACTTTTATTTATAACATGTAGAATCTGATTTACAACGCTTCTAGATCAGAAATCCTTTTGTCTTAAGACCCTCTCAAGTTCAAATATTTTACAAATTGGAATCATATCATGAAAACAAGTCTCAAAACATTAATTCCTTTCTTTTTTCCCAACCAAAATGTTTCCTTTGTAGAGCAGGAATAAACACAATCAAATCAGGCATTGTTTTCTCAAAAATAAGTTCATGTGCTCTCAGTTGCCATTAAAAAATTACTCTGGAACCTTTCTTTGATCAAGGACGGCTGTTGCTTTAACACTTCATTCAGTGACAGTCTCCTTTGTGCTCCATCTGGTGTGATGATAGGCCATTGAAGGCATATACAAGGAAGAGAAGAGGAGTTAAATCTACTCGAGAAGAAGAGTTAACTCAAGAAGAGGAAAAGGATGCTGAGCTGGAACTAGAGACTAATGACGTGGAGGAAGTTGGTTAATGAGAAGAGGAGTACAGAAGAGAAGTATAAATAAACGAGAGAAGACTTTATTTTCTTTTATGCAAATTGTAATTGGAATATGTCTGGCGATATGAGTCAGTTACGATCGTGATGAGATCGTAGTTCTCTTTACAGTTTGTTATCAACATTGGGATTTACAGAAATATACAAATACGAATTTGGATTCTATCAAATTGGTACGTTTGTGATACTGGATCGAAGTTTAAGCGGTAACAATGGCGGATACGGAGAAACGATTGGATCGATTGGATGGCTCGATGGCGGAGATACACGATGATGTCGATAGTTTGAAGGCTGGGCATGAGAAATTGTTGAAGGCGAGTACGGAGGCTTCACAGAAGGTTGGATCGATGGAGAAACAGCTGATCTTGCTTTGTACCGATTCGAGTCAGAAGTTTGGAACTCTGGAGCGTCAATTCGCGTTAATCTCAGAGACATTGGCGCGGATGGAAGCTCGTTCATTCTCCGATATGACGAAAGGGAGGGGAATCGCTTCAACGTCACATTCGCCGGTTCAGGTAGTGAAATTGCAACTCCGATAAAGAAGGAAATGAGAATCAGCTAGGTTATCGAGGAACTTCTGGTACTTTATCGAATCGAGATTGTATGTTGCGTAAGGTTGAGATGCCGATTTTCTCTGGTAAATCTCCTTTTGGTTGGATTTCGCGAGTTGAACGATTCTTTCGTTACGGGAAGTTTAATGAGGAGGAGAAGCTGGAATTAGTCTCTCTGAGTTTGGAAGAACCAATGCTCAATTGGTTTAATGGTGAATTGCTTACGGATCCGTTTGTGAGCTGGAACAACTTTACAGAAAGAATATTGGACCGTTTTGCTGGTTCTCTTGAGGAAGATCCTGCGGCGAGGTTGTTCTCTATTCAACAAACTGGAGATATTGCAGATTATGTGAACGAATTTGAGGAGCTCGTTTTTCAAGTCTCTGGTGTGGATGAGAAAAACTTGGTGAAAGTGTTTTACAATGGGTTAAAACCAGAGATGAAAGAGGTTATCCAAATGAAGGAGCCACAGGGCTTGACTAACCATAAAGTTTCTTTGATGAAGATGCAATCAGTTGTATTCTGTAGAGTTATGAGCGAAGATAAACAAGTGGTGACTCGCAATAAACCGCTTCAATCGTCATCCAACTATAATACAAAACAGAATACAGGGGTTCAGAAGTTTCTAAATCAGAATGGAGCTTCATGAGGACAAAAGCAGGGTGATTTGAAGATGAGACCTCAACAAATTTACACTGATGCAGAGTTAGATCAGATGAGGAAAGATGTAGTCTGCTTCAAGTGCAAGAATAAGTGGGTGAAAGGTCACTTGTGTGTAAATGCACACTATAAGTCTTGATGATCGTGAATGAATTTGCAGTGGAGGTATTAGATGAGAATATGGAGGAACCAGTCAAAGAAGTGGAGATTCAACAGTCGACTGAGCTTATGTCCTTGTCATTTAATTCGTTTGTGGGAGTATCTTCTCCAACTACAACAACGAAGGTTTCAGGGGAGATTGGGAAATCAAATGTGGTACTTATGTTGGGTAGCGGCTACTCATAACTTTATAGCTCCTGCTCTCACTACAAGAAAGCATTGCATACTCCAATGAGAAGTACCGATAATTTCTTATCATCTACTGTTTGTGTTTATAGATGTATATATTTTATTTATAAAATATTTCTATTTTATAAGATATAGTGTTTTAAATTTTTAAATATGTATGTAATTTTCTTGGTATTGTACATATTTTTACATGATCGTTTATATATCTATTTCATGCAAAAATGATTAATCTATCTGCATAATATTTAAATTTTATCTGTACTGAACAAAGTTTTTAAAATAATGTATAACTGTTACATTTTTATTGTGTGCCTAAACATACTTGAAAAATTAATTTAATATTTTACTGATTTTTCCTATTTTTAACTACTTTTCTTGGATAACAAAATGAAATATATAAAATGAATTTTAATTAATTTTATTAAAATTTTATTATTGAAATTATAATATAATCAATTTAGAGTATAAAATTTATCTTATACTTGGTCTAGTTAAATATTATATAGTAGTGAATCTTGTATGATTGTATAATTTTTTTAATATATACGATTTTAATCTCTGTAAAAATAATAAAAGTTAATCTATACAAAAAAAAACAAATAATGTTTGTTTGTGTTGCAGTTTTACATAAATATTTGTAAGACTTTTTGAAAATTATTACGTAATTTTAAAAATTGTTTTCATGTAATTGCCAATAAATTTGGACATAATTTAAATACTAAATTCATTGCAATCTTAACATTTTAGTTTTTTAACATTATTATTTTATAAAATTTCAATGTTTTTGGTTTGTTGATTGCATATAGTATATAATCATTTATAAATGAATATTGACCATTCTTCCTATTGTTTTGTAAGTTGTCGTACATATTATAATTTATTGTTGGTATTTAATATTAATTTATTTGAAATTAAATTAATTTATTAGACAAGAGCCTTTTTATTCTTTATTTTTTTCATTTATGTTATAATTTTATACTCATATGAGATAATTTTAATTTATGTATTATATGGAACCTATAGGTGAACGAATTATATATTTATAAGAAATCATCATGTAGTTTACTTTATTGTTAATGACATTAATCTTTTAAAAGATCAGGTAAATGTGGAATGTTTCGTATTAGCGTAGTTGATTAGTTTATATGCAGGTTATTAAATTGACTTACAACTCTTTGTTAAAACATAAGATAATTAATATTACTGGTTAAAATTTTGACGAGTAAATATTTTTTTTTTTTTGGATTTTCAAGAAGTAGTTTGAAATTCATAAATAAGCTGATTTCTAACAATATGTGTTTTCCATATCTTGTTAACCCGTTTTGACTTACAAAAAGTATTGTATGATCTAGAAATTTTCTTCGGCATATTTTTTTTTTTTGACAATAATAACCAAACCACTAAGCTAATCTGACCGGTTCAGAAATCCAAACCGGTGGAATAGAATCGACATAAAGCATAGCTGAAGGAGAATTTCTCGCACCATGTGCAAACTTGTAGTAACCCAGAATATGAAAATAATGATTTTGAAAATATATAAAACACGTGTTTGAATGACTTCAATCATGGAAATGTTTCCTGCACCAGTGCGTTATGAATTCGCAATAGTTCGTGTAACAGTGCATTTGAATAAAACGTCTTTCAATTTGGATTTTGTCGGAATTTCTTGAAAACACAATACTTGATATTATGTCTGTCCCTATTGGTAAGACCTACTTGAAGATAAATCGACTGTTACATTTGATAAGAACCATTGCATTCTTTTTTATCACGTGTATCATTTAATTTAGAAAAAGGGAAAGAGTGGAGAAGAACATCATATGTATTGAGTATTGATGAAAGAATATCTTCCGAAAAAATGAAAGATATATAGGTAGGAATATCAATGATGCGACAAGGAATAACAAAATGCGTCACAAGCGCATCACCATAAATACATGTAACCGAATTTGGGGTCATTTAGTTTAGTTCTCTGGTTTGTAATTACGGTTTAATTATTTTGTTCAACATAAAGCTTAATGTTACAACAGCTCCAGCACTATCACTCGTGCAAGAGACCAAGAGTTACCAAAGGAGCCGAATTTTTCTTTTGTTCCTCTCTATCTCTCTCACTTGGTTGTGTTCAACAAGAAAAAGGAATATAAAACAGAGACAAGTTTTTTTTTTGGTAAAATCAGAGACATGTATTTATTAACCAGGTTTAACCTATCTGTGTAATAGTGTGTATATTTGGAGCCATATTGACAATTCACTAAAGAAAAAGAGTACAACTCAGTCTCAGAGCTCAACAAACAATAATAAAGATAAAAGAAGCTCAGAATGAACCAACTAAAAACTTTATTAAATAAGAAGAAACTAGGAGTCTTACTATTTATACCCAAAACACTTGTGTAACAACAAAGCCTCTACAACAGCAAGAGGGTTTGCTTGTACTCTTTTTCTCATTCTTTTGTCCAATGCATTACACACAACAAATTAATTAGCTTCCTCAATTCTGGGTTAGGTTAAACCGATATTGACGAGAAATCGAATCACCAAGATATATAACATTTTCCATCTTAATTCAGATCATAATACTTTTCTGTTCTCTTCTTCACTTAGCAAATTATATTTACTGCGGATATAACCTCTGACATTAGATGAACTTCATTTAACATACTCAGCTTTAGAAACCCAAAAGCTGATTCAAACATGGAAATCTTTTGAACCACGCTCCAATCTTCAGACCCGGTCCTGAAGTTTTATGGACTAGAAGCTAAAAAAATATTTTGGGCTACTTGAAAATATTTTTTTAACAAGTTATTAAATGTAAGAAAGTAAGTTCGAATGCACATATACTGGAGGTGTGCAAGCACTAATCTCGTAACTAAAATTCTTGTTTGTTCTTTAGGCGTTTATGTTTTTTCATGTTAGGGTTTTTATATTCGGAATGTTATGTTTGAGTTTTTGGACTTGGTTTAATATTTTATATCTTAATGAGTGACACTCATGTTCCTTACCTTTCTTTCTTCTTCATTTTAGGTGAGTCTTACGAATAGCTTTTTGGATGGATTGGTATTATTGGCCATTTTCATCTGAACTTTATTTGGAGTTTGTGATGATGTGGAGATGAGTTATGAGATACTCTTGGTGATACACAGTTTTCTAGAGAGGATGAAACGGTGTTACAATTTTTTTTCCATGTACACCATCTTTTTTCCACTACAACAAATAGGGTTATTGATAGCAGATTATAATAGCACATTTTTCGTAACTGCTATGAAAAGGTAGTTGGAAGTCTGGATAATAAAATTATAGCATTATAATTATGCTATGCCCAAAAATCAGTAAAAGATAATTAAAAACTCACTAATCCGACACGTTTTTACAATTAGCGCCAACACTTAGAAAAAAGGGTTTTGTGCCAAATTAGCCAAACCAATACTTTTAATAGCATTTAAAAAAAACCAAAGCTTTTTCCCCTTCTCCTTCTTCGTCTCCTCCCTCTCTTTCTCTTCGCTCACCACCGATCTCAAGAAGCTCACCTCCGATTCAGCCCTCATCTCCTCCGATTGAGCCCTAATCAACTCCTCATCGGCCCTCATCTCCTCCGATTCAGCCCAACTCACTGCGATTCATCCCTCCTCGAGTTCTCCGCCGATTTCAATCCCATTTTCAAAACTCAAAGTGAGTTATTACCATCGATAGATTCAAGTCTATTGATTAGGTAGTTTTTGGCTCTGTTCATTGTTGTCATTAGTTAGATTTTTGATTTTCACTATCACTCTCCCATGGTTTCATCTTCGTTTTAACCATCGATTATGTGGATATAGATGTAGATTATAGACATCGTTTTGTATTTATAGATTAGATGCATATAGATGTAGATTTGCATTAGTTTGTTGTTTGAGAGTTACCCAAAATCACGGATTTTATTTCTCAGGTGTGGGTTCGTGTCTTCCATATCTTACTTCTGCTATATTCTGTGAAGGTTAGACACATCTATATCCTTCTTCCCTTTTTTTAATACTTTGTAGACTTTTGTATAGAATGAGTTTGTTGTTTGTGGTTATGACATTGAATAGTAATTTGTTCTCATTGCTGCTTGAACCATGTACGCTTGTTTGAACTGTGGCAACGGTCCTAACTAGGTTGTAGCAAACAATGTTGGACAAGTCATGGGTCCATTTATGCAGGTATGTACATTTGTTTAAGTGTTCAGTTTATGCATTTCAACAATTATTGTCTTAACTTTTTTTTTTCGTTTCATTTACATGTACTTAAGAGTTGATTCTGCATATGAGAGAGGTGCTCGGGGTTTTGTCAATGCTGTTAGTGCTAAGTTAGGAGTTAATGGGAAGATTGTATGTCCATGCGCCCGATGCCGCAATCTAGATCGTCATACAAGTGAGGAGGTTGTCTCTCATTTGGTTATAAATGGAATGGATGACGCCTACAAGGTACGCACGGATTGGTTTCACCATGGGGAAGATAACTCTGTTGCTGTAGTGGAAGATAAAGATAGATTGTGGAATTCTGAGATCCTTAGTTTATACGAAGCAGCAAAAGGTTTAGATGAAGATTTAGTTATTAGGGGGGCACAGTCACGTGAGTCAGTTGAGGGTGAGGACAGGAAAGAAGATGAGTTTTTAGCAAAACTTGCAGAGGCTGAAACCCCCTTGTATCCAACGTGTGCGAGTCATAGCAAGCTATCAGCTGTAGTTTCATTGTTTAGGATTAAGTCTCAAAATGGGTGGTCAGACAAGAGCTTTGATGACTTACTCCAAACATTGCCAAACATGTTACCTGAAGACAATGTGCTGCACACATCAACTTATGATGTCAAGAAGTTTTTGAAATCTTTTGATATGGGATATCAAAAGATTCATGCTTGAGTGAACGACTGCTGCTTATTTAGAAAGAAGCTGCAGAAGGCTGAAGTTACCCAAAATGCAAGTCGTCTAGATGGAAGACCAACATGCACACTGGTGAATTCAAGAAGGGTGTTCCACAGAAGGTTTTGAGATATTTTCCAGTAATACCTCGTCTGAAAAGGATGTTCAGATCGGAGAAAGTTGCAATGGATTTAAGATGGCATTTCAGTAACAAGAGCACAGATGGGAAACTGCGCCATCCAGTAGACTCTGTTACTTGGAAGTCAATGAATGACAAGTATCCCTCGTTGCAGAGGAGAGGAACTTGCGACTTGGGCTTTCAACTGATGGGTTTAATCCCTTTAATATGAAGAACACCGATACAGTTGTTGGCCTGTGTTACTGGTTAATTACAACATGGCTCTGACCTATGTATGAAGGAGGAGAACATCATGCTCAGTCTGCTGATTCCAGGACCACATCAACCGGTAATAGTATAGATGTATATCTAGAACCCCTTATAGAAGATTTAAAACATCTGTGGTGCATTGGGGAGTTAACTACGATGCAGTTAGTAAGACAACCTTTACGCTTAGGGCAATGCTTCTCGACTATTAGTGATTTCCCAGCTTATGGGAATCTTGCTGGTTGTAAAGTGAAGGGTAGAATGGGTTGTCCTATTTGCGGGAAGCACACAGATAGTTTGTGGCTGAGTCATGGCAGGAAATTTGTATTTATGGGCCACCGAAATGTTTGCCTCCCTTACATAGTTTGAGGAAAGAAGACTTGGTTTGACGGGAAAACTGAACATGGGACTAAGGGAAGGATACTCACGGGTAGGAATGTCTCATTTGTGCTGAGAAATTACAAGAATGATTTTGGTAATAGAAAACAGTCTGGGAAAAAGAGAGCTGCTCGAGTTGACATACCATCTGATAACGAGGAAGAAGTCAGTGAATCTGATGACGATGAAGATTTAGGAGAGAAAGACGAAGAGGAATTATCTAGATGGAAGAAACGCGATATTTTCACACTGCCATATTGGGAGGTATCTTAAAACTTCCAATCTAGTAAATGTTTTATTGTATATAGTAAGTTCTAAATGATTTCTTTATTTGCTTTGACATGAGAAGGAGCTCCACGTAGCCATAATATAGGCGTTATGCATGTGGAGAGGAATGTGGCTGCAAGCTTGATTTCCACATTGTTACATTGTGGCAATTCAAAGGATGATCTAAAGGCTAGAAAGGATCTTGAAAGCCTTGGTATCAGGAAGGATTTGCATCAAAAGTTCAGGGTAAAGGACATTACTCCCAGCAGCTCCTTGGTCTTTGTCAAAGTCGAGAAACAGATTTTCTGTAAGCGGCTCTTTGATTTTAAAGGTCCTGATGGCTATTGTGCTAATATATCTAGTTGTGTATCATTAGAGGAGTGTAAAGTGATGGGACTAAAATCCCATGATTACCACGTCCTAATGCAACAATTGCTGCCAGTAGCAATTAGGGGCTTACTTCCTAAGGGTCCTAGGGTAGCCATTTTCCGCTTATGCGCCTTCTTCAACCTTCTTTGCCAACGAGTGATTGATATGGAACAACTCCAGCAAATGGAAAATGAAATTGTGGAGACTCTATGCATTTTTGAAAGATTTTGGCCACCTAGTTTCTTGACATCATGGTCCACTTGTGTGTGCATCTAGGAAGAGAAGCTCGGCTTGGTGGCCCTGTCCATTTCCGATGGATGTATCCATTTGAAAGGTATGTTTCCTAGTTAAATAATTTTTTTTCTTCCAGATGGACTTATTATTAACATTTGATGTTCATTTAAAACAGGTACATGAAAGTATTGAAAGACTATGTGAGAAACACAGCAAGACCAGAGGGGTGTATAGTTGAGTCTTATCTTGCAGAAGAGTGCATGAAGTTCTGCTCGGCTTTCTTGAAAACGACCACAAATGTAGAAGAAAAACAGGACAGAAACACTGAGTATGAGAGCCACTCCATCCTTGAAGGTCGTCCTATATCAGCTGCCCGCTCTTTCACTCTAACTGATATGGATAAGAAAATAGCTCATCTAGCTGTAATACAGAACACGGCTATGGTGGATCCATATGTTGAGTAAGTTTCTCTCAGTACTTAGTTTATTATTCATTCATATGTGTAGTACTTGGAAGTTTTGATGTAATCTGTGGTTTGTTTTTTTCATTTGCAAGTGCTCATTTACAACATCTACATGACTCAAATAGTAGATGTAAACGGGATGCAACTTATTTATGGCGTATGCACACTGAAAATTTCCCAGCGTGGATAAAGCAAAGGCATGTTCTACTGTATTCGTTTTAGTGGAATTTATAACCATGTAGTGTAGCTGACATATTTTTAATTATTTTTTAGATACCTATTGATGAAGAAAATGTGGAAGAGACACTGAAGTGGCTGGCTTATGGTCCTCGGCTTATAGCCAGATCTTATACAGGCTACATTGTGAATGGCCTACGGTTTCATACAACGTCTGCATAGGCTAAGTCAGAATAGTGGGGTTTACTATGAGGCAACAGCAATGTGTAGATCTAGTGCAAGGGACACAGCGCAGGTTGTAGACGTTGTATCCTACTATGGGAGAGTAGTTGATATTATATTACTAGATTACAATGCGTTCTACATCCCAATATTCAGGTGTGAGTGGGCAGTTAAAGGAAACGGTGTGAAGGTAGAAGATGGATTTACGCTGGTTAATTTTAATCACAGCCACGTATCCTTTGCAAAGGATCCATTTATTTTAGCTTCTCAAGCGAGACAAATATTTTACTCAAGGGAGAATGATGAATCGAGTTGGTATGTAGTTATGAAGGGTCCTTGTAGAAAATACAGTGATGAGAAAGTGGAAGATGGACAAGTAGATGTAGGACCTTTGCCATCGGATATGGATATGTGTCTAGAAGACATATCAGATGAGGCTGAGAATGTCAGAGATGATTGTGAAGGAATATATGTTTGATTAAGTCGATTAGCTATTCACTGTTTAGCATAACATTTTTGGTTGATTACCTATTATTGAATATATGTTTGATTTATTAGCTATTTTTGAATATTGTTTGCGGTTGCTGTTTGACTATGTCTTACTTTGAGTTAAATTTTGAGTTTCCCTTGAGTTTGTTTTTAGGATTGCCATGGTTAAAGGGAGAAAGACAACAAAGAAGAGGAAGAAAACTGTACACAATGATGCGCCTGAATTCGTTGCCACCATATACCCTGAGGGGACGCAGCATGAGACGCGGATTGAGGAAACACTGCCTCAAGACAAACAGCCTGAATTCACACAGCAGGAAACACAGATGCCTCAAGACACACAGCATGAAGACACACAGCAGGAAACCCAGCCTGGAGAAGAAGAACCCGAGAAAGATTCCCAAGGTGCTAAGGCTCGTGATGACGATACTGATATGGGTCAGCCCCAGCCTAAGAAACACAGAGGACCAACGAAGATGAAAGATATTGCTAGAGATCCTAACGCACGAATAAAAGTTGATTTCACCGAGCTTGAGAACCCTGTGGAGAAGGATCAGTTAAGCTGTCTTCTTACTTAGGTCCCTTGGTAAGGGAACATGTTCCTGTGGTCATAGATGATTGGAGAAAAATTGGTGAGGAGCGGAAGACTGTTCTATGGAAATCTGTTAAGGTAATTGTATTCATTATCATTGTAAATTTATTTGGTCTTAGTACTTTTATCTTTTCTTGTTCTTGTAGTTACGGTTTGAACTGGATGGAGAGTACGAGAAAGCGGCAGTTATGAAACAGATGGGATGCTTATGGAGGGCCTCTAAATCACGCTTGGTTAATCAGATTATTAAAGCTGATAACCACGCAGATTGAAGTTGGCCAGACACATTGTCGTGGAGGAAGTTTGTTAAAGAGAAGACTAGTAAAGAGTTCAAGGTATGAAATTGTACTTAGTTTCATTTTGAATTTCATCATTATAACACTTCTATATATATATATATATAGGCTGTTAGCGATTCATACAAGGAAAGAAGACGTAAGCAGATTCCTCACACATGTAGCCGTAAAGGAATGGTTAGATTGACAGAAGATTTAGTAAGTATTCTACCTATAAATCGTATGCAAATGTTATTTTTTAAAAATTGGCTTTTTATAAGAGACACTTAATCATAATGTAGAAAAAAGAGAGCTCAGACCCCGCTGAAGTGACGAGGCTGAATGTCTGGTCAAGTCACGAACTAAAAAGGATGGGACAGCAGTAAACACAGATGCTGCTGAAAAAATAGTAACTCTATGTTTCTTTATCTTATTGGCTTCTGAGTTTTACTTTACAGTTAAACTACTTGAACAGAATTGGAACATGTTTCAGGAAAAGGCGAATGAGTTTATTCAGGCTGATGATCATCCAGGTTCATCATCATCAAACCCAAAACAAGACACTCTTACTCAGATCTTAGGACCCGACAATCCTGGACGCTTGAGGGCAATGGGTAGAGGAATGAGTGTGAGCAAACTTGCTTTGTTTGAACTGAAGAGCAAGCATGTGACTCAAATGCAACAGACACAAAATCAGTTGAAGCAGCAGGTCCATGAATTACAAGAGGCTCTTGCAAAAATGAATAGTCGAGTAAGTGTGCAAGAGTAACTGTTCTTTGGTTATTGATTTTTTGCAAAATGCTAACCGAATATTTATGTCAATTTGCAGCGGCCAGACTCGGAAGAGGGTGAAAATTCAGTACCAAGAGTAAGTACTAATTCAATTATAAGTATTCTTGGTGAACTTGAACGGAATGTAACTGATGTGTTGAATAATATTTGTAGAGTGTTAACAAAACCACACCGCAGCCTAAGTGTATTCTATACGATTGGTGTGACAAGGAATGCAAAGTAGCCGACGGTCGTGTTCTGTCTTCTGATGAAATGGAGTTTGTTAACAATGTACCATTGGGCCCTAATTCAGTTAAGGTTGTAATTGAGACGGCATTTGAAGAAGATGCTTTTCTTTGGAGACCGGCGCCAAATTTTCACAATTGGTCAGGCTGTAGGAGAAACGTGGCCTCGATTCTGTTCTTGTTCTTGAGGAGGAGTTATCTCGGATGACATTCCCGCTAATGTAAGGTTTTCTTTCCTCATCTCATTTTCGGGCTAAGTTTATATTTTGTAAAATATAGTAATGTGTTTTCTATGTTGGATTTATTTGTCCGACAGAGCCGAGACAGTAGAAATGAACAAGTGCAAACTTCTACATTGGCTAACAGATGATGAAGAAACAGTTGCTGAAGGTCGTGATCCAAAAGCCTTGGTGGATGGCCTTCCTCTTGGACCAAATGCTGTTAAAGTATTTATAGATGCGGTTACCCTACGAGACTTTTCTTTGGCGGCCAGAAAAACACTCAAACCTTCGTGACTGTTTGAAGTCGTTTGTAGCATGGCAGCAGAGTTTTATTGAAAATTTAAACACAGAGTCACCAGCTCCAGCATCTCTTCATATGCACTCGAAGTACACACTCCACCAGCTCCGGCTAAGATTTCAAAACCATTTTCACAAACTCCTTCAAGCTCTCGGTAAGCCTTAAGTGTATTAGTAGGTTGTGATCATATAAGTGATAAAGGTGCTAATGCTATTCGACATCATTCTCATATACAGCTTGTGAAAGAGGGTCAGAAGTGCAAACTGCTGGACATTACCGGTCAGAAAGTAGTTGTTGCAGAAGGACGCTGGTCTTGAACAACCCGAAATTAGTGCATTTTGTTCCATTGGGAAATAATGCAGTTCGTGTGTGGGTTGATGTAGTAAAGGTGAATGATGCCATGGTTTGGAGGCCTACGTCTGCAATTGAGTGTATGGAGGATGCTATTGGTACCACTATAGCATGGCCCGAAGACAAAGTTGTCATCGTTTGAGGTGGAATAATAACTCTATGGTTTTCTACTTTCCTTGCTTTAGAATTACTAATGAACATATGCTACTTGTTGCAAATTAGACTTATGTTCTTTGTTTGGAACTTAATTATGACATTGTGTTTCTATTATGGAGAAATGAAATTTCAGACTTGGTTTATTTCTGTATAAGAATTTAGTATATTTATATTGAACGATTTATTCTAGTTCAAAAAGTAATTTTATTGCACGAAATAGCATATAAAATAAGTCATATGATACACTAACTTGCTAGCACAAAATATAAGCTACAATTCATATATATATAACTCAATACCATTGCTACAACACATCATCAAATAGCACCAATGAAGAGCTACTACAAAGTAATTGATGACTACAGAAAATTGCTATTTTACAAATATATATAGCAACCTATTAATGTTATTACAAAATATAATATAACACGGACTATTTGCTATTAGTAAGTTTAATACAGCATATAAGAACAGCTGTTCTATAGTTTCCTATAGCGCCGACAATGTGTAATAAATAACTGTACCACAGCATAATAGTTGTGCTATGAAAGGCCACTCTACGATAGCGGCATGCTAAAACGCTATGGTATATAGGTATTCTATTATAGCGTCTTATTTTATAGTATTTATAAAACCGCTATGAATACCATTTAATAGCGTTATCTGTATGCTATGAAAAGCCATATTTGTTGTAGTGTTCAATTGTTATTTTCACTTCTATTTCTATCGGTACTTCATTTATAATTCAAAATTATATACAACAATACTTCTCTTTATGTCAAATCGAAACCATAGATAAAGCACATGTATACACCGCTAGAAGTAGTGATTTGTTCGGTTTTATGAGGAGATGTAGGTGCGGTTTTGATTGTAACGTCTGTAAATTTCATCTCTGTGGAAGTACACGTGTCCATATTTGTAATAGCTACCCCAAAAAGAAGACAAAAATCTTTAAAGTGTCCACCGAAACAGAAAGCATAAATAGCGGGAGAGAAGCAAAGCTTCAACAAATAAAACGGAGATAAAAGAAAAACATACATCACTATTACTCCATGATGATGAAGCACAAAGTCAACATGGCAATGGTGTTTGTACAGATTATATACGCAGGAATGCCATTGCTCTCAAAAGTGGCCATTTCTCAAGGGACCAACCCTTTTGTCTTTGTTTTCTACCGACAAGCCTTCGCTGCTCTGGCGTTGTCCCCTTTCGCATTCTTCCTTGAAAGGTTGTCCTTTTCTGTTACTTTACTCATCTGTTTAACATCATAAGAAAGAAAAGCACCATATCATGCCCTTCAATGAACATTATTTAGTCGTTAGCCTGATCCTATCACTACGAATCGCACTGGACATATTCTCATATTCATAGTATGGTTTTCTCAGCGCCAAATCATCTCCTCTGTCCTTCGTCTTGCTGCTGAAAATTTTCATGATCTCCTTATGCGGGTATGCATGTCTTGTGTATTTCTACTAGTTAGAAATTTCCCAAGTTAATACTATTTGATCAATCATGTCACGTACTGTTTGTCTAACAAACTATATTGATGTTGATAAAACTTAATTCAGACTCACGCTAAGTCTTAACCTCTTCTATGTGGCGATCGACAACACCACAGCCACCTTTGCAGCAGCAACCACCAACGCCATTCCCTCTATCACCTTCGTATTGGCTTTTCTTTTCAGGTAAACTACAATAATGCTTCTATCTTTATCTTCATTTATTTTATGCTTGTCAGCATGTGTAGATCAAATAATGCATTTCAAAAAACAATCTCAGGGAGGGGCATACTTTAGTTTAGTTTTATATAATTCATGATAAAAGATAAAGAATCGTAATCAAACAAAATCTTTTAAATCACTTTAATGTATTTTACTAATTCTTTTAATATTCCTAAAGCAAATATCGATTAAAAAATTAATCCAGTCCTTTTTTCTTGCCAACTAAAAATCAAACTTTATCTTGTAAGAGCTTTTCTTGCCACTCAACTTTAATATTTATATATGAAATAAATTATTTTGTAAGAAATAAATATATGTTTGTTAATATATAAATTTTCAGAACCAATTTGGTAGTTGTTCTCAAACCCTATTTTCCACTGTGGAAAAACATATCAAGTAAATTATTGACAAATAAACTTTTTAAGTAATTCTATAAATCTTTTTATCTATATTACTTTTAATTTTCCCAAACACGTGTGGTAGAGACACCGATATAAGTTGTCTATAGTACAGTTTAAACCAATAGAATTCAGTTGATAAATTTCCAACTCAACCTAACCTGAATTGACCCAATTACTTTTATTACTTTTGAAGATTAGAGACGGTGACGTTAAAGAAGTCATACGGTCTGGCGAAAGTATTTGGTTCGATGGTTGGTATGTTGGGCGCATTAGTGTTCGCATTTGTGAAAGGGCCAAGTTTGATCAATCATGACAGCAACAAGATCATTCCAAACAAGGCCATTCCATCAACAAAAAATTCAGTAAAAGGATCCATCACTATGCTTGCCGCCAATACCTGCTGGTGTTTGTGGATTGTATTGCAGGTACGCCACTCACTCACTGTCACTAGTTGCGTACAGCGTACTGATTCTCCCATTCTCTTTTATTAATCATTGCTCGATATATTGGGTTATCGCATTACTGTTCGCTACGAAAACAATAATATTATATGATATGAGTTCTGGACTTCTAGTCATCATCTAAATAAAAAGGGGATATATGTGTTCTACACAGCTCAAGATCATGTTAATATTTGTTTTCATATTTAAGTAAAATATGATTACAGGATCATATTTTGTCAAAAAATACAGATAAAAAACAATACAAGATTATTTTTTATTACATGTATCTCCTTAAAATAATTTTTTTTTTTAAAGTATTGTAAAACAAATATCAGATTATTTTACTCTGACGTGTCACTATACTATATGATATGATAATATTATACGAAAAAATCACTTATTTTCGGGTTGCCAACACATTTTTACGTGTGGTTACCTACTAAAGAAGTCCTGATGTGTATACGTAATTTTTTGGTACACTTTTGTAGGAAAAAATCATCTTTTTGCACTGATTCGTTTTAAATCGATTTTAGTGATGTAAAAAGTAAAAAAAATGTCAAAATTTTAGCAGTTTTAAAAAGACGCATATAAATTTAGTTAGATTTACACATTACTAGGAACCGGTTCATGTCTATTTTGGGAAAGAAAAAAATTAGAGTCAAAGCAGATATTGTATTTATCATTATTCATTTGATCAAATGTATTCAACAACACATGTGTATAGCTAGGCAGTGGCGGAGTTAGGAGTTTTTCTTACCGGGGTAAGGAAAAAATATAAAATGTATAAAGTATAAAAATAAACTTACAAATGTATTTTTTTGCATAGTATAATTATTCTCTATAAGTCCACATTCAAAATTACAAAGGTAAAAAAAATTGTAAGAATTCCGTTTTATCTCATTTTCTAAAAATTAAAATCAATATTATAATATTTATTTATTATTCTTAGAACCATGCAATAAATGAACGTAATTAATATCATCATCTACTAGATAAAAAAGTTCAAAAACTATTATTCAAATTCTATAATTAAAATAAACCTTAAAATTTAATAATTTAATTATATTCGTTACAGATCGTAAAATATAAAGTATAAAATATAGAAGATTTAATAGAATACAAAAATTAACTTAGAATTTAAAAGACAAAGACAGATTATGAAAGACGTATTCTAAACTTTATATTTTCTAAAATAAAAATAAACTAATTAATTTAACTAACCAACAAAAATTAGTGATTATTATTATATTAGAAATTGGGCTTAAACTTATTATGAACCCAAATTTAGTTAATGGGAATTGGTTTACGTGATTCCATTTATCATTTAGTTAGGTAATAAATTTTTTTATCATTTTGTTTTAGTGTGTTTGAATTTTTGTGGGGTCAGAGATAATATTTCGATGGTTGATGGGATCAGCACATTATTTATCTAAAAGAATACATATATTTTTCAAAATGAGGTGGGGCCAGCTGACCCCCCTATTCCCTTCTTACATCCGCCCCTGTAGATAGGTAAACATAAGTACAAGATTATATTTCATGTAGATAAGCCACGTTACATAATAGTATGGGTATGTTTTTACTGATTATAAAAATTGAAAAAATTCATTATCTACTATATATTTTGAAAGATAGATGACAAATGATAGATTCAAGTCTATAGTTTCAATGTTCATGATACCCCACTCGAATATTTCATGTTCGTTAATATTTTCATCAATGGATATTTTTATTTAATCTAAGAAAAATATCCATTCCTCAAAAGAAAATTGTGTTGTTAGAGCAAGGTGATGAAAGAATATACAGCTAAGTTGCGATTGGTAACACTTCAATGCGTCTTCAGTTGTATACAAACCGCAGTTTGGGCACTCGCAGTGAATAGAAGTCCATCAGTTTGGAAGATCGAATTTGGCTTACCTCTTCTATCAATGGCTTATTGTGTACGTCTACCTAAGTTTTATCGCTGATCTTTAGATAATATATTAATATGAAACTCTTCCATGTACACAAACTTAAACAGGGAATTATGGTAACTGGATTCACATATTGGTTACAAGTATGGGCAATAGAGAAGAAAGGACCAGTATTCACTGCACTCTACACTCCTTTAGCTCTCATCATTACATGCATCGTCTCGTCTTTCCTTTTTAAGGAAACCCTTTATCTTGGAAGGTTTGTGGGTTTTTTTCTCAAGAATATTGTAATTTATATATTATATCAATATATGTGTAATGTGTTTGTTTAATCTTGGGGATATTACTGGAGCAGTGTTTGTGGAGCCTTTTTGTTGGTGTGTGGACTATACATTGGTCTTTGGGGTAAAACTAAAGAAGACGAAGTACAAAAATATGGTGAGAAGCAAATCCAACAAGAGACTAAAGGAGAGATTATTGTCTAATATTCCGTCTCTTTGCACTTTGTCCCAACTATCACCATTATCAATAATGTCCGCGTGTAAACATAAATGTGGAGTTTTTCCCTTCTTTCTTATCTTCGGCGTAATTTTTTTATTCGTGAGAAAATTGTTTGAAATACCTCACTTTGAATAAGATATTGCCGAGTCAGTATTTCGCAGAAGAAAATTTGTAGAAATTATGCTATTATTTCATAATACCAATGCTATCCTTAAGAATTGGTAAATGGACAGAAAGTAGCAAATAAATTACTTAGTAATAGGTCTGAGATTTATTATCCGAGATCCAGATTCGATCCGGATCCGCTCCGAAAATCCGGATATCCGGAGGAGAAGAATCCGGATCTGGATAATAAAATGTTGGATCCGTAATTTTTATTAATAATTATTTTTAAAATAGTAATATCTATATTTAAAACTAATTTTATTTATTATATTTTCATTTTATAATAGTATATATAATTTTTATATAAAATTTGTAATAGCATACATTAAAATAATTAAAACATTATATACTTTTATTTTTAAATTATTCTTAATATTTTATATATTTTAATATTATTTTTATTTATTTTAAGGTTCTTAATCCGGATCCGGATATCCGCCAGATATTACAATTTTTAGAAGGATATCCAATACCTGGATATTCGAGTACTCTGAATCCAGATAAGGATAGTAAAATCATGGATCCATCGGATAAGGATCCGGATACCTCAAAATTCTCCGGATACCCGATCTGTCCCATTCCTACTTAGTGAGATAGTATCCGCGTGAGCCACTATATTACGTAATGCATAACAAGGATTGGTTAGCAGAAGACAACATATTAATAAGATTCGATTATATTCTCATTTCATTACGACACCACATACAATTCACCACACCCCCAAACACGCATCATCACATCCACGATTCGACTCAGTGGGTGCAACATATCAACCCTACCAGGTGCCTTGTCGCTCTTAATCACTTTCACCGTTCGTTTGATTTTTGAGTCTAATCGGTTTCGTCAAACTTGCATTCATTCGATGAGTGACTTGACTCTGCATTCCTTCCAGTAACTCTGCTGCATCCTTAGAACCAGATTGTAGATCCGAAAAATCTACACTAAGTATTTGATAGTGTTTGAATGTAAAAACTAGGGAGAAAAAGGATGTAGGCAACGATATCCTTAGAACACAACGATTTAATCAGATTCCGGTTGACGAAAATGGACTTTTATTGATTTGTGAAGGTTGAATACAATAAAAAAATGAGATCAAGAACTACAATTGAGATCGAATAAAGGAAAAGATCTAAGGCGAATTCGACGAGGTCGATATGTAAGTTAGTTCTCTCTCTAGGGTTTTTTCACGTGTCCTATCTCCTTGACTTGATCTCTTTCTTATAGCAGTTAGATTCCGCGATCTCTTCACCTGCTTCTTCGATCTTCGGAGCCTCTTCCCTCGTAATCGGGCTCGTCTTGTTATATTTCGTGAATCATCTCCTTGCTGGTTTTAACCGGCCTGATTTCTACTCTGAATCAACTTTGGGTCGTTACGAACCGGGCCGACGACCTCCTTTGATTAAGACCGATTCATTAATGAGTTTGAGCCTTTGGCCCATTCTATTTGTGGTCAATTTTGGGTCCAACATTTGTCCCCCAGTCTCTTTTGTTTGATCGAAAATAAGAGAGGCGGTGCAAATTGTTTTTGTCGGTCTTTGGCCAATGCGAGTGCGAGGCGTGTCTCCCTTTCGACCTTTGTTTTGCGTGCGTTCTTGGTTTTCAAATGCTAACGGCTACACTCGCTTTTAGGGCGCACCCTAGGTTATCATTAATTTTCTCGATGCTAGCGATAGAGCCCTTTAGAGCCATTTTCGCGATCTCTTTAAATATCCGAAAGAGATTTTGTTTGGCTTTAGTTGCTTCTTCTTTCTCTGTCTCGCGATATCTCAATTTTTATTGTAAATTCTCTTTTCTCTCAAGATGACTTCGTTTTCCTTTCCTCTTCCGACGACTACGGTCAATCAACTCGATAATTTGTATAACATGTGTGGCGTTGATCGCGCCGTCGTTCTTGATCTAGCTTCTGCCTTCGAGACTCCCGATACCGTTCGAGATGGATACTGCGGAGCCTATCTATCTTTCTTTGAGAATTTCGGTCTTTCTTTCCCGGTTCCGAAACCAATTCTTGAGATAATCGCGGAACTAGGGTTATCGTTTTCCCAGATGTGTCCTAATCTTCTTAGGCACCTTCTGGCGATTTTAGTTCGAGCTAGGGAAGAAGGCCTCTCGTTTGGGCTTCACGAGCTGCGTCATCTGTATGTGATGAAGCGAAATAACCAGAGCCCATGAACCTTCCTCATAACCTATTTTAACTCTAAATCTAACAAGAGAACTACTCAGACATAGCTAAGCAATTCATAACAACAAGGTTAGTAGAAAATTGCATAAATAGATAGATAGAAAATAATGGAGTTCCAATCACAAATCTCTCTGGATCTTCTCTCCAACTCTCTAAAATCCTAGAAAACCTTTCGCTGTGAAAACAAGAAAATATGAAAGCTCTCCCTGCCCAAAACACATTGGCAGAGTATTTATACTTAGGTTAAAACTCGTCAGGGGCAATCTTGTAATTTGGTCAAGTCTTGGGCAATAAGTCGGCTGGAACCAATATATGCTTCTTCGCGCTCGGCATCGATCGATGGTACAAGATGTACATCGATCGATTATAATCTTCAATCGTCGAGTCTTCCTCCAGTATCGATCGATAGCACAGAGTGTGCATCGACCGATTATAACGTCTCCGTGTCGACCTCATGGCTTGCTCGATGGTCAGCTCGGGTGTAATCTCCAAAATGCTCCAAAAATATCACTTTCTTCCAAATCACTCCTGAACCTGTAAATATGCTAAATAGACTTTATAATAGTATAATTAGTAGCGAAAATGCTTATAGACCATGGTGTAAAATGGGTAAAATCCATGGTATATCAGGGGCAATCTTGTAATTTGGTGAAGTCTTGGGCTTTAAGTCGGCTATCTTCTGCTCGATTCACCGTCGATTGATGTCACATTATGTGAATCGATCGATTATTATCTCTAATCGTAGACCTTTCTTCAATGTCGATCGATGGCACAGAGTGTGCATCGATCGATTATTGACTCTGAATGTCGACCTCCGGTCTGGTTTGATGGTCAGCTCGGGTGAAATTTCTCTTATGCTCCAAAATTCTCCAAAACCATCACTTTATTCCAAAATACTCCTGAACATGAAAACATACTTAATAGACTCCAAAACATAATAATTATATCTTAAAACACCTATATACCATGGGTAAAAGTGGGTCAATTCCATGGTATATCAACTCCCCCAGACTTAACCTTTTGCTTGTCCTCAAGCATAACAAACAGACAGTCTCTTTGAAAGAAGTTTGAAAACAGCAGGGACTCACACAATCTTTAAACCTAGAATCATCACCTCTACAATGTTGCCACATCAAATATCTCCTAACTTTAGAAGCATTTTATATACCATATCCTAGCTTAGCAACCAAATTCATCTAGCCATCAACTTTGCAAATCCTATCTGACTAACCCCTCTACTAACCTCATTTCTTGCATAAAATAAATTTGTAGACTTTACCTTGGGAGTATCGATCAAGGGACACATGGACTCAACTCAAGCAAGTTTCTGAACATACGTAGTCTTCTCTGATCCCCTTCTTCCCTCTTTTCTCTCTTCTCTGAATCCTTATAGTTTCAATTCCAATGAACATTGATCTGTTCATCTTATTGACTTGTCTACTTTTGTAGCTCTAATTTGACAGAATGGAATGTGATCTGTTCACATGTAATAGGATATATATGTATATATATATATATATATATATATATATATATATATATATATATATATATATATATATATATATATATATATATATATATATATATATATATATATATATATATATATATATATATATATATATATATATATATATATATATATATATATATATATATATATATATATATATATATATATATATATATATATATATATATATATATATATATATATATATATATATATATATATATATATATAGAGAGAGAGAGAGAGAGAGAGAGAGAGAGAGAGAGAGAGAGAGAGAGAGAGAGAGAGAGAGAGAGAGAGAGAGAGAGAGAGAGAGAGAGAAGGGAACCAAAAACACACAGAATTTTACTTTCCAGACTTGCAGGAGGAATCCGATCCAATGTATATCAAGCCCCAAGACAAGCAGTAAACTCAAATTAGGTTGGAGGTCAGCTTTGGTTCCTTCAAACATTCTCCGCAAGTGCGGTCATAGTTGACAGGTGATCCACTTTAGTATCTCTAGTGCATTCTGCAGTCAACAAATCTAAGAATGGTGCTAGAGAGTGGTTAGACACTAAGTAAATATTGAAAAAGTTCATTGCCCCCTTCTTGACTCAATAAAGACTTTGAAAACATTTAGTAAGATCAAAAGGTAAAGTAATATCAGTAACCTTCTCCCCAGACTTAAATTATACACTGTCCTTAGTGTATATCCACTCAAAGTTAAGGGAATAACATAAATCATAAGTACCTAATTTAACAAGTTAGATCGATATACCTGACCGAAGTCCGTGTCGATCAATGGCATAAAGTGTCCGTCAATCATTTTTTCTGTGGCAGTGTCGATCGATCGACCTGATTCGTTGGTCGATTTCTTGGGCAATCATTTACTCGGGTATTTTATTTTTACCTGCAATAAAGATATAAAACAAAAATTAGTAACTATTAAGAATAAAACTAAGTAAAATTACCTAATAGTGGGTTGCCTCCCACTCAGCACTTTGTTATAGTCATTTAGCTTGACTTTGGAGGTGTTTGGGCTAGTAAGGTGAAAAGCAGCTATTTGTTGGAAAACAAGTATCCACATTATCTCTGCTCATCCTGAACCATGTAGCAATGAAGCTTCTAGTGGCGTCATCTCCTCTAGTCCATCGCTCATTCATCTTTGCTGCTGCATTTGAGATGATTTGTAGCCTCTCTCCTAGATTTTCAATGCTAAACTGATGCCTCCCAAGCTTGTCATAAGCATATTCTGATAGTTCCTTCAGTTCTTCTTGCATTGAATCAAGCATGTACAACTTAACCTTTATCAGCTTCTCTTGCCGTGATGCAGACTCGGAGTTGATCGATGCTGATGTTGGTGTGTCGATCGGTGCTGGTTGAGTCTTGTCGATCGATTTGTTGTGTCTTCTGTCGATCGATGCTGATGTTTCAGGATGACTTGCAAGCTGTCTCTGAATAGCTTTGATTTCCTTCTGCATCCTCTATGTTTGTGAGTTCAATCCACTGATGCTGTTGTTGAATAGGAAGTACATCTCATCATATCTCTTGTAAGAATCATCCTCTACTCTTCCTAAAGCACTGTAGATATCTTCAACCATCTTATCCATCTCTGCTCTGGTATAGAGTGAGCGTCGATCGATGGGCATATTGAAGTAATCACAAGATAAAGAGATCAAAATATATAAGAAAACTCTTTCTTATTAGCTTAAGAAAATAACTCAAAATTTAAGCTCTCACAAAATCAATCTCTAAATCTCACATGTTATGCGACATGTTTGCATCTCCTTATATAGAGAATGATATTCCTTTTCTCAATAAACTTAACTTATTTCTTAGATAAGATAACTTTCCTTTTTCTCATAAGCTTAGGTTAGCTTGGAAGTTAAGTTATCTTCAAAATTATCTTCAACAATCTCCCCTTTAATCTTGAAGTCATCATTCTTTACATCTTGAATTCCAACAAGTTTCCTCATCTCCTTGTACTTTATTCTTCCTAAGGCTTTTGTTAATATGTCGGCTTTTTGTAAGCTTCCTGCGACGTGCTCCACCTCCACTTGCTCATTGTCTACACATTCTCTAATGAAATGATATTTTTTGTGTATGTGCTTGCTCCGACCGTGAAACACCGGGTTCTTCGTGAGAGAAATTGCAGATTTGTTATCTAACCTGATCACAACTTTCTCACTTGATTTCTCGAGTATCTCAGCTAAGAGTTCTTGTAATCATATGGCTTGTTTTGCTGCTTCAGTGGCGGCCATGAATTCCGCTTCACATGAGGAGAGATCAATCGTTTCTTGCTTAGACGAGCACCATGTCATCAGACAATCGTTTAGATAGAATAAGTGGCCGGTTCTACTCCTTCCATCGTCGATGTCTACGTTGTGTGAACTATCAGAATAACCTAGCAACTCTGACTTGTTTGTCTTATGAACGTGAGACCATATGAGAATGTTCCTTTTAGATACCTTAAAATCTGCTTCAACGCCGCCTGATGACTCTCCTTTGATTGATGCATATATCTGCTAAGAACACCAACTGAGTATGACAGGTCTGGCCGAGTGTGGAGGAGGTATCATAAGCAACCAATAACTCTTTTGAATTCCTTCTCGTCCACGTTTCTTTCGTTGGGAGCCTTGGATAGCTTTAAACCTACATCCATAGGAACCTGCACAGCATTACAGTCCGCCATATTAGTCTCCTCTAAGATCCTCTTTGCATGACTCTCTTGCTTCAATATAATTCCTCCATCGAATTGAAACACTTCAATTCCTAGGTAGTTTGTAAGCAAACCAACAAACCAAGGTTACTTATGTCGAACTTTGTAGACATCTCCGCGTTGAACTCGTTTACCAACTCCACCTTTGAACCCGTGATGAGAAGATCATCAACATACACAGCCACCAACAAGAGATCGTCTCTGATTCTTCTTCGATATAAGGAGGGTTATTTGCTGCATCTAACAAACTCGAGCTCCCTTAGTACTTGATTCAACTTCTCATTCCAAGCTCATGGAGCTTGTTTTAAACCGTACAAGGCCTTCTTCAGTTTATAAACTTTCCCTTCACTTCCTTTGACCACAAAACCTTCAGGTTGAGAGACATACACGGTTTCTTTGAAGTCTCCATGCACGAATGCGGTCTTTACATCTAGATGATGAACTTCCCATCCTTTGGAGGCTGCCAAGCCAAGAATAAACCTTACAGTTTCATAATCGATGCAGTGTCGTTGAATATATCCCTTTCCTACTAGTCTTGACTTGTGTTTGTTTATGCTTCCATCAGAATTCCGTTTGATATTAAATACCCATTTAAGTCCTATGACTTTTGCTCCTTGAGGAAGATCAACTAATTCCCATGTGTTGTTCTTAACTATCGAGTCAATCTCTTCCTTGCAAGCATCCTTCAATACTTCTTTCTAACCCGCTTCACTGAAATCCCATGGCTCATCGTTAATGAGAAGTAACAACTTATCTCCTTCAATATCCGCTAGATACACGTAGTCATCTAGATAGCTAGGCTTCTTTCGGATCCTTGTTGATTTTCTCAATAGGTCTTGTACTTGCTCTGTATCAGATTGAGATGCAGTTTCTTCTTCATCAATATCTTCTATGTTGGTGTCATTGTTGGTGGCGTCGTTATGATCTTGCTCCATCTCTTCTTCCTCACCCTCTCTTATGTCGTTGTTTCCGTGTTCTTCAAACATTATTCTGAACATACCAGGTTGCTCAACGTTATTGCTTACCGATGTATCCCACTTCCATTCTTTATCCTCAGCGAATACAACGTCTCTGCTTACTACCACTCTTCGAGTTGTTGGATCAAACAATCTATAAGCTTTTGATCCAGGATCTGTCCCTAAGTGTACAAGAGTCCTTGTATATCATCAAGTTTTTTAGCTGATGACTATCCTTTTTTGCGAACCCTAGACATCCAAAAACTCGAACATGAATTACGTTTGGCTTCTTTCCGTTTAATACCTCATACGGCGTTTGTGATACCAACACCCTCATTGCAACTCTATTTATTAGATAAGTAGAACATCGAACTTCTTCTCCCCATAGGTAATTAGGTACATTCTTGTGCTTTAGAAGGCTTCTGGTCATCTCAAGCAATGTTCTATTACGACGTTCCACTACTCTGTTTTGTTGGGGAGAGTATGGAGCAGTTATATGTCTATTGATCCCTGATGTTTCACAGAAGTTCTTTAATTCAGTGGACGTAAACTCTTCTCCCCTGTCAGTTCGGAACGTTTTAATCACTTCCACTGTTTCTCCTTCTACCATAGCTTTGAACTTCTTGAACTTATCGAATGCATCACTTTTTTCTTGCAACAAGATGGTCCACATGTATCTGCTGTAATCATCAATGAGCACAAATATATATCTGCTTCCACCAGCTGTAGGTGGTGATATAGGACCACACAAATCGCCATGAATGAGTTCGAGTATCTTAGTAGCCCGGTATGAGGTTGATGTTAGGAACGGGTGTCTTGTTTGCTTGCCAAGCAAGCATGCTGTACACGTTTCATTCTCCATGTTCACGTTTGGTATACCCACGACAAGTTTATTATTCACCATTGTTTTCATTGTGGTTGCTCCAATATGTCCAATTCGTGCATGCCATAAGCTAGACTCGGTGTTGGTAGACAGCTGAAAGCACTCGGGGTGAACAATGTCCATAAAAACCTTGTATAGCCAATTGGTTGATCTCTTAGCTTTGACAATGATATTTCCTTCCTTATCATGAAGTGTAAGGTGATCTTCCTTCATTCTTACTTCACAAACAGACTCCGTGGCCTGTCCAAGACATGATATTGATTTTGAGGTCTGGAATGAAGTATACATCAGCTGAATCTTCTGTTCTCCGTTTTGACTTGTGAACAAAATAGATCCTTTGCCTTTGGGTCGATTATTGAGTCATCACCAAATCTAACTTTCCCCGTAAGACTCTCATCAATGGTTTTGAAGTATTCTCGTATGCCCATCATGTGGTTGCTTGCGCCGTTGTCCAGATACCAAACTCTGTGGCTATCGATATTGGTTTCAAATTCCTTTGGCTTCACATTCTTCTCGTTAAGATATACAACTTCGTGTGTCTTATCATTCTTACTCTCGTATGCCTCCTGCAACTTCAACAATCTGTCGGGACAGCTTGAGGAAAAGTTCCCAAGCTTATCACATCTGAAACACTTCACCGTCTTGTAATCTATCTCTCTGTACGACCTGCCTCCGCGACCGCATCCTCTACCATAATATCTTCCTCCCGACCTCTGCCTCTGTATTCTACATATGATTGAGTGTTTGGTGTTTCTGAAGTATCATACATTAGCTCAGTTTGATAGTTCTGGCCTTCTTTATCTTCATAACATATCCTCTTTTCATAAGCTTTCATATGACCAACAATGTCTTCGAAACTAATAGTTTTAGGATCAAGCATCTGTTCAATGGAAGCTACCATATGTATATATTTTTTCCGAGGCAAACACGTGAGGAAATTTTTCACTAGTTTTGTTTCATCAATGGCTTCACCTAAGGCGGCTGATTTTGATGATATCTCGGATAACTTGCCGACAAAGTCATCAACTTTCTCGTTGTCCTTCATCTTTAAGTGATCAAATTCAGTCATTAGGGTTTGTAGCCTTGCCTCTCTGACTCTGTCTGCTCCTACATGTCGATTTTTGATAGCATCCCATACTTGTTTGGCCGAGGTAAGCTGTCCTACCTGTAAAATAAGAACTTCGGGAATCGATTGGAAGAGTAATGCGATCACCATGTCGTTCTTATCGCTCTCGGTTGCTTCTGTCTCAACCAACTCCCAAACTCTGTGAACCTTGAGAAGTATCTTCATCCTGATTGCCCACACGGTATAGTTTGTGGCCGTTAGCATAGGACAGTTGATCGAGGATGATGATCCTTCTTTCGGTTTGTTGACTATCGTTGATAGATCTCCCATAGTTGTAGATGTTTATCTCTTGTTTTACTCTGATACCAATTATTGAAGTAATCACAAGATAAAGAGATCAAAATATATAAGAAAACTCTTTCTTATTAGCTTAAGAAAATAAATCAAAACTTAAGCTCTCACAAAATCAATCTCTAAATCTCACAAGTTATGCAACATGTTTGCATCTCCTTATATAGAGAATGATATTCCTTTTCTCAATAAACTTAACTTATCTCCATAACTCTTAGATAAGATAACTTTCTTTTTTCTCATAAGCTTAGGTTATCTTGGAAGTTAAGTTATCTTCAAGATTATCCTCAACAGGGCAGTGATGTCTGTTGATCGATTTTGATCTCTGCCTGAAAATTGAGTTGCTTCTGAATGGTGTTGACTTCTTGTTGTAATGCATCCAGTCGTGAACTTAATCCATCCATGTTATCACTGAGCGGATAGTAGACTCCATCAAGCGTGAGGTCGAATGATTTTTTCAAATCTTCTAGTGATGTAAGTATGTCGTCGATCGATGGTGAAACCTCTGTGTCGATCGATGATGATTCCTTCTGTCGAAACTCATTCTTCTCGCGAAGCAGATCCAATTCCTTTTGCATCAACTCATTCCTCTTGATTAGCCAGTTGATGTTGTTGTTAAGTGGATGGTAGATGTCATTAAGCTTCTTGTTAGATATCCATAATTCATCCGGTGTTAGATATCCATAATTCATATGGTTATGTTTACTTACCTTGGATTGTGGTTTGGGATGGATGTCGATCGATGTTGAAGCAGCATTGTCGATTGATATTCTTTGAGCTCTGGCGATTGATTCTTCTTTCTCCATGTCGATCACTGCACGTATGTCTTCTGTTCGTGCCTGGCCTTCTGGTTTGTGAGGGCGGAAGGTATGTTCGATGTCCCCCTTGTCTTGTTCCTTGTAGTTGAAAAGTTCCTCTGTAGTGAAACCTTCATGCATCTCGTCTTCTCCTATGATATGCGATGTTTCTTCTACTGCAGAGCTCTCTTTATAGCGATCATCTGCCCAACTGCCAATTGAGTAATTTCCTTTTTGCTCATTATTGGTCTCCGTGTCAATCGATATATTGTTGGTGATGTCGATCGATGCTCGTGCATGTTCTGCCTGGTGATGATGAGTCTCGATCGATTTTAAGGTGCCTCTGTCGATCGATGTTGCATTCCTTATTCCATATGAATGGTGGAGAGTCCTTTCTTCTTCTATAAAAAGACTATGATACTCTATAGTTCGCTCCTCCTTATAATCCTCATCATATTCGTCATCTCTAAACTCGGATGTAGCAGTGTCCACTGCAAAAGTCGGGTGATAACGATCGTTTTCCCAACTATCAATCAAAAAATTCTCATATGGGTAGTCGTTTTCCCAATGTGCCGAGTTACTGTCAATCGATTCTTCCGTAACAGTGTCTGTGGGAACCGAAATTCACACTGCCGATTTCCATAAAATAAGGAAAGTCAAGCCAACTCGACTTTCTTAGAAGTCGCGGATTATCTGCAAAGATAACAGAATATCGAAAGTAAGTTGCACAGAGGCGTATTATTGATTGATAAGAACAGAGTTACAGGGTTTCCGAGAGGCAAGACGGACAAAGTTTCGTTAGCCAAGTCGGACTCAAAATAAAGACGAAAAGAGACTAAGTAAAATCAAAACGCCTAAAATTCTAAGTTCTCCTAAGCTAGCCAGGTTCTTCTAGGTCTATATCTCTCTCCTCCGCCTTTAGCTTTTGCTCTCCTTATATATTCCCTCTAGGTCAGTTTAAACGCTTCTCAGAAATTTTCCTTTTTCTTCTCGATCATCATCAATATCTTGGAAACTCGATACTTATCTTCCGATTTCGCGAGATTTCACCTTATCCTGCAAGTAAGATAAACGTCATAACATTGTTGGGCTTGATTTCGAATGAAATCGTAAGTTGTTTTGGGCTGTGTTCTAGGCCTCTTCGGACCGTCTTCTGATATACCATGGATTTTACCCGTTTTTACCCATGGTATATGAGTGTTTTTACTACTATTATCTATGTTTTGGAGTCTATTAGGTATGTTTTCACGTTCAGAAGCATTTTGGAGAAAAGTGATGTTTTAGGTGCCTTTTTGGAGCTTAAAGAAGAGTTCACCCGAGATCAAGACCAGAGGTCGACGTCAGAGTTACACATCGATCGATGCACACTCTGTGCAATCGATCGACACACATTAGCCGAAGAACGATACATCGAGACCATAATCGATCGATGTACATCCTGTACTATCGATCGATACTGAGGCGGCAGAAAGACAAGTTGGACTTGGCCGAACTTGAAGCCCAAGATATCACATTTTACAAGAATGCCCCTAACGAGTTTTTTAACCTAATGAACTCATATATTTATATGCCTAAGTGTTTTGGCATTACATATAAGTCTTTTTTCACAAACAAGTTTATACAAGTCTTTTTTCACAAACAAGTTCATACAAGCTCTTACAATTCAATACAAGTTTTATTCAATTTTTGTTTTACTTCTACTATTTCTTTCAACAAAGGTTATAGAATTCTAGACCTAGAGGAGAGATCCAAAGATATTTGTGATTGGAACCTAAGTGTTCACCCTCTAATAGGTCTATGAACTTCTATTATTACCTTGTTGCTATGAACTACTTAGCCATGTCTGAGTAGATTCATTTGTTAGATTTAGGGTTTAAATAGGATATGAGGGATTAGCCCCAGCCTATAATTGCTATAGTTGTGATATTTATTGTTAGGATTGTTCACTAATGCTTTTTCTAGCTTAGCTACCTAGAACATGAACTTGGATTGCATTGTTCATTACATGCAATACCTGATAACATCCTAAACATGCTATGACCCTCTTGAGATATGAAGCTGATCTAAGATCATGGTGAGCATTGTATCAACTCGCGATAAAGCTTGCTTAGAGTCAGACGATCGATACTCATATAGAGTAATCGATCGACGAAGCTAGAGGTGTATCGGTCGATATTCCTATCGAACTATCAAGAGATACCAGCGTAGTAGCCGATCGCAACACCATTTAGCATCTAAGTAATAGATGGTCTAAATAATGCGAGCTGATGGATTCATTTAATAAGTGTTGAGCTCGACATATCATGCAAGCAACTTGTTAGCCTTTATAGTATTTATAATCTGAATTCCTGAATACTTACCCGAATCTAACTACTTTTCTTTACTGCTTTCAAAACCAAATCCTTTCAACTGAGTAATCTCATCCTTACTCAGCAAACCTGCACTTTACTTTAAACTATTTTCAACCTAGCATAGTCATTAAGATTGCATCTTATTTGTACACTAGCTCTCTGGATTCGATTCTAAGTACTACAACCGAACCTCTTATTTGAGAGAGTAAAATCACTCCTTAGGGTAATTTGAGTGATATCAAATTTGCCGCTGCCGGGAGCTTTGATACAATAGGATCTAACTGATTAGTTCAGGTTATTTCTATTTTGGTTTTAATTTGTTTTCTGACACAAATTTTTTTTTCTCTTTTCGGTACATGCCCAGCAGCACCAAAAGCAACAAGGAATCCCAACTTTGTTCTTAGAAGACTCGCTAGCTTGGAACGTTAAATCCAAGGAAATCGTGCATCGATCGACGCCATCAACTGCCTGTCGACCAATACCGACGCACCCCGCCGACCGAGACACCGCCTTCGCCGACCGACACTCACACCTTCACGCCGACCGACACTACTTCACCGTCGACCGACATCTTTCATCCGACATCGATCGATACCCCTAACCGTATATCGATCGATACTACTCCGCGAGTCATGGTTGCGCCTATTATTCTCACACGAGATGATAATGGAGACTTGTGTGACTAAGAAGGTCACCTTCGTAATGAAGCAGGTCAGAAACTCAACGCCGAATGAAGTAATCCCTGAGCCAGAAACTGCACCTACAGGAGCTGTTCAACCTGTAGAAGAGGCTACTCGAACACTAGCTGACTACAACCGTCCAGATCAGTTCTACACCAACAGATCAGCCATTCGTCCCCCTGCAGTTCAGAGAGGCGATTTCAAGCTCAAGCCGCAGTACTACACCCTTGTGGGACAGATACCTTACTATGGGCTGTCCAGTGAGCATCCCATGGACCATCTGGAGAGGTTCGAGGATCTCATATCTGCTATAAAAGCCAATGGAGTCCCTGTGGATTACCTTCTCTGTAAGCTCTTCAAACACTCTTTATCCGAGAAGCTTTCAGTGGCTTAAGCAGCTACCACCGGATCTCTTACATCCCGAGCGACATCAAAACTCATTTTTGCGTAACTTCTTTGATGATGCGCACGCTGAAGACTTAAGGAGGAAAATTGCCACATTCGATCAGGAGCCTGGAGAGTCATTCAAGGATACCTGGATCAGATTCAAGTCTTACCAGCCAGACTGCCCACACCATAGATTCAACAGTGCAGCTGCTCGCACTTTCTTCAGAGGCATCGCACTGAAATATCAGATGGCTCTAGACACCGCGAGTGAAGGCAACTTCACCACAAGGAATCCTGAAGATGCTGTCAAGCTAATAGACAACCTAGCATCCAACAACATCACAAAGAACATTGTAAGAGCAGTTCTGCAGCCGCCTTGAAAGGAACAAATAAATGAGGTACAAGCTACACTTGACAATGTTCAAACCGCTTAAAAGGCAAATCTGCTCAGTGGAGGATGCGAAGCTGATGAAGAAGACTACACAGAAGCAGAAGTCAACCGATCGGTGGAACCGGATTTCAGAGGTCTGGAAACCAAGGAAACAGAAACTTCGCAGACAGAGAGGAAACTTCAACAGCAGCAACCCCAACAACAACAGAGTTATGGAAACTCATCTTACATGAAGCCACCCACACCAACCCCGAAGGAAAGCTAGAAGACATGCTCAGAAAGTTCCTGAAAGCCAGCAGCAGCTAGAGGTGAACTTCAATGGAAAGATCGACGCTGTTCACACCACTTTGAACACAAAGCTTGATGCTTTGAGTACCCATGTGAAGAAACTAGAGACTCAAGTGATTCAGACATGAGAGGCTGTTAAGAGCAGGAAGCTTTAGGAAAAGGGACTGGAGAAGAAACAACAGGCCACAACGCCGTGATATCATAGATGATGATTTTGGAGAGTGGTAAAGCAAGAGAAGCTGCAAGAGGGAGACTTCCAGATCGGAAGAATTGGCGGCAACCACCGAATCGATCGATGTCAGGATCACCACATCGATCGACGACGCCAATACCAATCGATCGGTGGAACAAGATAAGCATCGACCGATGGATCTTGAAGGATTTACCAACGAGTGCAATACCGTGAAGATACTTACTCACGAGGAGTTCGCAGCAAAACACCCACATCCGCCCAGCCCTTATCACATCGACCGACAGGACAGACGCCCCATCGATCGACCGATTGATAGAGAAACCGATCGACACACTCCGAAGCTGTCGATCGATATTCAGTTATCACACCGAGTGCAACTTCCCAAAATAGATGTTGCACGACTTAATGCACTCCGGGAGCAATCTAAGCCTTCCAGAAACTAGTGCAATCGACCGATAGGCCTGAACAACCATCGAGCGATTCAGAACTAGTGCAATCGACCGAGACATACAACCAACCATCCCAGGTAACAAATTCAAATGTACTTAATTTCGGTAATCTAATCCCGGATGAGTTTGGTATTTCAGGGATTCACAAGGCTTTGCACGCCAATGGATGGACTAACACTCCACATATCCAAAGAAGACATTGCAGACGCCCTACAGCTTAGCCAATGGATCCCACAACCTATTCCAGCAACAATGCTACGGACCAGACCACCATTATCAGCACCATGAGGCAGACACAACAACCGAGCCAAAGGAAGCTGAGGATAACCATCTCAACAGGAAGGATCCATATCTTCAACCGAAATCGATCGATACAGATTGTGTTGCATCGATCGATAAGTGTCCCGAATTCGGAAAGAGAGCCTTTCGATATGGAGTTCGAAAATTCTTTTGGGAGCAGAGAGATGAGTATGGGGTCTAAAGAAACGAATGGTTTTGCTAGAGGAATAGATGGTGACGCTATCAGAATTTCTAAAGACGACATCAAGAAACTGCTCCAAAGAACTTCAATGGACGAAGCCCTACATTTGTCTACCAGAGCACGCTAGTTCATTTACAAGAAGAGAATTGGTGCAAGAAACCTACACCAAGGACGAGATCAACGAGATGTTCACCGGTTTACTTGGAGAACGCAAATGGGAAAAGCTCTCCATGGAAAAGAGTTGGAAGAGGCCACAGACAAGCTTCGCAGTGAGATGAACTGGATGTTCAGTGCAGACCAAGGATTACTAAAGAAGGTTCAACGTCTTGAGCTGGAACTTGAAGATCTTCGCAACGCACAGAACCATAGCCAGAAAAGATCAATATCGATCGACGGAGTAACATCCACATCGATCGATACGGAGCCCACACCATCGACCACTTACTCAAAACGTGAGGTTGATGAGTCTCTTGGAGATATCTGGAAAGAATTGAAGAAAGCAGAAGCTCGTCTCAGCATCAAACAAACCACAACCTGTGAGGGTATCTTTCACAACCTAGCAGATCTAAGAACCTGCACAGAAGAGATGAAGAGATCTATCCGCCTTATCAATGAAGCACATGCACATATGAACCCCGCTGCACCTTGCAATCCTTTTGGAGGATTGACTCGTCTGAAAGAAGTTGAGAGGAAAATTGCTGATATGCACTTCTTAGTAGACAAAGAAGTGGAGGAACTCGACTACGATAGATACTACGCAGCAGAGGCTGAGAAGTTCCAACGTCAACTTGATTATCAGGCTGCATCGATTGCATCGATCGACGAGCTCAACCTCACATTGATCAATAGGCGATTGACTGAAATCGCGGCCAGATGAAGCTCTTTGCAGAAAAGCTTCACGAGAATCTGCAGAAGCGAAAATCGACCGATAAACAACCTATTGCATCGACCGATATACAGACTTCAGAGATCTGTACCAGAGCCGATTTGGATAAATTAGCTGATGATGTCTACACAGCAATAACAAGCGTGGATGATTCACAAGATAGACGTCTAGACCAAACGTATTTCCCGCTTGTTAACGAGGTTGGAAGCATGGAATCTAGCATAGAAGGGATGCAGAAAGAAATTAAAGCCATTCAGAGACAGCTTGCGAGCAGACCTGCACTCTTAGAATCGATCGACCGAGCAACCAGCACATCGATCTATGGACTTCAACAGCCATCGACCAATATTTCAACCAAGGAATCAATCGATACCAGCTCCATCCACAAAAAGATGATCCAACGCCTTGATTCAATGCAACCGGAGCTTAGTGATCTTTCAGAACATGCCTACAGGAAGTTAGGATGGCACGAGTTCAGCATTGAAAGTCATGAAGAAAGGATTCAAAGGATCACTGATGAGTTGATTGAGTTAAAGAAGAAACGAACCAGAGAATATGAAGCCAAAAGAAGCCTATTTGACGCATGGTTCGGTGAGAAGAAAGATACAGAGGATACTTGTTTCTCAACAAGTACCTGGACTTCATCTCAGTAGCTTATCACATCCAAAGTCAAGCTAGATGACTATAATCAAAGCGCTGAGTGGGAGGCAACCCACTGTTAGGTAGTTTTTCATTTTATTTTTATCTTTAGGATTTTATTTTTCGTATTTGTTTTTCTTTGCAGTTACAATTAGACGATTGCCACTGAAATCGACCGACATGACACTGTCGATATCGATCGACATGAACCAAAAAGAAGCAATCGACGAATGCGACTCAACATCGATCGATACGCATCGCGGTCAGGTATATCGTTCTAAACTTTTTGATATCAGTGTACTTTATTATTACCTATGCCTTCACTGGACTGGTTATACACTGGGGACAGTGTATGATTTAAGTCTGGGGGGATGTTACTGATGCTGTTTACCTTTTGATTTCATCCAAAAATGTTTTCAAAATGGCTTTTATTGAGTCAAGAAAGGGATAATGATAATTTTAATTTTCACTTTTTATCTAACCAATCTTTTAGGCACCATTCTTAGATTTGTTGATGCAGAATGTACTATAGATGCTAAAGTTGATCACCTATCAGCTATGACAACAATCTCATTGATTGTCTGGAGGAACCAAAGCTGATTTCCAACCTAACCTGAAAATTCTTTGCTTGTCTTGGGGCTTGGTATACATGGGATCAGATGCTTCAAACAAGTCTGGAAGGTAAAAGCCTTGTGTAGATAGTTTTATCACCCTCTCTCATTTTCGAAACTAGATTTAATTTTATTCAAAAAAAAAATCGAAAATTATCTTAAATTTATGTTCTAGGATTAGTTAGATATTAACTAGGAAGGAATTCGAACATGGCTTGGCGGTTACCCCCCTCAAGACTTGATTCATAAGAATTCTATAGGTAAAGGGTTCGAACAGGCTTGGTGGTTACCCACTTCAAGACTTGCTTCAAGAATGAATCCTAGGATATAGGTCAAAAAGAAGTGAACAGGACTTGGTGGCTGCAACCATTAAGACTTGATTCATGGAAGCCTGTCCAATCTTGGTCAATGTCTTGCAAATGAAAGCAGACTTGACTAGGAGATAAATAGTAGAGAGAGAGGATATGAACTAATTTTACCGCAGGTCCAGATACTTGTTTGAGCAACCTTGCATCCCGTGATCGATAATCCCAAGGTAAAGCCTGCACTTTTATTTTATGTACATAAATGAAATCAGTAGAGGGTTAGTCAGACATGATTGCTAAATTGTTGGCTAGATGATCAAGGTTGCTTAACTAGATATTGCATAATGTGCTTCTCGATTGACAGACTCTTAGATGTGGTTTGCAACAAAGTAGAAGTTATGATTCTAAGCTTGAATTTGATTTAGTCCCTGCTTTTCAAAACCTCTTTCATAAACACTGCTTGTGTTTGCTCGAGGACAAGCAAAAGGTTAAGTCTGGGAGTTGATATACCATGGATTTTACCCGCTTGTACCCATGGTATATGAGTGTTTTACTACTATTATCTATGTTTTGGAGTCTATTAGGTATGTTTTCACGTTCAGAAGCATTTTGGAGAAAAGTGATGTTTTAGGTGCCTTTTTGGAGCTTAAAGAAGAGTTCACCCGAGATCAAGACCAGAGGTCGACGTCAGAGTTACACATCGATCGATGCACACTCGTGCAATCGATCGACACACATTAGCCAAGAACGATACATCGAGACATAATCGATCGATGTACATCCCTGTACTATCGATCGATACCGAGGCGCAGAAAGACAAGTTGGACTTGGCCGAACTTGAAGCCCAAGATATCACATTTTACAAGAATGCCCCTAACGAGTTTTTTAACCTAATGAACTCATATATTTATATGCCTAAGTGTTTTGGCATTACATATAAGTCTTTTTTCACAAACAAGTTTATACAAGTCTTTTTTCACAAACAAGTTCATACAAGCTCTTACAATTCAATACAAGTTTTATTCAATTTTGTTTTACTTCTACTATTTCTTTCAACAAAGGTTATAGAATTCTGACCTAGAGGAGAGATCCAAAGATATTTGTGATTGGAACCTAAGTGTTCACCCTCTAATAGTCTATGAACTTCTATTATTACCTTGTTGCTATGAACTACTTAGCCATGTCCGAGTAGATTCATTTGTTAGATTTAGGGTTTAAATAGGATATGAGGGATTAGCCCCAACTATAATTGCTATAGTTGTGATATTTATTGTTAGGATTGTTCACTAATGCTTTTCTAGCTTAGCTACCTAGAACATGAACTTGGATTGCATTGTTCATTACATGCAATACCGATAACATCCTAAACATGCTATGACCCTCTTGAGATATGCTAAAGCTGATCTAAGATCATGGTGAGCATTGTATCAACTCGCGATAAAGCTTAGAGCCAGACGCCGACGTAGTTAGAGGTGTATCGGTCGATATTCCTATCGAACTATCGAGCGATACCGCGCGTAGCCGATCGCAACACCATTTAGCATCTAAGTAATAGATGGTCTAAATAATGCAGAGCTGATGGATTCATTTAATAAGTGTTGAGCTCTGACATATCATGCAAGCAACTTGTTAGCCTTTATAGTATTTATAATCCTGAATTCCTGAATACTTACCCTGAATCTAACTACTTTTCTTTACAGTTTTCAAAACCAAATCCTTTCAACTGAGCAATCTCATCCTTACTCAGCAAACCTGCACTTTACTTTAAACTATTTTCAACCTAGCATAGTCATTAAGATTGCATCTTATTTGTACACTAGCTCTCTGTGGATTCGATCCCTAAGTACTACAACTGAACCTCTTATTTGAGAGAGTAAAGTCACTCCTTAGGGTAATTTGAGTGATGTCATCTTCCAACTTGAACGTTTTACAATTTCTTTGAACGTGCGCTTCTTGGTACGACGTCGATTTGATGAGGAAGTTTATACTTCTCGTATAGTTTAGACGATTATGGTGTTAACGGTCACCGTTTTACGATAAGAACGAACTTTATTCCAATCGAGACGAAACGAGGGACGGATCCTGTCGAGGTTCAACGGAAGGCACAAGATTTGGTCCAACTCGCCGAATGGGCGAGTTGGACGGGGTGCTTGATCCTACTCGCCATTTTGGCGAGTTGGATTGCTTCGTGTGATCCAACTCGTCAAAATGGCGAGTTGGATGGCCTTGGGTGATACAACTCGCCATTTCGGCGAGTTGGATGTTTTTCGAGTCTTTTTGTTGGGAATTTTTGTCGAGAATGTTAGAAGATGCAATTTTTAGACGTTGATTTCGAGATAACTATTTTTGACCCCAACAGTGTTGATCAATTCTATGTGATAAAGATCGATCAATTTTTTCATGTCATCGCCGATCGATTCTTCGTATTCTATTTCATACTCGATTTATTAATCATTCTCAACTCCACAGTAGCATGCTGCTATGAATCCCAGATCATCTCCAATCTCTACGCTAGGCACCTGTGTCTTGACAACTCGAACTGAATCATAGTAGACATTCGGATCTACGAGTGTCAGGCACAACTGTTTAGTCTGGATGTTACAAACTGCTCCTACAGTAGCCAAGAAAGCTCTCCCAAGTAGTAGAGAAGTGTTTCGGTTCAGCTTGATATTCAGGACATGAAAGTCCACTGGAACTAAGGCATTACCAATATGCACCTCAAGGTCTCTGATGATTCGTCCTGAGTTCCTTTGAGAACAGTCCACAAATGTGAATGATTCCTCTGAAGGCTCTATCTTCAAACCCAGATGGTCTGCCATTACCTTAGGTAAAATGCTGACTGAAGCTCCTATGTCACAAAGTGCACGTGGGAACTTAATACCTTGTACCAAGTAGGGTAGTGTGAACTTTCCAGTATCACTCTTCTTCTTCAATGTGATCCTCTGCTTCATCTTATTTTTAACATGTTGAAACATTCTCCTAATGTCCTCCTCTGTCTCCTTTGTTTCTCTGAAGAACATCAACAACCTGGGGGTAAAGTAACCTTCCTCGAATGGCTTGTCTAGCGGGATTCTGAGAACTCAATTTGTGAAACTATCCATCTCCTTTTCATTAACTCCCCTCTTGAGATGCTCAGTGCGGGAACCGAAATTCACACCGTCGATTTTAATGAATAATAATGGAGGAAAGCAAAGAAAACCCTACTTTTCTTGAGCTCCAGATTCTCTGCGAGAACCAACGACAAGAGACCAAATAAATGCGGAAAATATAGAAAGATAACAAAACAAGTTTAGTAAAAAGTAGATCTTTATTTCGAATTCGCGTAAGAGCGTTGCGATGATTACAAAAGATTATAAAAGCTTTGGCCGCAAAACTGTCGGCGATTTTCGTAGTTCTAGCCGCCTGAAAACCTTAAACCTAATCGAGTCGCAGCTCGATAGCAAGAGACGAAAAGATACGAAAAAGGTTTAAAGATTTGGGACTGGACCTTATGGAAGGCTGCCTACGTACCTCTTTCGAGGATCAAGTCGGATGTAGTTCAGTTAGAAAGAATTGAACAAGAGATCGAACTGCCTGGACGAGTTCGTCTAGTATGAGCTTTGGTCACGGAAACAGGCATGTCGAAGATAATGCCTAGGGTTTCTATGTGCGGAGCTCTGAAGTTAAAGAATTGTTAGATCCTTCCGAGAGGGACAGAGGTCTGCGGAGAAGATAAAAATAGAACAAGAGGCGGTCAGACGTTCTAAGTCATGCCTTGCTAGTCTAATCACCTAAGTTCTAAGTTCTCTCAGTCTAAAATCTCGGATCCCCTTCTCTTCTGCTCCAGTCCTTATATACATGTCTAGGTCGGTGGCCTTCCTACTCTTTCGCCTTTGGGCCCAAGTTTATCTCTTTTCAGGAATATTCCAATTTTCGTCGATCTTCATAATTATCTATGAACTTTTGTTTTATTTTTGGAAACTTGACATTTATCCTATTTTCGGGAAATAGGATAAACCGTCATAGCTTTGTCGGCCTGAACCCTTAAAATCGTAAGTGAGTCCGCGGACACGCTTTCAAGCCCTCAACGCTTATACGATTTCTGAAAGATTATCTTTCTCGCAGTAAATCGTACAGCCTAAAGAATCGATGTTCAAGTCGATCGCTCTTGTTTTACACCTACACACTTTACGAAAACCAACCTTCTTAGTTTTAGTCGAAACTTCGAGGATAACTCCAATCGAGACGAACCGAAAAATACTAGGTCCGTAGCTAATATGACACGACCATATGGAAGTCACAGGGATTAATCTAAGTCGGATAGGCCGATTAGGTTGGCACGCCGGGCCACGATGCGTCGCTTCCCGACGGGCGCTCGGGCCATGCCGCTGTTGTTCCGGGCCGGAGCCGCGGGCGTGGGCTGCCCGGCCACGTTGTTCTGCCGGCGCCTGGAGCCTTGACGCGGTTGCTCCGGCGCCCGGGAGCTGACCTGATGATCTCGGCGAGGGCTTCGATTTGATATCTTGATCGTTTTGTTCCTCACGGTTTGAGAGAACGGCCTTTGAAGTTCTGAGGCAGATTCTTTTGTGTTTGGTTTTGTGGTGATCGAATCTTGACGCCTTTGGGCGAAGCGGACCTTGATTGGGTTGATCCGCCACTTGATCCGCTCTTTTTCGCACGATCTTTCCGGGACTCTCATATGCGCACGCCCGTCGTCTTCCGATCTTACTTCCAAGAAGTGTTTCACGAAGAATCCATAAGTAAAAAATAATCTTAGCCGTTGATTTTGAGATAACCGTTTTCGACCCCAACAGAGAGTTGATATTCTAATTTGAGAAAATCTTGTATAACTTCTTTTCAAATCATACGAGACTTTTTGTTTCGAGAAATACTTTCCAGAGACTTTCAATCATTGATTCCGTCGTGACCGATTTTCACTCCAACACTCAGGAACCTTGTCCTTCCTTCTCCTCAAGGTACTTCCTTCAGTAGCCTTATCAAATTCCATAGGAATGGTGCATCTTAAGATTGAGTTCTGGTGGTGTCTAGTGGGTTATCTGAAGAATTACATGGATGCCTGAGTGCATTGTATCGTGCTACATCAATCTTTGGTAACTACACTCGGTATGTGAGAGGTGCTCGTCGATCGATGGGCGCTGGAGGTTGTCAATAATGGGTGGTCTCTCTTTCTCTGTCGATCGTTGGCTGGTTCTTGACGCCGATCATTGTTGACATGAAACGGGCTGAGTGGATGTGGGTGTCTTGTTGCGAACTGCTCGTGAGCATAATCCTCACGGTATTACACGATGTAACTGACTCAGCTGACGTCGCTCGATGTTCGTCAAAGCTCGTCGATCGATTTGGGACCATCGATTTATGGTCGAGGGACGGCGTCGATCAACACCAATGCGATCCGCCGGAACTCATCGAGCTTTCTACTTTGAAATCTCCTTCTTGCAGCTTCTCATGCTTCACCACTTGCCAAAATCATCATCTATGATGGCATTCACGTGGTGCTTCGTTGCTTCTTCACCTATCCCCCTTGCTAACGCTTCCTGCCTCTTAAAAGCTTCTCCTGTCTGAACCACCTACATCTCCAGTTTCTTCACGTGGGTGCTTAAAGTCTCAAACTTGGTATTCAGGTTGGTGTAGATAGAATCAATCTTTCCATTATAATCCACTATTAGATTCCGCTGTCCTTCAAGAACCTGGTCAAACATTGCTTCTATCTTGCTTTTCTGAGTATGTGGTGGTGGATTCTGGTAAGATGAGTTTCCATAACTCCAACTGTTGTTGTTGTAGTTGCTGTAAGGTTTTTGTGAACTCTGGTTGAAGCTACTTCTTTGTCCAAGGAAGTTTCTGTTTCCACTCTGGTTTCCAGACCTTTGAAATCCAGTTCTACCAATGAAGTTCACATCTTCCTCTAGTTCTGCCCTATCCTCTGTGTCTACAGCCTCTGCATCCTCTACTGTGCAAACCTGCTTCCTAAGAAGCCTGTGGACACTATCCAGCTTTGCTTTCACTTCATCCATCTGCTCCTTCCCAAGAATGAAAGCAGATTTCCTTCTCTCAAAATCAGTGTTCTTGGTGCTGTTGCTAGATACCAAATTCTCTATAAGTCTCACAGCCTCTTCTGGATTCCTAGTGTTGAAGTTACCTTCACTAGTTGTGTCCAGAGCCATCTGATAGTGTAGCGCGATGCCTCTGAAAAAAGTGCTGAGCAGCTGCACTTGGTTGAATCCGTGGTGTGGACAATCTCTCTGGTAAGACTTAAATCTGATCCTGGAGATTCTGAATGATTCTGTAGGCTCCTGTGTGAATGTAGCAATCTTGCTCCTCAAGTCTTCAGCACGTGCCTCATCAAAGAAGTTACGCAGGTATGCGTTCTTGATGTCGGCCCATGATGTAAGAGATCCTGGTGGTAACTGCTAAAGCCATTCTGAAGCTTCTCCAACAAGTGAGTATTTGAAGAGCTTGCAAAGAAAATAGTCCTCAGGGACTCCATTGGCTTTGATAGGAGATATGAGATCCTCGAACCTCTCTAGGGTGTCTGTCACACGAGAGATAACCCACAATAGGGTGTCTCTCCCACGAGTGTGTAGTACTACGGTTTCAACTCGAAATCGCCTCTCTGGATAGCTGGAGAGCGAATGGCTGATCTGTTGGCATAGAACTGATCTGGACGGTTGTAATCAGCCAACGTTCTGGGTCGAGCAGTCTCATCTACACATTGAGCAGCTCTTGTAGCTTCAGTATCAGGCTCAGGGATTACAGTCCACTGAGCATCTATCCTTTGGCCTGCTGCATTACACAGATGACCTTCTAGATCATGCAGGTTTCCATTCTCATCATGTCTGAGAATCAGTGTCGCAACCATGTCTCGCGGCTGCGTATCGATCGATGTTCAGACTGAAGTGTTGATCGATTTCGGGTGGAAGATGTCGGTCGACAGAAGAGGAGTCTCGGTCGACGGTGATGAGCGAGTGTCGGTCGACGGAATAGGAGTCTCGATCGACGGTGGTGTGCGAATATCGGTCGACGAACTAGTGTTGATGTCGATCGATGCGACGTGTCTTTCTTTGTGGATCGAACCCAAGCTTGCAGGATCTTCTGAGAATAGCAGTTGTGTTTCCTTGTTGCTTCTAGTACTGCTGGGCATGCACCTGAAAGAGACAAGAAAAAGATGATGTAAGAAAATGGTTTTAAGAATTAACCTAAGACGAAATCAGACTAAATCTAATGGCGATCAAAGCTCCCAGGCAACTGCGCCAAATTTGATACGTGCTCGAATTACCCTAGGAGCAAATTTACTCTCTCAAATAAGAGGTTCAATTGTAGTACGTAGGGATCGAATCCACAGGGAGCTAGGGAACCAAATAATTCTAATCAGAGTGATTAAGCTAGCTTGATTATGGTTAAACTTAAATAACAGGTTTTGAGCAAGGTAGTTGCTCGATTTGTTTTATTTAGGTTTTGACAATAAATGAAAGGTAGCTAGACTTAGGGTCTCTATTCAGGTAATCAGGATTATAATCTTATAGATGCCTAACAGTTGTTTGCATGATATTATAGAGCTCAACTTCATAAGAACAAATCGATCAGCTTTCACCTTATAGATTCATCTATTGACTAGATCTAATAATCTCACCAATCGGCTTGATCAATTAGAAAGTATCGATCGATTATTCTAGAGGAATATCGATCGATACACCTTTTGCACCGTTGATCGATTATTCTTTAGGAATATCGATCGACGCGCTCTAGCAAGCTTTGAGTTCGGGTTGAATGAATGTTCACTAAGGATTCCTAGATCAGCTTCCGCCTTTGTCTAGCAATCCTAGCTCAATTAGGATAGATTCGGGACAAGGTTAAGTAATAACTTATATCCTAGGTCAAGGTTCTAGTTAGCTAATCTAGGACATAAGCATTAAGAGCATCCTAATGACGAATATCACAACTTAGCAATCTATAGCTGGGGCTAATCCCTCACAAGCTATTTGAACCCTAAATCTAACAATAGAACTACTCAGACATGGCTAAGCAATTCATAACAACAAGGTATAACGAAAACTTAATAGATAGATAAATAGATAATAATGGAGTTCCAATCACAAATCTCTTTGGATCTTCTCTCCAACTCTAGAAATCCCTAAAACCTTGTGCTGTGTAACACAATAGAATAGAAAATCACTCTTTTCCTTGAATACTTAGGAAAACTATATATATTAGGTTATAAACTTGTCAGGGGCAATCTTGTAATTTGGTGAAGTCTTGGGCTTTAAGTCGGTTGTCTTCTGCTCGATTCCCCGTCGATCGATGTCACAGGATATGCATCGATCGATTATTATCTCTAATCGTTGACCTTTCTTCGATGTCGATAGATGACATAGAGTGTGCATCGATCGATTATTGACTCTGAATGTCGACCTCCGGTCTGGTTTGCTGGTCAGCTCGAGTGAAATCTCTTTTATGCTCCAAAATGCTCCAAAACCATCACTTTTTTTTCAAAAAACTCCCGAACCTGAAAACATACCTAATAGACTCAGAAACATAATAATTATATCTTAAAACACCTATATACCATAGGTAAAAGTGGGTCAATTCCATGGTATATCACTCGAGACTACCAAAGAAGAAAAGAAGAGGCAAGCTGGGGCTGTTATATGCTTGAAAGGAGAATGGCAGAGGGATCGTCATGAGCGGACGAGTTTTGAGGCTAAGGTCGTTTCCCAAAGATCCAGGATTGCTGAGCTTGAGGCCGAATGAGATCGAGATATCCGACACGCTTCTCGTACTGCTTGCCGTGAGGTCGCGGAGAGGTACAGAGACATTTTGTTATCTCTGGAAGAGAGGTGGTCGAGGAAGAAAAAGGAAGTGCCGGCAGTAATTCAACTTCAGGAAGTCATCATGAACATCGACCTTCTTAATGAGATTAAGGCTGGTGGGTTGGTCGTGGTCCTCGTGGACGAAGAGCTCGATCGTTTGAAGGAGATGGAAAAGGGTTCTGAAGCGGTTGTTGAATTAAACACCATCCCAGATTGGACCGTTGCTGGTCTTGATCTTCCATATATCTCGAAGGATTCAACTGCTGGTCGAGTTGGGCTGTCGGACGCTGGAGAGGAGGCCAGCTCCTGTTGAGAATCTTTTTTTTTTTTAATTTTCTTTTGTTTTAAGTCTTTTGAATTTTGAACTCGTTTTATCTTTCAAGGATATGTTTGCCCATTTATTTTGAATATGGATATATGCGGATCTATTGATATATTTTTATCCGATTTTTGGAATTTTATTCTGTTGTTGTTTGAGACATATTCCAACGACTTTCGGTCTTTATATATCTCATTTCTTTACATCGTTTCTTGAATTTCTTAAGATCGATGGCATCGAGAAAAGCGAGTTCTCATGAATCCGAGAGGATGCGTGGTCGAACCAGAGGGGTGGGTTCAGAAAGAATTCATTCTGGCGACGTGAGTGATGCCCTCACCGAGGTCCTTCGTGAAGAAACGCGGCTTCTGCGTGAGTCAACCTTCTTAGAAGGAAAAGACCTTGACGGCAAAAGGATGGCAAATCGTCCTGCATCGAAGAGTCCTACTGGTTCTGAGGGTCGAGATCGACCTCAAAAGAAAGCAAAAACGACTGGCGCTGATCATAACTCGAATTCTTCGATTGATTGCGTTGTTGCGAAGCCGTTCCACCGTTAATTTCCCCATGCCAATGATTTTCCTATTACCGAATATCCCGATAGCGTCGCCCATCTGGTCAGGCATTTCAAGGCAGCTGGTACGTGATTGGGACGTGAGTCTTTGTTTTTATTAAAAATAAAGAGCTAATCATGGTACAAAGAAAAAGAGAGACGTAACGCTTATTTGTCTAGGTCCAGGTCGAGATGATTTCGGCCTTGACTTCTTTGGCTGTTGATATCACTCAAATTACCCTTAGGAGTGAATTACTCTCTCAAATAAGAGGTTCAGTTGTAGTACTTAGGGATCGAATTCACAGGGAGCTAGGGAACACAAAAGATGTAATCCTAGTGATTATGCTAGGTTGAGAATGTTTTAAATGTAAATTGCAGTTGTGAGCAATAGTAAGTTGCTCAGTTGAATTGGTTTAGGTTTTTAAGCAATAGGAAGAAGTAGTTAGATTCAAGGTTACTATTCAGATAATCAGGATTATAATGCTATGGATGCCTAACAAGTTGCATGCATGATATTAAAGAGCTACAATTCTTAGATGAATCTATCTAGCTTTCGCTAGTCTATCTTCATCCATTGATCTGATGCCGACAATATCGATCGATGCTTAACAGAAATATCGGTCGATATATATGTGTTGTCGTCGATCGATGACTCTATAGGAGTATCGATCGATATAGCTCAGATCGAGTGAAATCTCGCCAAGATCATAGACCGGCTCTCGCGTGTCCCTATGGATCACAGCTTATCCAAGATGAATTTCAGGATGAATTAGTTCAATCCAGGTTCATATTCTAGTTAGCTATTCTAGAATAGGCATTAGGGTTCATCATGATAATGAATATCACAATTTAACAATCCATAGTTGGGGCTAATCCCTCATAACTACTTGAACCCTAAATCTAACAATGGAATCTACTCAGACATGGCTAAGTAGTTCATAACAGCAAGGTAATAATAGAAATTCATAGAAGACTGAACACTCAAGTTCCTCAGGATAACAAATCTCTTTGTATCTTTCTTCTAGAGATAGAATTCTATAACCTTTGCAAATGATAGTAAAGAACTTTGTATTAAAATGCAATAGAGGTTTTGAGATGAAGAGAATGATACTAAGTATTAAGAAACCTTCGAAACCTCAAAGTATTTATGAAAAACTCAAAACAATAAAAGCACAAAAGTATCGAGTATATCTTTGCCAAAACACATAGGCAACTATAAATATGAGTTCATTAGGTTAAAAACTCGTCAGAGGCAATCTTGTAATTCGGGGATGTCTTGGGCTTCAAGTCGATTGAGTGCAACTAGTCTTCTTATGCACTCGATATCGATCTATGGTACATGATGTACATCGATCGATTGGATATCTCTATACGTCATCTTCTGGATGTGTCGTCGATCGATAGCACATGATGTGCATCGATCGATATGAATCTCTGGATATCGACCTCTTGTCTGATCTTGATAGTCATCTCGGGTGAACTCTCCTTTAAGCTCCAAAAGGGCACCTAAAACATCACTTTACTCCAAAATGCTCTTGAGCCTGAAAACATACCTAATAGACTCCAAAACATATATATATATAAAAGTATCTTTATACCATGGGTAAAAGTGGGTAAAATCCAAGGTATATCAACTCCCGCAGACTTAACCTTTTGCTTGTCCTCAAGCAAACACAATAGGTAGTCTTTCTAAAAGAGGTTTTGAATAGCAGGGACTCAATAAAATTTTAACTTAGGTTCATCATCTTTACTTTGTTGCAAGCCACATCTCATTTCTGTTAACTACATAAGTACATTATACCATATCCTAGCTTAGCAACCAAATTCATCTAGCCAACAACTTAGCAATCTTGTCCGTCTATCCCCTCTACTGATTTCATTTATGCATAAGAATAAAGGTGTAGGCTTTACCTTGGGAGTATCGATCGAAGAACACATGGATTCAACTCAAGCATGTTTCTTAATACACATATAGTCTTTTATGATCCCTTTCTTCCCTCTACTCTCTTCTCTGAATCTCTTATTAGTTTCAAATTCAATGATCATTGATGCCACTTAGGCTATCTTTGTACATCTCATTGACATGATTTTCTTTTCTTTTCTTTTTGACAATGTGTGAAAAATAATGGGGTCACAAGAGACACTCCTACCGCCTCGTTTCCACAATGTATGATCATTCCCTCAGACTTAGAATAATGGGGTCATAGGAGACACTCCTACCCCTCTGCCTCTTCCAGGAAATCATTTCAATCTTTTCTTTATAACTTGATCTTTGAGATGCCAAAGATAGAGAAGAAAGGGAACCAAAAGTATAGACTTTTACCTTTCAGACTTGCAGGAGGATTCCGATCCTTTGTATACCGAGCCCCAAGACAAGCAGATGACGTCAGGTTAGGTTGGAAATCAGCTTTGGTTCTTCCAAACAATCATGAAAAAGTGTTGTCATAGTTGACAGGTGATCCACTTTAGCATCTATAGTACTTTCTGCAATCAATAAATCTAAGAATGGTGCTAAAGAGTGGTTAGATAAAAAGTGAAATTTTTTTGAAATATCCTTGTCCCCTTCTTGACTCAATAAAAACCAATTTTGAAAACATTTAGTGAAATCAAAAGGTAGAGTAGCATCAGTAATCTCCCCCCCAGACTTAAATCATACACTGTCCTCAGTGTATAACCAGTTGGTGTTAGGGTATATAAATCAAATCATATGTAACTGATATCAAAAATAGAGAATGATATACCTGACCGAAATTCGTATCGATCGATGGTGAGTCGCTTCCGTCGATCGTCATGGATAGGGTCGTGTCAAATGATGTCGACAGGGTCATATCGGTCGATAGGGAGGTAATCTTCTAACAGTTAACTGAAAATAGAACAAGAACGTAGATAAAAACTAATATATAATAAAAACTAAGTAGTAATACCTAATAGTGGGTTGCCTCCCACTCAGCGCTTTCTTAGAGTCATTTAGCTTGACTTTGGAAGTAGGATGGCTAACGAGGTGAAAAGCAGCTACTTGTTGGGAAACAAGTATCCACATTGTCTTTATGCACTCTGAACCATGTAGCAATGAAGCTTCTTGTGGCTTCATCTCCTCTGGTCCATCTCTCATTCAACTTAGCTGTTGCATTGCTGATGATTTGTAGCCTCTCTTCAGTATTGTCAATGCTGAACTGATGTTTTCCAAGCTTGTCATAAGTGTGGTCTGATAAGTCCCTCAGTTCTTCTTGCATTGCATCAATTCGATGTTGCATCCTCTTAATGATTTGGTTGGTATCGATCGATTCTGATGTAGATGTGTCGAACGACGATGAGTGTTTGATGTCGGTCAATGCGCTGGTTAGTTTATCGGTCGATGCCAAGGGTGCAGGTCTCTCTGCGAGTTGTCTCTGAATAGCTATGACATCTTTCTGCATCTCCTCCGCTCTGAAGTATAGGCCATCAATGCTGTTGTTGAGCGGGAAGTACGTTTCATCAACTCTTCTGTAGGATACATCTTCTGATCTTTCTATGGCTGTGTAGATTTCTTCAGCCATCTTATCCATATCTGCTCTGGTGCATAATTCTGAACTCGGTGTATCGATCGATGTTGTCGGACGTTCATCGGTCGATGTCACCTCCAGGTATCTTTTATGAAGCTTGTTAGTGAATAACTCCCTTTGTCCTTCTTCAACTTGCTGGAGCCGATCCTTTATTGGCTTGAACATCTCATCAATGATCATCCTGGTGCTGAGGTAGATCTCTCTCATTGTTACTTCATCCTCCTTATGCTCGTCCATTTGTTGTTTCAAGGAAGCAATGGTTGTGTGCAGCTTATCGATGTTCTCTTTGATGTAGTTCATATCGATCGATGTTGAGGTCTCTCCGTCGGTCGATGGGGTCTACTTCTTCTGCGATTCCAGCTCTTTGTGAAGTGCATTCAGCTTCTCTTCACTGGTGTCGTACATCTTGTTGACTACATTGAGAGTGCTCTGCAACCAGTTGATCTTTCCTTGGAGGTCTGATTTGGTCTCATCAATTTTGTGCTGCAAGGTTGCAATTTCCCAATTGTGAGCACCAATCCTTTCATTGAGCATTTTTGTGACCTCCTCCTGGGTGTATGTGTTGCACACTGGATCTCCTCTAGCATATTGTTCAGCATGTTCTAGTAAACAGAAACATGAGCGCTCAAACATTGAAGCTCTGTCTAGCAGCTTTCTGATGTCTTCCTTGGAAGCATTGATGATGTCTCCATCTTGTCCTCTTGCTGACCCAGATTCATCTCTGTAGACTCGATATTCGTCCTTCTTTTCCCAAAAGAAACGACGAACTCCATTATTATAAGCTCATTTCCCAAACTCTCGGTGGATATCGATCGATGCAGGACGCTTCCTATCGGTCGATGCTCGTTGAAAATCTGGATCCTCTGAGTTGAGATGATCTTTTGCTTCACCATCTTGCTTGGCTGATGTATCTGCAATTGTCTGCTGATGGTGTTGATATTCTGGATTGCTGGGTTGCTTTGTGAAGAGGCTGACTGATCCATTGGCCATCTGAAGTATGTCTGCAATGTCTTCTCTAGATGCATGAATGATTCTTCCATCCATTTCTCGTGCATGACCTTCTGGATCCCTGAAAATACCAAACTCATCCGGAATTAAAAAGCCAAAATCTGTATTATGTGTTTGTACCTCAGATGGTTGAATGGCTGTATCGAGCGATGGGACGGCTGGTGTATCGGTCGATGGGTTGGGAAAACTGACAATCGTCCAATGTTGTGCCGTATCGGTCGATGAGTCTGTTTCTGGTTGGGGATTGTGGGTTGGTGTTGCTGTTTCCCCTGCAAAACTCTCATGATAATCGCCTGCCCAACTGCCAATTGAATAGTCTCCGTCTCTAGCATCATCTTGTATCGCGTCGATCGATGCTGGTAGGGTAGTATCGGTCGATGGTCTGTAAGACTGGTCGAACGATGTCGGTAAGGCTCTGTCGATCGATGGTGAGAAGGCTCTGTCAATCGATGTCCTGATTCTGAGGTTGGGGTGGATAAGTCTATCTTCATCTTCATGAAGAAATCTGTACTCTATGGCTCTCTCTTCCTCATTCTCGATGAGTAGTATCAATAGCATAGGTTGGAAGGTAGTGATCATTCTCCCAACCATTAGTTGTAAAATCACCTTCTGGAAACTCCTCTTCGATCTGCTGGCATACCGTATCGATCGATGACCAAGTGTGTCCGTCGTTCGAAGTTGGAAAACATGTATCGATCGATGGTTGTGTGCCTCCGTCGGTCGATTCCTCGTGCTCTGTCTCAAGATCGGCTTGTGAATCGTACTCATGGGCACAAAAGCATACTGCCACCAGCTCTCGGCTCGTCTTCTTTGGAATCTTGATGACTTGAACCGGATTGTAGTGGGTAGATGGATCAATCGGGGTGAGGGAAAGCTTGTTTGTCTTTAGGTCACAAATAGCTCCAACTGTGGCTAGGAAGGCTCTTCCAAGTAGTAGAGAAGTGTTGATGTTGAGCTTGACGTCCAAGACATGGAAATCTACAGGTATTAGGGCTTCTCTGATGGTGACCTCAAGGTTTCTTACAATTCCTCCAGAGTTCTGCTGAGAACAATCCACAAAGATGAACGATTCTTCAGTAGGCTCTATCTTCAGACCTAGATGGTCTGCCATAACCTTGGGTAGGATGCTGACTCCAGATCCTGTATCACAGAGAGCGCGAGGGAACTCAATACCTCCTATTGAGCAAGATATTGTGAACTTCCCTGGATCATTCTTCTTCTCCAATTTGATCCTCTTCTTCATACTATCTCTGACTTGGTTGAACATCCTCCTGATGTCTTCTTCTGTCTCCTTGGTTTCTCTGAAAAACATCCACAATCTGTGTGAAAAGTAGGCTTCTTCAAAGGGTTTCTCTGTAGGTATTCTTAGAACTCGTTTTCTGAAACTTTCCAGCTCCTTCTCATTAACTCCTCTTTTAAGGTGTTTAGGAACCTTCTCTTTCCTTTTTCTGAGAACTCTGCCATCTTTTTCCTTTTCTATCTCCATTGGATCAATGATATCCGTGGGCTTCTTCATGATGGCGGTTGGTGGGTTTCTGGAAGGCTTAGACAGCTCCCAGAGTGCATTAAGTCGTGCTACATCTATCTTCGGTAGTTGCACTCGTCGTGAGGGAACAACATATTGATCGACAGCTACTGGGGTACGTCGGTCGATATCGGACACTCCATGTCGATCGATGGGGGAATCGTGGTGTCGATCGATGGGTCTGGAAGTCGGGTTGACTTTGATAGGGATGGGCGGATGTGGGTGTCGTGCTGCAAACTCCTCGTGTGTCATGATCTTCACGGCATTGCACTCGTAGGTAGTGTTGGGGTCAAAATCGGTCAATGACGAAATCGTCACCCGAAAATCCTCGAAAGAAAAGCCAAGAGACGATCAAAGCCAAGACACGGGTCGTCGCTCGATAAAACTCACGGAAGGCTCGTCCACTCCCATCTGGCGCCAACGGCGAGGGTCCTGGTGCCCATCCGTGCGATCATCTCATGATCTCGGGCAATGGCGGCATCTTGGTCCCTTGAAACCCATGTCCGGATCGTCCGAGATCTACAATGAGTCTTCCGTAAAGCCCTCCCGATTGTTTAAAAGATTCATCTTTAACACATCTAAAGCTCGGCCACATTGCTCGCATCCTCGACGACGGAAAATCTACAAATCCAAGTCCATCTCAAATCCCGATATACGGAATCTCGTTGGATTAGAAACGATTATCTCAAATCTACGGCTAAAGACCTTCCCAAACTCAAAGATTTCCAAACGACCGACGGGGAAAGATCGAACAATGAAAACCCACAGACGGCAAGATGGCCTGGCACCGGCGGCACTCGCCTGGCGCCGGCGGCACTCCGCTGGCCAGCCTGGCGCCGGCGGCACGCTGGACGCTTGGCCTGGCGCCGGGCGGCATGCGGACGCTGGCCGGCCTGGCGCCGGCGGTACTCGCCTGGCGCGGGCGCATCGCTGGACGCTGGCCGCCTGGCGCCTGGCGCCGGCGGCGCCACGCTGGCCGCCCTGGCCGGCACCGCCACGCTGGCCGCCTGGCGGCGGCACCGCCTGGCGCCGCGGAACATCGACGCTGGCCGCCCGCCGGGCGGCACACGGACGCTGCCGCCTGGCCGGCGGCACCCACGCTGGGGCCTGGCGCGTGGCACTTCGCCTGGCGCCGGCGGCACCGCCGCTGGTCGGCCTGGCGTCGGTCCGCGGCCCTCGTCCCGTCTCGTCCTATCGCGCCGGTTCGATCCCATCTTAGCTTGTTCGATCAATCACGCAAGTTTGGTACGATCACGGTTATTCTGGAACACCACTATCTCGACTATACGAGGAATTAAGGTTCCTTCGGAAACACCGAAACCTTCAAAGACCGTCCTTCGAAAATCGTAAAACGCTTAACGCCCAACGTGGCCAAAACGCCCACGACGATTTTCCGAAAAGGAAGGATAACTATGACGGTTTATCTTTATCCTCACATAAGAGATAAATGTCAAGTTTCCAGAAGATAAATGTCAAGTTTCCCGATAAACATGAAGATGGACGAAAATGGAAAAAGCCTGATTCAGCCCGCGAGAAGATAGACCGTCTTAAGAGGAGTATATAAGGAGAGCTTTGAGCAAGAAGCAAACCAGATCACAAACTTTCAGAGCACTTAGCTTAGAGCGCTTTAGCTTTCTTTTCTGTTTTGTTAGCGAAGCGACTCAACTAGGTTAGATCTAGGCGGCCGGACTAGCGGACCTTTCGACAGCTCTTGTAGCTTACTTCTCACATGTTGTTCACGCTGAAAACGCGAATTCAGAAATAAGATCTTTTTTCCGCTCAACTTTTACGATTTCTATTTTCGCAACTTTATTCTCTATTTGATTGTTTCGTGAGCGGCCCAGCAGATATCCGGGACCTTCAAGGAAGATCGGGTTAACTCGGTTTTCCTCCGCAAATCTTTATCGGAAATTGACGGTGCAAATTTCGGTTCCCACAGGTAGGCTCATCTAAGTCCATCGATCGATGCTCGGTAATGTTTATCGATCGATGGAATCTTGGCGATATCGATCGATGACGATCGAATGATATCGTTCGATGGGAACCTGATCCGAACCGTGTTGGACTCTGAGCTTCAAAATCTTCTTCTTGCAGCTTCTCATGCTTCACCACTTGCCAGAAATCATCATCCAGGATGGCATTCACGTGGTGGTTGGTAGCAAAGTCTCCCATTCCCCTTGTTAAAGCTTCTTGCTTCTTTACAGCTTCACCTGTCTGAACCACCTGAGTCTCCAACTTCTTCACACGGGTGCTCAAAGCATCAAGCTTTGTGTTCAGGTTGGTGTAGACAGAGTCAATCTTTCCATTGAAATCCACCTGAAGTTTCTGCTGACTCTCAAGAACTCTGTCAAGCATCTCTTCTACTTTACTTTCTTGGGTGGGTGGGGGTGGATTTGTGTAAAGTGAGTTACCATAACTCCTATTTTTGTTGAGGTTGCTGCTGCTGAAGTTGGGTTTCTGTGAACTCTGGTTGAAGTTGCTTCTTTGTCCTGAGAAGTTACTGTATCCTCCTTGGTTTCCAGATCTCTGAAATTCAGTTCCACTGATCCAGTTCACATCTTCTTGTTCTGCAGTCTCTGCATCCTCTTCTGAGCAAATCTGCTTGTTTAGCAGCTTCTGAACATTATCCAGCTGTGCTTGTACTTCATTGATTTGTTCCTTCCCAAGGAACGCTGCAGATTTTGCTTTCACAAAATTACTTGTGCTGTTGCTGGATGCCAAGTTGTCTATCAGCTTCACAACATCTTCAGATTCCTTGTGGTGAAGTTTCCTTCACTAGCTGTATCCAGAGCCATCTGATATCTCAAAGCGATGCCTCTGTAGAAAGTGCAAAGTAGTTACACCTTGTTGAATCCATGGTGTGGACAATCGCGCTGGTAGGACTTGAATCTGATCCAGGTGTCCTTGAATGTTTCTCCAGGTTCCTGGGTGAATGTAGCAATTTTCCTCCTCCAGTCTTCAGCTGCTTCATCAAAGAAGTTACAGGAATGCGTTTTGATGTCGCCCAGGTTGTAAGAGAACCTGGTGGTAATTGCCTGAGCCACTGCAAAGCTTCTCTAGATAGAGAGTGTTTGAAAAGCTCGCAGAGAAGATAGTCCTGGGGGACTCGTTTGGCTTTAATGGCGGATATGAGATCCTCGAACCTCTCCAGATGGTCCATGGGATGCTCATTGGACAGCCCACAGAAGGGTATGTGTCCCACAAGTGTGTAGTACTGCGGCTTGAGCTCGAAATCTCCTCTCTGAATAGCAGGAGGGCAGATGGCTGATCTGTTGGTGTAGAACTGATCTGGACAGTTGTAATCAGCCAACGTCCTAGTTTGAGCAGCCTCTTCTGCAGTCTCTTTCTCAGGATGATCTCCCTTTGAGCATTCAGTTTCTGATCTGCTGCATTACGCAGGTGACCATCTTGATCACGCAGGTCTCCATTCTCATCGGTGGTGAGAGTAATTGGTGCTACCATGACTCGTGGCTGAGTATCGATCGATGAAGGGTGAGTAGTATCGATCGATGTCGGATGAATGGTATCGGTCGACGGTAGAGTAAGGTCGGTCGACGGGAAGGTGCGAGTATCGGTCGACGAAGAAGGTGTCTCGGTCGACTGTGGTAGGCGAGTATCGGTCGACGAACGGTTGTTGATGTCGATCGATGTGGAACGTATATCTTTGTGGATTGAACGTTCCAAGCTAGCAGGATCTTCTGAGTACAAAAGTTGAGGGTTCTTGTTGCTTCTGGTACTGCTGGGCATGTACCTGAAAAAGACAAGAAAATTTTTTTGTCAGAAGATGAGAAATTTAGTAAGCAAGTAACCTAGACCTAATCAGATTAAATCTAATGGCGATCAAAGCTCCCCGGCAACGGCGCCAAAATTGATATCACTCAAATTACCCTAAGGAGTGAATTACTCTCTCAAATAAGAGGTTCAATTGTAGTACTTAGGGATCAAATTCACAGGGAGTTAGGGAACACAAAAGATGTAATCCTAGTGATTATGCTATGTTGAGAATGTTTTAAATGTAAATTGCAGTTGTGAGTAATAGTAAGTTGCTCAGTTGAATTGGTTTAGGTTTTTAAGCAATAGGAAGAAGTAGTTATATTCAAGGTTACTATTCAGATAATCAGGATTATAATGCTATGGATGCCTAACAAGTTGCATGCATGATATTAAAGAGCTACAACTCTTAGATGAATCTATCTAGCTTTCGCTAGTCTATCTTCATCCATTAATCTGATGCCGACAATATCGATCGATGCTTAACAGCAATATCGGTCAATATATATGTGTTGTCGTCGATCGATGACTCTATAGGAGTATCGATCGATATAGCTCAGATCGAGTGAAATCTCGCCAAGATCATAGACCGGCTCTCGCGTGTCCCTATGGATCACAGCTTATCCAAGATGAATTTCAGGATGAATTAGTTCAATCCAGGTTCATATTCTAGTTAGCTATTCTAGAATAAGCATTAGGGTTCATCATGATAATGAATATCACAATTTAACAATCCATAGTTGGGGCTAATCCCTCATAACTACTTGAACCCTAAATCTAACAATGGAATCTACTCAGACATGGCTAAGTAGTTCATAACAGCTAGGTAATAATAGAAATTCATAGAAGACTGAACACTCAAGTTCCTCAGGATAACAAATCTCTTTGTATCTTTCTTTTAGAGATAGAATTCTATAATCTTTGCAAATGATAGTAAAGAACTTTGTATTAAAATGCAATAGAGGTTTTGAGATGAAGAGAATGATACTAAGTATTAAGAAACCTTCAAAACCTCAAAGTATTTATGAAACACTCAAAACAATAAAAGCACAAAAGTATCGAGTATATCTTTGCCAAAACACATAGGCAACTATAAATATGAGTTCATTAGGTTAAAAACTCGTCAGGGGCAATCTTGTAATTTGGGGATGTCTTGGGCTTCAAGTCGATTGAGTGCAACTAGTCTTCTTATGCACTCGATATCGATCGATGGTACATAATGTACATCGATCGATTGAATATCTCTATACGTCATCTTCTGGATGTGTCGTCGATCGATAGCACATGATGTGCATCGATCGATATGAATCTCTGGATATCGACCTCTTGTCTGATCTTCAGAGTCATCTCGGGTGAACTCTCCTTTAAGCTCCAAAAGGGCACCTAAAACATCACTTTACTCCAAAATGCTCCTGAGCCTGAAAACATACCTAATAGACTCCAAAACACACACACATATATATATATATTAAAAGTATCTTTATACCACGGGTAAAAGTGGGTAAAATCCATGGTATATCAGCTGTGTTGTCTACGAGGTAATGGTTACCGAGATGAGTTTGTTATTGGTGGGTGTCTTTTGGACCAAAGTGGGCATGTTTTATTAATGGGACTGGGCCCAATGTTTGAGCTGCCTACGTACCCTCGACGAGAGATCAAGTCAAATCGTAGTTTGGTTATTGTCCCCTAATGTAGGGTCGTGTGTTCGGTTGTGCGTGTACGGGTTGTCGTACAATTCTTTGTGTTTAAGAGCTGAATATTGTTTTCAGGGGTTCGATGCGATCTCCTTGAAGCTCGTGAGGTAGCAGTTTCTAGAGTTTTTCTGACTTCCTCGGATGGTTTGGATCCCTTTGGGGGTTGGAAACTTTACGCATCGGTGGTAAGTTGGCGATACTGCTTTCATGTTGTATAAACAAGGTCTTCCCAGGATGGCGTTGAATGGAGAAGGACAATCGATGACGATGAACTCGACGATCTTTCTTACGTCTCCGGGGGTGACTGCAAGCTCGATTGATCCAAGGGAGTAAGTTGTTTCTCCGGCGAATCCGAAAAGTGGGGTTGCTTCTTGCTTGAGAAGAGTTTTGGTAAATCCCATTCTTTTGAAGGCGTCGTAGAAAAGGACATCTGCTGAACTACCGGTGTCAATCATGACTTGAGATAGCTCACATCCTTCCACGTATAATCGGATGACGAGGGCGTCGTCATTTGGTTTGTCGAGGTCGGCGGTTTCGTTCGTGTCGAAAGTGATTTCATGGTCGGGTCCTGACAAGGGTTCTCGGATCCCAATGGTGTTCTTAGCTCTTTGTTGGTAAGCTTTAATCAAGTATACTGAGTTGCATAGTTTCGAGCCTCCCTAGATGAAATCGATGCGCCATCCCGATGGCTTTTGGTTTGTTGTTGGGAAGTACCATTTCTCTGTTAACATTAGTTGGTAGCGCCTTTTTCCCCAGACAGGTTATGGTTGAGCGACCATGTGCTGTCTTTTGTCTGCTTTATCTTCTTCTGGGCAATTGGGATCTCCAGACGTTCTTGGATTTTTTGTATCCTGCTCGTAAATTCGTTTTTGGTTTGCACTCTTGGGTGCTTGTTTGCCTTTAGTTGGGGAGCTTTGTTGTGCTCATCCTGATCCTTGGGTTCATGAATTGTTATCGTGATGTTGAGGTATCTTATCTCTTTTGGTTGAGGCGGGATTTGGTCAGGATGCGCACGTTTGTTCCCCTAGAAATCATGTCGGCCCTTTTCTTAGGTGCCGAAAGGGGTAAGCTCGGGGATTCGTTTTCAGCTTCTCTGCTTCATTTATTAGAAGAAGTTTACGTTTTTCCGTTACCTTTCGGGGTTGATGGTATTTCTTCCTCTTCGGGATTTTCGTTGCCCTCTTTATTTTCATCTTTGTTTCTGAGCACTGCTCGATATTCTTCGGTTGAGTGCCCTTTTCGCTTGTGGAAAGTACAGTACTTATTGAAATCGAAGGTCGATTGTTTATTCTTCTGAGTCGTTTATGGCATAAGAGTGCTGTCCTTGGATTGTTGGTTCTTTGATGACCTGAACTTTTTTGTTGATATTATTTTTGCTGGCCAGAAACTGTTCCTTCAGGGCGGCGACCTCTTCTTCGTGGGCTGCAAAGTAGGAAGCTCGATGCAGGGCATCATCTAGCGATATGGGAGCTCGAACAACCATTTATTCTTTGAACTTAGATGAGACCCAAACGCCATTCTTTGGAGCTGCTAAGGCTATAGATTGGAGATCTTAGATTTGATTTCCCAGAATTTATTGATGTAAGCTCTTAACGTTTCGAAGGGGGCTTGTTGGAGGTTCCAAAGATCGGCCTCCGTTGGTCTTGTTTCGATGAAAACTGAGTATTGCTTTAGGAATGCTGATACTAGCTGGGTAAAGTTATCGATTGAGTTCCCTTCGAGACCGGCAAACCACTCTAGTCCAGACCGGTGAGATTTTCAGCGAAGAAGCGGTAATATCCGGCTTTGGTCACAGCCGACTTGAAGTCCAAGACTTCATCCATTTTACCAAGATACCCCCGACGAGTTTTAACCTAATTTTTGAGTATTTAAGTTTTGCCTAAGTGTTTTTGGCAAAGAGAGAGTTTTTAGAGAGAGTCTTTTGAGAGTTTTTAGAGTTTTGAAGAGGTTGTCCTTCAAAGTTTTTAAAGGGAGTCTTTTTGTGAGTTTTTCATACTATTTTTTTGTGAGAGAGAGTTACAATTGAGTGCTTTCTTGAACACCTCTATTTTCCATCTATTCTATCTATGCAATTTTATTTAATTGTTATGATGTTTTGCTTGGCTATGTCTGAGTAAACACCTTTGTTACATTTAGGATTCAAATAGGTTTTGAGGGATTAGCCTCAAATATGAATACTTGAGCATGTGATATTCATCTTAGAAGATTGCCCTTAATGCTTGTATAAGAGTAGCTAACCTATACATGATGACAGTGGATATTATCCTTTGATCTATCTTCTTTGAGCTTAGGAATTTGCTGGAAACAAGCGACAGCTGATTTGGAAAACTCCTTAAGCGAACTGTTATCAACCTCACACTTAAACTTACTAGAGGTGCATCGATCCATACTCCTATAGAGTAATCGATCGATTGACGCGAGGCACTGTCGATTGATACGTGCGACAGCAGGTCGATTGACGCCTTCTTATGTTTCACCAATGGGAGTCTCATCGGTTCTAGTAATAGATAACCTAGGACGACACTTAAAGTTATTGTTATAGTTGGGTTCAATAATATCATGCAAGCATCTCACATAAGCATTCATACTATTATAATCCTGATAACCTGAATAGTAATCGTAAGTCTAACACCTTCACCTTATCTGCTAAACACCCAAATAATTCACTTGAGTAATTATCTTACTCACCAACTCTAATTTTACTTGTTATTTACTACTTTGAAATCTTTGACCTAACTTTGTTACAATAAGATCTAGTGTGTTCCCTAGCTCCCTATGGATTCGATCCCTAAGTACTACAACTCGACCTCTTATTTGAGAGAGAGTATAAATCACTCCTTAGGGTAATTTGACGGGTATCAAATTTGTCGCCGTTGCCGTGAAGCTTTGATCGCCATTAGATTTTATTTAAGTCAGGGTTTTCTTTTACTTTACTACTTGTTACTGATAAAATTTTTCTTTTCTTTTCAGGTGTATTCCCAGCATTGATATACCATGAATTTGACCCAATTTTACCCGTGGTATATGAGTGTTTTAAGATATATTTATTATGTTTTGGAGTCTTTTAAGTATATTTACAGGTTTAGGTACGTTCTGAAGAAATATGGTGATATTGGTGTCTTTTGGAGCCTTTTGAGTGCAGAGCTGCAAAGACGCATCAGATGATTAGCTATAGATGATGACCTTCCCACCGTTATATTGATCCCATCTTTTAACAAAAGATATATCTTTGAGTTAGCTTTCCAATGCCACTGGTTTGGAATCAATCAGCATCCTATAGCAGAAGTTATGCCTGTTTTACTGAAGAGTGGTTAGTCTGCCTGGCAAGAGGAACCTGTCGAGAAGAGGAATGCATATCGATCGATGCAGCACACTGCATATCGATCGATATGGATGTCAGAATGTGGGCGGAGCATATTTTATGACCGATTGAAGCCCAGGAGCCACCACAAAGTTACCAAAATACCCTTAGACGACCAAAAACCCTATTTATGTGTTTTCTAAGCCATTGTTGACGGCTACGCTTTCTACACTTTCTATTATTCTATTCTATTGTTTTCTCTTAGGGTTTGGAGAGAAGATCAATTCTCCTTCAGAGATTGATTGGAACTCCATTGGTTTTATCATTGATTTCTATTCTATTATTATTCAGACTATGATTTCTATTATTGCTTCCATGTCTGAGTAATTCTCTTATTAGGTTTAGGGATTTCATGAGCTTAATGTCAAACTGATAATCAATTAGGATTGCTAGTTTATCTATAGATCTCTACACTAGGGTGATTTGTAATACTAGGATCTAGAGTAGTTAGAAAAGCACGACAGTGTGACTAATTGCTTGAACCTAGAATCATAGGACAATTGAGAGGCACGAAAGTACCATAAATTAACGGAGCCCGAGCTCTGCTGGATTAGATACTTAGGCGCATACGATAATTGGTCTAGGAATCTAGTTGAACATAATCGATTAGGTCGTTAATGCTTGTCTAAGGTAGTATCGATCGACGCTCAGGCCACAGCATCGATCGATACTCACCCCTTGTTCGCGTGCGTTGGCCGGGACAAAGACTTAGGCATCTGATTAGTAATTGCATGCGAAAGCTGGATTACTTGCTTATTAAAATCGAGTTCTAGAATTGAATCTATAAACCTTTGGCATCCTTGAATTGTAGTTTTGAATCTCTTGATTGATAAATCCCTAGATCTAGCTATTTTTTCTTATTGTTAACAACTCTCTGCCAAGCTGAACAATTGTCTTGTTCATCTTGTTTACTGTTTTATTTACTTATTTATTTACTGTCTTTTAAACTATCAGCCTAACTAAATCGTAATATCTCTAGTCTAGTGTGTGCCTTAGCTCCTTGTGGATTCGATCCCTAAGTGCTACAACTCGACCTTTTATTTGAGAGAGTATAAATCACTCCTTAAGATAATTTGAGTGATATCAAATTTGGCGCCGTTGCCGGGGAGCTTCGATCGCCATTAGACTTGATTAATAGGTTTAGTCTAGGTTTTATTTACTGTTTTAAGTTACTTACGAAAAATTTTTCTTGTCAGAAGCAGCAAGGAGGAATTGCTTTTCTTATCAGACCCAACACGTGTGGAACGCTTGATCCGCAGAGAGAAACGTGCTACATCGATCGACGCCACTACTAGTGCATCGACCGATTCTGATCAACAACCGTCTACCGACTTTCAGCAACGATCGATCGATACTCGCTCGTCCACATCGACCGATACTTCTCTGTACCCGTCGATCGACATTGTCCACTTGACATCGACCGATACCGCACATCGCGCATCAATCGATACTGATCTGCGAGACATGGTTGTGCCTTTGATTCTCATGCAAGACGAGAATGGAGACATGCATGACCCTGAAGGTCATCTGTGTAATGCAGCAGGTCAGAAGATAGATGGACAGGGGGCTGCAATCCATGATCCATCTGCTGCTACTGAGGTTGCTAATGTTCTTCGACAAAGAACAATGACAGAATTGATCAAGCCTTGTCAGTTATATACCAATAGGTGTGCAATTTTAACCTCCAGAAATCCAGGGATTTGAAATCCGACCCACCTACTTCTCTCATGTGGGTCAGCACCCCTATTGTGGTCTTCCTCATGAAAATCCCATGGACCATATTGAGACACTAAAAGATTTGGTGTCTGGCATCCAGGAAGATGAAGCAACCAGAGACTACATCATCTGTAAGCTGTTCAAATATTCTCTCTCTGGGAATGCTATTAGTTGGTTGAAACTTCTACCACCAGGATCTTTCACTACATGGAATGAAGTTAAGACTGCGTTTTTGACTGAATTTTTCGATGGTGAAAAGGCTGAAGAGATAAGAGACAAAATTTGGACATTCTCTCAGGGACTTACAGAAGCTTTCAGAAGCTCTTGGGAGAGGTTTAAGAGATAACAAAGAGACTGTCCACACCATGGTTTTACGGAGTTACAGCTGCTGAAAAGATTCTGCAAGGGTATTGATGTACGATATCGTGTGATGTTGGATACTGCGAGGGAAGGAAACTTTGAGACAAGGACCCTGGAGGAAGCTAAGAGACTGATTGAGAACTTGGTGTCTAGCAACAGTGCCAAAAATCTGGATATGCACAGGATAAAATCAGCTGTGAAGGATGACAACAAGATCTTTGAGGCTGAGATTGGTTCTATACATGAGGTCTCATTGGTGGAGCATGCTATAGACCAAGATGAGGATCAGTGCCATATAGAAGAGATGGAATCTATGATAGAGAAGTTCTGGAAATTTCAGCAGAAGACGTTTAAATACTTGAATCCAAGATTAGATTTTCTCTGCAAAGAGGTGAATGGCAGATTAGAAGCCTTAAATACTCATGTCAAGATGTTATACACCCAAGCTTCTCAGACTGAAGAAGCGAGAAACTCTTTTTCAAAGGAAAAGTACTGTTCATCGAGGTACTATTCATCTCGCTACTGTTCATTCCCCGTCGATCGACACTTTTTATCCCGTGTCGATCGACACTGTTCATCTCCCGTCGATCGACACTGTTCATCTCCTGTCGATCGACACTGTTCATCTCCCGTCGATCGACACTGTTCATCTCCCGTCGATCGACACTGTTCATCGAAACACTATTCATCAAGCCATTGAAGGGCACCAGGTTGATTCCATCTTAGATAATGAATTTGGGGAAGTACTTGAGCAGGAGAAGCTGGACGAAGATGCTTTTATAGTCGAATGTTCTATGTCTGTAGGCAACTTGTACTGGTGTCGACCGACACCAACAGCTGAGCATCGATTGACGACACCACTTTTGGGATCGGACAAGACTGTTCGAATTCAGAGCCACTCCGACTTCGCCGCTCAACACCCACATCCTCCCACCCTAGCTCGAGTTAAATCAAATGCCGTAGATCGACAGAAACAAGAGAGAATCGATCGACATCAACATAGGAGCATCGATCGACAAGAACAGCCGAGTCGTGATCGACATTCGGCCACGCCATGCTGAGTACGTTTGCCAGATATTGATGCACACCGCTTGAATGACACTAGAAATCCATCTCAGACATTAATTTGCTTAAAGACAACAGAGGAGATAAGTCAGCAATCTGCAGCAGCACCAGAGCAAGTGCAAACAACACTAGCTGATACTTCTCTCGTTGAGATCGATCAACGCAAATGGGATGGATATGCACCTGCGATGGATGGGCAGGAAATAAAAGAAGGAGCTCAACCTGAGAAGAGAGTCAAATCTAGGAAACCCTTTATTCCCAAATACCTCAGGCGAGAAGCTAACAAAGTTGAACTTGATGGATTTCACAAGAGGGTGAAGAGGGTTCCTAAGGATATGTCTTTCGAGGATGCATATTATAAGTACAGACGTGGTAAAATCTTCAGAGAGAGCAGAGAGACAGAAAAGAACATTGAGCTACTATTCAACAAGGTCTGTCGTAAGCCTAAGAGGACTCTGAAGAAGGAAAAAGATCCTGGAAAGTTCCTGATTCCTTGCTGTATACATGATCATGACTTGCCAAACGCCCTCTGCGTACTGGATCTGCAGTAAGTATCATGTCTATAGACACTGCTGATCTATTAGGATTGAAGATGGAGCTTTCTCAGGATAGTTTCACTTTCGTGGATAACTCCAAGGTAAACTCAGCAGGCATGATCAAGAATGTCAAGGTGGAGATAGGAGACTGCAGCATCCCTGTGGACTTTCATGTCATGAAGAGCAAATCTGGCCAGACATCTTCTCTTCTTTTTGAAAGAGCCTTCATGGCTACAGTGAGAGCAGTTTGTGATCTCAAGAAGAATAAGATGTACCTGACTAATGTTGATGAAAGAGTTTTCTATGATCCTGTGGAGAAGAAGAAGAGTGAGGAGTTTATTTCCTGCATAGATGTGTTTGAAGATCCAACACATACACCCGATACATATCGCGAGTCTGCACCACCAGAATCAGCGTCGGTCGACACCACAACCGCCACAGCGATCGACAGCACCGTTCCAGCATCGTTCGACAGCCCCTATACTCGATTGACACCTATTCCTGAAAGTTCGAGTTGTTTTCAGAACATCGCAGACTCAACAAAGGAGAGCGCAGATGAATCGAGCTATGATCTTACCTCCGATGTAGACAAAGTCACCCTAGAAGACTTTTTGGAGTTAGAAGAATGGTTTAAGCAGAGGCTTGATGACGATCGACACCCACCCCACATCATCGATCGCAAACCTCCTGATTTCATTGATCGACCAGACGCAACCAATATTGGTCGATATCCACCAGAAATAATCGATCGACACCCATGGTTGGATGAGCTACAAGGATACACAGTTGATCTGCAACCGATTAAGAAGAGAATGCACAAGTCTGAGACCTCATACCTTTCTGTCCCCGAATATCTAAGACCCATATGCACAGAAGAAGCTGTTGGGATTCGCAAAAGAGTGAAGAGGACACATGACCCTGTGAAAATTATGGTTCCTTGCACGATATTTGAAGTTGAATCTACTATCCCACCAGATAGAGGTACACAGGTAGGTTCCTACATTGGGGTATTGAATAATCATCAGCATGCATCAGTTTCTCATAGTGGATTGAGATATAGAGGTGACTTTGACAAAGGTCCAACAGAACCAGTATCGAACGACACCAACAAAACAACATCGATCGACACCGACCAGACAACATCGATCGACAGTATCACTTCACCATCGATCGATCGTGTATCAGAACAGAACGAGATTGAAGGTTGTCAAAATCCTTTTGATGGAGGCACCATAATGTGTTCAGAAAAGTCTGGGGGAAAGAAGAGGAAGAATTGGAAGAAGAGGAAAAGAACAAAGAGAGATCCTCAGTTATCATTGACTCTTCACTTCTCAGATGGTGTCAGGAAATCTAGAGTGCACAACAAATGCTTCTCAGAGCCTTTTGCAAAACTAAGAGTACTTCTTATTATTGAGATGATAGACAAAGGAGAGAAGTCTATGGAGGAGGCTTTCACATAAGAATGATAAAGCTTCAGAGAGTAGCAGTTGAGACTTGGTTTGGAGCAAGTTCTAAATTTAATCCGGACTGAACCAGATCTCTAGAAGTCAAGCTAATGACTGAAAATAAGCGCTGAGTGGGAGAGAACCCACTGTTAGGTTTGTTTTAAATTTGTTTTTATTTTCATTTACTACTGATTCTCTGTTTTCTAATGATTTCAGGTAAAAAAAAAAACAGCTTCAAGTAGACGATTGCTCATCACATCGACCGACGAGGACATGTCGATATCGATCGCCATTGTATCACCTGCGTCGATCGATGCCTCCATTGGCACATCGATCGATATTCAATCCGGTCAGGTAATCGTTCTTACTTGTTACATTGAGTCCTTATAATTTAGTTTTTCACCATAACTCCGACTAGATTTACACTGGGGACAGTGTAATTTAAGTCTGGGGGGATGTTTACTGATATCTAGTTTATTTTGAGTCTTATAAAATGTTTTCGAAAAAGGGTTTTTATTGAGTCAAGAAGGGGATGATGAACTTTTTCAATCTTTACTTGTTATCTAACCACTCTTTAGCACCACTCTTAGATTTGTTGACTACAGAATGTACTAGAGATGCTAAAGTGGATCACCTGTCAACTATGACCATACTTGCTGAGAATGTTTGAAGGAACCAAAGCTGACCTCCAACCTAATTTGATTATTAATGCTTGTCTTGGGGCTTGGTATACATTGGATCGGATTCCTCTTGCAAGTCTGGAAGGTAAAAGTCTGTGTGCTTCTGGTTCCCTTTTCTCTCTCTCTTCGGCATCCATGAAAAAAAAAGATTGAGATGATTTCCTGAGATGCGGAGGGGTAGGTACATTACCAATGACCTCATTATTCTAATTCAAAGGAATGATCACACATTGTGGAAGCGAGGGATAGGTAAATTACCAAGGACCCCATTATTCGCCTACACTTTGTCAAAATAAGAGCTACAAAGGTAGAAAGTTCAAAAAATGAGCGAAGATCGCCTGATCGGCATCAACGTTCATTGGGGTTGAACCTATAAGGATTCAGAGAAGAGAGAAAAGAGGGAAGAAAGGGACCAGAGAAGACTACCTGTGTGTTCAGAAACTTGCTTGAGTAAGAGTCCATGTGTCCTTTGATCGATACTCCCAAGGTAAAGCCTACACATTTATTTTATGCAAGAAATGAGGTTAGTAGAGGGGTTAGTCAGACATGATTTGCTAAGTTGCTGGCTAGATGAATTTGGTTGCTAAGCTAGGATATGGTATGTAAAGTACTTCTGATGAATTTGGTTGCTATGCTAGGATTCCAATGCCACTGGTTTGGAATCAATCAGCATCCTGTAGCAGAAGTTATGCCTGTTTTACTGAAGAGTGGTTAGTCTGCCTGGCAAGAGGAACCTGTCGAGAAGAGAAATGCATATCGATCGATGCAGCACACTGCATATCGATCGATATGGATGTCAGAATGTGGGCCGAGCATATTTTATGACCGATTGAAGCCCAGGAGCCACCACAAAGTTACCAAAATACCCTTGGACGACCAAAAACCCTATTTATGTGTTTTCTAAGCCATTGTTGACGGCTACGCTTTCTACACTTTCTATTATTCTATTCTATTGTTTTCTCTTAGGGTTTGGAGAGAAGATCAATTCTCCTTCAGAGATTTATTGGAACTCCATTGGTTTTATCATTGATTTCTATTCTATTATTATTCAGACTGTGATATCTATTATTGTTTCCATGTCTGAGTAATTCTCTTGTTAGGTTTAGGGATTTCATGAGCTTAATGTCAAACTGATAATCAATTAGGATTGCTAGTTTATCTATAGATCTCTACACCAGGGTGATTTGTAATACTAGGATCTGGAGTAGTTAGAAAAGCACGACAGTGTGACTAATTGCTTGAACCTAGAATCATAGGACAATTGAGAGGCACGAAAGTACCATCAATTAACGGAACCCGAGCTCTGCTGGATTAGATACTTAGGCGCATACGATAGTTGGTCTAGGAATCTAGTTGAACATAATTAATTAGGTCGTTAATGCTTGTCTAAGGTAGTATCGATCGACGCTCAGGCCATAGCATCGATCGATACTCACCCCTTGTTCGCGTGCGACGGCCGGGACAAAGACTTAGGCATCTGATTAGTAATTGCATGCGAAAGCTGGCATCCTTGCATTGTAGTTTTGAATCTCTTTACTGATAAATCCCTAGATCTAGCTATTTTTTCTTATTGTTAACAAATCTCTGCCAAGCTGAACAATTGTCTTGTTCATCTTGTTTACTGTTTTATTTACTGTCTTTTAAACTATCAGCCTAACTAAATCGTAATATCTCTAGTCTAGTGTGTGCCTTAGCTCCTTGTGGATTCGATCCCTAAGTGCTACAACTCGACCTCTTATTTGAGAGAATATAAATCACTCCTTAGGATAATTTGAGTGATATCAAGCATAACCAAAGCAAAAAGAACAATGAAGTTTTGTCTACTGATCCAGCTGCTTTGGAACGTTCAATCCGCAAACAGATTCGTTTCACATCGATCGATACACCAGCTTGTGCATCGATCGATACACCAGCTTGTGCATCGACCGATATCCATCAAAAACCGTCTACCGAATCTCAAACACCGTTGACCGCTACCAGCTCACCAACATCGACCGATCTCATTCATCTGACATTGACCGATACCCGTTCATCCACATCGACCGACACTTTTCAGTACCCGTCGACCAACATCTTTCATCCGACATCGACCGATACCGCTATCCGCACATCGATCGATACTGAGACGCAGAACATGGTCGCGACACTGATACTCATGCGAGACGACGAAGGTAACCCGCGTGACCAAGAAGGTCACCTGCGTAATGCAGCAGGTCAGAGAATTAATGATCAGGGGGCTGCAATCCCTGATCCAGAAGCTGAGGCTGCTGCAGCCACTGCTCGAGCTGCAGAAGAAGCCAACAGAAACAGATCACTGGCTGACTACAACCGTCCAGATCAATACTACGCCAACAGATCTGCTATCTGTCCTCCAGACATATACAGAGGGCTGATTTTGAGGTGAAGCCTCAGTACTACACACTTGTAGGACAAACACCCTACAGTGGAGCATCTAATGAGCATCTTATGGACCATCTAGAGAGGTACAAGGATATCATATCTGCTATCAAAGCTAATGGAGTCCCAACTGACTACGTACTTTGCAAGCTCTTCAAATACTCTCTTACTGGAGAGAGAAGCTTTGCAATGGCCTAAGCAACTACCACCATGATCTCTTACATCCTGGGAGGATATCAAGAATGCTTTCTTGATTAATTTCTTTGATGAGGCATGTGCAGAAGAGTTGAGAAGCAAGATTGCTACATTCATGCAGAAGCCTGTAGAGCCTTTCAGACATTGTTGGGTTCGTTTCAAGTCTTATCAGAGAGATTGTCCACACCACGGATTCAATGAAGTGCATCTACTTAGCACTTTCTTCAGAGGTTTAGATCTGGCCTACCAGACAGCACTAGACACAGCTAGTGAAGGAAACTTCAACACCAGGAATTCAAGAGAGGCTGTGAGACTTATTGAGAACTTGACAACTAGCAACAGCACCAAGAACACTGATTATGAGAGAAGGAAATTGGCCAATGCTCTTTGGAAGGAGCAGTTGGACTATGTGAGAACCAAATTGGACAGTGTCAACAAGCTTCTAAGGAAGCAGGTTAGCTTTGCTGAAAATGTAGAAGCTATAGAGACTGATGAGGAAAGATATGAAGAAGAAGTGAATTACATAGGAGGATTTCAAAGGCTTGGAAATCAGAATGGAAACATGAACTTCTATGGCAACAGTCAGAGGAGCAACTACAATCAGAATTCACAATATCAGAAACCCTTCAGCAACAGCAACTACAGCAACAACAAGAATCTCAACAGTTCTTTCTACCAGAATCCACCACCACCTACTCAGGAGAGCAAGATAGAAGCAATGCTTGATTCAGTTTTAGAGGGTCCGCAAAGGCTTACTGTGGATTTCAATGGAAAGATAGATGCTGCTTATAATAGCCTGAATGTGAAGTTTGATTCCTTGAGCACTCATGTGAAGAAGCTAGAGACACAGGTGATTCAAACAGCAGAAGCTATTCAGAGGCAAGAAGTCTTAATAAAAGGGAGAGAGGAAGATCTCATCAGACACCACATAAATGCCATCACAGTAGATGATTTCTGGCAAGTGGATGAGCATGAGAAGCTTCAAGAAGGAGACTTTGAAGTTGAGAGCTCCATGACTATGGGCAGTTCTCACTGGTGTCGACCGACGCCAGATGATGATCATCAATCGACATGGGAAGGTGATTATCGATCGATGTTCGAGATACCACATCGATCGACAGTCTAAAGAGTCTACTGCTAAGAACAGACCAGTCCAGATTATGACACATGCAGAGTTCGCAGCGAGGCACCCAAAACCACTCCACCCTTTCGTCGATCGATCCCACGAAGATGACATCGATCGCCCAGGCCAACCAGTCATCGATCGACATGCTACATTCGACATCGATCGATATATAACCATTAAACCGCGAATGCAACTACCAAGGATTGATGCAATCCAATTATATGCACTCAGAGGTCGACCCAAACCTACAGATAACCCACCAGAAGAAGCTGAAGATACATTAGAGCCTATGGAGATAGAAAAGGAAAGTGAAAACAGAACCCTAAGAAAAAGGAAAGAGAAGATTCCTAAGCACTTTAAAAGGCAAGCTAATGAAAAGGAGTTGGAAAACTTAAAGAAAAGAGTTCTAAAGATTCCAGCAGAGAAACCCTTTGAGGAGGCATACTTCACACACAGATTGTGGATGTTCTTCAGAGAGACATGAGTAACAGAGGCTCACATTGAGAAGATGTTCAATCAAATAAGAGAGGATATGAAGAAGACCACATTGAAAAAGAAGAGTGACCCTGGAGAGTTCATTATCTCATGCCTAGTGCAAGGCATTGAATTCTCACATGCACTATGTGATACAAGAGCATCAGTCAGCATCCTACCAAAGGTTAGTGCAGACCAATTAGGTCTAAAGGTAGAACCTTCCAAGGAATCATTCTACTTTGTAGATTGTTCTAGAACGAATCATTGGGAATCATCAGAGACCTTAAGGTACAGATTGGTAATACCCTAGTTCCAGTTGACTTTCATGTCCTAGACATCAGGTTACATTGGAATTCTTCTCTACTACTTGGAAGAGCATTCCTAGCTACTGTGGGAGCCGTCTGCAATTTGCAAACAAGCCAGACATGTTTGACACTCATCGACCCAGATTTTCACTATGATCCAGTCAAAGTTGTCAAGCCAAAGATGTCCTGCAGACAGCCTCCAGAGGAAGCAAAACTCGTAGCAACATGCTACTGTGCAGAAGAGTACGAGACAGAGTACTCGGAATCGATCGGCACCAATACAGAAACATCGATCGATCCTACTCATCCAACATCGATCGACCAGTCAGCCATCACATCGATCGATACAAACAACAGTTTTCACTCCACATCGATTGATAGTACACCTATGTATGAAGTTGATCACTTTCCAGGTGATTACTTAGATGGGAGTTGGGAACCAGACTACTACCAGCCTACATATGCAGTGGAGATTCAAGATGATGAGTATGATGAGGATTACACAAGGGAAAGAGATATTGAATACTCATTCATTCGCAGAGAAGAAGAGTATGATAAGGACTACAACAGGAACATACCATATTCATATATCTGCAGAGAAGATGAGGTATACCACCCTCCAATGAAGACAAGAGATGATGAGTATGATGAAGATTTTTGGGAAGAAAGAGAGATTGAGTACTCTTTCGTTAATAGAGATGCAGTGCCTATCCACTATGTTCCTCACGAGTTCATTCCAACAAGACCATCAGCCTACAGGGATGACAACAATCTCAACTCGATCCCATGTTTCAAACACAAGGAAATCGATCGACACCAGCATATACACATCGATCGATATGACATTTTCAAGGACTCGAGATGATTGGCCAGCATACTGCTATCCATCTTTACCCTAGAAGCTACTACACCTTCTTAACATGTGGAAGAATTCAATGAGAACCGCAAGGAAGCACCAGCTACAGACCACCAAAGAGTTCTCACTAGAGATGGATCCAAATCACATGGAACCATGCTACACGAATCGATCGACGCAACAACGTCAAAATTGATAGATACCAGTACAAGAAGAGGGCAGAAAGAAGAAGAACTGATCGACGTACGTAAAGACATATCGATCGATATGAGTCAGACCGACTTTGAGAAAAATGGAAATCTCAAATTTGGAAATTTGGTTGATGATTACTACTATAAAAGGAACCACAGGGTAGAAGCAGTTTCACAAACCCTAGAAGCAGACAAGATGCATCAGCAACCTTCCAACCCTCAGCCACATGGAGAAGAATCCAGTTGCAATGTTCACCATCAGCTACACAATGCGACATCGATCGACGAGCATTCTAATGCATCGATCGATACTCAATCCTTACCATTCGATTTACAGAATGATAATAAGTTGGATTCTGGATATCTAACCCATCATGAGTTTGGTATTTTCAGAGATCTAGAAGGCAATGAAAGAGCTATGGATGGCCGTCTCCTACAAGTATCCAGAGAAGACATCACAGAGATCCCTGCTGTGGCCAATGGACAAGACAACCTATTCACTCAAGCTACACCTCCAGATCCTAATCCCTACAGCAGAGCAGGGATGGATGAGAAGCTCAATGATATCTACACCATTCAATATGATTCAATGAATGATTTCAAGTGCAAACTTGATAGTGTCTACCATCCACTCAATGACAAGATTACATGGTTGACCAAGACCATGGAGGAGCTTGCAGATGATATCACCACCATGAGGCAGAAACCACAAGGAGCTTCAGCATGGAAGCCCTGGAAACCTTCGACATCGACCGATGACCGATGGATACCATCGACCGATGCAGCTTCCCAGAGATCGATCGACACCAATTTCATGGAATCGATCGATACTCACTTTACAAGACTGGAAGAGAGGTTGTGTTCTTATGAAGAACGATTTGGTAGTTCCTACTACCCAATGAGTGATGATATGAATGCACTCGAAGCACGAATGGATGCTTTACAGCAGGAGATGGACACGATTCAGAATCAGCTTGATTTTCAACAGATGACATCTCCATCGACCGACATGCCTGCCAGCACATCGATCGATCCTGATCAAGCACCAGCAGAGAGCCAGCATAAATCGATCAACAATGACAACATCACATCGATCTACACCTACCTTCAAGAACAATACACTTCCATGAAAGAGGAGCTATTCAAAACCATCAAGATAGATAACAAATGGGAAGAACAAGCCTTACAGGAGAATCTTGATGTGTTCCATTGCCACCTAACCACCAACCTCAATTGGATAGCCAAGAGCTTTGAATTAATGAAAAGAAAATTGCATTTACTCCGCAACAAGCAGATGACGCTACAATCGATCGACACAGCTAACTACACGTCGATCGATATGACGAGAAGCACGCACAATGGATGGCATACAGAATTCCACTACAAACCAAAGTATGGAGTTTGAGCTTATGATACTTATTAGAGAAAGAAGAGTAGCTGGTCAGACACAACAGAAAATCCAGCCACTCAAAGAAGAAAATCTACCTACACCAAGAAAGAAGTTGACAAGGTGATAGCTGAGATCTATGAAGCCTTAGATTAATCAGAGAATGAATACTACATGAAGTTTGATGAGATCTACTTCCCCTTCGACAACAACATTGCTACTATGTATTCACGAACAGAGGGGATAGACAAGGAGATCAAGGCTATTCAGAGACAACTTGCAACTCGCCCATCACCCTACACATCGACCGATATGCCACCACATGCATCGATCGGCGAGGGCACTACGACATCGATCGATCCTAATGCAAGAGCATTGATCGATACTGATACACCATTAATCCGACAGGAAGCCATCATAGACAGATTGGGGGTTCTATCTCCAATACATGAAGAACTGTGAGAGCCATCAAGGAACGCTTATGATAGGCTTGAAAAGCAGCAGTTCAACATTGAGAACTTTGAGAGGATGCTACATTTGTTGAAAGATGAGTTAGAGGATATGAAAAAGAGATGGACCAGGTCAGATGATGCCACAAGAAGCTTCACTGCAACTCAGTCCACAGCAAAAGAGGATGTTTGCACACCAGCAAACAACTTCTTCCACACCAACTAAGCCATTCAACCTCCAAAGTCAAGCTAAATGACTATAACAAAGCGCTGAGTGGGAGGCAACCCACTATTAGGTACTCTCATTTATTTCATGCACTACTAGTATTTATTTTCGTTTTTATGCAAAAAAAAAGATCCGAGTAGACGTTTGCCATCTCTATCGACCGACGCGACCAAGTCGACATCGATCGACGACACTACATCTGCCACGATCGACACGCTTTCTTCTACATCGATCGATATGGTATCGGTCACGTATAACGTTCTAACTTGTTCGATTTCGCATTTATACTATAGTTTTTTTTATAAACTCCGACTGTTTTACACTGGGGACAGTGTAATTTATGTCTAGGGGATTACTAATGATTATCTGTTATTTTCTCTACTATTTTGAGTCTTATTTAAAAATTTTATTGAGTCAAGAGGAGGACAATGATCTTATCTAGTTTACTACTTGTCATTTAACCACTTTCAAGACCAGTCTTAGATTCATTGACTGCAGAAGTACTAAAGATACTAAAGTGGATCAGCCTGTCTACTATGTTTGCATTTACTAAGATTGTTTGAAGGAACCAAAGCTGACCTCCAACCTAATGCTGACATTACCTGCTTGTCTTGGGGCTTGGTATACATTAGATCGGGTCCCTCCTGCAAGTCTGGAAGGTAAAAGTATGTATGTTTCTGGTTCCCTTCTCTCTCTCTCTTCAAGAATCCTAGATATAAGAGATTGAGATGATTTCCTGGAAGATGCAGAGGGGTAGGAGTGTCTCCTATGACCCCAATATTCTAATTCTGAAAGGAATGATCACACATTGTGGAAACGAGGGATAGGAGTGTCTCCTGTGACCCCATTATTCGCTACACTTTGTCTAAATAAGAGCTACAAAAGTAGAGAGTCAATAAGATGAACAAGATGGACTGCATCAGCATCAATGTTCATTGAAATTGAAACTATAAGGATTCAGAGAAGAGAGAAAGAGGAAACAAAGGGATCAGAGAAGACTACCTTGTGTTTAGAAACTTGTTTGAGTAAGAACCCATGTGTCCTTTGATCGATACTCCCAAGGTAAAGCCTACACTTTTATTTTATGCAAGAAATGAGACTAGTAGAGGAGTTTATTAGACATGATTGGTTAAGTTGTTAACTAGGAAAACTTGGTTGCTATACTAGGATATGGTATAATGTGCTTTTGTAGTTAGAATGATCTTGACTTGGCTTGCACTACTAGGAAGATATGACTGAGATCTTTAAACTTTTTGAGTCCCTGCTGTTTTCAAACCTTTTCCAGAGAGACTACCAGTTGTTTTTGCTTGAGAACAAGCAAAAGGGTAAGTCTGGGGGAGTTGATATACCATGAATTTGACCCGATTTTAGGCATGGTATATGATAGTTTTATGATATATGTAATCCATTTTGGAGTCTAGATAGCATATTTACAGGTTCAGGAGCGATTGGAGAAAAGATGATGTTTTTGGAGAATTTTGGAGCATTTTAGAGATATATCCCGAGATGACCATATCGACCACTCAAGGTCGACACGGAGAGAGATGCATCGATCGACACTCCTTCAGTGGCGTCGATCGATATTTAACACACAGAAGCCCGGTTTGGTCACAGCCGACTTGAAATCCAAGACTTCATCCATTTGACCAAGATACCCCTGACGAGTTTTAACCTAATTTTTGAGTATTTAAGTTTTGCCTAAGTGTTTTTGGCAAAGAGGGAGTTTTTAGAGAGAGTCTTTTGAGAGTTTTTAGAGTTTTGAAGAGGTTGTCCTTCAAAGTTTTTAAAGCGAGTCTTTTTGAGAGTTTTTCATACTATTTTTTTGTGAGAGAGAGTTACAATTGAGTGCTTTCTTGAACACCTTTATTTTCCATCTATTCTATCTATGCAATTTTATTTAATTGTTATGATGTTTTGCTTGGCTATGTCTGAGTAAACACCTTTGTTAGATTTAGGATTCAAATAGGTTTTGAGGGATTAGCCTCAAATATGAATACTTGAGCATGTGATATTCATCTTAGAAGATTGCCCTTAATGCTTGTATATGAGTAGCTAACCTATACATGATGACAGTGGATATTATCCTTGGATCTATCTTCTTTGAGCTTAGAAATTTGCTGGAAACAAGCGACAGCTGATTTGGAAAACTCCTTAAGCGAACTGTTATCAATCTCGCACTTAAAGCTTACTAGAGGCGCATCGATCGATACTTCTATAGAGCTATCGATCGATTGACGCGAGGCACTGTCGATCGACACGTGCGACAGCAGGTCGATCGACGCCTTCCTATGTTTCACCAATGGGAGTCTCATCGGTTCTAGTAATAGATAACCTAGGACGACAGTTAAAGTTATTGTTATAGTTGGGTTCTATAATATCATGCAAGCATCTCACATAAGCATTCATACTATTATAATCCTGATAACCTTCACCATATCTGCTAAACACCCAAATCAATCACTTGAGTAATTGTCATGCTCACCAATTCTAAGTTTACTTGTTATTTACTGCTTTGTAATCTTTGACCTAGCTTTGTTACAATAAGATCTAGTGTGTTCTCTAGCTCCCTGTAGATTCGATCCCTAAGTATTACAACTTGACCTCTTATTAGAGAGAGAGTATAAATCACTCCTTAGGGTAGTTTGAGTGGTATCATACGCCTTCAATAGAATCAGCTGGTTTTACTGATTCCCCAAAGAGCGGTATTTTTGAATTTGAATTTCAAAACTCGATCTTTCTCAGGATCCGAGATTCGAGATCGACTACTTCCCCAAGAAGATACCAACTGCAACTCCTTTAAATATCTCTTTTCTCCATCTCCATATTGCTACATCGCAATTTATCGTCATCTCCAGGTATTGTTCCTTGATCTTCTCCCTTCTGCTTTAGATAGCTTGGATTAGCTGGCTTAGGTTTTAGGCCGATTCCGTTGTTTTCTCATCTTTTGAATTTATTGACCAGGAAACGATTTCAGTATGTCGAAACGCTCTGGTTCTTCTGTTCCTCTAATGGCTGAGAAGGTCGGGTAGAGAGGAGATCAGATTCTCCCGTATCCAAATCCGGTAGTTCGTCGGACCCTCATGATGAATCCGAGCATGACCTTCTGGCCCCAACTCCCTTATCCTATGCTTCGTCGATCCCTCCGTTGGTGGGTCTCGCTTCATCAGTGGGAGAGGATGATTTGAACAAATGGCGGAAGAGTTACTCGCTCTCATCGGCCGTCGTACTCCGCGTTCCTGGTTCGTCGGAGCATGCTTCTAATGGCATGCCTGAGGAGATTGTCGTTTATGAGACTTTCTTCGAATCCGGTTTCAGGGGGGATGTATCGTCGCTGATCGCGGATCTCTGCAGCTTCTTTCAGATCTCTCCTTCTCAGCTCAATCCTCCTTCTTGCCGGATTCTCATAGCTATTCAGAATTTGGGTGATGAGGAAAGCCTTCCCCTGGGCGTTAACGAAGTGCTTTTTGCTTATCATCTGGCCCCCATTAATGGAGGTGAGGGCCGCTTCCATCTCCGCCCGCGCTCCGGCTTTCCAATCTTTGAATAGCTCTCCAAGAATGACCGCAAAGGGCTGTCTTTTGGGAAGAAGTGGCAGGAGAGATATGCTTTCATGACTCTCTCGGGGTCTCATTACCGGTGGAATTTCGTAGGTAGGAGTGAGATAGATGATTATTTAAGGATCAGCGATGGGTTTAGCTGATCCTCTCTTGTGCAGGTGGGACTCATCCTGCTCGTGCTGAGGGTGAGAGTAACGTTCTTCGTGCTCGAGCGCTTCCCCTTGAGCTGCGTCAGGTGGCTCATCTCATCAGCCCCGAAGTGTAGCGCCGTAGTAGATTGTGGGCTAAGACTTTCCTTCTTTTATACGACCCCGGCCGATTTCTTACTATCGGTTAATTAGCTTTAGTTTTTTTGATTAGATGGCACAACGGGAAGACACACGGAGGATCTAATGACCGCCTTTATGAGGGCTGCAGAAGCGATTTCTGCGATAGTGGTATAAGGTGAAGCCAACTCTTCATCCCAGGAAGAAATTTGAGGGGTGGTGTGACCACGAGATCAGCCCACCAGTCTTCTTGTACGGCGCGTGTGCCTGATGGGTTATCTGGCGTTCTTGCTAAATTAAACACAAAGGTATTCCCACAGGATCAAACCCCTCTTCCGGACGAGGATCCTTCGGAAGTGATTCGGGTGGTTCAGGGCGGACTTCTTCCAGTAAGGCCATGAATTTAACCCCCTTTCCTTGACTTCTCATCACGATTCTCATTTAGTGATACTAGTGCAGACCCTTTCCCAACTGCATCACCTTGGGGATCGATTATTGGAAGGGAATTCACCTTCGAACCGAGAGAAAGTAGAGAAGTGTTGGGGTCAAAATCGGTCAACGACGAAATCGTCACCCAAAAGTCCTCGAAAGAAAACTAAGTGACGATCAAAACCAAGAAACAGGTCGTCACTCGATGAACTCACGGGAAGGCATGAACGGACCATGAGCCCCGGGGATCAACGAAGGCAAGCAACAGCAGGCACCGGCGGACGCGGGACACGGCACGGACGGCAGGACGCCTGGTGCCGGCGGCAGGACGCCTGAGCCGGGCGGACGCCGGCACCGCGGGCCCACGCCGCTGGCGCGGGCGCGCGGCGCGGCAGGCTTCGTCCTCTCCCGTCTGGCGGCAGGCCTGTCGTCTCCTGTCTGGCGCCGGTCGACGGCCCTCGTCCTGGTCTCGGTCCCATCATGCTCGGTCTGATCCCATCTTGGCTTGTTTAGATCAATCCTCGTGAGTTTTGTACGATCACGGTTATTCTAAAACCAAACATCTCGACTATCACGAGGAACTGGGTTCCTTCGAAAAGCCAAACCTTCAAAGACTATTCTTCAAAACCGTAAAACGCCTAAATGGTCCGACATGGCGAAGCGCCCACTTACGATTTTCGAAAAGGAAGGATAACTATGACGGTTTATCCTTATCCTCACATAAGAGATAAATGTCAAGTTTCCAAAAGATAAATGTCAAGTTTTCGAAGATAAATGTCAAGTTTCGATAAACACGAAGATGGACGAAAATGGAAAAGCCGATTCAGCCCGAAAGAAGATAGACCGCCTTAAGGGGAGTATATAAGGAGAGCTTTGGGCAGGAGCAAATCATCACAAAATTTCCAGAGCACTTAGCACTTAGAGCGATTTAGCATTCTTTTCTGTTTTCACTAGCCGCGACTCAACTAGGATAGACTTAGGCGGCGGACTAGCTGACTTCTCGACAGCTCTTGTAGCCGATTTCTTTGCTTGTTGTACACGCTCAAAACGAGAATTCAGAAATAAGATCTCTTTCGCTCCATTCTTACGATTTTTATTTTACACCTTTAATCTCCATTGATTGTATCGCGTGTGGCCCAACAGATATCCGGACCTTCAAGGAAGATCGGGTTAACTCGGTTTCCTCCACAAATCGCTTATCGAAATTGACGGTGTGAATTTCGGTTCCCACAGTTTGGCTAGAAGGAGGGGGTTACGGATCTATCTATCTCGCAATTGCACACGCCGATCATGTCTACGCCACCAAAGACCAGGCAACGCTAGACGGAACACCGTCGATGCCAACGCTGAGAAGACTCCAACTTGAGATCGTCCACAGTCACTGCTGATGCAAACACCGAGGCCAGACAGATGAAGGAACTGTTCACCTCCGCCCAGGAACGGGCGGAACAACAGGACAAGCTGATAACCTTGCTCGTAAAACAGGTCGACACCTTAACTGGGAGCAAGTTGCCGCTGATCCACCAAGGCACGGCGGCAGAAGACTCGACTTCGATCTCCCGAGAACGAAAAGATGCCTCGAAGAGCCCACTCGGGAAACGGCTCCAAAAGGACAGCAAACGACCTCGCAAAACCTTCCACCCGCTACGGAAACAAGGAAAGTGACGTCGGCGATCAATCTGGATATCAGCGACCAATCGGGTCCTTCCGATGAAGACGCTGACATCCACCCTAGGAGGACCGAAGCCAGCCCGCCGGGACGGTATCCCGAGAGGCCCATGACAGAAGAGGAGGAAGAACTCTACTGAATTGAGCAGGAAGAACTTCGCGGAGGATCAAACTCGATCCATCGCGACCAGCCCGACAATGTCGCAATCGACGCCGAGGAAAACTCTCTGGTACAAGTCAAAGTTCGAAGTGGATACTACTGGAAAAGCCGCGGACAATCCAGGATACTCTCCACAAAGCAACGGACTTCATCATCATGGAGGAAGAGATGAAACTTATCGCAGAAGCGGACCACAGAAAACGCCCTCAAAGAAGAAACCCTCTCGTAACGACAAGAACGCCCATCACGGGAAGATGCCCAAGCAGCATAACTACGCCATCAACTCGAGCAAGGCAAGACCTCCGGAAACACCTGACCAGGAACCAGTACAAGGATAATTCCTACCGCGAGTTCCACGAAACCAGAGGTCACTCCACTGCGAACTGCAAGTTTCCGCTCGCCGCAAAGCTCCTCACCGGCTAACTATCAAAGGTCAAGAGTATAAAGTACTTGCTCCTCGACTCACCAAAGACCAACAAAACTGTCTCCGAGGACCGCGACCGAAAATTAATCGGGTGAAAACGCGAAGGAGACAGACGACCAAGGAACAACAACAGTCGCCAAAGGGTAAACATGATCATCGGAGGATCGCAGTTCTACCAAGACTCTGTCTCATCGATAAAAGCCTACGGGCGAAAAGTCGAGACAAGTTCCAACTGGTTTCCGGATAGCGATATTCCTAACCACACGATCACTTTCGAGGAACAGGAAACTGTCGGAATCGACAAACCTCATTGCGATCCTTTGGTTATCGACCTGGTAATCCAGGATCTCGGTCGGCCGCATCCTCGCCGATACAGGAAGTACGGTCAACGTTATCTTCCGCGACACCCTCTACAGGATGAAGATCCCACTTGGGGAAGTCGTCCCTGAGCCAAAACCTTTGACTGGGTTTTCGGGCGTCACTTCAATGATCCTCGGGAGAATTAAGCTCCCGGTCATGGCGAAAGAAGTCACAAAGATCGTCGAGTTCGCAGTAGTCGACAACCCTGCCATCTACAATGTCATCATGGGAACCCTTTGATCAACTCCATGAAGGCAGTACAATCCACATATCACCTCGGCATCAAATTTCCGACTCCCACCGAACCGGGTCATCCGGGGTAGTCAGAAACAATCGAGACTCTGTTACCTAGCCGAAGTTCAAACTGCGAAAGATCGAACGCCCCAGCGCCAACCCAAACGAGCAAAGGAATCACACAACATTCACGAAGACTCAAAAAGATGATCCAGAATCATCCGAACAGGCAACGATTCAAGACAACAAAGCCTCCGAGTCCACCGCGCAAACAGCTCAACCCTCGACAAACCACCGATCCGACCAGCACGATCGAACGGCAATGCACGGGAGTAAAACGTCTGCAACTATCGAACTACTGAGATGGCTTGATCCTCGAAAGAGGTAAAGGCAGCTCATCGAAACCCGGCGAAGTTCAGCTATCCCCTCACCAAAGGGGAGGGTATGTATACTCCTATACTCCCACAAAAACGCGAAATATCCGCATGTACTGAATTTTTGAAATTTTTCAATAAAATTCTTTCTATCTATTTTTACGCCACTTAATTTAGAAAACGCGTAAACACTTCGAAAAACGAAAATCATATCTTCAAAGAAACGAGACATTGCAACTTCTGAAAAGATAACAAAACTCGTATCATCCGCTAAAACAGTCCACCTGCGACTTAAAAACAACTTATGCCCATCGATTGGCCCCGACGGACGCACTCAGAAACGTTTTACTCAATACAAACTCGAGTCAGACCTACAAGGTCCTCTTACATCCGACAAGGATATCATAGCGCTATACAAGAAACCCAAAATTTTGGTTTAGCATCTCGGATAAACTCCGAAGATAGCTCGATTCTTTTAACACAAGTCATATAAGCTGGCAACTAGTCGCGGACTTTAAACGAAAAGAATCAGGAAGAAATCACTAACAGGCAAAACGAAAGCAGTCATTGCACAGCCTTAAAGCTGAGAGTAAGCCTAGGTCTTGCCCTAAACCAGTCTTGCTGGATCTTGACATCTCACAGACATAGTATCGTGATCAGATCCCAAAACATGTCTCTTATCGCTACACCTAAAACGCCGCTAAAAGTAGCATACGGCGACAAAAAGAGTTAGGATAATGGCGACTACTGCATCCTTTCTACACTTGACGAAAGTATAAATCAAAACAAAAGACGAAATCTCGCAAATTTTCATATTCATAAAGGCCGCAAAGACGGGGATTCTAAGCCACCAACGGCCAGTCCCGAAACATAAGAATGCAACCTCCGACGGTCGCAGAATAAAACTCCTAAAACGGCTACACACGGCCAAAACATACGATTCACAAAAGGAAGTCAACATCGAAATCCAGATGCGAAATCCCAAATGAACCTGCAGGCTGGTCCACTTCCTCGCTCACGCCTTGGCGCTCCCACCACCCTCAGCGTTCATCGGCTCCGCCTCCACCGATCCTCGAAACCTCGATAGGTTCCCATAGTCTCCGGACTCTTTCTTCGACTGGAGGAACCAAGGACTCAGCATGAGCACACTCGGCCATAAAGTCCTTCATCTCAGCAATATCGAATCAAAAGAGAATCCGGTTCTTAGACTTGTAAAGGTTTACGACCGAGCCCGGCACTCGCGAAATCGCCAACAAACTCCTGAGCTTCTTTAAAACATTGAAACTCAGCAGCAAACGATTCCGCCCGTCTCGCCACCTCAGCTGCGACCATCCTCCTTCCTCCTTTCCGCCCGAACAAGAGCTCGAGCATGAAGTTCAGCTTGCTTTATGCTCGCCTTTACCTCTTGTCGAATCGGAAGAGCTCTCGCCAGCTTCTTTGGTCTTGAAATTAGCAATCCTAGACTTGCGGAAACTCGAGTCAAGCGCATTGCCAAACACTCTTAGTCCCTGCATAAATTCAAGATCAATAAATATACATATATGCGGATTCAAGAATATGGTTAAGTTCAAAGGACAAAACCTCATTGATCCGCTGGGAACCCTCGGCAAAACCCATTGCTTTTCTCGTCCTCCATCGACTCGCCAGTAACAAACTCCGAGGAAGGCCGTCAAAGAAATTGTTGGGAGCGGAAAATCGCTGGCTCCGCTCCGTTGGAACAAAACTAGGGTTTTCCCAACGGTGAAGGATCTTCCGAACCTTCCCCACCATCAATTTCTTTCCATTTACGAGATCTCTTACGCCTCGAGTAGGGGCTTCGATAACCGGTTCGGCACATGACGGACAGGGTCTCGACTGGTAAAGCCTTACTGCATCTCGAATCCGTTCAAGAGTGAAGGACTTCCAGAAAAACGGCCTTTGACGAAGGAGATCCCTCTTGACGAAAAGATCACCATGCAAATGCGCAACAGCCCCGTTCTCTACAAAGCGAAACATTTTCACTAAAAACTCGCACTTCCGGAATAACAAAATAGACAACGAGTTTTCATCATATTACCTCGGTTGAAGTTCCATGCATGAGGAAATAGATGGAGGCAGCTCACCTCGACAGAATCACCATCTATTCGGACATAGAAAAAACGCTCCTGCCACGACTTAGGGTTCGAAGTAGTCCCCTGAATTATGGCCATATCCTTCTTTGGCACCATGGAGTAGTAGCCGTCGCTCCCCGTTGGCCGAGTGCTCCAAAGACCTTCGAAATCGCCGGGACAGAGATCGATCCCGAGCTCATAACTTGCGATCAGTACGCCAAGCCAACTCTCTAAGGCAGGAACGCTGAGCTGGCTGATCGAAAGTTCGAAGTGACGAAGCGCACGAACAATGGTACCGTAGATCGGGAACCAAGATCGGTGTAAAGGGAGCACCAGGCTGCCTCAAAGGTCTCTTCGGAACAGGGACATCTGGCAGAGGTCGAGCCGAGCCCACAAGGGCTCGGTAATACGCATTCTTTGCTTCCTCCTCGACTAACTCCTCTTGCTTCACCGTCACATGGGCAGGAGAGTCGTCTGAGGATGAATGGGAAGAAGAATTTCTCTTGGAGGATCTTGAAGACATTATTCTTAAAGAGAGAAAAGGATTCTTGAGAGAGATGAATTTTTTTTTATGATGAAGTAAGAGTGAATAAGATTTCTTACTCCATCCTTATAAAGGAGGTAAAATCACTATTTACCCTGACTTTCGGCAAACGATTATGTCTCTACACCTTCCCATACGGCTATACCGCAAGCCAGGACCCCAAAGGCACTACGGTTCCTAGCTAGCTGGGGGGCTAACTGTTGGGGTCAGAATCGGTCAACAACAAAATCGTCACCCGAAAGTCCTCGAAAGAAAACTAAGTGACGATCAAAACCAAGAAACAGGTCGTCACTCGATGAACTCACGGGAAGGCATTAACGGACCGTGAGCCCCGGGGATCAACGAAGGCAAGCAACAGCAGGCACCGGCGGACGCGGGACACGGCACGGACGGCAGGGCGCCTGGCACCGGCGGCAGGCTCGTCCTCTCCCGTCTGGCGCTGGTGGCAGGCCTGTCGTCTCCCGTCTGGTGCCGGCGGCAAGGGTCCTGGTGCCCATCTGTGCAATCGTCTCGTGATCTCGGGCAACGGCAGCATCTTGGTCCCTTAAACCCATGTCCGAATTTTCCGAGAACTACAATGATTCTTCCGCAAAGCCTTCTCGATTGTTTAAAAGTTCATATTTTAGAAATCTAAGTTCGAAGCCTCATCACTCAAACCCTTGAAGACGGAAAGTCTACTAATCCAAGTCCATCTCGATCCCTATACTCAAGGAATCTCGGAAGATCTTGTTAGAGTCAAAAACGGTTATCTCGAAATCTACGGCTAAAGATCCTTCCAAACTCAAAGATTTCCCGCACGAACGGCCAACGGGGGAAAGATCGGGCAACGGAAAACCCACGGGCGGCAGAGAACCCCTGGCGCCGGCGGCAAGCATCCCGAAGCCGCCGCGGCGGCAAGCCAGTCTGACGCCGGCGGCAAGCCAGTCTGGCGCCGGCGGCAGGCATCCATAGCCGGCCTGGCCGGGCGCCAAGCCAAGCCGGGCGTAGGCGTCCCAAGCCGCCTGGCGCGTGGCAAAGCCTGGCGCCGGCGCGCCCGAAGCTGGCCTGGCGCCGGCGGCAAGCCCCCTGGCGTTGGTCGACGGCCCTCGTCCTGGTCTCGGTCCCATCATGCTCGGTCTGATCCCATCTTGGCTTGTTTGGAATAATCCTCGTGAGTTTGTTACGATCACGGTTATTCTGAACACCAAACATCTCGACTATCGAGGAATTGGGGTTCCTTCGAAAAGCGAAACCTTCAAAGACTATTCTTTCGAAAAACTGTAAAAACGTCTAAATGGCCCGACATGGCCGAAACGGCCCACTTACGATTTTCCGAAAAGGAAGGATAACTATGACGGTTTATCCTTATCCTCACATAAGAGATAAATGTCAAGTTTCCAAAAGATAAATGTCAAGTTTTCCTAAGATAAATGTCAAGTTTCCCGATAAACACGAAGATGGACGAAAATGGAAAAAGCCCGATTCAGCCCGAAAGAAGATAGACCGTCTTAAGGGGAGTATATAAGGAGAGCTTTGGGCGAGGAGCAAATCATCACAAAATTTCCAGAGCACTTAGCACTTAGAGCGATTTAGCATTCTTTTCTGTTTTCACTAGCGAGCTGCGACTCAACTAGGATAGACTTAGGCGGCCGGACTAGCGGACTTCTTGACAGCTATTGTAGCCGATTTCTTTGCTTGTTGTACACGCTCAAAACGAGAATTCAGAAATAAGATCTCTTTCGCTCCATTCTTACGATTTTTATTTTTACAACTTTAATCTCCATTGATTGTATCGTGTGTGGCCCAGCAGATATCCGGGACCTTCAAGGAAGATCGGGTTAATTGACGGTGTGAATTTCGGTTCCCACAAGAAGTTGTCTCGGCAGTTATCCGAGGAGAAGAGCAAGAGGGTTGCTAAGGAGCTGGAGCTTTGTGACCTCCAAGCAAAATTCAAGGCTATTGAGGGCTCGGTGGAGACATCTTCGGCTGAAGCGCTAAAACTGAGCCGAGAGAAGCAGGTGCTGGGAGAGACTATCGTGAAGCTCAAAGCAGAGGCGGCGGCCTCAGAGAATATGATGGTAATGGCCGTGAACAGGGCAAAGATCACCTCTCGATGGGTGGTAATGAGAGAATGGCTCAATGGCCAGGCCCGCAAGTGGGATTTGGCCAAGGAGTTTGATGACTTCAAAACCGTGGTCCTGGCTGAGGCGGCTTTTAAGGGTACTGATCCCCCTTCTTTTGAAGATGAGCCAGTTATTCCTCTGTCTTCAGATTTGGATGTTGATCCCTCTGTTAATCCTGGCAATTCTTCTATTAGAGAGCCGGGCCACTTTTTATGAATAATTGCTTTGTTGTTAGAATAATGGCCCTTCGCGGTCTTCCTTTTAAATGCATTCAGAATGCTTCACATTTTTTTACCATTTTCATGCACTTGATCCTTGGTTGGAATAGAAATTTTTCGTGTGTCTCAACTATTCTTAAGGATTGGAATATTTTTGGACGATCCTAGGTAGGTTGACCGTAAGAAAGATCACTGACACTAGGGAACGTCCTTGAATCACATTTTGGACCTGGAAGCAATAAAGTATAAAGTGTAAGACCCTGAGTTTTAATACTCGGAACACGGAGGTTTCCCCTTGAAGTTCAAGAATTTTTTCTCAGAACCCTGGGGTTCTTGCTTGGCCGAGCCTGAAGGTTTCGATTTTATTGAACCCAGGGGTTTTAAATCATTGAACCCGGAGGCTTTTGGTCGAACCCTGAGGTTTCTTACTTTTGAACCCTGAGGTTGTTTATTTAAACCCGGAGGTTGTTTTATTCTAAACCCGGAGATTTGAGTTAAACCCGGAGGTTTTTCATTAAAACTCTGAGGTTTTTGTTTTAAACCCGGAGGTTGTTTTCATCAAGATCGTATTCTGCCTCCCTTAGGTTGGCCACTACCGATCTCGGGTCAAGGATTCCCATTCTGCCACTCGGAAGTAGACCACTATCGAGATCCTATCGTGCTGCACTCTGCTTTCTGCAGAAAGCCACTCTCAGTCTTTTATTTGGTGCTGGTGTGGGTCTACTTTGAGGTAGTGATCCACGTACCAGACTTGCTACTTTCCACGTCTGGAGAAGTAGGCAATAGGAGGTGCTCCTGGAGTTTTCTGCACCGTTTTCTCCCTGCATCAGCCCTGGGGTCTGATTACAGTACTCTGCAATTATACGTCATGCCCCCTGCATTGTGTGTAGCTCGTAGCGTTTTAATGCAGGGTTTCGTGCACTAGTACATGAGGTCCCTACGTACGTTTTTAGCTGGAAGCCTCTACACAGGGACTGAGGTGTTTTTGACAGCGTACTAGGGTTGTGCAGGCCCGTTCCTGTATGTCGTACACCCAGTGTTATTTCTGTGAGTCGTATCATGGAAATACAGGGTTTGCCAGGATCGGAGGTCCCTTGGGGCCTGATCCAGCTAGTATGCCCCTTTAAGTACAATGGAGTTCCTGTGACTCCTTTAGTCGAAACTAAATGTATTACATAGGCTTAGTCCGGAGACATTTTTAGCATGCATAGGAATAGGAAACCAATATACTTAAATAGATATAGATAGTAATATAGCTATAGAAAGCCTGATCTGGAGATCGTATTTAAAAGTGATAGAGTTTGAGATGCATGGCATTCCAGCAGTTAGGTTGGACCTTTCGGTTACTGTCTTCCAGTTTATAGGCTCCTGCCCCCTGCACCTCGATTACCTTATATGGTCCCTCCCATCAGGGGGCGAGCTTTCCTGCTGATTTGTCCTTTGTGTGATCGCAGAATCGTCTCAGAACCCAGTCCCCTTGCTGGAAGGTTCTCGTTCTAACTTTTTTGTTGTAGCTCTTGGCTACTCTTTGTTGATAGGATGCATTCCTTAGGCGTGTTGTTTCCCTTTTTTCGTCGAGCAGGTCTAGGCTCAGGGTCATCAGCTCGTCGTTTTCCTCTTGTGATAGGGGTTCAGAAACTGTCGTTCTGACGTGTACCTCTGTGGGTATTACAGATTCCGTGCCGTAGACCAGTGAGAAGGGGGTCTCCTGTGTGGCTGTTTTCGGGGTAGTCCGATAAGCCCAGAGTACTCTGTGCAGGTCTTCTGCCCATCCCCATGAGCGTTCTCTAGGCGTTTTTTGATCATGTTCACCACGGTTTTGTTGGTAGATTCCGCTTGTCCATTGGACTGAGGTTGCCGCGGTGCGGCGAAGGAGAGCTTTATGTTCCAATCCTGCAGAATATTCTGAAGTTGTGACTTGTGAACTGGGGCCCGTTGTCTGTGATAATCTCGTGAGGGGTTCTGAATCGTGTGACCACATTTGTCCATAGGAATCTCCTGATTTGGATATCCGTTATATTGGCCAGAACCTCGGCCTCCACCCACTTGGTAAAATAGTCTGTTACCACTAAGAGGAAAACCTTTTGCCCTGGTGCCATCGGGAATTTCCCTATAATATCCATTCCCCATTTTCTAAATGGCTAAGGGGAACTCAGAGATTTGAGGTTCTCTGGAGGGAGCTTGGAGACTGGTGCGTGCATCTCGCATCGATCACATAATTTAGCCTACTTGAGGGCGTCATCTGCCATAGTGGGCCAATAATAGCCGACTCTCCTGGCCCTGAGTACCAGGCTTCGACCACTGGAGTAAGAGCCACATTCCCCTTTGTGAAGTTCCTTTAGGATCCTGGCAGCTTCCCTAGGGGTGAGACATTGTAGGTATGGTCCCGAGAAGGACCTCCTATATAATTTTCCTTCGGAGACACAATACCTGGCCGCTTGTCTCCTTCTTTTCGACTTTCATCCCGATCCCGAGGGAGGACATCATGTTCCACGTAGTTGGTGTGGTCATCCAGGTTTCTCTTTTGTCTATGGCGGAGATCTCCTCGGGCTCTGCATCTTTTTCCGTAGCTGATGGAAGGAGTTTTCAAGGCTCCTAGTCAAATGATTGTAGTATCAGAGATTGTCGAGCCAATCCTAAGTGATTATAATGCAAAGGGAATGCAAGTTCATGCTTAAGCTAAGTGCAACTATAAAATGAGATGAGATGATTATAAACTAAGGCAATACTAGAAATTCAATAAAAGATGAACTTTCTTTTCAATATGAGGCAAGGGGACTCGTGGGACAAGGGAATTGACCTTGGGTGATCAAGTTTCAATCTAAGATGGCGAGCTTTCAATCAATCTAACACTTAAGCCTAGACACAATCCTAAGCAAGCTCTATCCCTAGATGAATGCTCATTCACTAATATATCTCAAGCATATAATCCCTTAGGTTGAATAATATGAAAGCAATCAATAAGAACAAGTCTATTAGCTATCTTAACACCTTTAACAACTAATCCCTTAGGTAAAGGATGTTAAAAGCATTGGAGAGTTGGTTCATGCATTTCATCGAACACCTTCCGGGTATGAAATGCCTATGGCTCTATTTTGAAGAGGCCAACTCCAAAATAGCACTAAGAACACTCTACAAGCAAGGATCAAGAAGGATCTACACTAGAACATCATGGATCTACACCTAATCACCCTTAGTCTCCCAAGCCCATGAATCCTAGATAGATCTACTAACAAACAGACATGGATAACCTTAAAACCATGGATGATTCAAGGCTAAATATGATTAGAGATGAAGATAATCTAGCAAACACAAGAAAATAAGATGAAAAAGGATTCAAGATCCAAATTTTCGTCAAGATCTAAATGTGTTCTTGAGAGAAAAGAAGTTGGATCTCACAAAGAAGATTACAAGAGTATTTATAGGAGGCTTGAAAGCCCTTAAAAACATAAAGACAATTGACCAAAATGACCCTGGCATCATTTAATCTCGACCAATAAAAAAAAGGGGTGAAAAACGCTCAGGGTAGCCCGTCCTGGCCCAGCTCGCGCGTCCTGGCCCAGCCCGCGCATCCTGACCCGCACACGTCTGCCTGCCCGTTCCTCGGCCCGCGCGGGTATGGCGTCCCGCGCATGTCCAGCCGCGCACCGGCCCGTGTCCGTTTTGTCCTGTCCTGCGCGGGTGAACCTTCCCGCGCACATCCAGCCGCGCACCAGTCCATGTCCCAGCTCTCCTCCAGCCGCGCGGGTGAAGCGTCATGCGCATGTCCAGTCGTGCACCGGCCGTCTGTTCGTGCGTCCTTCCAAGCATCAACCAGGCCGCGCGGGTAGGCTGACCCGCAACCTCTATCGCCCGCACGTGCAAGTGCTGGTCTTGTCTCCCTTTGTCTGGCCGCGCGGGTGAGTGTCTCCGCGTCGTCCAACCCGCGTCCAAGCCGTCCTGTCCGAGCTGTCCAAGGACCAGGGTAAGTGTTCCTGGTCCATTTCCCCGCGTCCGTCTGTCTGTCCAAAGGTAAGGCAAGTCCTGGTCATTGGTTCGGTTTGTCCAAGCTTGGCCAAACTCCATTCTTCACTTCTTTTTGGATCACAAAGCACCCAAACACCTCTAATCACTCCATAGCACACTCCAACACTTGATATGGACATATGAATGCTATATGGACCTAAAGATGCCTAATGCCTAATCTAAATGATCAAAATGCACAAGATATGATAGCTAAAAACATGTAAATATGCAAGAAGATATCAGTAGCTGGCCACTGGAGCACCAGAAGTGGGATGCTCATTTGATTTGTTGTCTCCAGAGCGGATCCTAGGTTAGCTAGAGCGTCAGCCTGAGAGTTCTGTTCCCTAGGAATCTGAGTGAGCTTCCAGCTTTGAAATCTATCGATCAGGCACTTGACCACTAACAGATACCTTATCATGCTTGCGTCCTTGGCTTGATAATCGCCTTGGACCTGGCTTATGATCAGCTGCGAGTCGCTGAAGACCTGGATATCCTCTGCTCCCATCTGCTTCGCGAGTGTCAGGCCTGCGATTAAGGCATCATACTCGGCCTCATTGTTTGTTGCTCTGAAGTTGCATCTTACGGCCCTCGATGCCGACTCCCCGATAGGGGAGGTTAGGAATAAACCTACGCATGCGCCTCTGACGTTACTGGAGCCATCGACGTGCAGGGTCCACTTTCCCCCTTCTCCTTCTTTATTTTGAAGATTCATTTCCTGTTGCCCCTTATTTCTCGATTTTGTCATCAAATTCGGGGAATAACCTGTGCACTCAAGTCAACCGGAGTTGCTCATTCTCAGCAGGCTTCCCTTAGGCAGGACCTCGCTTTAGTAGTTCCATGTCTTGGAATGTTCTCTTAGGTCGGAGTCTTATGCGGAGTTCTAGTGGAACTCAGTTTTTCCTGGAGTTCTTGAACTAGACGGGATCCGAGTCCGGGATTCCCTTGTAAGTGAAAGACGAGATTCCCGAGATCCTGGATCGAGGACAAAAACTGGCGTATGGATTTGGAGGGAAACTGACGATCTCGCAGGACATGTGGGAACCGAAATTCACACCGTTGATTTTAATAGATAAAAACGGAGGAAAACTAAGTAAACCTGATTTTCCCTGAAGATCCGAATTCTCTGCGTAATCACTTTAGAACGATAAAAAGATAGACAGCAAGATGAAAATAAAGGGTCGCTCAGAGGCGTTTTATTAATTTAATAGTATGAGAACAAGATTTCTCCGAGAGGAGTAGAGATATACTAACTATCGGAACAAAAGAACAAGAGGCGGCCAAAACGTCCTAAGCCTTGCCGTGCTAGTCTAACCACCTAAGTCCTATGTTCTCTAAGCTAGCAGGAGTTCTCTAAGTCTAAAATCTCGGATCCCTTTTTCTTCTGCTCCAGCTCTCCTTATATAGCTGATCTTGGTCGGTTGCCCATTTAATCCTTTGCCTTTGGGCCCAAATTTATCCCTTTTGGGGAATATTCCATTTATCGTCGATCTTCGTAGTTATCCACGAGTCTTCCCTTTTATCTTTGGAAACTTAGCATTTATCATATTCCGCGAGTTAGGACAAACCATCATAACTCCTAAGGGCTTGAATCCCTTCTGAGATCGTAGGTGGGCCACTAGACAAGTTTGGATCCTTGCGGGCCGTTCTTAGGTCTTTGGGCGTTTATAGGATCTCTCGGTTTTTGGTCGTAAGGCTTCGAGAATAACCTTAATCGAGACGAAACTAGAGGTATATGGTCCCGGATGCGGATGGCACGGCTTTACGGAGGATACAGGAGTTAAGTCGGACAGGCCAGGACTGGGTAGCGCTCGCCCATCGGCGAGCGGACCGTCACACTGGTCGCGCTTGCCCATGGGCGAGCGGACTGTCGTGATGGTCGCGCTCGCCCGTGGGCGAACGGACCTTGTGCTGGTCGCCCTCGCCCATGGGCGAGCGGACTGTCGTGATGGTTGTTGGGGTCGAAATCGGATATGACAAAGTTGACATCCAAATGTCCGTAAAAATTAACATAAGATTTTTACGTTCTCGAGAAAGAAAACTTATACAAAGAACTTGCGGTAAAATCTTGTTTTAAAGAATTCAAACAACGATTTCTTAAAACAACGACACAATGCTATCATTAGTCCAAACGTACGTAAACAACATCTCAAGCATCGTATCATTATGACAGTCTCGGACGCTTGGATCGAGGGACCAAGGCCGGCGTATGGATTTGGAGGGAAACTGACGATCTCGCAGGACATGTGGGACTCGAAATTCACACCGTCGATTTTAATAGATAAAAACGGAGGAAAACTAAGTAAACCTGATTTTCCCTGAAGATTCGAATTCTCTGCGTAATCACTTTAGAACGATAAAAAGATAGACAGCAAGATAAAAATAAAGGGTCTCTCAGAGGCGTTTTATTAATTGAATAGTATGAGAACAAGATTTCTCCAAGAGGAGTAGAGATATACTAACTATCGGAACAAAAGAGCAAGAGGCTGCCAAAACGTCCTAATCCTTGCCGTGCTAGTCTAACCACCTAAGTCCTATGTTCTCTAAGCTAGCAGGAGTTCTCTAAGTCTAAAATCTCGGATCCCTTTTTCTTCTGCTCCAGCTCTCCTTATATAGCTGATCTTGGTCGGTTGCCCATTTAATCCTTTGCCTTTGGGCCCAAATTTATCCCTTTTGGGGAATATTCCATTTATCGTCGATCTTCGTAGTTATCCACGAGTCTTCCCTTTTATCTTTGGAAACTTAGCATTTATCATATTCCGCGAGTTAGGACAAACCATCATAACTCCTAAGGGCTTGAATCCCTTCTGAGATCGTAGGTGGGCCACTAGACAAGTTTGGATCCTTGCGGGCCGTTCTTAGGTCTTTGGGCGTTTATAGGATCTCTCGGTTTTTGGTCGTAAGGCTTCGAGAATAACCTTAATCGAGACGAAACTAGAGGTATATGGTCCCGGATGCGGATGGCACGGCTTTACGGAGGATACAGGAGTTAAGTCGGACAGGCCAGGACTGGGTAGCGCTCGCCCATCGGCGAGCGGACCGTCACACTGGTCGCGCTTGCCCATGGGCGAGCGGACTGTCGTGATGGTCGCGCTCGCCCGTGGGCGAACGGACCTTGTGCTGGTCGCCCTCGCCCATGGGCGAGCGGACTGTCGTGATGGTTGTTGGGGTCGAAATCGGATATGACAAAGTTGACATCCAAATGTCCGTAAAAATAAACATAAGATTTTTACGTTCTCGAGAAAGAAAACTTATACGAAGAACTTGCGGTAAAATCTTGTTTTAAAGAATTCAAACAACGATTTCTTAAAACAACGACACAATGCTATCATTAGTCCAAACGTACGTAAACAACATCTCAAGCATCGTATCATTATGACAGTCTCGGACGCTTGGATCGAGGGACCAAGGCCGGGGTATGGATTTGGAGGGAAACTGACGATCTCGCAGGACATGTGGGACTCGAAATTCACACCGTCGATTTTAATAGATAAAAACGGAGGAAAACTAAGTAAACCTGATTTTCCCTGAAGATTCGAATTCTCTGCGTAATCACTTTAGAACGATAAAAAGATAGACAGCAAGATAAAAATAAAGGGTCTCTCAGAGGCGTTTTATTAATTGAATAGTATGAGAACAAGATTTCTCCAAGAGGAGTAGAGATATACTAACTATCGGAACAAAAGAGCAAGAGGCTGCCAAAACGTCCTAATCCTTGCCGTGCTAGTCTAACCACCTAAGTCCTATGTTCTCTAAGCTAGCAGGAGTTCTCCAAGTCTAAAATATCGAATCCTTTTTCTTCTGCTCCAGCTCTCCTTATATAGCTGCTCTTGGTCGGTGGCCAATTTAATCCTTATTTAATCCTTTGCCTTTGGGCCCAAATTTATCCTTTTTGGGGAATATTCCATTTATCGTCGATCTTCGTAGTTATCCACGAGTCTTCCCTTTTATCTTTGGAAACTTAGCATTTATCATATTCCGCGAGTTAGGACAAACCATCATAACTCCTATGGGCGTGAATCCCTTATGAGATCATAGGTGGGCCACTAGACAAGTTTGGATCCTTGCGGGCCGTTCTTAGGTCTTTGGGCGTTTATACGATCTCTCGGTTTTTGGTCGTAAAGCTTCGAGAATAACCTTAATCGAGACGAAACGAGAGGTATATGATCCCGGATGCGGATGGCACGGCTATACGGAGGATACGGGAGTTAAGTCGGACAGGACGGGACTGGGTAGCGCTCGCCCATCGGCGAGCGGACCGTCACACTGGTCGCGCTCGCCCATGGGCGAGCGGACTGTCGTGATAATTCGCTTCGCCCGTGGAAACGGACCTTGTGCTGGTCGCCCTCGCCCATGGGCGAGCGGACTGTCGTGATGGTTGTTGGGGTCGAAATCAGATATCACAAAGTTGACATCCAAATGTCCGTAAAAATTAACATAAGATTTTTATGTTCTCGGGAAAGGAAACTTATACGAAGAACTTGCGGTAAAATCTTGTTTTAAAGAATTGAAACAACGATTTCTTAAAACAACGACACAATGCTATCATTAGTCCAAACGTCCGTAAACAACATCTTAAGCATCGTATCATTATGACAGTCTCAGACGCTTGGACGATGGGTTCTCACAACAAAGTTTTCAGTCCGCAGCAAAACTTCGGTCCGCGATGGCGGCGAGTCACAAACAAAGCTTCGGTTGCTATAGCGACGAATCCGCAACAGCTTCGGTTTATAGCGACCGAGCTTCGGACAAACCTCGGTCGTTATAGCGACCGAGCTCCAAACAGAGCTCTGTCGCTATAGCGACCGTGCTTCGAGCCAAGCTAGGTCGCTATAGCGACCAAACATGCATGCATCCCGGTCCTTCTGTAGCGTCCGAAGTCTTCTGAAATGACGATATGACGTAAAACTATGAAGTCTCGACTATCCTCAGTATAACCTTCCGCAAACCACGGCTTAACCATTTCTTGATTTACAATCAAATGGAATCCTTGGTCTGGTTTTACGATAAAAACCGCGCAAATTATCTTTATCAAAGAAACCGTAATAAACGTTCTGAATCAAAAGACGGTCCAAGGAGTCCTAAAACTTGATTCGAGGCCCACTTACGATTTCTTAAAACCCATAAACGCTATGACGGTTATGCTTGGTAAGATAAACATCAAATTCCGCGGATAAATGGAAAGTTTCCACAGATAACCATGAAGATCGGAAAAATGGAATATCTCCATTTTTTAGACTATGACGGCTTAAGGGAAAAAGAGGAAGGCGTAAACCGACCTGGAAGGGAGTATATAAGGAGTTCAAGACGAGAGGCATAAAGAGAGAACTTTTACACAGAAATCTTAGCACTTAGAGCAATTTAGGCATTTTCCGTTTTTGTTATTGAGCTGCGACTCAATTAGGTTTAGCGTCTTGAATTATTAGACTAGGAATCTCGCCGACAGCTCTCATAGCCGAGGCATCTTACCTTGTTGTTAGGCTCAAACGCGAATTTGGAATAAGATCTTTCTTTGCTCTTTTTCGATTTCTTATTATTATTCGTTTTATTTAGTGTTCTGATTGCTTGGCGTGTTGTTTCTCAGATATCCGGGACCTCAAGAAATTAGGGTTTTCCTACTTTCCTTATTTATCTGATATATTGGCCGGTCGCGAATTCCGGTTCCCACAGTTTGGCTCTAGAGGAAAGGGGGTATGCGGATCAATCTCACTCATAGCCAGCAAGCGCTCAACCAGACATGACAATAGAAGCCTTGCGGACTTGCGGACTCCTCTCAGCGGAGTAAACAAGGGCGCTCTGAACACTCCAGCAGCGGATGTATCCGACCATGCACCTACTAGCGCTGTGGCACTTCGGCGAGTTCAAAAGATGCTCTCTCTACGAAAAGAAGTCGGAAGAGCAGGATAAACTCGTGGGAACCTTGACCAAACAGGTTCAAACCCTAACGGCAAGAACCCGCGCATTTCTCCCTCGTGGAGCTACAAAGCTCCGCGGAAGGAGCTTCGAGTTCGCTGTCAAAACATCCTGTCAGGAACATCCCTGTCATGAGCGAAGGAAGCGGAAGGAGGCTCGGAAGGAGGCAGGAACTTCCATCCGGAGAAAACCTAGCGAAACATCCCTGTCGAGAAAAGTAACTTCGAAAAATCCTCTGCCGTCGAAAGGACAGAGGTGGATGAAGTCGAGCACATCGACTTAGGGCCCAGCAAAGACTTCGAGGAACGCGGCGTCCATCCAGAAGAACCAGGAGCCGATCGACCGGGAAGATCCCGTTCGACAAACCCATGGCGGAAGAAGAAAACCTCTACTGGGTCGAACAGGAGGAGCTGGCTGAAAAGCAAACCGAGATTACTCGCAGCAAACGTCGACAAGCTCGGAAAGCCGCTGAGGAGAATCCGGATATTCGCGATCTCCGCGATTACATCACCAAAACCGCTGTGGAAGTAAGGCTGTGAAATCGACAGATTACTCGAGGGAGCTCGTAAGACGCCTTTCACGGCACGCATCTCCGACACCAAGGTGTCTAATCCAGGGAAGCTCAAAGTATCGATTTATAACGGTACGACCGATCCTAAAGCGCATCTCCAGGGATTCCATATCACTATGGGAAGGGCTAGATTCAAAGAAGACGAAAGAGACGCAGGCTATTGCCGTCTGTTCGTCAAGAATCTGGAGGGAGCGGCGCTCGAGTGGTTCGCTCGCTTAAAGCGAAACTCCATCGGAAGTTTCCGCCAGCTCGCATCGGAATTTCTCAAAAAGTACTCTATTTTCATAGATAGAGAAACATCCGATGTCGACCTCTGGAGTCTGTCCCAACGAGAGGATGAGCCCCTCCGAGAGTTCATGGGTTGGTTCAAACTGATCATGTCAAGGGTCAGCGGAATCAGCGACAAAGTTGCCGTAGACGCGCTTAGGAAGACGCTCTGGTACAAGTCGAAGTTCAGAAAGTGGATAACACTCGAAAAACCTCGCACGATCCAAGACGCTCTCCACAAAGCCTCGGACTACATAATGATCGAAGAAAAAAAGAAAGTCATGTCGCAGAAACATAAGCCGAGGAGGAATTCTTCGAAAGATGCAGATCCAAAATCGAAAAAAAGACCTCTCGTAACAACAAGTATGTCCACCACGAGGGAGAAGAGCTCCAAGGTGCACACAACTACGCGATCAATTCGGAGCAGGGCAAAAATTTGGGGAACACGTGGACTCGCAACCAGAATTACGACGAGAACGTCTACTGCGAGTTCCATCAGACCAGGGGCCACTCCACGACCAACTGTAAAGTCCTGGGGGCGAGACTGGCCGCGAAGCTGCTTGCTGTAGAACTCTCTGGAGTAACCAGCGTCAAGGATCTCATCCTCGACACCGATCGTCCACCGAGAACCGATAAAAACCCTCCCGCGGAAAAATCCTCTCCAAGAAATCAGGCAGGGGATAAACACGGAAGGAGATCAGACGACAAGGGGAACGATAACAACCACAGAAGGGTGAACATGATCATAGGGGGATTGCAGTACTGCAAGGACTCGGTCTCGGCCATCAAAGCCTACCAACGGAAAGCCGAGTCAAGTGCGAAGTATCCCACATGGTCTCCTCCCCGAGATGGTCAGGACAATTCGGTGACATTCACGGAAGAAGAAACCAGCGGAATCGATCAGCCTCACTGCGACCCCCTCGTCATAGATCTCGTGATAAGTGATCTTGAGGTCGCGAGAGTACTCATCGATACCGGAAGCACAGTCAACGTGATCTTCCGCGACACCCTTAAAAGAATGAACATAGAGATCGGAGAAATCACCCCTGTGCCTAAGCCATTGACAAGTTTCTCCGGAAAATCGTCCATGACTCTAGGATCCGTCCAGCTACCCGTCATGGCAAAAGATGTCACGAAAATAGTTGACTTCGCAGTGGTAGACAGCCCGGCTGTCTACAACGTGATCATGGGAACTCGTGGCTAAACGCCATGAAAGCCGTTCCCTCAACGTATCACCTGGGCGTCAAATTCCCAACGAGAACTGGAATTGCAGCTATCTGGGGTTGTCAAAAACAGTCACGACTTTGTTTCTTGGCGGAACATATGTTAAGACAGATCACGACAACCTCCATGGTAAAACGCAAGCGCACTCAGCCTCCTGCCAAAGATTCTCGTATACTCCCACCTTTTAAAATTTTCGATGCACCTTTGTAATCGAGTTATTTTAAACATAATAATTTTTTTTTACAATACACATCTTTTTACTCTTCAAGATAAAAATCGCAGGACATTCTCATCTTATCGTTTGATAAAAGTCGAGAAAATTACGCGAGTATTCCAGAAAATCGAAACAAGAAAGTATAATCTCTGAAAATAACGACGAGACGTCGTCAAAGTTAGATTCAAGATTATACGAACGACCATCCAAACGCGATAACAAAACATCAAAACTTATACCCTGCTCGTCGATTGGCCCCGACGAGCACATCAGCCGTCGTGAACAAACGCAACTCAATTGTTCCTTAAAGAATGATTCTCTAACATCCGACACAAGGATAAAAGCTGTGGGAACCGAAATTCACACCGTCAAATTAAGTTGATTTGGAGGAAAGCCAAGTGAACCTAGCCTTCCCTGAAGGTCCCGGATATCTGCTGGGCCGCATACGACACAATCAGTACGACAAAGAAAATATGAAAACGAAATGAAATCGTAAGAACAAAGAATATAGCAAAAGATCTTATTTCCGAATCCGCGTTTGAGCGTGAACAACAGGTAAGAGCCTTGGCTACGAGAGCTGTCGGCAAGTTCGCTAGTCTAGCAACCTAAGTTCTAACCAAGTTGAGTCGCAGCTCGCTAGTAAAAACAGAAAATATTGCCTAAGTTGCTCTAAGTGCTAAGTGCTCTGGAAGTTTTGTGATGATTTGCTCCTGCGCCCAAAGCTCTCATATATATACTCCTCTTAAGGCGGTCTATCTTCTTCGGGCTGAATCGGGCTTTTTCCATTTTCGTCCATCTTCGTGTTTATCGGGAAACTTGACATTTATCTTCGGAAAAATTGTCATTTATCTTCTGGAAACTTGACATTTATCTCTTATGTGAAGATAAGGATAAACCGTCACAGTTATCCTTCCTTTTCGGAAAATTGTATGTGGGCCGTTTTGTCCCTGTCGGGGCTTGCAGCGGCGCCAGGCGAGTGCCGCCCGGGCCGGCCAGCGTGGCGATGCGCCCGGCATGGGCCGACCAGCGTGGCGCGTGCCGCCAGCATGAGCCCGGCCAGCGTGGCAGCGTGCGCCGGCCAGAGCGGCCAGCGTGGCAGATGCCGCCACCGGCCCGCGTGACGCGTGCCGCCGGCACCAGGCCGGCTCGCGTGACCGCGTGCCGCGAAGCCAGGCCGATCTTGCCGCCCGTGGGTTTTCTGTTGTTCGATCTTTCCCGTTAGTCGTTCGTGCGGGAAATCTTTGAGTTTGGAAGGATCTTTAGCCGTAGATTTCGAGATAACCATTTTCAAAGGTTTGAGTAATCAGGCTTCAAACTTTAGACGTTTAAAATATGAACTTTTAAACAATCGAGAAGGCTTTGCGGAAGAATCATTGTAGTTTATGGACAATTCGGACATGGGTTTTAAGGGACCAAGATGCTGCCGTTGCCCGAGATCACGAGACGATTGCATAGATGGGAACCAGGACCCTTGCCGCGGCGGCCGGAGGAGACAACAGGCCTGCCGCCGGCGCCAGACAGGAGACAACAGGCCTGCCGCCGGCGCCAAATGGGACAGGGCAAGCCTACCGCCGGCGCCAGGCGCCCTGCCGCCCGTGCCGTGTCCTGCGTCCGCCGGTGCCTGCTGTTGCTTGCCTTCGTTGATCCCCGGGGCTCACGGTCCGTTCATGCCTTCTTGCGAGTTTATCGAGTGACGACCTGTTTCTTGGTTTTGATCGTCACTTGGTTTTCTTCGAGGACTTTCGGGTGACGATTTCGTCGTTGACCGATTTTGACCCCAACAGTTAGCCCCCCAGCTAGCTAGGAATCGTAATGTCTTTCGGGTCCTGGCTTGCGGTATAGCCGTATGGGAAGGTGTAGAGACGTAATCGTTTGCCGAAAGTCGGGGTAAATAGTGATTTTACCTCCTTTATAAGGATGGAGTAAGAAATCTCATTCATTCTTACTTCACCATAAAAATTCATCTCTCTCAGAATCCTTTCTCTCTCTTTAAGAATAATGTCTTCAAGATCCTCAAAGAAATTCTTCTTCCCATTCATCCTCGGATGACTCTCCTGCCATGTGGCGGTGAAGGCAGGAAGAGTTAGTCGAGGAGAGCGAAGAATGCATATTACCGAGCCCTTGTGGGTTCGCCCCATCATGCCAGATGTCCTGTTCGAAGAGACCTTTGAGGCAGCCTGGTGCTCCTTCGCCGAGCCTGGTTTCCGTAAATATCTCAGGATTCTTGAGATTTTACCAGATTCTGATGGAGTCAAATTCGGATTCCGTCGGTAATAAGAGTGCGAGGAATCCTCTGGAAGGTTTCTTTACATGTTACGAGGCTTTCCTTACGTATTGCGCATGTGGTTCCCGATCCCGGTACCATTGTTAGTCGCCCGTCGCCGAACTCTCGATCAGCCAACTCAGCGTTCCTGCCTTGGAGAGTTGGCTTGGCGTACTGATCTCAAGTTATGAGCTCGGGATCGATCTCAGTCCTGGTGAATTTCGAAGGCCTTTAGAGCACTTTCGGCCGGCGAGGGCGACAGTTACTACTCCATGCTGCCTAAGAAGGATATGGCCATAATTCAGGGGACTACCGAACCACAAGTCGTTGGCAGGAGCGTTTCTTCTTTGTCGAATAGATGGTGATTCTGTCGAGGAGAGCTGCCTTCATCTATTTCCGCATGCATGGAACTTCAACCAGGTATCTGATGAAAACTTCGTTGTCTATTTTGTTATTTCGGAGTGCAAGTTTTAGTGAAATAGTTTAGCTTTGTAGAAGCGGGGCTATTGCGCATTTGCATGGCGATCTTTTATCAAGAGGGATCTCCTTCGTCAAAGGCCGTTTTCTGGAAGTCCTTCACTCTTGAGCGGTTGAGGCGCAGTAAGGCTTTACGGTCGAGACTCTGTCCGACATATGATGCGAACAGGTTATCGAAGTCCCGACTTCGGAAGTGTGAACAGAGATCTCGTAAAGGGAAAGAAATTGATGGTGAGGAAGGTTCGGAAGATCCTTCACGTTGGGGAAAACCCTATTTTTCCAGCGGAAAAGGCGAGAACCAGCGATTTTCCACTTCCCAGCAATTTCTTTGGCGGCCTTCCTCGGAGTTTGTTAATGGCGTTAGCTGGAAGAAGAGAGGCAATGGGTTTTGCGAGGGTTCCCAGCGGATCAATGAGGTTTGTCCTTTGAACTTCTTAACCGTATTCTTAAATCCGCATATATGTATGTTTATTGATCTTGAATTTATGCAGGGACTAAGAGTGTTTGCAATCTTTCGACTCAAGTTTCCGCAAGTCTAGGATTGCTAACTTCAAGACCAAAGAAGCTGGCGAGCTCTTCGATTCAGACAAGAGGTTAAAGGCAGAGCGAAAAGCAAGCTGAGCTTCATGCTCGAGCTCTTGTTAGGCGGAAAGGAGAAAGGAGGATGGTCGCAGCTGAGGTGGCGAGGCAGGCGGAATCGTTCGCTGCTGAGTTTCAATGTTTTAAAGAAGCTCAGGAGTTTGTTGGCGATTTCAGCGAGTGCGGGCTCGGTCGTAAACCTTTACAAGTCTCAGAACCAGTTTCTCTTTTGATTCGAGATCGCTGAGATGAAGGACTTTATGGCGAGTGTGCTCATGCTGAGTCCTTGGTTCCTCCAGTCGAGGAAAGAGTCCGGAGACTATGGGAACCTATCGAGGTTTCGAGGATCTGGTGGAGGCGGAGCCGATGAAGCGCCGAGGTGGGGAGCGCTCAAAGCGTGAGCGAGGAAGTGGACCAGCCTGCAGGCTCATTCGGGATTTCGCATCTGGATTTCTCAATGTTGACTTCCTTTTGTGAATCGTATGTTTTGGCCGTGTGTGGCGTTTTAGGAGTTTATTCTGCGACCGTTGGAGGTTGCATTCTTATGTTTTGGGACTGGCGTTGGTGGCTTAGAATCCGCCCGTCTTTTCGGACTTTATAAATATGAAAATTTCGAAGTTTAGGCTTTTGTTTTGATTTATACTTTCGTCAAGTGTAGAGGAAAGAATCACGAGTAGTCGCCATTATCCTAACTCTTTTTTCGCTTGGTCCGTATGCTACTTTTTAGCCAGCGTTTTAGGTGTAGCGATAAGAGACATGTTTTGGGATCTCGTATCACGATACTATGTCTGTGAGATGTCAAGATCCAGCAAGACTGGGTTTAGGGCAAGACCTAGGCTTACTCTCAGCTTTAAGGCTGTCGCGATGACTGATCGGCTTCGTTTTGCCTGTTAATGATTTCTTCCTGATTCTTTTAGTTTAAAGTCCGCGACTAGTCGCGGCTTATATGACTTGTGTTAAAAGAATCGAGCTATCTTCGGAGTTTATCGAGGCTAAACCAAAATTTTGGGTTTCTTGTATAGCTATGATATCCTTGTCGGATGTAAGAGGAACTTGTAGGTCTGACTACGAGTTTGTATTAGTGAAAGCGTTTCTGAGTCGTCCGTCGAACCAATCGGCGGGCATAAGTCATTTTAAAGTCGCGGGTGGACTGTTTTAGCGGATGATCGAGTTTTGTTATCTTTTCCAGAAGTTGCGGCGTCCGCGTTTCTTTTGAAGATATGATTTTCGTTTTCCAAAGTGTTTAGCGTTTAAGTGGCGTAAGAAATAGATAGAAAGAATTTTATTTGAAAAATTTGGAAAAATTTTGAGTACATGTCGCGGATATTTAGCGATTTTGTGGGAGTATCGTACCCACCTTTTGGTGAGGAGGATAGCTGAACTTCGCGGGTTTCGACGAGCTGCCTACCCTCTTTCGAGGATCAAGCCATCTCGTAGTTCTGATAGTTGCTGCAGGCGTTTTACTCCACGTGCGTTGCCGTTCGATCGTGCTGGTCGGATCGGCGGTTTGTCGCGAGGTCGAGCTACCTGCTTTTCGGTGGACTCGAGGCTTTGTCGCTGTCTTGAATCGTTACCTGTTCAAATGATTCTGGATCATCTTTTCGAGTCTTCAGGAATGTTGTGTGATTCCTTTGCTTTCGTTTCGGGTTGGCGCTGGAAATTCCGATCTTTCCGTAGTTTGAACTTCGGTTAGGTAACAGAGTCTCGATTGTTTCTGACTACCCGGATGACTGCGGTTCGGTGGGAGTCGGAAATTTGATGCCGAGGTGATATGTGGATGGTACTGCCTTCATGGAGTTAATCGAGGGGTTCCCATGATGGCATTGTAGATGGCGGGTTATCGACTACTGCGAACTTCGGCGATTTTGTGACTTCTTTTGCAATGACCGGGAGCTTAATTCGAGGTCATGGAATGCGCCGAAACCAGTCAAAGGTTTTGGCTCGGGGCGACTTCCCAAGGGGATCTTCATCCTGTAGAGGTGTCACGGAAGATAACGTTGACCGTACTTCCTGTATCGACGAGGATGCGGCCGACCTCGAGATCCTGGATTACCAGAGTCGATAACCAAAGGATCGCAATGAGGTTTGTCGATTCCGGCGGTTTCTGTTCCTCGAAAGTGATCGTGTGGTTAGGAATATCGCTATCCGGAAACCAGTTGGAACTTGTCGGCTTTTTCCGTAAGCTTTTATCGACGAGACTGAGTCTTGGTAGAACTGTGATCCTCCGATGATCATGTTTACCCTCTGGCGACTGTTGTTGTTCCCTTGGTCGTCCTGTCTCCTTCCGTGTTTTTCACCCGATTGATTTTCGATTAGCGGTCCTCGGAGACAGTTTTGTTGGTCTTTAGGCGGTCAGTCGAGCAAGTCCTTTATACTCTTGACCTTTGATAGTTAGCGGTGAGGAGCTTTGCGGAGCGGGCACCGAAACCTGGCAGTTAGCGGTGGAGTGACCTCTGGTTTCGTGGAACTTCGCGGTAGGAATTATCCTTGTACTGGTTCCTGGTCAGGTGTTTCGGAGGTCTTGCCTTGCTCCGAGTTGATGGCGTAGTTATGCTCGCCTTGGGCGTCTTCCGCCGTGATGGGCGTTCTTGTCGTTCACGAGAGGGTTTCTTTTGAGGGCGTTTTCTGTGGTCCGTGCTTCTGCGATAGAAGCTTCATCTCTTCCTCCATGATGATGAAGTCCATTGCTTTGTGGAAGTATCCTGGATTGTCAGCGGCTTTTCAGTAGTATCCACTTCGGAACTTTGATTTGTACCAAAGAGTTTTCCTCGAGCGTCGATTGCGACATTGTCGCTGATGCCTGTTACTCTGCCATCACCAGTTTGAACCTTCGCATGAAGTCGCGGAGCGACTCGTCCTCCTTCTGAGCTAGACTCCATAGGTCCACGTCGGACGTTTATCGGTCCATGATCATGGAGTATTGTTTGAAAGCGCCGAGGCCAGTTGGCGGGCGCTTCCGATGGAGTTCCTTTTGGGCGGAGAACCATTGAGCCAGCGCCTTTGAGGTGCTTTCGGCGAAGAAGACAATGACCAGCGTCTCGTTCGCATTCTGGGAGTTTACATCTATCCATTGCGATCTGGAAAGACTGCAGGTGCGCCTTAGGATCCGTCGTACCGTCATAGACTGGGATTTTGATTTTCCCTGGGTCTGAGATCGTGTTTCCGTGATCCGGCGGTGAGCGGTGTTTTCCGTGCTTCCTCGAGAAGTCTATCGATCTCGGCGGAACTGGTGCCTGATGGATTTCGCGATTTCACGCTTTCCGCCGGCCACGGTCTTTTTGAGAGATTCGCGGAGATCATGGATCTCTCTATTGCTACCGGCGTTCCTCCGATTTTGTCGGCGCTGGTTGCGATGGATCCGAGTTTGATCCTCGAGTTCTTCCTGCTCCATCCAGTAGAGTTCTTCCTCCTCTTACTGTGGGCCATTCGAAGGATACCGTCATCGGCGGACAGGCTTAGGTCCTCTAGGGTGGATGTCAGCGTCTTCATCGGAAGGATCCGATTGGTCGCTGATATCAGATTGATCGCTCGGCGTCGCTTTCCTTGTTTCCGTAGCGGGGTGGAAGGTTCTGTCAGGTCGTTTGCTGTCCTTCGGAGCCGTTTAGTCGAGTGGGCTCTTCGAGGCATCTTTTCTTGTGCCGGAGATCCGAAGTTGAGTCTTCTGAGGCGTGCCTTGGTGGATCAGCGCCGTAACTTTCTCCTCGCAGTTAAGGTGTCGACCTGTTTTGCGGCGAGGTTATCAGCTTGTCTGTTGTTCCGCCCGTTCCTGGCGGAGGTGAACAGTTCCTTCATCTGTCTGAGCACCTCGTGTTTGCATCAGCGTGACTGTGGGCGTATCTCAGTTGGAGTCTTCTCAACGTTAGGCGTCGGCGGTGTTCTGTCTAGCATTGGCTGGTCTTTGGTGGCGTCAGTAGACATGATCGGCGTGTGCAGTTCGCGAGATAGATAGATCCGTAACCCCCTCCTTCTAGCCAAAGCTGTGGGAACGAAACTCACACCGTCAAATTCAGTTGATTTGGAGGAAAGCCAAGTGAACCTAGCCTTCCACTGAAGGTCCCAGATATCTGCTGGGCGCACCGCGACACAATCAATGCGACAAAGAAAATATGAAAGCGAAATAAAATCGTAGAACAAAGAATAGAGCAAAAATCTTATTTCAGAATCCGCGTTTGGCGTGAACAACAGGTAAGAGCCTTGCTCACGAGAGCTGTCGGCAAGTTAAGCTAGTCTAGCAACTAAGTTCTAACCTAGTTGAGTCGCGGCTCGCTAGTAAAACAGAAAATAATGCCTAAGTTGCTCTAAGTGCTAAGTTCTCTAGAAGTTTTGTGATGATTTGCTCCTAAAGCTCTCATATATACTCCTCTTAAGGCGGTCTATCTTCTTCGGGCTGAATCGGGCTTTTCCATTTTCGTCCATCTTAGTGTTTATCGGAAACTTGAAATTTATCTTGGAATACTTGACATTTATCTTCTGGAAACTTGACATTTATCTCTTATGTGAGGATAAGGATAAACCGTCATAGTTATCCTTCCTTTTCGGAAAATCGTAAGTGGGCGTTTGGCCATGTCGGACCCTTAGATGTTTTCGGTTTTGAAAGAATAGTCTTTGAAGGTTTGGTATTTCGAAGGAACCCCAATTCCTCATATAGTCGAGATGTTTGGTGTTTAGAATAACCGTGATCGTACCAAATTCACGAAGATTGATCCAAACAAGCGAAGCGGGATCAGACCGAGCATGATGGGACCGAGACCAGGCGAGGGCCGTCGACCGGCGTCAGGGCTTGCCACGGCGCCAGGCCGCGGAGCAGCGTGCCGCCCGGCGCCAGGGCGAATGCCCGGTATGGGGCGAGTGCCGCCCGGCATAGGTCGAGAATGCCGCCCGGCGGCGCCAGGCGCCCGGCATGGGCGAGTGCAGCCGGCCAGCCGTCTTACGCCGATGGGTTTTCCGTTGTTCGATCTTTCCCCGTTAGTCGTTCGTGCGGAAATCTTTGAGTTTGGAAGGATATTTAGCCGTAGATTTTGAGATAACCGTTTTCAAAGGTTTGAGTAATGAGGCTTCGAACTTTAGATGTTTAAAATATGAACTTTTAAACAATCGAGGCTTCGGAAGAATCATTGTAGTTCGCGGACAATCCGGACATGGGTTTTAAGGGACCAAGATGCTGCCGTTGCCGAGATCACGAGGCGATTGCATAGATGGGAACCAGAACCCTTGCGCGGCGCCAGAGCGGAGGCGACAGGCCTGCGCGGCGTAAGGCGGAGACAGGGCAAACTACCGCGGCCAGGCGCCCTGGCCCCGTGCCATGTCCTGCGTCCGCCGGTGCCTGCTGTTGCTTGCCTTCGTTGATCCCAGGGGCTCCGCGGTCCGTTCATGCCTTCTTGCGAGTTTATCGGTGGCGACCTGTTTCTTGGTTTTGATCGTCACTTTGTTTTCTTCGAGGACTTTGGGTGGCGATTTAAATCGTTGACCGATTTTGACCAACAAAGCGCGCAATTAAAATCCGAAATTTTGGTCTAGCACTTCCAGTTGGCTTAAAATTGTCTCGGAGAGATGCTTTCGATCATTATCACTCAAGTCAAATAAGCCGGCGATCGCGGACTTTAAATCGTCACGAATCAGGGTGAAATCACAACAGGAAAACTCATAGCGGCTTGTCACGCAAACCTTTAAAATCGAGAGTAAACCTAGGTCTTGCCCTAAACCCAACACACTGGTCTCTAACATCTCAAAGACATGATATCTAAAATGATCGAGATCTTAAAACATGTCTCTCTGTTCCATATCTCAGCGTTCCAATCACCACAATTCTTGCGACGGACCTTAAAAGCAAAACAACAGATCGAACGTCTCATTGGAGATAAGTGCGAGGCGACAACTTCGGATTTATCCCAAACAAACGAAAACTATTAACAAACACGTTATATATATAAACCGCCCCGCGGCTGGGATTCAAAGCCACCAACGGCTAGTTCCAATATTACAAACAGGCCATACTGGCCAGAACAAAGTCATATGGCGCTTTTCGGCCAGATAAAAATAAAAGGCAACACTTGGCCGCAGAAACACGAAAGATAAAAGGAAATTAGTTTCCCGATAAACACCAACTTAAATCAATAGAGGACAAAATCCTCCGACGGCGAAGTTCCAAACTCGCCTGCTGGATAGCTCACCTCATCCTCGCCTCCATCCGCCTCAGTCGCGACCTCCACCGTATCGGGAGAAACCGGGATTGGATCCCAAAGTCCACAAATCCTCCCTTCGATCGGAGGAACAAGCGACTTCGGCATGAGCACAGTCCTTCATGCCTTCCTTCAGGAGGTTCAGTTCATCTTCATAAACATAGTTACCTTCCCGCGTTCTCAAGAGAGTACCAACGGAGTCGTGGCACTCGCGAAAATCGCCCGTTAAGTCATCGGCCGCCCTGAGATTTTTGTATTCATCCCTAAACTGCATCGCGCGGTTATTCATCTCGGCAAAGATCTCCCTTTTGGCTTGTCTTTTAACGGCGGATCGGTGGCACGATCGGGGGCTACCTTCAAATCTCGCTCCAGGGTCTCCGTTTGAAGCCGTGCAAAGTCCTTCGCATGCTTTTCCTCCTTGAAACGCCAAATCCTCGTTTCTCTGAAGCTCTCCACTAATGCTGAACCAAGCTTGTTCATCGCCTACGAAATTCGAGAAAATTCGTTATTTAAAAAAAAAAGAAAAGAATATACATATGAATGACTCGTGAAAGAATTAAGGAGGAAAAGAATTAACCCCGTTGATCGCGCGAGAACTCTCCGCGACTATCTCAGGCCTCTCCGGCTCTTCCACGAACGAAGGAGGATCGGGATTTGCGGGAAGACCGTCGAAAAAGTTATCAAAATCAGGAAGTGGCATATCACTCGAGCCGCTTCCATTGCCAAAAGCGAGATTAGGGTCCCGTCCCGGAAGATCAAAGTCGTCGACAGAAAAGTCAAGGTTTCCGATGTCAACGCCTTTGTCCTTGGAGAACAATTTGTCCGACTTCTTAGCCGGACACGCTCTGGAACACGATCCACGGGCTCCGAATCGCTATCCGTTTCCGTCCCAAACTCAGGATGGGCCAATCTGATCGCCTTGCGAACCCTTTTGCGAGTTAAAAGGTCCACCAATGATGACCGCTCCTGAGGGTATCCCTCACCTCCATGATATCCGCAGGCCACAGATGTACCAAACTGATATAGGGTGCGGGATTGGGGATCGTTCGGAATATCGGAATGAATTCCTCCTCGACAGACGCAGCATGGAGACGGACGAAAAAGAAAAAATCCTTCCACTGGTTGAAGTTGGAGGCGGGTCCTCTGATCACGGACATCATCTTACGAGGGGTTATTCGCCAGCAACGCGACTCCCGAACGAACTGCACCCGTACGAGTGCCTCGAAATGATCAGTAATGAGAGATAGACCATGCTCGTGAATTAAAATTACGAGACCAATGAGAATCTCGAAGCTGGTAGGGTTCAACTGGCTGAATGAAACCTGGAAACGATCCAGCACGCGGACAATAATCTCAGGGATCGGAAACCAGAGGTGACAACGCACCAACACGGCCTCGGAGCATGTAAAATAACCCTCTGGAGAATTGCCAGCTCTCTCCCCACGCCTGGGAATTCGAAATTCCACCGCATCCGGAACCCGAGCATACTCCCGGGCTTTCGCAAGAAAGGCGCTGGTAGTCTTGCTCGGAAGGCCCCCCGCCACATCTCGGATGCGCATAACAGGAAAACGTTCCTCGGTAGGAGCGTCGATTTGGTTGCTGCACGCTTTCCAGTACACTTCGCGCTCAGCCACATCCGGTGGATGGAACGAAAATTCGGAGTTCGGAACTAGAAGCTCCTCGTCCTGATTACATTCAGGGGAAGGATTTTCAGAAACTTTCTTCTTGGAAGATTTTTTCCGACTTCTAAACATCTTATGAAATTTTGAGGAGGAACCAAAAGAAGTTTTCTTTCAAAAGAATTTCTTGTGAAGATGAGTGAGTAAAAAAATGAAAGGAGTTACCTTCTCTTCTATAAACTCCAGGAATTACCACGGACTTTTGGATGCAAACTTCGCCTAAACTCGCCTAAACCCGCCAAACCGCACGATAGAATCTCGTCAACCTACGATTATAGCGTACTAGGGGGCTAACTGTTGGGGTCAAAATCGGATATGACAAAGTTGACATCCAAATGTCTGTAAAAATTAACATAAGATTTTTACATTCTCGAGAAAGGAAACTTATACGAAGAACTTGCGGTAAAATCTTGTTTTAAAAGAATTAAAAAAAAAAAACGATTTCTTAAAACAACGACACAATGCTATCATTAGTCCAAACGTCCGTAAACAACATCTCAAGCATCGTATCATTATGACAGTCTCGGACGGCTTGGGCGATGGGTTCTCACAACAAATTTTTCAGTCCACGGCATAAACTTCGGTCCGATGGCGACCGAGTCACAAACAAGAGCTTCGGTTGCTATAGCGTCGAATCACAAAAGCTTCGGTCGCTATAGCGACCAAACATACATGCATCCCAGTCCTTCCGTAGCGTCGAAGTCTTCGAAATGGCGATCGGCGTAAAACTATGCAGTCGACTATCCTCATTACAACCTTCCATGAAACACGGCTTAACCATTTATTGATTTCCAATCAAATGGAATCCTTGGTCTGGTTTTATGATAAAAACCGCGGAAATTATCTTTATCAAAGAAACCGAAATAAACGTCCCGAATCAAAAGACGGTCCAAGGAGTCCTAAAACTTGATTTGAGGCCCACTACGATTTCTTAAAACCCATAAGCTATAGCGGTTATGCTTGGTAAGATAAACATCAAATTCCGCGGATAAATGGAAAGTTTCCGCAGATAACCATGAAGATCGGAAAAATGAAATATCTCCATTTTTTGGACTATGACGGCTTAAGGGCAAAAGAAGAAGGCGTAAACCGAGCTGGAAGGGAGTATTTAGGAGTTCAAGACGAGAGGCATAAAGAGAGAACTTTTACACAGAAAACTTAGCACTTAGAGAAATTTAGGCATTTTTCCGTTTTTGTTATTCGAGCTGCGACTCAATTAGGTTTAGCCGTCTTCGGGTATTAGACTAGGAATCTCGCCGACAGCTCTCGTAGCCGAAGCATCTTACCTTGTTGTTACGCTCAAACGCGAATTCGGAAATAAGATCTTTCTTTTCTCTTTTTACGATTTCTTATTATTATTCTCGTTTTATTTCGTGTTTTGATTGCTTGGCGTGTGGTTTCTCGGATATCCGGGACCTCAGGGAAATTAGGGTTTTCATAATTTCCTTACCTATACGCTATATTGACGGTGCAAATTTTGGTTCCCACAATGATCGCTTCGCCCGTGGGCGAACGGACCTTATATGCTGGCGCTTCGCCCATGGGCGGCGGACCGTCGTTCTGGTCACGCTCGCCCATGGGCGAGCGGACCTTTTCACCCATGGGCGAGCGTACCATCGTGCTGGTCACGCTCACCCATGGGTGAGCGGACCTTGTGCTGGTCGCGTTCGCCCATGGGTGGCGGACCGTCGTGCTAGTCACGCTTCGCCCATAAGCGGCGAACCTGTGCTGGTCACCCTCGCCCATGGGCGGCGGACCATCGTGCTGGTCATACTCACCCATGGCGAGCGGACCTTGTGCTGGTCGCGAGCGGACCGTCGTGCTGGTCGCGCTCGCCCATGGGTGAGCAGACCGTCGTGCTGGTCACGCTCGCCCATGGGCGAGCGGACCTTGTGCTTGTCGCGCTGGCCCATGGGCGAGCAAACCGTTGTGCTGGTCGCTTCGCCCATGAAGCGGCGGACCGTTAATGCTGGTCGCGCTTGCCCATGGGCGGACCCGTTAATGCTGGTCGCGTTCGCCCATGGGCGAACGGACCGTTGTGTTGGTCGCGCTCGCCCATGGGTGAGCGGACCTTGATCTGGATATTCTGCTGCTTGATCCGTCTCTTCTCGTACCGATCTTTCCGGGGACCCTTGTACGCACACACCCGGTCTCTTCCGATCTTACTTTCGAGGAGTGTTTTGTGAAGAACCCATAACCAAAAATAATCTTAGCCGTTGATTTCGAGATAACCGTTTTCGATCCAAACAGTTTGCCCCCCAGCCTACAAGACTCGGAGATGATTTTGCGGGCGAGTGAAGTGTTTTTTTGAGTAATCGGAATCTTTGGTTAAGAATATTTTATTGTGGAAATCCACGTCACCTCCATGTCCTTATAAGTAGCAACTCATCATTCCTCATTCTTCACACATCTCTTTTTCTCCCAAACCTTTCTCTCTTCAAACTCTCTAGCAAGAATGTCTTCTTCCCCCAACGAAAAGAAGAATTCCGACGTCGAGATGGGTGAGGCCACCTCGATCTTGCCAACTCAGGCCATGCATGAAGCCACTCCAACCTCTGTCACGGATTTCTTTCTTTTAAAGAAAGACTGTCCAGACGGAGTGCCGAAAAAGAAGTGACTCAGACTCATGCCAAAACGTCGGCTGTCCTCTCCTCCTCCGTGATGTCATCGTCGGCCGAAGGAAAGAAATCTCCTAGCGATGCTGCACCCTTCCTAGGGTCGGACACGGCTCTCGCGGCAGCGCCGGAGATCTCTGCCCAACCTTCTGGTTCCTCTACCACGCCAGCCCCGATTCCTAAGGAAGAGAAGGCGACAGAGTTTGTATCGCTGATCGACGGGATGCTCAGCGACTGAGGCTCGGAGATAGAGCGCTTGACCAAGGATCTGGCCGAGGTACGAGAAGCAAAGAAGAAGGTAGAGGACGTGCTGAAATCCGTCGAGGATACTCATACCATTGAGGTTTCTCAATTGGAAGTTCAGGTTAGCGATCTTGAGCGGGACCTCGGGAAGTCGGCCAGTGCTTTGTTCAAGTTGAAGAAGGAGAAAAAGAAGAAAGTCGCCGAAGTTCATCGTCTTCAGCGCGAAATTCAGAAACAAGAAGAGTCTGAGGCTGTCGTCTCAAGGGACGAATTCTCCTCTCGTCTAACGAGGATGGCCGCTCTGTTCAGTTCCCTTATGACGATTCACGAAAGAGACCTGGCCCTGGCAATCGTCGAGGGAAGTTTGAGTGTGGTCGAACTGCTCAAAGGTGAAATGGCTCCAACTTTGGACTCCGAAGAGGCCCTGCTGCTTTCTCGAAAGGAGGAGCTGAAAACTTCCGAAGGAGATTTTGACTCGGTCATTTCTCAGCTCCAATCCGAGTGCACCCTTACGCCGTGTTTGGGAAAGCCCGAGGGACGAGACCCTATGGCCGGAGAGGGTAATGATGATGAGGTCGAGAAAGGTGAAGTCTGAGCGGGTGATGGCGATGTGTTTCCGGGTTCTGATGAGGTTGAGGATGAAGGCGGTGCTCCGAAGAGTGCCTAGAGTTATGATCCTTTCGAGGATTTTTCTTTTGTTTTGTTACGGCCTGTTTATGAGGCCATGATTTGTATGTTCCGGGACTGGCCGTTGGTGGCTTCGAATCCCTGCCCTTCTTAGGGATTTTTATAAGATGTTTGGCTCAATCTATAAAACCTTTTCGGGTATTATAAATTGAGTGAACTTCGATTTTTGAAGTTAGAGGGAAAGGAAACGAGTTGTCATCTCATTCCTCATCCCCTGATGATCGTCGTATCCGTTGTTTGTTGAGTGCATGTTGATTTCTCGTTTTATGCGGAGACTCGTGAAAATGTACATACCTAAACGAAGAGGCAGGTTTTGGGATCTCATATCAGGGCTCTTATATTATGCCTTTGAGATGTCAAGATCCAGTAAGACTGGGTTTAGGGCAAGACCTAGGTTTACTCTCGGACTGAGGCTATGCGATGACAAGTCGGCTTTCGTTTTGCCTGTTTGCGATTTCTACCTGATTCGTACCGATATAAAGTCCGCAAAGTATTATCGGCTTATATGACTTGTCTAGGCATGAATCGAGCTACTTCTAAAGGCCGTTTGGAGGTGCTAACCAAAATTTCGGATTTTCTTGTATAGCGCGCTATAGTATCCTTGTCAGATGTAAGAGAGCATATCCTTTCGAGGGCGGCTAGTGTCTGTTTTGGACGTTTGGGTTCGTTTGTTGTGATCAGCAACAAAGAAATGATGCCATTTTAAAGGGATTTTACCGTTAGAAGGGTATTAGGTTTTTTTTTTAGGAACGAGAATGTCGTTTCCGTAGATGGGAAAAATCGTTACTTTAAGCGTGTTGCGACGTCTCGCGGTGCCGAAAGTCGATTTGATTTTTTTTTTGTGCCGCGTTACGTTTGCGGGCTTTGTCTGGGCGAGTTCTAGACTGCCATTTTTGGCGGGATTTGGCAGTCGTAAGACCGCGTTTTTCCGTAAAAAGTTTCGAAAATGTCAAATTTTGTTTTTGAAAATTTTATGGGAGTATAAAATTATCATACCCTCCCCTTTTTAAGATGGGGATAGCTGAACTCGCTTGGCGAGCTGCCTACGTACCCTTTTTCGAGGATCAAGCCATCTCGTAGTTCTTTGAGCCCACGTTGCGATTAGTGGTACTATTTCTTAAGAAGCATCGCGTTCCAGGTTGTTTGAATCTTGACGTCCTGCATGCTCGCGATTTGGTACGATCCTGGTCGGACTACCTTTATGACCTTGTATGGACCTTCCCAGTTTGCTCCCAGTTTTTCTGCGTTACGTTCGGGAGTGTTTTGGAAGACTTTGCGCAGAACCAGATCGCCTTCTTTGAACCTGTGATGGCGAACGTTTGAGTTGTAGTATTTTGCGGCAGCGTGCTGGTAATTTTGGATTCGTATGAGCGCTTGATCTCGTCGCCCGTTAACGAGATTGAGTTCGTCCAGCAGCATTGTTGGGGTCGAACACGGTTATCTCGAAATCAACGGCTAAAATTATCACTTCTCCGAATTCTTCACGAAATATTTCCCGAAAGAAAGATCGGAAGAATACGAGTGTTTGTGCATCAGGGTCATCGGGAAAATTGGTACGAAAGGAAGACGGACCAAGGACGAGCCGGACCGAGGCCACCTCGCCCGTGGGTGAGGACCGGCGGGCCAAGGTCACCTCGCCCGTGGGCAAGGACGGGCCGGGCCGAGGCCACCTCGCCCGTGGGCGAGGACGAACCGCACCGAGGCCACCTTGCCCATGGGCGAGGATGGGCCGGGCCGAGGCCACCTCGCCCGTGGGCGAGGACGGACCGCACCGAGGCCACCGCGCCCGTGGGCGAGGACGGGCCGGGCCGAGGCCACCTGCGCGTGGTGAGGGCGGACCGCACCGAGGCCACCGCCGTGGGCGGGCGGGCGAGGCCACCTCGCCCGTGGGCGAGGATGAGCCGCACCGAGGCCACCTGGCCCGTGGGCGAGGACGAGCCGCACCGAGGCTTCGGAAGGGAACTTCGTAGAAGATAGTCTAGGGACCTTGTCTCCAGGGAACTCGAGGTTCTTCTGCATGTTGAGATGTCATCTGGGGTTCGGATATCCTGCAGGATCCTAGAGGGTGTATTCCTGAGAACCTGGTGGTTTTTAGGAGCCTAAAGGTTTATAGAACCCAGAAGTTTATTGGGAACTCGGAAGTTCACTAAGAACTCGGAAATTCTTTAGGAACTCGAAATTTCTTTAGGAACTCGGAAGTTCTTTTGGAACTTAGAAGTTCGTTTGGGACTTCGAAGTTCATTAGGAACTCAGAAGTTCTTTTGGAACTTAGAAGTTCATTTGGGACTCGAAAGTCCGTTTATTTGCAATAACCCTGGAGTTTTTACATTTGAGCCCGAAATTCGTAAGAACTCGGAGTTCGTAGGAATCCGGAGTGTTTGGTTTTGCAGGGACCGTATTTCATCCACCTAGGCAGGACTACTACGGTACCTGTGGGACCTCGCATTCTGCCGCTCGGAAGCTGGCCACTATCGAGCTCCATGCTGCATTCTGCTTCTGTAGGAAGCCACTGTCAGACTTACGGGTGCTGGTATGGATTCGAAAATCCAAGTGCCAGGCTTTTCTGCTTTTCACGTCTGGAGAAGCAGGAGTTTATGTATTGCTCAATGTGCGTAACAGTACTTTTTCAATATGCAAATTCCCTGAATTAATCCGGAGGTGTCACAGTACTCTTGCTTTTGGGGCCCCGATATTTCTATGGCTCAAGGCCTATATCGGGGTTATGGATATTTTTGACAGCATGCTTAGGTTGATCAGACCCGTTCCTGCCTTAAGTCTCATACCCTTTGTTATTTTTGTGTGGACGTGCCACGCATCGGTGAGGTTCAGCTGGGATCGGAGGTTTCAAGGGACCTGATCCAGCCATGTATGCCCCTTTAAGGATGATGGTTTTTTGCCATTTCTATAGTCGGAACTATTTTATTGTATAAGCTTCGTCCGTGGACGTTCAGCAAACATAGGAGTAGAAAACCATAGTGCTTAAATATAACTAGTAATAAATCATAGTCCGGAGACCGTATTAGAGTTGATATGCTTTGAGCTACAGTGGGCTCCAGCAGTTTGATAGTGTTTTACCTTTGCTGCCTCAGAGTCCATGGACTTCTGGAGATCTTTCGTAGTTCGAGCATGTTCTGAATCGTTCGGCTCTCCTTCCATTTTTTATCAGACGAAGACTTGATGTTTCCGGATCGTTGTTCTATTTTAGGGAGCTGGGCCACGAGTTGGCTGTTCTTGCACTTTTGCTGTTATAGTGCTCTTGTCGTTCGTAGGCTGAAATGCGAGGAGTTCCTTGCGTCATCTTTGGTTGATAATACCTGGGTACGGTGATATCATGCATATTTACATGTTTTTAGCCATATATTCTTGTACATTTTGATCATGTAGATTAGGAATTAGGCATCTTTAGAGTCCATATTGCATGCATTGTCCTTATTAGGTAATGGAGTGTGCCATGGAGTGATTGGAGGTGTTTGGGAGCATTGTGATCCACACTGGGGTGAAAGATGAACATGGACGGAGGCCTTAAAGATATTTTATGTTGCTAAAATTATGGGAAGACATAGGAAATTGAGTTAGCTTTTTCAATGGAAGTGGTTTCAAGTCATTTGGAGCTGTATTGGAGGACGATCGATTTACTAGAGGTATATCAACCCGGGTAGAAGTGCGCGGGTAAGCTTACCCGCGCGGGCGAGAGCTGGGCGAGGAAGAGTTCCACACGGGATAGAAGTGTGCGGGTACTGGTCTAGGATCTACCCTTAGCGTTTTTCTGGTCCTTTGGTCAACCATGAAGTGTTCCAAGGCCCTTTTGGTCTTTTCTCTTATGTTTTTAAGGGCTTTCAAGCCTCATATAAATACTCTTGTATCTTCCAATTTGAGACTTGTCTCTTTTTTCTCAAAAACACATTTGGATCTTGAATAAAGTTTGGATCTTGAATTCTTTTTCTTCTTTTATTCTTGTGTTCTTGAGCAATTGTTGCTCTCTAATCATGATTAAACTTGAATTCATCATGGGTTTAAGGGAAATCATGTCTATTAGAGAGTAGATCATCTTAGGGTTCATGGACTTAGGAGACTAAGGGTGATTAAGCTAGATCTAGGATGTATTAATGTAGATCCTTCTTGATCCTTGCTTGTAGAGTGTTCTTATTGCTATTTTGGAGTTGGCCTCTTCATGATAGAGCTATAGGCATTTCCTGCCCATAAGGTGTATGTGAAATGCCTGAACCAACTCTTCAATGCTTTTAACATCCTTTACCTAAGGGATTAGTTGTTAAAGGTGTTAAGATAGCTAGTAGACTTGTTCTTAATGATTGCTTTCAAATTATTCAACCAAAGACATTTGATGTTTGAGATATGTTAGTGAATGAGCATTCATCTAGACCTAGAGCTTGCTTAAGATTGTGTCTAGGCTTAAGGTTGATAGATTGATTGTTGCTGCCACCTTTAGATTGAAACTTGATCACCCAAGGTCAATTCCCTTGCCCCATGAGTCATATTGCTTCATATTGAAATAGACATCATTACTTTATTGCATTTTAGTTTAGTTTTAGTTCATTTCACTCCACTCTATTGATTTCACTTAGATTAAGCATAGACTTACATTCCCTTTGCTTCAGAATCACCTAGGATTGGTTCGACAATCTCTTATACTACATCATTTGATTAGAAGCCTTGAAAACTCCTAACATCAAATTGGTGCTGTTGCCAAGTTCTAGTTTGATTTTGACGTTGGGATTTAGTCACTTGCTTGAGACTAAGTCTTGTTACCTTTATCTAGTTACTAATTCCCTTTCAAGTGGTTGTTCTTTTGCAAGGTACATTCACCAGAGAGGAAGATCATGTCTCTTGACTTGGAATCAATGTTCAAGGCTATTTTAGAGAGTCAAGAAAGGATGATATCCAGAAGCTCCACTTCTTGTGAAAGAGCTTATGAGCCAACCATCCAATTGGAGTACCAACCACATGGAAACCTTAGTCAAGAAAGCCAATATGGATATGGTGAGAGATACCAAACTTGGGATTTAGAGTATGAAGAACATGAAGTCAAATTCACTCAAGCCTCCAATGAAGAAAACATCACCAACATGCTTGAGAAGTTGTTGGAGAATCAAGAAAGAGGAAGGCTTGAGATACAAAGACAAATGAGTTCTCTTTCCACCAAGGTAGATGCTCATGGCAAGGCTCTTAGCTCAAGGATGGATGAAACTATAACACATGTGAAGTCTATCAACAACAAACTGTCTCACATCATTGAAGATCAAGAAGAAAGCATCACTCCCCTTTACAACACCAACACTTGTTGAGGAGGATGTGCAAATCAAGGATGGATTTCAACAAGAAGCTGAAAATTCTATACATGAGCTTGAATTACTCCTTGGATGCATGGTAAATGAAAATCTTGGGCAAATATATGAAGAGCAAGTTGAACCAACAACATTAAAGAGTTATTCAACAAGAAGCAAGGATGAAGAAGTAAGCTTGGTTGGAAGAGTTTTTGAAGGTTTTTGTGATGATAGTTTGGTTGTTGACTGCATAGAAGAGATAAGAGAAATCTCATTGGTTATGGATGAGTTCTCAACCAAGGAGGAAACACATGTGAAGCTTACTTCCAAGGAAGGAACAAGGGGTGACGAGTCTAGGGAGAATCAAGTTATTCACATTGAAGAATCCCCCAAAGAGATGCACCAAGAAGACTCTCCTATGGACAAGCCCTTTGCCTACCATTTTGGTATACTCTCTACCCAAGGAGCTCATTGTTGATGATCCAAGGAAGGTACCCTTTGAAGAGATCAGGATGAATGAGTTTAGGGGTTGGTTCTATGATGAGTATGATCCTGGTGATCCGGTTTGGCAAGAAGGCTTTCACTACATGGGTAAAGGGCCTAGACACATCCAGCCTTCACTAGCCAGAGGAAGGAAAGTCAAGCTAGTGACTCAAAATAAGCTCACTTGGGAGGAAGTCCCATGGCTATCCTTTGTACATATTTCACTAGGATTTTTGTCTTAAAGACCCGTGGATTGACGAGGCAGGCGACCAGACATTTCTCCCCTAGGCACCAACTGAATCTTCTAACTCTCCTTATGAGGTATCACTCCAACCCTTCTTGTATATATATTTTATTTTGTCTTGTTAGGGTATCTCCTTCTCTCTTACTCACACAGAGACTGTGTGATTTAAGTGTGGGGGAGGTACCAGGTATTTGATCATGTTTGCTTTGTGATTGTGAGTCTCATGCATTGCATGCTCCTAGTCTTAGATAAATTTTGCATAACGATCAAGCTCCTTGATTCTTGAGTGATTACTACCTTAAAAATGATGCATTGAATCCTCCTTTTCATCCATATTAGACCATTTGATCACCTAGCCAAATGATTGAGATCTTGTGCCCATTTGTGAGAATTCACCTTGTGTGTGTGTGTGAATCAATGTCAGGGTTGGTTAAGAGAACATGTTGGTTGATAGGCATTGCATCTTGTGTAGAGGCATAAGAGTATTGATAGGCCTTGAGAAGCTAGAGTATAATAAGAGAGTTTTGCTCATGTTATTTGCTATGTTTCTTTAGGATGTCAAGTTGAGTGCTATAAGTGTTTCTTTTGGCTAATCTCCCATCTTTATATCTCTCCACCTTGTGTTTTTTGAAAAGTTTACTTGAGGACAAGTAAAGGACTAATGTGGGGGAGTTGATACCATGCATATTTACATGTTTTTTGTCATCCTTTCTTGTACATTTTGATCATGTAGATTAGGAATTAGGCATCTTTAGAGTCCATATTGCATGCATTGTCCTTATTAGGTGTTGGAGTGTGCCATGGAGTGATTGGAGGTGTTTGGGAGCATTGTAATCCACAATGGGGTGAAAGATGAACATGGACGGAGGCCTTAAAGATATTTTATGTTGCTAAAATTATGGGAAGACATAGGAAATTGAGTTAGCTTTTTCAATGGAAGTGGTTTCAAGTCATTTGGAGCTGTATTGGAGGAGTTACGATCGATTTACTAGAGGCATATCAACCCGGGTAGAAGTGCGCGGGTAAGCTTACCCGCGCGGGCGAGAGCTGGGCGAGGAAGAGTTCCACACGGGATAGAAGTGTGCGGGTACTGGTCTAGGATCTACCCTTAGCGTTTTTCTGGTCCTTTGGTCAACCATGAAGTGTTCCAAGGCCCTTTTGGTCTTTTCTCTTATGTTTTTAAGGGCTTTCAAGCCTCATATAAATACTCTTGTATCTTGAATCTTTTTTCTTCTTTTATTCTTGTTTTCTTGAGCAATTGTTGTTCTCTAATCATGATCAAACTTGAGTTCATCATGGGTTTAAGGGAAATCATGTCTATTAGAGAGTAGATCATCTTAGAGTTCATGGGCTTAGGAGACTAAGGGTGATTAAGATAGATCTAGGATGTATTAATGTAGATCCTTCTTGATCCTTCTTTGTAGAGTGTTCTTATTGCTATTTTGGAGTTGGCCTCTTCATGATAGAGCTATAGGCATTTCCTGCCCACAAGGTGTATGATGAAATACCTGAACCAACTCTTCAATGCTTTTAACATCCTTTACCTAAGGGATTAGTTGTTAAAGGTGTTAATATAGCTAGTAGACTTGTTCTTAATGATTGCTTTCATATTATTCAACCAAAGACATTTGATGCTTGAGATATGTTAGTGAATGAGCATTCATCTAGACCTAGAGCTTGCTTAAGATTGTGTCTAGGCATAAGGTTGATAGATTGATTGTTGCTGCCACCTTTAGATTGAAACTTGATCACCCAAGGTCAATTCCCTTGCCCCATGAGTCCTATTGCTTCATATTGAAATAGAGATCATTACTTTATTTCATTTTAGTTTAGTTAGTTCATTTCACTCCACTCTATTGATTGCAGTTAGATTAAGCATAGACTTGCATTTCCTTTGCTTCAGAATCACCTAGGATTGGTTCGACAATCTCTTATACTACATCATTTGATTAGAAGCCTTGACAACTCCTAACATCAGCGGCTAGGGCTGGCTTTATGCCCCAGTCCTTGCGGATGTCTCCAAAGTTAGCTCTTGGTAGCTGGAGTATATGGGGGTGATCTCCCGTTGGGCTCTGTAATGGATGATTATGCTTGCCCCAGGCACCTTCCTGTAGTGGGAAGTACTTGCTTTGCCGAATATCTCGTTCTTAGGTCTTCTCGAGGAGCAAGGGCTTCTAGCCAGGAGATGCTGCCCCAACTTAGTGGGGGGTCTACACGCGATGTTCATGCCCTAGCTTCTTTGGCGATGTATGGTCCGCTTGTTGATGTCTCCGAGCCTCGGGCATTGGAAGCGCCTTATGTTCTCAGGAACTGAGTTTTTCATGCTGGAAGGAGGCGTGGGACTTCTCTTGCGGAGTTCTCTGGGATTTCTCGTGGCTTGCTGACGTATGGTGCCTCTCAGATTCTCTAGTGGAGAAGATCTCAGATCAATTCTCTTTTCGAGGGTATGATCGGGGTCCGAGCGCGGCCTGACAGTCTAGGAGGGAAGTTCCTCGCCCGCCTGCTGGCCTTGAGACGCAGAGTCCAATTGCTTTTGGCGGCTGAGGCACCACTTACCCTTCTGCTTCCTGGTCCTACGATGTTCTGGACCGGGGGACCGTTTTGTAATTGCTATAAAGCCTTGGTCTTCCCTTTTAGGGTAGTTTGGAAGCAGGAGCGAGAGTTTTCCTGGTCTCCTCTGATCTCTTTTATGCTCCAGGGTGTAGGAAACTTGACCACTTGGTGCAGCGTCGAGGGGATGGCCCCCATCTCATGGATCCAGGGTCGTCCCAAGATTATGTTGTACGATGATCGGCAGTCAACGACGAGAAACTTGGTCGCCATGTTGACTCCCTCTGCATAGACAGGAAATGTCACTTCTCTTGAAGTCTGCTTGACCTCTCCGCTGAATCCGATGAGGGGAGTCACTCTTCGTGTGAGGGCACTTTCTTCCAGCCCTAGATCCTGATATGCAGTTTGAAAGATGATGTTGCTAGAACTTCCATTATCAACCAGAATCCTTCTCACAAGGCAATTTTCCACGGTGAGTGAGATAACCAAGGCGTCATGGTGAGGAGCGAGTATTCTTTCTTGTTCCTTGGCTGTGAAGCTTATCTCGTCAGTACCTAGGAGTAGACGCTTGGGTTGTGTCGACTCCAGGCTCTATTTAGCATTCCTGGTACTTCTTTTCGCAGCTGCATGGCTCACGCCGCTCACCTCCGAGCCGCCATATATGACATGAATTACCCGGTCCTGTTGAGGCGGTGAAGCGGGAGTAGCCTTCGTGGGTTTCTCGGATGTCTCCATGCTCAGATGTCCCTTAGCCTTTTCGGAGAGGAACTCCCGGAGATGTCCCTTCTAGAGCAATTCGTTGACTTCAATTCGTAGGGCGATGCAGTCCTCTGTCCTATGTCCATGATCGCGGTGGAATTCGCACCAGAGGTTCGGGTTCCGGAAAGAATCAGGTGCCTTCATCTTATGTGGCCACTTGACTTGTCGGCCCATCTGAATCAAGACGTTGAGTAGTCCCGGCTTGGATATGGAGAGATGAGATATGTCTGGCCATGTGGACACGGACATCCCTTCCATTTTGTCTGCTGATCGGCTTGGATATCTTCCCCGGTTCCGACTTCTGGAGTCCCTAGCTGGTCTCTGAGAGGTTCTCTCATATCGATCGTTCCTATCAGGCTTGACAGCCTTCTGGTCTTGTTTTTGCTCTGCTTTGGCTCACTGGCGACATCTTCTTACCATTTTACTTGAGCCCAGGCTCGGGACAGCACGTCCTCCATGGTTCTGCAGGTGTATTTAGTGAGTTCCTTATAGAGCTCTCTGTTAGGGAGTATACCTCTCTTGAAGGCTGAGATCGCTGTAGGGACGCTACATTCGGGGATTGCCACTTTCTCCTAGTTGAAGCGAGCTATGTAGGTGCGTAAAGGTTCTGACCGATGCTGGAGGATCTCGTAGAGGTTGTCCGATGTTTTCTCTAGGTCCGACTACTTGCGAACTATTCCACGAACTTGTCGCTAAGGACTGCGAAAGAGGATATTGACCTAGAGAGCAGATTGATGTACCACTGGAGTGCGGGTCCGATCAGGGTAGAACCGAACCCCTTGCACATGGTAGCTTCGCGAGATTCCCTTGGAAGCGCTACTGCTAGCATCCTTTGTTTGTACTCGGCGATAAGATCGTCCGGGTCTCCGGTTCAGTCATACATCTTGATGTTTGGAAAAGACAACTTCCTCGGCATCTCTATCAGGGCGATCTCGTCCGCGAATGGAGATTCTGCATAAGAATCGGGGTTGCTTTTCTGGATTGGGGGAGCCACTCCTGGAAGTCTCTCCACTAAGGATTGTATAGCGTCGAACTTCTCGGCGAACATCTGTTCTAGGAGCCTCTCGCTCGGGCTCTAGCTCGGAGTCGCTGTCTTCTATGTCGTGGACCTAGGCAGCTCCAGTCTTCTCGCGCGGTGCCCCATCTCCGTTGAATACTGGAGATGGGTGTGTAACTCCGGCTCTGGAGCTAGGTGTTTCGAGGTCTAGCATCGATCGGATCCTGGCTCTGAAGCGGCACTTCTTGTTGCTGGCCGTGTTGAGATCCTGGTTCTCGTCCCAGAGGGCAAGATTCTCTGATTCGAGCCGACCGACCTTCTCGGCGCTTTGCTCCAGTTACTTAGAGTGTTCGTCGAGCTTCTCCTTCAGGCTTTGTACTTCCCGAAGAGAGCTCCGGGTCGTCTGTAGCTCTTTCCCGAGCCTTGTGCATCTCGATGACTTGATTCCGTAGACCGTCAAGCTGTCTTTAAAGCTCGACTTCTCTCGGAGTAGCTTTTCGGGTAGATCGTTTTGCTCTTCCACCGTCACCATCACGTAGTTTGGATTACTCCCCTCCTTCTAGCGTCAAATTGTTAGGGGATTTTTATGTAGGTCCTTTTTGAGTACTACGGAACGGGGATTAAGCTATTATTTCGTGAGTGTTTAGAGAGATTTGCAAGGATAACAAGAGTTTGTATGTGAAGAGACGTTTTATTAGAGAGTAAAGCAGGAACTACAATAGATTGGTGTATGAACCCTAGCCTAGCCGCCTAGCTCTATTCTCTTAGTCTCCAGACGTCGATCCCCTGCTTTAGAGTTTTGATTCGCCTTATATAGTCGTCCTTAGGTCAGTTTTAGTCGGTCTGAATAAGAGGAATTCTTCCATATTCAGAAATATGGAAAGTTCTCTTTGTCGGAAGTTTTCCATTTTCCCGGGGGAAAGGGTAGTTCCTGAGTTCCTTTCAGTGAGGACTAGGGGTACTCTTTTGCGGGGACCCGGAGGTCTGAGTCCTGCCTAGAGCCTGGAGGAAAATGATATCTGAGTATTTTTCTCCAACACCCCCAGCTCTACAGCCCATTTGGCAAGGCGTCCTGATACCTCGGGCTTATGAAGGACTACTTTGATGGGGAATGAAGTGATCACCACGACCTGGTGGCCCTGGAAGTAAGGGCGCAGCTTTCGGGCTGCTGTAACCAGCACCAGTGCTAGATTCTTAAGATGGCTGTTGATATACCATGAATTTGACCCAATTTTATCCATGGTATATGAATTTTTTAAGATATACTTATTATGTTTTGGAGTCTGTTTAGTGTATTTACCGGTTCAGGTACGTTCTGGAGAAATATGGTGATTTTGGTGACTTTTGGAGCCTTTTGAGTGCAGTACTGCACAGACGCATCAGATGTTTAGCTATGGATGGAGACTTTTCCACCGTTAGATTTAGCCCATCTATTGAAAAAAGATAGAGCTTTTAGTTAGCTTTCCAATTCCACCGGTTTGGGGTCAATCAGCATCCTGTAGCAGAAGTTATGCTCGTTTTACTGAAGAGTGGTCAGTATGTATCGCGAGAGGAAGCTGTCGAGAAGATGAATGGATGTCCATCGACACAACAGCCTTGTTGTCAATCGATATGGATCTCAGAATGTGTGCCGAGCCTAATTTATGACCGACTGAAGCCCAGAAATTACCACAAATTACCAAGATGCCCCTGCACGACCTAAAATCCTATTTATGTGTTTTCTAAGCCATTGTTGACGGCTACGCTCTTTACGCTTTTCTCTGTGCTTTTCTAAACCATTGTTCTAAGTTATGAGAGAAGGGATGAATTCCTTCAGAGTCCTCCTGGAACTCCATTGGTTTTTTTTTTAATATCTATTACAATTTTATATCTATTCATCTATGATTTCTGTGACAAACTTCAAGTCTGAATAGATCCACATGTTAGGTTTAAGGTTCAGATAGGTTTTGAGGGATTAGCCCCAAATATGAATACTTGAGCATGTGATATTCATCTTAGAAGATTGCTCTTAATGCTTGTATAGGAGTAGCTAACCTATACATGATGACAGTGGATATTATCCTTGGATCTATCTTCTTTCAGATTAGGAATTTGCTGGAAACAAGCGACAGCTGATTTGGCAAACTCCTTAAGCGAACTGTTATCCACTACAAGAAAACATCGCTATTCTGAGGGACATACCGAGGGATAATGAGTTCCTCGGAAATTTCTGAGGAAATACCGAGGAAACCAAGAAATGGGGTTTCCTCGGAATTTCCTCGGAATTTCGAGGAAGACACATATCCTCGGTATATTCCGAGGGATTACCGAGGAAAACATGTCTGTCGGAAAAAACCAAGGGGGATTTTAAAAATTCCGACGACTTTTTGTAGCCGTTAGAGAGCCGTTGGGGGATTCCGAGGAAGTGTCTGTTTTCCTCGGAATTTCCTCAGTATCTCGGCAGGATTTCATCTACAAATACAGCCACCCCTCTTCATCTTCATTCACTCCATTTCTTCTTCTTCCCTCCTATTATCACGAATTTGGTTTCAAAAAAACATGTCTTCTTCAAATTATTTTCGTTCTTGGATCGATCGACCTCATTTGGATCCGGACACGAGATTGCTTACGGAAGAATACCAACGAGGTATAACCGAATTCATGGGGTTAGTTCGCCGACAACCGGAAGCAGAAACAGGTAAGTTAAGATTTCCTTGCTCTAATTGTAAAAATAGAAAGGTTATTAAGGAGTGGGTTGTTTGGACTCATCTATATTTGAGTGGGTTTACACGAAGTTACAAAATTTGGTATCATCATGGGGAAACTAATTATGAACTTGGTAGTACTAGCGAACCTCAGCCTGCGGTTAGATTAGAAGAACCAATTAGAACGGATGTAGATTATGGTGTAGGTACTGAGCAGATGGTAAATGATCATTTTAGAGGGGAAGATTTACCCAATGCTGAAGCTAGGAGATTTTATGATATGTTGGATGCTGGAAAGCAACCATTGTACGAAGGTTGCAGAGATGGTCATTCAGCTTTATCATCTGCTACAAGACTGATGGGCATTAAAACATATTATAACTTGGCTGAAGACTGTATGGATCGATAGCTGATTTTGTTAAAGGTACTCTACCTGAGGATAATGTAGCTCCAGGTTCATACTACGAGGTTCAGAAACTCGTAGCTGGTGTTGGTTTATCTTATCAGGTAATAGATGTATGCAGCGATAACTGCATGATTTATTGGAGGGCGGATGACCAGCGGATTAGATGCAAATTTTGTGGGAAGCCTCGTTATAAAGATACGAGTGGAAGAGTTCCAGTGCCATATAAAAGGATGTGGTATTTGCCTTTGACGGAAAAGTTGCAGAGGTTGTATCTTCGGAACGCAAGCGAATGAGATGGCATGTGGAGCACTCAACAGATGGTGAGATTAGACATCCTTCAGATGCAAAAGGGTGGAAGCAATTCCAATCAAAGTATCCCGACTTTGCGTATGAGAGAAGAAATGTCTACCTTGGATTATGTACTGATGGTTTCAGCCCGTATGGGAAAAGTGGAAGACAATATTCTCTATGGCCAGTCATTGTTACACCATACAACTTACCCCCAAACTTGTGCTTGCGGCGAGTTTCTGTTTCTCTCCATTCTCGCTCGGACCAGAGCATCCTAAGAGATCGCTTGATGTGTTTCTTCAGCCACTAGTATATGAGTTGCAACAACTATGGGCTGAAGGTGCTGAAACATACGATATTTCGTGTAAAGAGAACTTTCAAATGCGGCAATACTAATGTGGACAATAAGTGATTTTCCAGCATATGGTATGTTATCTGGATGGACAACGCATGGGAGGCTATCATGTCCATATTGTCAAGATGACACAGATGCTTTCCAACTAAAGAACGGAAGAAAAACGTGTTGGTTTGACTGTCACAGACGATTCCTACCACCTGATCATCCATACCGTCGGAGTAAGACTTTGTTTAGGAAGAACAAGCAGGTGTTTGATGGTCCACCTGAGGAAGTTAGTGGGAAAGGTTTGAAGACACAACTAAGAGATTTTGGTGCAGCAAGGCGCAAGACGCCGGTGGACATGAGCAATTTCGGTAGATGCTGTTGGAGAACTACATAACGGCACAAAAGTATTTTCTAGGATCTGCCATACTGGGAGGATCATCTTCTAAGGCATAATTTAGATGTCATGCATATTGAGAAGAACTTTTTTGACAATCTCATGAACACGATCCTTAACGTTCAAGGTTAAACAAAGGATAATTTGAAGTCAAGACTGGATTTAGTCGATATATGTGCTCGTTCAGAACTTCATGTTGATGGGAATGGTAGGGCTCCTTTTCCCATATACCGACTTGATGCAGAGGGAAAAAATGCGTTCTTTGATTGTATTTCAAACGATGTGGAGTTTCAGACGGTTACGCATCTAATTTGTAAGCGTATCGAAAGGAAGGAAAGTTTATTGGCTTGAAAAGTCACGATTGCCATGTGTTGATGGAGCGCCTCCTTCCGTTTGCCTTCAAAGAACTATTACCACAAATTTTCATGAAGCAATTGCAAGGATAAGTGCTTTCTTCCGCGATTTATGCAGCAGATCAGTGACTCTTGAAGGTATTGAAAATCTGAAGACTAACATAGCCGTGATTCAGTGCAACCTTGAGAAGATATTTCCTCCCTCGTTTTTTGATGTTATGGAGCATCTTGTTATTCACCTGGCAAGAGAATTGGAACTTGGTGGTCCTGTGCAGTATAGATGGATGTATCTATATGAGCGGTATATGTTCCATTTGAAGAAGATGGTGAAAAATTTAAGTAGGGTAGAAGGTTCTATAGTCGCACAGATGATCAATGAAGAAATTTCAAACTTTGCGAGTACTACTTTCCAGCGAAGTTCAGTCCAAAACGAAGACCTGCTCGGCATGATGATAGAGGCCAACGGGCAACATATCATGTTAAGGTTCCAGATATTTTCACAGATGTTGGACGACTTAGCGGAAAACCAAAGGACCGTCGACTTCGAGCAGAGCGAAGTCATTTGCAAACATATTTTCTCACCAACTGCGAAGATGTTCTTCAATATGAGAGGTAAGTTTATTATTTTATAATTTTTATTTTAACAAATTAACATTTATATCTTAATTAATTACATTATTGTCATCACATGTACAGGATTTTCATGGCGAAAAGCGGTTGGAATATAGATGCCATGAGGAGGAACTAGAAGAAATGAAGCAGAGAATTTGCTGGATGGATGTTTACTTATGTGAGTGCCTTAAACAGATTAAAATATCATTTACCACATATTTATACAAATTAAAATATCATTTATCACATATTTATACTAATTCATTATATATGTGCTATTAATAGGTGTCTGCTGGTTTAGCAAGAGGTGAAACATTTGACGATTGGATAGCGAAATGGTGGTTGGACCAAACTATGTTGTGAAGTCATATCCGAGATTTTGTACTCGAGGATATGCATTCACAACTGAAAATAGGAGACGTCAGCGTCGACCTATGATGCTGGCGTTTGTTCATCAGGAGAGATGATGTATACTACGGACACATACATGAGATTATGGAGATCAAGTATTTGGGCATGCTTGGATTGCGCTGTACTGTTTTCTATTGTGATTGGCACGACAACACTCCAGATCGAGGTGTGAGAACAGATGCATTTGGTGTTACATCAGTACATTCGAGGAAAGCTGCAATATTATGATCCTTTCATTCTTGCTTCTCGGCCGATCAAGTAAATAAATGTTAATTATTCAGAATGATTGATCATAATTTATACTTTTACTAATAATTTTTTAAATGTTACAGGTTTGTTATATCAAGTACCCCGAGTAAGGAACAGAGATGATCCATGGGTTACTGTTACAAGACTCAACCCGAGAGGCGAGTTCAGGAAGTTCTGAGCTGGAAGACCCACTACAACCAATCACATCCGCAACTTAATTGCAGCAGAAGATGTAGCTGAAGGTGGCCTTGTAGTCGATTTAACCGACTTCAGAGGAAGCCGTCGTTCACGCAGAGGATGAACCAGTTATTGGAGAGTTTCACCAAGATCCAGATTCAGATTCATCTGGTGATGATGACTCGGAAACAGACTAGTTTTTTTAATATAAATACTGAGGAAATTCCGAGGACTTTAGGTTTTCCTCGAATTCACCTTCTCGATTTAGGGATTTGATTGTAAAGTACTTTTCCTCGAAATCCTCGGAAAATTCGAGGACATTCGAGGAAGGTGTGGGTTCGGTATAAAACCCAAAGTTCCTCGAATTTTCTGAGGGATTTCGAGGAAAGGCATGGTTTTCAGTATGTCCTCGAATTCCCTCGAATTTTCTGAGGAAATTCGAGGAATTAGGGGTTTAAACCGAAAATAACATTTTGAATTGAATAACACGATATAACCTTCATTAAGTGTCTTCACCAGATTATGAAGTCAAACTTTGGTGTTTTAGGCGATAACAAACACTTTTACGATTGCATGAATGAAAACCACACAACATAAGAGAAACACTTATACACTTTAATAAGCGTTAAAGAGAATACTTCCAATTAGTTTTGAAATTTTGTTATTTCATGGTTTATGATCATCTATACAAAGAATCCTCAATGGTATGCATTACATTTGTATAAGAAATGAAATCGGCAAAAAAATCGAGGTTTTGAAACCCCAAACCTGTGTCCTCGAATTCCTCGAATTTTCTGAGGAAATTCGAGGAAAGTCATGATTTTCAGTTTTCCTCGAATGTCCTCGCAATTTTCTGAGGAAATTCGAGGAACTAGGTTTTGAAACCCCAAACCATTTGTCCTCGAATTCTTTGAATTTTCTGAGGAAATTCGAGAATGTCATGATTTTCAGTATTCCTCTGAATTTCCTTGGAATTCGGCGAAATTCGAGGAACTAGGCTTTCATGAACCTCAAACTGTGATATATTTAATGATTCGACGGAATACCGGCGACCCGTGTCCGTCGGAATCATTAAATATAAACCGAAAACACTTTCTTCTTCTCCGCCCATCTGAAATCTCTCATCTCTCGGCCGCATCTCTCCATTCCGCGCATCTCTCCATTCCGACATACCGCAGCTGTATCTCTCCACATCTCTTCTCCCCTAACGAAATCATGTAAGAATTATATAAAACCTTGTTTTTTCAATTTCTTAGGGTTTGTGAGATTAGATTTTCGGATTTTAGGTTGTTTGTTAGGGTTCCGCATCGTCGCCCCACAGCTCCTACCATACATCTCCCTCTCCATTTCCCTCTCCTGCTCCTCCCTGCCGTTGCTGCACCCGCTCCTGCTCCTGCTCCTGAGGGTCCTCCGGGAGTGATGAGAGTTGCGGAGTTTGTTCGACAGCCCGGTCGTGACCATCTTCCTATCTCACTCCGTATCCGTGGGCGGGTCAAACATGGTAATTAAACCTATTTTTTCATTAAAATTTGATTCATTTTAATAATTTGTTCTTTTATTAGGTTCAACCGATCCTCGAGCGGGATCAGCGCATGGATCAACCGTATGATGTACTCGGCCCTCGACAAGGGACATCCGACTTTCACCGACTTCCCTACCGACAAGCAGCATCTGTGGTTTCAACAGTTTGCGGTAAGTATTCTAATTTTTACTTATATTTTAATCTTTAATATAAATTTTCTACTAATTGTGTTTTATTTTCAGCAAGAATTCAACTGGAATGCCGATGATACGTTGTATATCTATCACCACTTCGTCCATAAAGTTATGGACAACTATGGAAAGCAGATCCACGAGTGGAAGAAGAAGTGGGAAATAAACAAGGTTTGTTTTATTTATTAAACAATTTTTAATTTATTAAAATATTTTTAATTTATTTAACAATTTTTTTATTAGAAGGTCCCAAAGTCGATGAACCCCACGGTGTGGTTGGAGTTGGGTGTGCATTCAGTAAGGATGAGGCGAAATCAATTTCTTCCACCAACTCCACCAACCGCAGGAGCGGCGTAAAGGAAGGGCGTCTTCAGGCATAACTTGGGTGCTCAATCTATTGCCACTGGGGATCGCATGGTAAGCTAGTCTTTTATTTTATTATTTAAGTTTTAAATTTTATTTTTGTGCATTTCTTCTAATTACTAATGTTTGTTTAATTTATGTTTTTCTCAAGGCGGAAGAAAATGAGGGCGAGCCGGTTGATGATCTCGCTAATGAAGAGGTATACCAACAAGAAGACCGGCCAGATTGATGATGGTGTTGTGAGGGATGTGGTCACCCTGATCGACACTCAGGTGGAAGACGAAGTGTCTCAGCTTCAAACCGAGGATGACGATTCGACGGGTTCGACCTACTTGCCTCGGTTGGATCAACGAAATCGTTGAATCGGTAAGTTCTTTTAAAAGTTCAATTCATCTTTTCTATTATTTAAAGTTCAATTCATCTTTTCTATTATTTAAATTTGACACTTTTCTATTTCAGTCGGTTCCAAAGAAGAAGGGACGTTTGTTCGGTTTGGGTCGTCGGTCGGTCGGTTCCGTCTTCGCTGCACCACCGCCCTTTGTTGATCGAAGTACTTATGGGTCAGTTACAGGACAAGGATAATCGCATATCTGCGTTGGAGACCAGATGGCGACTCAACAGGCGGGCTTTGAGGCACAGAGGAAGCTGAGCGAGCAAATGATGGAGATGATGAGGAGGTTGCACCGAGCGAGGTGTTCCGAGCATGCCGACCGAGCGCCCAAAATCCGTAGTTTTTTTTCAAAACTTCGAATGTTTTATTTTATTTGTACTACTTTGAATTTTATATAATATGTTTTCTGTTTTAATTTTAATTTTAATTTTATATTTTCGAATTTAAATTTCAAAAATTTAATTTTTAAAAAAATTAATTTTTAAAAAAAGTAATTTTTGGATATTTCGAAAGATTTCCTCGGAATATTCCGGCGACTATGGTCGTCGGAATATACCGATGATAGCCCTCGGAAGATTTCCCTCGGTATATCCGGCGCTATCGCCGAATATACCGAGGAGCCCGTCTTCGAATTTTCCGAGGGCAGGTTTCGGTATAATTGTCGGAACTTCAGGATTTGTCCTCGGAATAGTCCTCGTATATACCGAGGAGAGCTTCCTCGGTATATTCCGACGACATTTCCGAGCGGTTGTCCTCGGTTTCCTCGAATTTTGTTTCCTCGGAATTTTGTTTCCTCGAATTCCGTCAGAAAATTCCGAGGAAATTCGAGAAATTCGAGGAAATTGAAATTCCGAGGGAAATTGAAATTCCGAGGAGTTTTTTCCGAGGACTTATTTCCTCGGTATATCGTCAGAATACGGTTATTCCGACGACATACCGACGATTTTAGCCCTCGGTATGAGCCTGTTTTCTTGTAGTGATCAACCTCGCACTTAAAGCTTACTAGAGGCGCATCGATCGATGACTCTATAGAGTATCGATCGATTGATGAGCACGATCGATCGAGCGACAGCAGGTCGATCGACGCCTTCCTATGTTTCACCAATGGGAGTCTCATAGGTTCTAGTAATAGATAATCTAGGACGACAGTTAAAGTTATCGTTATAGTTGGGTTCTATAATATCATGCAAGCATCTCACATAAGCATTCATACTATTATAATCCTGACTTCCTGAATAGAAACCCTAGATCTAGCAAACCATTCTTCCATCAAACAACTCTTTGCCAAGCTGAACAATTGTCTTGTTCACCTTGTTTCTTGCTTTATTTATTACTTTCTATGTTATTGTTTTATTACTAATTAGCCTAGTTTAATTCTATAACTATTAGATCTAATTGGTTTCCTAACTCCTTGTGGATTCGATCCCTAAGTACTACAGCTGAACCTCTTATTTGAGAGAGTAAAGTCACTCCTTAGGGTAATTTGAGTGATATCAAATTTGGCGCCGTTGCCGGAGAGCTTTGATCGCCATTAGATCTCATCTAGTTAGATTTAGTCTAGGTTTTTACTATTATTGTAAAAACTCATAATTGTTTCACGTACATAGATCAAGTACCAGGAAGCAATGAGAAGAGAATTTTTGGGGTTTTCAAAGAAGGAGTCTGTTAGTTTATGCACGATCCGTAAGTCTACGAGGGAAGAATCGATCGACACCCTCCAAGCAGGATAGATCGACAGCGTGAACCAAGCATCAAACGACACTATTCATCATGTGTCTGAAAACACCATTCATCTAGGTACTGTTCATCCAGGTATTGTTCATCTCGCTACTGTTCATTCCATGTCGATCGACACTGTTCATTCCCCGTCGATCGACATTGTTCATTCCGCACCGATCGACACTGTTCATCCGAACACTGTTCATAGCGACACTGTTCATCCGGACACTGTTCATCGCGACACTGTTCACCCGAACATTGTTCATCGTGGTACTATTCATCCTGTTACTATTCATGCGGGTACTGTTCATCCAAGTACTAATCATCGAGGTATTGTTCACCCCGCATCGATCGATACTGTTCATCCCGTGTCGGCTATTCATCGAGGTCGTTCACCCTTCGTTCGACACTGTTCATCTGACGTCGATCGATATTGTTCACTTCGACATTGTTCATCACGGCACTGTTCAACGAAACATTGTTCATCGCGATATTGTTCATTGTGGTACTGTTCATCGGAAAACTGTTCATCAAAACACTGTTCACCGCGACACTGTTCATCCGGGTACTGTTCATCCAACGCAGAAAAATACTATTCATCAAGGGTCGATAGACACAACTTACGTGGAGACAGAGAAAATCGAAGTACTCAAACTGAGCTTCGATTAGAATGGGATGTTAAGAGACGAAGAAGGTAGCCCTCGCAACAACACATGACAATTGATTAATACAGAGAGTGTTGTAATCCCATATTTGATTGTTGTTGCTGAGACAAACGACTTTGATCTGAACCGCGAATGGTATGATGGAGTAGGTCAGAACCCTTTCCAGGGTCTTCCTCATCAGGATCCCAGAAACCACATAGAAGAGCTTGAGGATCTAGTGTCAGGGAGCGAGCATAATGAAGTATCTGAATACCATATGCTATGTAAGATCTTCCCATATTCTGTTTATGGAGATAGATTTAGCTAGTTCAGTCAACCTCAGCCATGATCTTTAACCAGCTGGGAGGACATTGAGAGAGCATTCCTTTAGAAATTCCTTGATGATGCTGAAGCAACTCGAGAAGAATGATAAGTGGGATATGCTCGTTGAAAGTTGGCAGATAAAGAGGGAAGATATGATTCCAAGACAGCTGATCTCCTACATTATGGGAGAGGGTGATGAACAACATAGATCTAGAGAGCTGAGCAGAATAGAAAAAGCCGATATTAGTGACACAAGCTCAGCATCTATCGACCCCATGACCTCCACATCGATCGACTTTCAACTTTCAACATCGGTCGACAATCAGCCTCACGAATCGATCGACACGAAGCTCGCAACATCGGTCGACACCCTCCAAATTTCAGAACACAATGAGACTGGAAAGTCTAAGTCTGGGAGAAGGACAATGAATGGGAAGAGGAAGAAGAAAAGGAATGCAGATGCACATGTCCTATCACTAGTCCCTTCACAATGTCAAGAGGAAAGTCTTAAGTATAGAGTGCGGTGCAGAGGAGGTCCAAACCCCTTTGCCAAGGTTAGAGTGCTATGTGATCCAAAGCTGAGCAGAGTAGAAGGAGCCGAGATTAGTGACACAAGATCAGTATCAATCGACACCACCACCTCACCGTCGATCGACACCAGCACCTCATAATCGATCAATACATACTTTTGTCATCGATCGATACCACTTGAAATCCCTGAAAGTTCGAGTTATCCTTAGGACATTACAGACTCGACACAAAAGAGCACTGATGTATCAATTTGTTCTCATGACCCATATGTTGAAAAAGAAATCACTATGGAGGATTTCTTGGAACTAGAAGAATTATTGGAGTTAGAGTATGGAGAACAAATTGGAGACTTGGATTCCAGTAGAGAAGCTTCTACAAAAGACTTCTTGGGGCTGGAGGAATGGTTTGAAAATATGGAACATGACTTGGAGATGAAGCTTGATCAGCACACTTCAGAAAATGATCTGGAAACTTCGTCAAAGACAAGCATCGATCGACACCAACGTGATGAGATCGATCAACAACCACCCTACAATCATCGAACTACACCCACCTTGCGCCATCGATCGATAGTCGCCATACAGCATCGATCTACATACACCTGACTGCATCGATCGACACCCATTGTTAGACGAGCCGCCAGGATATACCATTGAACAAGGACCGATTGAGGAAAGGATGTACATGTCTAATGTCTCATACCTCGCTGTCCCTAAACATCAGAGACCACCTATATGGACAGAAGAAGCTGTTGGGTTTCACAAAATAGTGAAGAGGATACATGGTCCTGTGAAGATTGTGGTTCCATGCGATGTATTTGAAGCTGAATCTCTTATCCCACCAGATAAAGGTGTGCATCTGAGTTCTTACAGTGAAGTAGTGGATGATCATCAGCACGTAGAAGCTTCTCAGAGAGGGTTGAGATTTGGAGATGAAATTGATAAAGGTCCAGTAGAAGCAGTATCGAAATACATCGACAAACTAACATCGATCAACACTACAATTTCAGCATCGATCGACACCCATCGCGTATCAGAGCAGAATGAGTTTGAAGTGTATCAAAATCTTTTTGATGGAGATACCACCACGCGATCAGACAAGTCTCGGGGAAAGAAGAGGAGGAATTGGAAGAAGAGAAAAAGAACCAAGGGAGATCCTCATTTATCATTGATTCCACACTTCTTAGATGGTTTCAGGAAATCAAGAGTGCGCAGCAGATGGTTCTCACAACCATTTGCAAAGCTTAGAGCACTCCTTATTGATGAGATGATAGACAAAGGAGAAGAGTCTTCAGAGGAGGCTTTCACACAAAAATGATAAAACTTCAGAGAGTAGACATTGAGACTTGGTTTGGAGCAAGTTCTCATTCTCATCTGGACTGAATCAGATCTCCAGAAGTCAAGATAATGACTGAAAATAAGCGCTGAGTGGGAGGCAACCCACTGTTAGGTTTATTTTAGATTTGATTTTAATTTCATTTATTACTGATTCTTGTCTTTAGTTATTGCAAGTAAAAAAAAAGTGAACAGTAACAACGGTATTGTAGCAAAGGCACTGTAGCATCGATCGACACTGTAGCATACAAATCGATCGACACTGTAGCGGAAAATCGGGAGTTACTGTGGCAGTGTTACTGTAGCAGAGCACTGTTCATCGAAAAAAAGTTTTAAAAATTTAGGTAATTGTTTTTATTACTGACTTTTTGTGTGTTAGGTAAAAGGACAAAGATCCGAGGGAGGCGAGTTTGCACAAGAATCGACGATGACTAGCTAGTATCAATCGACAGAGCATCATTAGCATCGATTGATCGCCACTTAACTGTGTCGATCGACAGAGCATCAAGTGTATCGATCGCTACTTAACTGTGTTGGTCGACATTCACATCAAAGTCAGGTATACCTTTTTCCCTTGTTAAATTTTGTCCTTATGATTTATTTTCCCACCAATTTTAGACTGCATAACACTAGTCACGGTGTTGTTCAAGTCTGGGAGACGTTCAACTGATATTGTGTTATAGTTAGTGAAAAAAAAAACACATTACAAAAAAAACAGATCCAAGTAGACGATTGCTCATCACATCGACCGACGAGGACATGTCGATATCGATCGACATTGCATCACCTGCAACGATCGATACCTCCATTGGCGCATCGATCGATATTCAATCCGGTCAGGTATATCGTTCTTACTTGTTACATTGAATCCTTATGATTTATGTTCTCACCATAACGCCGACTAGATTTACACTGGGGACAGTGTAATTTAAGTTTGGGGGATGTTTTACTGATATTAGTTTACTTTGTGAGTCTTATCAAATGTTTTTCAAAAGATTTTATTAAGTCAAGAAGGAGACAATGAACTTTTTCAATCTTTACTTGTTATCTAACCACTCTTTAGCACCATTATTAGATTTGTTGACTGTAGAATGTACTATAGATGCTAAAGTGGATCACCTGTCAACTATGACCACACTTGCTATGAATGTTTGAAGGAACCAAAGCTGACCTCCAGCCTAATTTGACTATTACTGCTTGTCTTGGGGCTTGGTATACATTGGATCGGGTTCCTTCTGCAAATCTGGAAGGTAAAAGTTTGTGTGTTTCTGGTTCCCTTTTCTCTCTCTCTTCAAGCACCCTAGAAAAAAAAAAGATTGAGATGATTTCCTGGAAGATGCAGAGGGGTAGGAGTGTCTCGTATGATCCCAGTATTCTAATTCAGAAGGGAATGATCACACACTGTGGAAACGAGGGGTAGGAGTGTCTCCTGTGACCCCATTATTCGCAACACTTTGTCAAAATAAGAGTTACAAAAGTAAAAAAGTCAATAAGATGAACAAGATGGACTGCATCAGCATCACTGTTCATTAAAATTGAAAATATAAGGGTTCAGAGAAGAGAGAAAGAGGGAAGAAAGGGATCAGAGAAGACTACCTGTGTGTTCAGAAACTTGCTTGAGTGAGAACCCATGTGTCCTTTGATCAATACACCCAAGGTAAAGCCTACACTTTTATTTATGTAAAGAAATAAGGTTAGTAGAGGGGTTAGTCAGACAGGATTTGCTAAGTTGCTGGATAGATGAATTTGGTTGCTAAGCTAGGATATGGTATATAAAGTGCTTATAAAGTTAGGAGATATTTGATGTTGCAACATTGTAGAGGTGATGATTCTAAGTTCAAAGATTTTGTAAGTCCCTGCTGTTTTCAAACCTCTTTCAGAGAGACTGCCTGTTTGTTTTGCTTGAGGACAAGCAAAAGGGTAAGTCTGGGGGAGTTGATATACCATGAATTTGACCAACTTTTACCCAAGTTATATGAGTGTTTTAAGATATATTTATTAGTTTTTGGAGTTTATTTAGCATATTTACAGGTTCAGGTACGTTCTGGAGAAATATGGTGATTTTGGTGTCTTTTGGAGCATTTTGAGTGCAGTACTGCACAGACACGTCAGATGTTTAGCTATGGATGGAGACTTTCCCACTGTTATATTTAGCCCATCATTTGACAAAAGATAGAACTTTGACTTAGCTTTCTAATTCCACCGGTTTGGGGTCAATCAGCATCCTGTAGCAGAAGTTATGCATGTTTTACTGAAGAGTGGTCAGTATGCCTCGCGAGAGGAAGCTGTTGAGAAGATGAATGGATGTCGATCGACGCCACAGCCTCGGTGTCGATCGATATGGATCTCAGAATGTGGGCCGAGCATAATTTATGACCGACTTAAGTCCAGAAGTTACCACAAATTACCAAGATGCCCATGCACGACCTAAAATCCTATTTATGTGTTTTCTAAGCCATTGTTGACGGCTACGCTCTTTACGCTTTTCTTTGTGCTTTTCTATTCCATTGTTCTAAGTTATGAGAGAAGGGAGGAATTCCTTCAGAGTCCTCCTGGAACTCCATTGGTTTTTTTTTTTAATATCTATTACAATTTTATATTTATTCATCTATGATTTCTGTGACAAACTTCATGTCTGAATAGATCCACCTGTTAGGTTTAAGGTTCAGATAGGTTTTGAGGGATTAGCCCCAAATATGAATACTTGAGCATGTGATATTCATCTTAGAAGATTGCTCTTAATGCTTGTATAGGAGTAGCTAACCTATACATGATGACAGTGGATATTATCCTTGGATCTATCTTCTTTGAGATTAGGAATTTGCTGGAAACAAGCGACATCTGATTTGGCAAACTCCTTAAGCGAACTGTTATCAACGTCACACTTAAAGCTTACTAGAGCGCATCGATCGATGACTCTATAGGAGTATCGATCGATTGATGCGAGGCATTGTCGATCGATACGCGCGACAGCAGGTCGATCGATACGCGCGACAGCAGGTCGATCGACGCCTTCCTATGTTTCACCAATGGGAGTCTCATAGGTTCTACTAATAGATAACCTAGGACGACAGTTAAAGTTATCGTTATAGTTGGGTTCTATAATATCATGCAAGCATGTCACATAAGCATTCATACTATTATAATCCTGACTTCCTGAATAGAAACCCTAGATCTAGCAAACCATTCTTCCATCAAACAACTCTTTGCCAAGCTGAACAATTGTCTTGTTCACCTTGTTTACTGCTTTATTTATTACTTTCTATGTTATTGTTTTATTACTAATTAGCCTAGTTTAATTCTATAACTATTAGATCTAATTGGTTCCCTAACTCTTTGAAGATTTGATCCCTAAGTACTACAGCTGAACCTCTTATTTGAGAGAGTAAAGTCACTCCTTAGGGTAATTTGAGTGATATCAAATTTGGCGCCGTTGCCGGAGAGCTTTGATCGCCATTAGATCTCATCTAGTTAGATTTAGTCTAGGTTTTTACTATTATTGTAAAAACTCATAATTTTTTTTTAACTTGTGTTTCACGTACATAGATCAAGTACCAGGAAGCAATGAGAAGAGAATTTTTGGGGTTTTCAAAGAAGGAGTCTGTTAGTTTATGCACGATCCGTAAGTCTACGAGGGAAGAATCGATCGACACCCTCCAAGCAGGATAGATCGACAGCGTGAACCAAGCATCGAACGACACTATTCATCATGTGTCTGAAAACACCATTCATCTAGGTACTGTTCATCCAGGTATTGTTCATCTCGCTACTGTTCATTCCCTGTCGATCGACACTGTTCATTCCCCGTCGATCAACATTGTTCATTCCGCACCGATCGACACTGTTCATCGGAACACTGTTCATCGCGACACTGTTCATCCGAACACTGTTCATCGCGACACTGTTCACCCGAACATTGTTCATCGTGGTACTATTCATCCTGTTATTATTCATGCGGGTACTGTTCATCCAAGTACTAATCATCGAGGTACTGTTCATCCCGCATCGATCGACACTGTTCATCCCGTGTCGACCGGTACTATTCATCGCGGTACTGTTCACCCCGCATCGATCGACACTGTTCATCTGACGTCGATCGATATTGTTCACTTTGACATTGTTCATCACGGCACTGTTCAACGAAACATTGTTCATCGCGGTACTGTTCATTGTGGTACTGTTCATCGGAAAACTGTTCATCAAAACACTGTTCACCGCGACACTGTTCATCCGGGTACTGTTCATCCAACGCAGAAAAATACTATTCATCAAGGGTCGATAGACACAACTTGCGTGGAGACAGAGAAAATTGAAGTGCTCATACTGAGCTTCGATGAGAATGGGATGTTAAGAGACGAAGAAGGTAGCCCTCGCAACAGCACATGACAATTGATTAATACAGAGAGTGTTGTAATCCCATATTTGATTGTTGTTGCTGAGACAAACGACTTTGATCTGAACCGCGAATGGTATGATGGAGTAGGTCAGAACCCCTTCTAGGGTCTTCCTCATCAGGATCCCAGAAACCACATAGAAGAGCTTGAGGATCTAGTGTCAGGGAGCGAGCATAATGAAGTGTCTGAATACCATATGCTATGTAAGATCTTCCCATATTCTGTTTATGGAGATGCATTTAGCTAGTTCAGTCAACTTCAGCCAGGATCTCTAACCAGCTGGGAGGACATTGAGAGAGCATTCCTTTACAAATTCCTTGATGATGCTGAAGCAACTCGAGAAGAATGATAAGTGGGATATGCTCGTTGAAAGTTGGCAGATAAAGAGGGAAGATATGATTCCAAGACAGCTGATCTCCTACATTATGGGAGAGGGTGATGAACAACATAGATCTAGAGAGCTGAGCAGAATATAAGAAGCCGATATTAGTGACACAAGCTCAGCATCTATCGACCCCATGACCTCCATATCGATCGACTTTCAACTTTCAACATCGGTCGACAATCAGCCTCACGAATCGATTGACACGAAGCTCGCAACATCGGTCGATACACTCCAAATTTCAGAACACAATGAGACTGGAAAGTCTAAGTCTGGGAGAAGGACGATGAATGGGAAGAGGAAGAAGAAAAGGAATGCAGATGCACATGTCCTATCACTAGTCCCTTCACAATGTCAAGAGGAAAGTCTTAAGTATAGAGTGCGGTGCAGAGGAGGTCCAAACCCCTTTGCCAAGGTTAGAGTGCTATGTGATCCAAAGCTGAGCAGAGTAGAAGGAGCCGAGATTAGTGACACAAGCTCAGTATCAATCGACACCACCACCTCACCGTCGATCGACACCAGCACCTCATAATCGATCAATACATACTTTTGTCATCGATCGATACCACTTGAAATCCCTGAAAGTTCGAGTTATCCTTAGGACATTACAGACTCGACACAAAAGAGCACTGATGTATCAATTTGTTCTCATGACCCATATGTTGAAAAAGAAATCACTATGGAGGATTTCTTGGAACTAGAAGAATTATTGGAGTTAGAGTATGGAGAACAAATTGGAGACTTGGATTCCAGTAGAGAAGCTTCTACAAAAGACTTCTTGGGGCTGGAGGAATGGTTTGAAAATATGGAACATGACTTGGAGATGAAGCTTGATCAGCACACTTCAGAAAATGATCTGGAAACTTCGTCAAAGACAAGCATCGATCGACACCAACGTGATGAGATCGATCAACAACCACCCTACAATCGTCGAACTACACCCACCCTGCGCCATCGATCGATAGTCGCCATACAGCATCGATCTACATACACCCGACTGCATCGATCGACACCCATCGTTAGACGAGCCGCCAGGATATACCATTGAACAAGGACCGATTAAGGAAAGGATGTACATGTCTAATGTCTCATACCTCGCTGTCCCTAAACATCAGAGACCACACTGTCGATCGATAAGCGCGACAGCAGGTCGATCGACGCCTTACTATGTTTCACCAATGGGAGTCTCATAGGTTCTAGTAATAGATAACCTAGGACGACAGTTAAAGTTATTGTTATAGTTGGGTTCTATATTATCATGCAAGCATCTCACATAAGCATTCATACTATTATAATCTAGACTTCATGAATAGAAACCCTAGATCTAGCAAACCATCCTTCCATCAAACAACTCTTTCGCCAAGCTGAACAATTGTCTTGTTCACCTTGTTTACTGCTTTATTTACTGCTTTATTTATTACTTGCTATATTATTGTTTTATTACTTATTAGCCTAGTTTAATTCTATAACTATTAGATCTAATTGGTTCCCTAGCTCCTTCTGGATTCGATCCCTAAGTACTAGAGCTGAACCTCTTATTTGAGAGAGTAAAGTCACTCCTTAGGATAATTTGAATGATATCAGCTGTAGCGGGTCTCCGCATCTTGTAGCGATTTGCTTACGTAATAGGTGGGATACTGCTTTCTTCCTTCCTCCCTAACGAGGACTGCACTTACCGCATGTTCTGATACCGTCAGGTAGAGCAGCAGGGTTTCTCCATCCAGGGGTTTTGAGAGGAGAGGTGGTGTGGTAAGGTAAGCCTTTAAGTCGGCCAGGGCAAGCTCGCACTTGTCAGTCCATCGGAAGTCCTTGGGATCTTTCAGAGCCTCAAAAAAGGCGTGAGACTTATCAGACAGTCTATAGATGAATCTGCTCAGTGCGGCCATCCTGCCTGTCAACCTCTGCACCTCCTTCATATTTCGGGGAGAAGGTATTGCTTGGATGGCTCTTATCTGCTCTGGATTAGCCTTGATGCCCCGGTGGATAACTATGTATCCAAGGAACTTTCTGGAGCTGACTCTGAATGAACACTCTGCGGGGTTAAGCTTCATGTTATACAGTGTGATAGTGGTAAAAGCTTGTTGAAAATGAGAGATGTGGTCCTCTGCTTCGAGGGATTTGACCAACATATCGTCGATATAGACCTCCATGGTCTGTCCGATCATGTTTACAAGCCTTTGATAGGTCGAGCCGGCGTTCTTCAGGCCGAATGGCATGACTTTGTAGTAGTAGATGCCCCTAGAGGTCATGAATGAAGTCTTCTCCTGGTCCTCTGGGTGCATGAGGACTTGGTTGTAGACGGAGAACACGTCCATGAAGCTCATAAACTGGTGACCTGCGGTTGCGGCGACTCGCTTGTCTATATGAGGCTGGGGAAAGGGATCCTTTGGACAGGATTTGTTGAGGTCTGTGAAGTCGATGCAGACTCTCCACTTCCCATTCTTCTTCTTTACCACTACCACGTTGGCCAGCCATTCTGGATATTGTAATTCCCATATAAACCCGGCGTCGAGCAGGTTCTTGACTTCTTCGTTGATGATCTCGTCCCTCTCTGGGGCAAATTTCCTCCTCTTTTGTCGAACAGGTGGATATTGGGGATCTACCTGCAGTTTGTGCATGATGATCTCAGGGTTGATCCCTGGCATGTCCTCGTGGGACCAGGCGAAGCAGTCGGAGTTAGATCGCAAGAAGTTGATCAATCTCCGCCTTAGGCCCTCAGTAAGTTTGGACCCTATCTGTAGGTTTCGCGCCGGGTCCCCTTCTACCAAGGGTACCTCGTCCATTTTCTCTACTTCCGGATCCTTCGTATGTGGGGCTGGAAGCTTCTTCTGTAATTGCTATAAGACCTGGGTTTTTCCTTCCAGAGTGGTCTGATAGCAGGCTCGAGAGTTTTCCTGGTCTCCCCTAATCGTTATGATGCCCCAGAGGATTGGGAACTTGATCGATTGATGGAGAGTCGAAGAACAGCTTCCATATCATGAATCCAGAGCCGTCCAAGTATCATGTTGTAGGAGGACGAGCAATCGACGACCAGGAACTTGGTTGCCTGGTTCACCCCTTCAGCATACACCGGGAGGAAGACCTCCCCAATGGTCTGTTTCACCTCTCCGCTGAAGCCTATGAGCGGGGTGACCTTCTTTGTCAATGCTCTTTCCTCTAGCCCTAGGTCGGCACATGCGGGCTGGAAGATAATGTTGCTGGAGCTCCCGTTGTCTACCAGTATTGGCCTCACCAGGAAATTTGCCACGGTGAGCGATATGACCAGGGCATCGTGATGAGGAGCCAGGACCCTCCTCTGCTCTTTGGCGGTGAAACTGATTTCGTCCATACCCAGGAGCATGCGCTTCCGGTCTCCTATCTCTTGACCCTTCCTGGCGTTCCTGGTGCTTCTCTTGGCAGCCGCGTGACTGATTCCACTTATTTCTGAGCCACCCGAGATAACATGAATCACTCTATCTTGGCGCGGTGGTGAGGCAGGAGCTGCTTCAATAGGACGGTTAGTGCTATTTTTGTTTAGAAGGTTTTTGGCCTTGTCGGAGAGAAATTCCCTCAGATGTCCTTTCCTGAGGAGCTCGTTAACCTCTATCCTTAGGGCGCCGCAGTCCTCTGTTTTATGACCGTGATTATTGTGGAAATCACACCACCGATCTGGATTTCGATTAGAATCCGGGGCCTTCATTTTCTGAGACCATTTGACCTGTTGGCCCATCTGTCTCCGGACGTTGACCAGCTCAGGCTTCGATATCGACAGGTGAGAAATATCGGGCCAAGTGATCACAGCCATTCCTTCGGCTCGGGCCAGGGGACAATTATGATACCTGCCCCTGCTATCGTTATTCGCCTCTCTTGCAGGTCTGGGAGGAGATCCCTTGACGCGATCGTTCCTTGGCTGTTTAGCTAGCTTTTGATCCTGCTTTTGTTGGGCTTTGGCTCGACTTGTGACACCTTCTTCCCATCTCACCAGAGCCCAGGCTCGAGACAGGACGTCTTCCATGGTCTTGCGCTGATATTAGGTCAGCTCCTTATACAGATCTTCGTTGGAGAGCAGGCCCTCTTGAAAGCAGAGATGGCTGTCCCCGCGTTGCACTCCGGGATGGCGACCTCCTCTTGGTTGAATCGTGCAATGTAGGTTTGAAGTGGTTCGGACCTATGCTGGAAAATTTTGTAGAGGTCATCGGAACTCTTCTCTAGGCTCCTGCTGCTGGCGAACTGCTCCACGAACTTGTCGCTGAGTGCCGGAAAGGACCTTATGGACTTTGTTGGGAGGTTGATATACCACTGGAGAGCAGGACCAGTTAAGGTCGAACCGAAGCCTTTACACATAGTTGGCTCTCTCAATTCCTTTGAGATTGCCACGGTTAGCATCCGCTGTTTGTATTGGAAGACATGGTTGTCTGGATCGCTGGTCCCGTCGTACATCTTTACAACGGGGAAAGAGAACTTACGAGGCATCTCGTTTGAGGCGATCTCCTCTACAAACGGGGTATCGGAGTAGGAGCCAGGGTCGCTTCTCCGGATAGGGGGAGCTACCCCTAGGAGCCTCTCCACATAGACTGAATGTTGGTTAATCTCTCGGAGAACATCTTCTCGAGGTAGGCCGCCATAGCAGGGTCGGAGATCGCGGGATCGTCAGGTGAGTATTCTTCGTCCTCCATATCGGAGTCGCTATCCACCAGCACCCGAGCCCTTCTAGGAGAAGTTTCTTCGTTCTCGAACTCCTCGCCGACAGAAATGGGTCTATGAGCCACTCCGTCTTCGCCCACAGGTGTGTCGAGGAAAGGCATGGGTCGAACTCGGGTTCGAAACCTTCGTCGCTTGTTGCTGGTTTCACCAAGGGCGTGATTCTCTTTCTGGAGAGCAAGATTTTCAACTTCGAGAGCCCCTAGCTTCTCGGCGCTTTGCTGCAGCTGTTTGGAGCTTATCCTTTAGAGTCTGAACTTCTTGAAAAAGCTCAGGGTTGTCTGCCGTCGTTTCCCGAGCTTTGTGGAGCTCAGTGATCTGACTTTGGAGGGTGTCGATTCGGTTGAGTAACTCGATTTCCCTTGGAGTAGCTCCGGACTGATCGTCGAGGTCTTCTAATGCCATCGTCACGTAGTTTGGATTACTCCCCTCCTTATAGCGCCAAACTGTTATGGTATTTTTGTGTAGGGTTGTTTTAGTACTACGGAACACTAGAAGGTTTATGTGAAAATAAGAGAATCGAGACTAAGGAGATGTTTATTGATGATTTGAGCAGGGACTACAATGTTTTGGTGTATAAACCCTAATTCTAGACTCCTAAACCCTAATCTCTTAGTCTCTGAATGTCGATCCCTTGTTCTAGGGTTTAGGTTCCCTTTTTATAGATGTAGATGTCGGCTGAAGTAGGTTAAACTCTTCCATATTCGGAAATATGGAAGAATCTCCTTAGATAGAAAACTTCCATTTTACTCAGGGGCCGTCCTCGGAAGTAGGGGTCAGAACCAGGGTTCTTCAATGCAGGGGTCTGAAGATCGGTGTCCTGCCCAGAAGCTGGAGGAATCTGGTACCTGGATATTTTTCCCAAATAATATGCATGATAGTGTGTATCCTTCTAAGCTCGGCGTCGTTCCTTTCGATATAGGTCCGGAAATCTCCAGTTTCATTCGGTATTCTCGTTCATTCCCTTTGAAGATCCGAGCTAATGAAATCTTGGGAAGTATAGCCCCTGGTTTGCCTCGGTTCTTCCTTTAGCTCAGTTGGACGTGTCCGGTTAGCCCCGCTTCTGTTGGTTGACGGGAATGTATCACATGGAGTTTTGTAACCACCTGGTGGTGCTTGAGGTCGCATTTTCTACGGACTTCTGATGGATCCGTTATGGGTGTCCATCGGGGTACTCAGATGCTCTGGGTTATCGCTTGTTCTTTTATCAGATCCGTTGTAATTTAATCTTCGATAAGCTGGGTTCCATCGGAAGAATGTTCGCGAGCTTTCACCCATATAGCACGTTGATCTCGCGCTTGGGAATTCTAGGGTGCCAAAGGCCCCGTTGTTTCCAGAAATCGGCGTTCGAGTAAGTAGATTGTGGGAACCGAAATTCACACCGTCAATTTTCGATAAATAAGATTGCGGAGGAAAGCCAAGTAAACCCGACTTTCCACGAAGGTCCGGATTCTCTGCGTTGCCACGAAATCGACAAAGTAAAAGAAGACAAAAAATAGGAATTGAATTATTTGCGGGCGTTTATTAGATAAGAGAAATGAGTACAGAATTCTCGAAGAAAGAAAAGAGAGTTGCGATTTAAAGAAAAGAGATAAGTCGCAGAGCGTAAGCGTCTAAGCCTTGCCCATTTAGTCTAACACAAACCTAGTTTTTCTAAGCTAGCAGGATGCTCTAGAGTCTAATTCGGATTTTGGGATGCCTTTCTCTTCTGCTCTTGCTCTCATATATACCCACTAGGTCGGTTTGCCTTAGGGTGATGGGCCTGCGCCTTTGGGCCAAGCTTATCTCTTCGGAAATGTTCCATTTTAAATGATGTTGTAATTATCTCCGAGTTTTCCGCTATCTTTCGATGACTTGATGTTTATCCGATGTTTCGTGGAATCGGGTAAACCGCCATAGCCTGATTGGACCAAACTCACGAGGGCTGATCCAAACAAGCTAAGGCGGGATCGAACCGAACACGATAGGACGAGGCGGGGCGAGGCAGGACCCGGCGCCAGGCCGACCAGCGGGCAGGTGCCGCCCGGTGCCAGGCGAGGTGCGCGGCCAAGGCCGGCCTGCGTGGCAGTGCCGCCGTCAGGCAGGTGCCGCGGCGCCAGAGCCAACCAGCGTCCAGCGTGCCGCCCGCGAGGCCAGGCCGTCAGCGTGCCGTCGGCGCCAGAGCCAGCCAGCGTCCGCGTGCCCGGCCGAGCCAGCCAGCGTCCGTGTGCCGCCCGGCATCAGGCAGCGTCCAGCGTGCCGCGTGCCAGCCGAGAATGCGCCGTAGGCCGGCCAGCGTGGCCGGTGCCGCCGGCGCAGGCGAGTGCGCCCGGCCAAACCAGCCAGCGTCAGCGTGCCGCCCGGCCAGGCGAGGTGCCGCCCGGCCCGAGGGGCCAGCGTCCAGCGTGCCGCCGCCGGGCGAGAGGCGCATGCCGCCGCCCGGGCAACCAGCGTCCAGCGTGCGCCCGGCCGAGGCAGGCGAGTGCGCCCGGCATAGGCCAACCAGCGTCAGCGTGCCGCCCGGCGGGCGATCTCGCCCGTCCGTGGAGTTTTCGTTGTTCGATCTTTCCCTCGTCAGTCGTTTGCGGAAATCTTTTGAGTTCGGGAAGGTCTTTAGCGCGTAGATTTGAGATAACCGTTTTGACCCCGGCCGGCGTGCGCCGGCCGTCTGCCGTCCGTGGGTTTTCGTTGTTCGATCTTTCCCTCGTCGGTCGTTTGCGGAAATCTTTTGAGTTCGGGAAGGTCTTTAGCCGTAGATTTGAGATAACCGTTTTTGACCCACAGTTAGCCCCAGTATAAGATTGGAGGCGATTTTCTTGGTAGTGATCTGAATTTTTGAAAATCGAAATCTTTGGCTAAGGATTTTCCATGAGAACCTGTGTCTTCTCCTCCTTTTTCTTATAAGTAGCCAACCCTCCCGCTCATTCTTCACATCTTTCCAAATTCTCTCTTCTTCTCGAGAAAGAAAATGTCTTCATCCCAAGTTGAAAAGAGTGGTTCGATGTTGAGATGGCGAGGCCGACCAAGCTCCGTCGGTTCCGGCCAGTCAAGCTCCCGCCGTTCAGGCGTTCGAAATTTATTCCGTCCTGACTGATGGGTTTGATTCTTTGGCTATCCGGCGTAGTGCTGCGAAAGGCTCAGCGGGCGAACGGAGGCGCCCGATGTTCCTTCAGCGGCTCCAACTCCTTTGCCTGCTCCTTTGGTTCCTAACTCCGAAGTCCCATCCGATGCCCTCCGTCACGAAGGGTTATTGTTCCTGAACAGACTCTCGATGTTCAGATCCATCCATCGGGTTCTTACTGCCCGATCGTGATCTCGGAAGAGATGGCGATAGAATCTACACCTCTTCCCGGCGAAGAGGAACTTCGTCTTAGGACTGCCAGCGGCTGGTGCAGCGCCGCTGAGGAAGAACAAGAAGCTGGCCTTGGCGTCCGGGCGAAAAAGCGGGAGTCGAAAAAGCGACCTCCAGAGCGTTAGGCGTCATCGTTCAAGGTTCGATTTTGTCAGTAATTCTTGCACCGTTTTATCGCGATGACTTACTCTTTCCTTTTTGGACAGTTTGTGTCTCTGATCGGCGGAATGCTTGGCGAGTCGCGAATTCGGAAGTCATTAGTCTATCGGAAGGAACTGGAGTCGTCGCGGGAAGCGCTGAAGTGTACTAAGGCGCGTTGCGGTATCGAGGACACACATGCTTGAGCGTCCCACGAGTTCATTATCAGCGATCTTAGCGACCTTGCAGGAAGACCGCTGAGCTTGTTACTGAGGTGAAGAAAGAGAAGAGGAGTAAATCCTCCGGAAGTCCATGCGTCTTGGAGAAGGTTCAGCTCGCGAGGAGATGAGCATGCGTAGATCTCGGAGGTTGCCCGATGCCAGCGGCGACTCATAGTCGTCGGCGAGGATGGCCATCCTGTTTGAGTCCTTGATAGCTGTCGTAGAGGACTTGGCTTTAGCGGGGATGGGAGTGCAGAGCGAGCTCCGGTTGCCGAGGGGCGAGGCCCGTCTTTGGACTTGGAGGAAGCCAGATTATCCGTAAAAAAAAGGAGAGTGGGGCCCGCAGGAGATTCCGGTCGATCCTCGCCCGGTCTGCAAGCGAATGCACCAGCTCCGACCTCGAGAACTCGAGAAGGTCAGGCGTGGGAGAAGATTGCGAGTTAAGCGGGAGGCGAGGCGCGGCGATCTCCGAGGGAAGCGGCAGCGAGGCTGTCCACATGAGTGAGGATGAAGATGGCGCTCACAGGAGCGTCTAGGTTTATCAATCCCTTCTGGGATTGGTTTTATATGTTCGGCGTTTAAGAGGCCATGATTTATTCGGGACTGGCGTTGGTGGCTTGAATCCCTGCCCTTTTTTGGGGTTTTGTTTGAATTTCATGATCTCAATCTATGAAGCGTTTTCGATTATTTATGAACTTCAGTTTTGAAGTATGAGAAAAGAGGTGTGAGTTAATCGTCTCATTCTAGTTCCCGATGATCACCGTACCTATTATGCGCATAGCGAGATTTTCCAGCGTTTACCGATATATCACGAAAACTTCGTGAAAGCAAAGGCTTAAGTGAAGAGACAAATTTTTGGATCTAAGTATACCATTACTATGTCTGAAGATGTAAGATCCAGCGTGGCTGGGTTTAGAGGCAAGACCTAGGTTTCTCGGGTGAGGCTTTGCGATGACATCGGCTTTTCGTTTTGCCTGTTTGCGATTTTAACCTGCTTCGTACCGTTTAAAATCCAGCGAATTGTTCAATAAACTTATATGATTTGTTTTGGCGTGAGTCGAATACTTCCTTCGAAGAGCTAGACCAAAATTTTGGATTTCTTGTATGGCGTATGTTTATCCTTGTCGGATGTAAGAGAGCCTATCCGCCAAGGCTATTTGTCTGTTTAGGGCGTTAGAGTTCGTTTGTTGTGATCAGCAACAACGAAATGATACCGTTTTGAGGTCGCGTTTGTATGTTGAGGCGAAGATTTAGTGCGATGTTTTGCGGAAAAAAATGTCCTTCAGTGTTAGCGGCGTCTCGCTGATGCTGAAGGTTGATTTTTCCTATGCGCATCTTCGTGTTGCGTTTGCGGGCTTTGGGGATGTCTTTGAATGTTAGCCAGAAAACTGTCGTTTCCATTTTGGGCCAGCGGGACCAAGGGTCGCGTAAGTTTGACCGGGGAGAAGCGTCCACATTCACAGTGCCGTGAAGTTTTGGCCATCGGGTTTGTTTTGGATGTGATAATGCGCTTAGTGGACACTAGATCGGCTGTTGTTGCCGTTTATTCTGATTTTGAAAAGTCGTGAAAAGTTTGAAAATTTTAGAGTCTTGAAATTTGTGGGAGTATCTGGTATCATACCCTCCCCTTTTAAATGGGGGGATAGCTGAATCCGCCGATTGCGGTTACCCTCACGTACCCTTGTCAGGGATCAAGCCATCTCGTAGTTCTTTTGTACCATGTTTGCTCGTTTAGTGGTAGTATTTTTTGAGATGCATGCATTCAAGTTCTCGGGATTTTGGCGTCTTGCATGTTTGCGATTTGGTATGAGCCTGGTCGGTTACTTTTATGATTTTATGCGGTCCTTCCCGGTTTCTCCCGGTTTTCCTGCGTTTAGATTGGCAGTGTTTTGGAAGACTTTCGTAAACTGTCGCCTTTGAACCTCGCGATGGCATGCGTTTGAGTTAATAGTACCTTGCGACGGCGTGCTGGTAATTCTGGATTGAATGAGTGCCTGGTCGGCTCATTGATGAATCGAGATTGTCCAGCATCATAAGCGTCGTTTAAATCCTCTCTTTTGGGAGGAATCTTCTCATTACTCGGGAATTCCACTTCAGCGGGGATCATACATTCCGTTCAAAAGTAGCGAGGCGAATGGAGTTTCACCGTAGCCGATCTTGGGGTTGTGCGATGCGACCAAGAACTCGCGAGCTCCTCGCCCATCGCCCTTTTTGGCGTCTGGCGTTTCTTGAGTCCGTCGAGGGCGGTTTGTTGATGGTTTCTGCCTGTCCATTTGCATTGCGGATATCAGGTTGACTTTGTAAGTCGTATTTTCCATTTTAAGCAGAATGCTTGAATCGAGTAGAGATAAATTGAGATCCATTATCTATTCACGATTTGGTATGGGACCCGTGTCTAGTTATGATATGTTTCGGACAAAGTTCGACTTGTGTCCTTGATACTAAGTAGGATTCTTAGCCACCCATTTGGAAAATCCGTAGGGACTAGGAGCGCTTTGTTTGATGGGTGCATAGGTCGGCGATGTCCATGGACCATCGCATGAAAGGATAGGGGGCGAGATTGAGGAGAGGATCTCCAGCGGGTTGATGGATTGTTGGAGCATGCCTTTGGCATTTTAGCACTTCGGGCGAATTTCATGATCTTTACCATGGTTGGCCAATAGCCGTGGCGTTTGATTTTAGCGAGATCTTCGCGGAATGATTTCCATGATCCGAATGGACCTCCTTCATGATTCTTCTCGCTCTTTCCCTTCTGCATGCCATGAGAGGACGAGAGAAACACCACTTATAAATTTCTCCCTCTATCGTGACATCCGTGCGGCAGGTTTCACTTCTGAGCACTTTTTTGGTGGTTTCATTCGATATAGGCTCGGATTGGTTCTAACCAAGGGCTGTATGACCATACCGGTCGGGTTCACATCGCTTCCGGCTGATCCCGACTTCTTCGCATCTTCAATCTTCGTCCGGATTAGATGGCGACCACTGGTGGTCGATGCTCGGATGCTCGATGAATTCGGCCGGGATTACTCTTTGGAGACCTGGATCGGGCTTGGTGAGGGCAGCCAGGCGTCGGCCTGGGCGTTTTCGGCGAGGAATTCTGGTCAGGGCGAACTGGTGAAATTTGAGCCAGTTCTTGGGCAGTTTCAGATATCGTCCATCCTTCGTCTCTTGCCTCATATTCTCCGCTGTATATTGATTGGCGACTAGCGAGAATCGCGATGGCGTGAATATTGCAGTTTTAACCCATGGGCCAGCCATGAGCCTGCGATGAGTGCTTCAGTATTCTGCCTCATTGTTTGAAGCATGAAAAGCCAATCGGAAAGACTGTTAAGGATTTCCCGTTAGGAGGGTGAGCCGTATTCGATTCGGATCCTTGTTTGGATGAAGATCCGTCGGCGTGGAGGACCCAAGTTGAGTTTGGTTCCTCGTTAGTCATGTTTCTAGTGGGTAATTCTAAGAAATCCGCAAGTACTTGGACTTTGCACCGTCCTTGGCGATATTGACGTCGTACTCACTGGATTCGATTGCCCATTTTGCGAGCCTACGGATTGACTTGGACTATGCAGGATTATCCGCGGCGGGAGCGTGGTGAGAACCACTATAGTGTGAGACTGGAAGTATGGTCTTAGATTTTTCTTGCCGAGGTTATGACGAATTAATTTTCCATTAGAAATTATCGAGTTTCCGCATCCGTAGCGTCTTGCTTACGTAAAAGATTGGTTTGTTGTTGGCGCGTTCTTCGTATCAAGACACCACTGACCGCTGTTGCGGAAACTGCGATATAGAGGAAAAGAGGTTCACCTTCCACGGTTTGCGAGGAGGACTGGTGGAGTGGCCAGGTAATGTTTCAATTGTTGGAAAGCTTTCACATTGTTTGGACCATTGAACTTCTTGTTTCCTTTCAATGTCTCGTAAAGCGGTAGGCACTTATCCGTGGGTAGCGGATGAAGCAGTTCAAAGCGACTCTTCGGTTAGCCTCTGGACTTCGCTTGGTTCGGGAGGCCATTTCTATCAGTCGTCGATTTGTTTAGGGTTGGCCTCGATTCAGCGATCGTTCACGAGGTATCCAGAAATTCTCCGATGCCATCGAATCTACATTTTGCGGGTTGAGTTTCATGTTATGCTGGTTGAGTCGTGCGAAACATTCCTCTAAGTGGGCTATATGATGGGTGTTCGTCAAGAGATTTTCTGAGCATATCATCGATGTATACTTCCATAGTTTTGCGAGTTGTTGGCAAACATTTTGATTGACGAGTGGCTGATATATTGCACCTGCATTTTAAGACCGAAGGCATACCTTATAGCAATGCGTTCAGCGGTCTGTGATGAACGCCAGTTTTTCCGGTCGTCGGGATTCATCATGATCTGATTGTATCGGGAAAAGCGTCCATGAATGACGAGCTTGTTTCCAGCGGTTGCTTGACCAGTCGGTAATGTGGGGAGCGAAAGCAATCCTTTGGACAGGCTTTATTCAGATCCGTGAAATGCGACACAGACCCGCCATTTGCCGTTTTCTTTTTTGCACGCGGGTTGGCGAGCCAGTCCGGATACCTGACTTCTGTTATCGACCTACTTTGAGGAGTCTTTCGACTTCCTCATTGACTGCGTGCGCTCAGGTCCCACTTTGTCTCTTTTGTTTCACGGGTTTGGAGTTGGGTGATATTAAGTTCGTGACATGTTAAGCTAATGTCGATTCCGGCATATCCTCCGCAGCCCTTGAGCGTCTGAGGTTCTTTTGAGGCAGCGATGAGCTCTGCTTTCATTGGTTCGCGGAGGTTAGCTCCGATCTCGACACACCGTTCGGGGAAAGAATCGTCGAGACAGATTGAGACCACCGGTTGCAGGGTTGGTTCCGCGCTTCCCTTCAGGCCTCGGCTCTTTGGGACTGCCAGAAGGTTTCCGTGAGTTGTGAACCGTTTGCTTTTCGAGAGGTTTCGATTTCAGATTTTCCGTTTTAGTTGGTGGCGAGGTAGATCTGCGCTGCTCGTGACTACCATGTATTATCTCGACCCGAAGGCGTTGGGAACTTGAGGCATAGGTGGAATGTTGATGGGATGCTCTCATGGAGTTTAGCCAGGGAGTTCCAACTATCGCATTGTAGGATGTTGGACCATCGATCACCGAGAATTCCGTGTTTTGGCGGCAGCTCGGCTTTGACTAGGAGGTTAGTTGAGCGAGGGTCATAATTTCTCGAGAGTCGAATACTGGGCTGGGGTCATCTGTAAGGATGCTTAGATCGGCGCCCATCCTCGAGAGTGCTTTTGTAGATAATATTGGCGAGCATCCGGTGTCGACTAATACCCGCTACGTCAATATCCTGGATCGTGAGTTATTACGAGGAGATCGTTGTGAGGTTTGACCGTGCGGGCGTTGCTCGATCCTCGAAGATCGATGTTGCGGGCTGGCGAAGAAGTCATACTGAACGATCGATCGGTGGTTTCGAGTTAGAGGATCCGTCCCCCCCTCCTTGGCCAAAGGCTGTAGGAACGAAATTCACACCGTCAATTTTGATAAATAAGATTGCGAGGAAAGCCAAGTAAACCGACTTTCCTTGAAGGTCGGTTCTCTGCGTTGCCACACGAAATCGACAAAGTAAGCGAAGACAAAATAGGAATTGAATTATTTGCCGGGCGTTTTATTAGATAAGAGAAATGAGTACAGAATTCTCCGAAGACAAAGAGAGTTGCGATTTAAAGAAAAGATAGAGTCGCGAGGCAGCCAAGCGTCTAAGCCTTGCTCCGTAGTAACTACACAAACCACTAGTTTTTCTAAGCTAGCAGGATGCTCAAGTCTAATTCTCGGATTTTGGGATGCCTTTCTCTTCTGCTCTTGCTCTCTTATATACCCACCTAGGTCGGTTTGCCTTGGGTGATGGGCCTGCGCCTTTGGGCCCAAGCTTATCTCTTCGGAAATGTTCCATTTCGTCGGTCTTGTAATTATCTCCGAGTTTTCGCTATCTTTGATGACTTGATGTTTATCCGATGTTTGTGGAATCGGGTAAACGCCATAGCCTGATTGGACCAAACTCACGAGGGCTGATCAAACAAGCTAAGAAGTCGAGCCGGAACGCGATAGGACGAGACGGGCGAGGGCGGACCGGCCGCCAGAGCCGACCAGCGGCAGGTGCCGCCCGGCGCCCGGGCGAAGTCTTGCCCGGCGCCGAGCCCGGCTGCGTGGCCAGTGCCGCCGTAGGGCAGTCGCATGGCCGTAGGCCAGCCAGCGTCAGCGTGCGCGGCGTAAGGCCAGCCAGCGTCCAGCGTGCCGCGGCGCCAGGCCAGGTAGCGTCGATGCGCCCGTATGAAACCAGCCAGCGTCCGTGCCGCCCGGCCAGAGCCAGCCCAGCGTCCAGCGTGCGGCCCGGCGCCAGGCGAGCGTGCGCCAGGCCAGCCAGCGTCCAGCGTGCCGCCCGGCGCCAGGCGAGGGGTACGTAGAGCGCCAGGCGGGCTCGCTGCGCCAGGCGGGGAGTGCCGCCCGGCGCCAGGCGATCCGCCCGTCCCGTGGGTTTTTTCGTTGTTGATCTTTCCCTCGTCAGTTGTTTCGGAAATCTTTTGAGTTCGGGAAGGTCTTTGGCAGTAGATTTTGAGATAACCGTTTTGACCCCGACATAGATCTGCAAGGTCGATTTCCAGCTGCGATCTCGACCTTGCTCGATGTTCTGCGAAACTCTTTCTCGGCCTCTCGATGAATTG